>JAGDYQ010000004.1:14729727-15145982 GCA_021962125.1 Bulinus truncatus | reverse complement strand
TGCATCGGGTAGAAGTTGTTTGTACTTGGACTTGAACTACAGATAAACATATTGTAATAAACAACAACAACAAAGTTGTGCATTGTGCTGAAGTATTCCTTCACAATAATTTATTACATTCTTCATATTACATGTACTTCCAAATATCGAAACACAAAATACAATTGGTTGTAAGATGTATACATTTCTTTTCATTGTAAAAAATGTGTATTCTTTATCCGAGAATGTTATTACAATAAAAAAACAAAGAAAAAAAAAGAAACATATAATAACAAAATAAAATTAATATGTCATTATTAAAAACTCAATAACAAACACAATAATGACATGTTATTATCAAATATATAATGGCATGCTCTGTGCCCACTCAGCTGCCAAAGATTATAATACCAATGGCGGCACTAGTTCAGGACGGAATCTCAACAAATCTAAAACTTACGTTTCCACCCTATTCCATGGGGACGGAATCTACAAAACTAAAAGATGAAGCGCCCTTGAAAGACAGCAAAGTGCCCCCTGGGCGGACCGTCCCCTCCATTGGAAGAATAGTTACGCCACTGATCTACACAAATAAACCCACAGTTCTCAAATATAAACACATGTCTATAACCAGTCCACATCACATCAAATCATTTAAGTCTGACAGCTGCGCATATTAAAAAAAGTAAGATTTTGTAAAAGGAAGTAAATGTCTCTAACAATATATAAAGGTAAATCCAATCACAATCTTCCGAATGATGAGCTGGTGTATTTCTTTTTTTTTTCGGAATGCATCTTTCAATAAGACAATAATGCTACAGTTGCATGATGTGTGAATGTGATCACAGATAGATGTTTTAAAAAAAATGAAACTAATCACAACCAACATTAGACACACGCCTGACTGGCAATCTCTTTTTTTAATTGATCTACAATCGAGGGAGGCAAAATAAGCAAATAAATGTTGTTCATTAATTTGCCAGTCATACGGTATTGTCTGTTATTCACATTTCATTTTTCTTAAGAAAGTGTTAGCAAAAAGCCAGGTTAATTAATAAAAATGATTGTATAAACTGTACAATAGTAAAATGACACTCAGGGGGTCGCAACTCTTTCCAAAATAACTAAGATAAGACAAATAAAGAGAAAAACAAGATATGCAAGAAGAGTAGTCACTCCTACATCATTTTTTTCCCCACATGCCAGAGTCAAATGTAAAAAAAAACAAAGCAAAAAACAAATATCTGAATGGTATCATGGTCATCTTGACAGTAATGACTCAAAAATAAATGAATAAATAAAGCGAAAAAAAAAAGTAAAAAAGTCACCAGTTTATGTTAAGAAGTTCTTACAAAAAACATATTTACATAGCCTAATCAATAATATTTTGTTATTACACTGACTTTAGTTAGCGGTAAGATTTAAAAAAAAAGGAGGTAACCAACTGGCTAAGGAAGGAAACAAACACGTTAGAGTTATCTCTCTTTTTCTTCTTTTATCTTGCAATTTTATTACTCTTATTTATCAAACTCTATATTATAAATTTTAATTCCCCCCCCCCCCGGTCCAAAATATTGAAAAGATGAATTAACCCAATTAAAAGGATGGTTGACTAAATCTGTATCCGGTGGTGGAACGTATTTTTTAAGTATTAATCTACTTCTGAATCTTGCAACATTCTCCTGTTATGCATCCAGGCAGCGCGTTTCCCGTGATAACGAGGGTCTCCTGTGGTTTAGGTTTAACGAATATTGACATGAGAAGAGGTAGCACCCCATCGAAGAGAGCTCGCTCGAAAAAAGTTTATAAAAGTTTGAGTCTGAGCTGCTTTCACCTTCTTGTACTCTTCTTCAACCCTGAGCGCTCTTCTTTTTCAGCTCTTCTTCCATGTTCATGCAATCTTTTCAAAATTTCGTCTTTTTGCTCTTCTCTCTGCTGATCTTCCATGAGCGCAATTTTTTTCTTGCAATTCTCGCCCGACCTCTTCGTCCAATTCTCTTCTTCTTTCCTCTCTTCAGCGCGCAGCCTTTCAATCTCAATCTGCCGTTGAGCTTTTTCGCAGATTTATCTGTATGGCCTCTTGTAATGCAACAGACAATCTGATCACACACCACTGTTGAACATGCTCTACGTTTTTGATGACTGTCATCAACGCACCGGTATCTTTATCTTGCTCATTCACGCTTCTCAACAGCTCGTCCGCGCGTTGCTTTGTGTGTCCAAAATAGAGAGATGTTTGTTAGGCTCATCCAGTTGAACACTGGACAGCTGTTGGATAATAAGGCTTGTTTCCTTGAACATTCTTCTTTGATGATCGGTACTTTGAACTCCACCATTAGCCGGTCGGTGGTTCCTCTGTGCGGTTTTGAAATGTTCCCCGCTGTATCTCAGACCCAAAGTGCTTAATTTATCCACCATACCGATAAGGCTGTTCATCTGGTCTGTCTGTTTAGATTTGTCCTTGGTTCTGTTGTCAAGTAGAATCACCCGATCGTCGCATTCCATTACAAGTTGTTTAAACACTCCCGTCTGTTGAGAGCACCAAGTTTTAAAACAGTCTGTCTCAGTTTCTTCGGGATCGTAGTTGTCTCCACATGTCACTACTAGAATGCAGTACTGTTTTACAAAATCTTCTCCGAAGATCCCTTTCAGAACCTTCACTGTCTGCACGTCTTCTTTGGTGAATCTTCTCCCAAAGCGGACCACAAGGAGAAAAGCGTGATAGCCCTCAGGGTTATTTTTTGTACAGGCCTTCTGGACGTTGTTCAGCACCAGCATAAGTGCATCTTGATCACTCATGTCCGTATCACCAACACCTGGGCCGTCAACCACCTTGATGTGTCTGCCATAGAAGTCTGTGTATTCGAACTGCACTTCTTTCGTCACCGAGTTTGGATTGACACTCCTGAACGCTTTCCGACCGAGGATGGTGTTCCCGGTAGCACTTTTCCGTTCCCTGTTTTCCCAATCAACAGCAGGTCAAGCTGCTGTCTCGATGGAGGAACAGTGGACATCGTTACTGATAAATAAATGAAACAAAACTATAAGCACCATGCGATATATAATATTAAAACATCATCTGCTTCAGTCATATAGTTGTGGCTGATAAATTAAATTAGCGAATGGTGAGGCTAAAAATATAATAACAAAACATCATTTATATGAATCATAAATATGGTAGATACAACGTTACTTTGTAATATTTAGACTTATAGGTTATAAAGTCTCGATGATGACGAAGATAGGCCAACATATATTTATGCCAGATGGTAAATAGTCTAAAAAATTTCCTTATGGTTTTACTCTTTAACTGAAAACTATTGTATAACAGTCAAGGGGCCGTTCACATATTATATAACGTAAACATGTCAATTTTTTACCGCCCCCCCCTCATATAACATTATATAACACTTGTACTGGGGCGCCGAGAGCCAACAAGGGCCCCAGGGGCAGGACATCATTGCGGGCCCCTTAATAAATAATGAGTAGTGAAAAAATTGCAATGGACTGGGCGGCCGGGCCCCCTTACAGATGCGGGCCCCCTGGCAATGACGCACTTGTGTGATATAACAATGTAACAAAATTAACAAATTTTCATCCGCTCCCTCCCCCCTTCGGCGTTATATAATATGTGAACTGCCCCTAATAGTTTACTTCATCTAATACAAATAAGACATACTGAAATAATCGATAACAAATTGTTAGCTAGCATTATTATTTGTGAAACTGTTAGAATTTCATCTAATTATGAAATAATTTAATGAATTAATGTTTTTTTAGTAAAAAATCTGACAGCAGATGTTTGGGTGTGAATGAGAATAAATATTTACATTACTTAACAAAATGAACAGATGCATAAAAATTGTTAAAAAAATACGAAATGCCATCTAAAATTCACTGACAGATGAAACAAAATGATCAATGAAATCATAAACGAAGACATACTAATAATTATAAATGAATACTTAAAGCTTATTGACAATCGAAATAAAATGACAGAGTCTACATACCCAAATGTTGAAAGACAAAGATTAACACACAAAGCAGGGTGTATCAACTGACTCTGGCGGTTTAATTAATTTTCTGAAGAAAAAGAAAAAAGAACGCTTGATCGGATGTTCCCGTTTTTACTTACCTGGCAAGAGAGATTGTTGGGTAATTCCCTTGTTCGTTAATCGGCATTTACTTTTCAACCTTTATTTTATTTCGTAATTTAATATAAAAAAAAAAAAATTACAACTATTTTCCGCATAAAATTCTTTCTTTAGATTACATTTTTATTTTTTATGTTATGTTTTATTTTGAGACATCGGCCTTTTCCCAATCTGACGTGTAAGAGCTATAGATATATAAGAGTAAGGCTCAGTGCTCGATTTAAGAAAAAAACCAGTTGCCGGGGATGAAAAAAAAAATATTCAGAGCCGGGGATAAATGTCTATGATTTCATCCCCGGCTGGGTTATATTAGCTAAAGCAGAGCCGGGGATGGCAGGTCTCAGTGCCGGGGATATCCCCGGCATCTCCGGCGGTAAAAATGAGCCCTGGTAAGGCTACTACTTGAGGTTTTAAAATGGCCATATTCGTATTGGGGGAATTCAAATTTAACTATCTAAATCTTTTTTTTTTTTTGCTGTTTAATAGTTCCAGGACTCACGTTCTATTGGGAGTCAATTCAATCGTATTCCTTCAGACAGGAGACCGTCAACATGCCTGGCCGTCGCGATAGGGGTCATGGGATGGGAGGGCGGGGCTTCGATTTCGTCAGTTGGGAGTGGGGGTGGGGGGAGTGGGGAGTAGGTGGGTACACTTTTAAAACGGTTAGAACTGCCTAAATTTTGGTGGTGGATGATCCGCGCCAATCAGCCAAACTAGCCCAATAAGCCTTACCCAAAATGACGCCCCGCCCCCGTGTGGAGGGAGTCCGGAGGGCCCTCTTCGTCATAGCTTGTAAGGGCCCCAGAATTCCTGGATGTGGCCTTGCTACACGAATGTTATGATTTATAGATGATTTATAGATGATACGCTGTAGCAAAGAAGTCCAACCGGAACATATATCGGGGGGGGGGGGGGCTTGTCCTGCGGGGAGGGAGGGGGGGCTCCATCCCTCAAGGGTCCATTAGTCTGGAATGTGTTTTGGCGAGATTAACAGGAGGCAACCCGACATAAGGCAACACACCTAAACGAGTTAGCCCAGTCAAGCCCGTGTCTCAAATATTAGCGCACAGCGTTGAACCGCCGATTTATACATTGGCTGTCTAATAATTGTTATTGGAAATATTTCAATGGGGAAAAGAAGCATCTGATGATTGTATTAAACACAATCTCGCTTGTCTGTCTAGTTCCCCTTTATCAGCCAGTCGGAGCCCCTTTGTCTTCTTTTTTCTGTTAGCACTAGCCTAGTCTTGGTCGTCAATTTAGCCCTTTCTGACTTATTCCTGACACTGTCCCTACCCCTACCCAGTCCCATAGCGTGAAAATTCCACAGCAGGGGCCAGACATTCTACAGCAGGGGCCAGACATTCTACTGCAGGGGTCAGACATTCTACAGCAGGGGCCAGGCATTCTACAGCAGCGGTCAGACATTCTACAGCAGGGGCCAGGCCAAAAGCAGGGGAGCCAGGAAATAAATGTTACTAAGTAGAGCAAACAAGCAGAGGGGTCAGACAAAACGAAGGGGGGGGGGCGGCGCGGCCTCCCTGCCTCCCCCCCGCACGGTACGGGCCTGCCCCCTCCACCTCCCCCCAACACATAACTTGCTGCAATCAATTTCTCAAATCATCACAACAAAACATACACACAAATATCCTAGTATTCTCATGATAAACTCTGTTCACACCTGTTCACAATTCATTGTACATACAAACTTTAAGTGCTCTTTATAATCATTTGATATATTTTTTGTTTTCCCTTCAGCCAAGCGTGGTGGCAATTTTTGTGCAAAGTTAAAAGTGGGGGAAAAAAAAGAATAAATGTTTATAACGAAGATCATTGATTGACCCTTTTGCTTTAATAAAAAAACAAAGGTTTTTTGTGCCGGTGCTGTTATGGTGACGACTCTTATCATGTTTACCTTGAAATTAAGCAGTTTTAAACTATATCATACAAAAAATAAACAATTCACTTTATAAAAAATAGCCAATATAGGAAAATAAATTTAAAACCATCAGAACTAGTGAGAAATAAGCCAACAGAACTAGTGAGAATGAAGTCATCAAGAACTGAGAATGGCCATCAGAACTAGTGAGAATGAGGCCATCAGAACTAGTGAGAATGAGGCCATAGTACTAGTGAGAATGAATCATGCAGAACTAGTGAGAATGAGGCCATCAGTACTAGTGAGAATGAATCATGCATAACTAGTGAGAATGAAGCCATCAGTACTAGTGAGAATGAATCATGCAGAACTAGTGAGAATGACGCCATCAGTACTAGATGAGAATGAATCCATCAGAACTGAGAATGAGGCCATCAGAACTAGTGAGAATGAAGCCATCAGAACTAGTGAGAAATAAGCCAACAGAACTAGTGATAATGAAGCCATCAGAGCTGAGAAAGAGGCCATCAGAACTAGTGAGAATGAAGCCATCATATTTAGTGAGAATGAGACCATCAGAACTGGTGAGAATGAAGCCATCATAACTAGTGAGAATGAAACCATCAGATCTAAGAATGAGGCCATCAGAACTAGTGAGAATGAAGTCATCAGAACAAGTGAGAATGAATCCATCAGAACTAGTGAGAATGAATCCATCAGAACTAGTGAGAATGAAGCCATCAGAACTAGTGAGAATGAAGCCATCAGAACTAGTGAGAATGAAGCAATCAGAACTAACGAGAATGAAGCCATCAAAACTAGTGAGAATGAAGCCATCAGAGCTAGTTAGAATGAAGCCATCTGAATTAGTGAGATGCCATCCTAACTAGTGAGAATGAAGCCATCAGAACTAGTGAGAATGAAGCCATCAGAACTAGTTAGAATGAAGCAATCAGAACTAGTGAGAATGAAGCAATCAGAACAAGTGAGAATGAAGCCATCAGAACTAGTGAGAATGAAGCCACCAGAACTAGTGAGAATGAAGCCATCAGAGCTAACGAGAATGACGCCATCAGAACTAGTGAGAAAATAAGCCATACGACGAGTTTACAATTGAGTTTAACCTGTTTTCTCATATAAGGTGAAAACAGTAGCACTGCCGCTTGTATAAATTTTTGTACCATTTTATCAGCAACTGACATTTCAGTGTATGACTAAAACATCGCCCTACACTTTACTATAACGCCTAGTGACACGTTGTCGCTAATAAATATGTGGAACCGTGCTAAAAATAGTTTTCAAGGGAAAAAAAAAATCTCCTAAACGTGTTTTGTTTTGTTCTGAAGTTCTGATAGCACTATACACTGCTAGTTATTTGAAAGTTATAAATTAGACTTCTCTAAAAATAACCTCTTAGAAATAAAGAAAAAGATAATTTCATGCGTATTTTTTTTAGAAAACTGCTAATATATAATTATGAACAATTTATAATTACACACACGGACTAACATAGCCATTACAAAAAGACACACAGAAACAGGCCCGTAGCTTGCGGGGGGGGGGCGGCCCCCCTGCGTTTTGTCTAGTAAAATGTATTACCTGGCCCCCCCCCCCTGCTATTGCCTGGCCCCTGCTGTAGAATGCCTGGCCCCTGCTGTAGAATTTTCACGCTACGGGGCTGCACAGGAACATAGACACAGACACACATGCATATAAAGTCACACTTGCAGACACACAAACAAACACGGATACAGATACAAAAGACGCACAGGAACTTTTTTTTAAAAAAAAAAAACGACAAATAATCGGGATTTTCCATACAGATAAATTTTGTTATATCCGTTTTTTTCCTATACTCTCATCTGAAACTGAAAACACTTATTCAAAATATCGCTTGGAAATTGTAGCGTATTTTATGCACAGAAAAAAAAAAATTAGCACCTTCAGAGTTTCATATTTACAAACAAAACGTAAATAGGAACATGTTGCTGGAATTCGAAAAAGTGATAAAGTGGATGAAATAGAGAAAAGGAGAAGGGTAATAATAATATTAATAATATGATTTGTTATTATATATAAATACACGTTATTTCAAAACTCTAAATATTTAATTAACTGCATATTTCTGATTGGCTAAAGGTAGATGGCTATTTGAATTATCCCACTTCTGCTCAGATGGTATTGATACAAATAGAAATAGCCTTATTCTCTACTAGCTGGATACAGGCCCGTAGCCAGGTCAAAGTAAGCAGGGAGGCACCAATACCCAGCAAGGGGGCACCTTTACTTTTTCTTTTTATTATTTCCTCTTTTTCTTCTTTTTTTAAGCGGGGGGGGAGGGGCACTCCACACCTAGCGGGGAGGGGGGCCAGTGCCCCCCCCCCCTTTGGCTACGGGGCTGGCTGGATATCGTCCATATTTACCTAAATTATTTTTAGCTATAAGCCTCGCTTTAGAAATCTTGTTAATCCCCGTAAAGATGATGGGATGTTTTGTTTACATATTGTGTCAAACTCGGTAAACCTAACAGCCACAAACTCGGTAAACCTAACAGCCACAAACTCGGTAAACATAACAGCCACAAACTCGGTGAACCAAACAGCCACAAAACTCGGTAAACCTAACAGCCACAAAACTCGGTAAACCTAACAGCCACAAAACTCGGTAAACCTAACAGCCACAAAACTCGGTAAACCTAACAGCCACAAAACTCGGTAAACCTAACAGCCACAAACTCGGTAAACCTAACAGTCACTAAATTCGGTAAACCTAACAGCCACAAAATTCGGTAAACCTAACAGCCACAAACTCGGTAAACCTAACAGCCACTGACATTCTCCGATAACTAGGGTCCCTCTCTTGATTCGATACAAATATTTTGATGTTTTTTTTTCTTGTCTTATATATTTTTACATTAGCCTCACAATCAATTTACTTCTCTCGATACAATTCAGGGGATTAAAAAAGGGGTGGGGGGGGGGTGGTTTCCACTGTCAATGTTTTTTTTTCAGACATCAGTCCAGGCCCGTAGCGTGCGGGGGGGGGGGGGGGTAGGAGGGGCCGACCCCCCCCTGCGTTTTGCCTGCCTCCCCCCAGCGTTTTGCCTAGCCCCCTCTGCTTATTTGCTCTACTTAGTAAAATTTATTACCTGCCCCCCCCCTTGCTATTGCCTGGCCCCTGCTGTAAAATGTCTTGCCCCTGCTGTAGAATTTTCACGCTACGGGGCTGCATCAGTCATTCAAATTTAATCAAATGTATCCTAGGTCATAAAAAAAAAATGTAAAGATGCCTAGTTATTATTAATGACCTCGAGTACTTTACCAAGCTTAGGATAAATCAATCCAATGAAATATCAAATTCATGTGTTTAATATGAACATCTCGATAAGATAACACGCTTGGGAGATAACAGGCTGGAAAAAAAGAGATATTAATACATTAGTTAATAATTAATGCTTACAGCCCAAAAATAAATATGAACATTATTGAAGTGGTTTAAATGAAGTCATGTCACAACATATACCACATACTCCCCCCTCACCCCCACCCCCGTATTTGGCTGGGTAGGCCAGGGCCACAGCTAGGGGGGTTGGGGGGACAGAGTTGGACTTAACAGCAAGTGCATGGAGCTCCGTCTTATGAGGGGGACCCCGTTAGGCCCTACTTAATATATGTATCAATGTTTCAATTCTAAGGGCAATTTTGATTTCTATTGCGCATGGGGTCTCAACCGACTCAAGTTCGCCACTGGGAAGAGGGAGTGGGGGGGGGGGACAGCTTGAGACGCGCTAATGTTATAAGCCTCGTCGACGTACAGTATCTTCTATAAAATAACTGAGCATTGGCCCCGGGGAGGTGGGGGGGGGCAGTCACGTAGCGTGAAAATAAATTCTACAGGAGGGGCCAGGCATTCTACGGCAGGGGCCAGGCAATAGCAGGGGGGCAGGTAATACATTTTACTAAGTAGAACAAGAGGGGGGGCAGACAAAACGCAGGGGGGCGGCACCCGTGGCCCCCCGCACGCTACGGGCCTGGGGGGGGGGGTAAAGTCAAAGACTTCATCACGGCGGTCTATGGTGAGGTAGGTGAGGGAAGGGGGGGCATTGCTTGATCAGTCATTTTGGGTAGCCATCGGCTCTATTTAAAAGGATGTGTGTATCTCATGAGTGTTGATTTATTGAAGAACTACCGAAGGTCAGAACTTACATAAGACAGTTAGCTTTAAGCAGACATAGCAGTGATAAAAATACTTTTAACGTTTAAATTACACTGTTGGGAAGAGTTAAAGCCGTTATACAAGACAAATGAAAAAACAAAATGTATACCAGTGCAAATATAATACCTAATATAAAAACAAAATGTAGAAAAAACGAAACAATTCGCCCAATCAACATGATTCTCGTTTACAGAGGCGCAACTAGACCAAACTTTAAGGGGGCGGGGCAAAAAAAAATCACTTGTATTAAAAAATCACATTATTTATATATTAATATATATTATTTTATTTTAAACAAATTTTGGTCTAATCTTTTAATTTTTTTTTTATTTCGGAGGGGGCAAATGCCCCAAATGCCCCCCCCCCCCAGTTGCGCCACTGCTCGTTTATCTAGGTCACGTGTAAATGAAACAATTAGCCCAAGCAACACGATTCTCCTTTATTTAGGTCATGTTTAACTTAATAAGACTTTCAGTCGACCGTAATATATGCAAGGGAAAAAAATCGATACTTAACAGCCAGCGCGACAGAAAAAAAAGAGAAATGTTAACAGTGGTATGCTCGATGCAATGGAATTTCGACACATTTCATCCGTGGATGTTCAAGCCCAGTGATTCCCTAATTTTTCAACCCCCGAACCTCTCTTCAGAACTAATCTGTTAAACTTAAACCACTTCGGGCATAGCACAAATATCATATGTTGTACTGTATTGTACAGTACTGTATTGTGCACAAGTCGACTGCGTTTTAGATGGGAATTGATGGAATAATGCGATGGATTTTTGGTGATTTTTAAATATTGGCTCCTCGGGTGAGAGTTTAAGAACCATTGGTCTTCTCTGCACATTTTTTTTTTCGACATCAACCAACACACTTATAAATACACACTAGCGAGCAATATGGTTAAGCTTTTGAGATATCACATAATAGACTTGTGAGAAACGAATGTGGACACAGTGTGATGCATAGAGTGTGCTTAAAATTGATTTTTTTGTTAAAGCGGTGCAGCTTCGAGGGACGTTTGAATTAAAAGGAAAGAAATAAAAAACGATGTCTGGCTGAACTTCAAATATGTGACTCGTAATATTATTTTAATTTTTAGCACATCTAGGGCCAAATTAAGGTTAACGGAGGCCTTATGTTTGCTACCAAACAGAGGCGTACCTAGGGTGGGGGAGGGGGGGGTCCAAATTCGAAAGTCCCCCGGGGCCCAGCTTGAGGGGGCCCCAAAAATCTTTTTACATTAAATATTAAATACATTATATCAAATATCAAAATACAAAGAGGACAAGCCCGCAAATCCCCAGGTTCGGCATTGCTACCAAAAAGGGCCTAATCTTGAGATATCAAAATGACAAAAAAAACAAAAACATCACTAGTGATGATATGTCTCAAAATTTCACAAAATACTCATGTTTCCTGCAACATATTATTCAGATTTTTTCACCGTTTTCTTTCCACGAAGCAACCGGTCAGGTCCACATGTTATCCTCATTAATTAAAAAAAAAGGGGGCCAACTTATTTTATAATGTCCAAGGCCTTATTTGACTTATGGTCAATCCAAAAAATGAGATATATAAATAATAGCGATTTGGTCTCTGCGAAAGTAAAGAATTAATACAACAGTATTCCAGTTTAAAATACAAATCATGAAAAAATCGGATCTGCCCGAAACCAAAAATTATCAAGCCTACCGATAAAACCTAAGGGGATATAACTCTATGCAAAGGTTTTGCAGGGTACAGCTAGTACACCATAATTGTCTTTTATTCAGCCTAACAAAAAAAAAAACAAAAATAGCACAGACCAGATGCCCAGTATAGGGTGGGGCAGTCCCCAGCGGCCTTTACTTAGATACTAGCAAGGGGCGCCATTTTTTTTTTTACCAATTTAGTTTCGTTATTTTTTTCTTTGGGGGGGGGGTACGGGAGCATATTTCAGAGTCCTCACAGGGAAACCTTTAATAATAATTACACTGCTGGAGCAATAACAACAACAACAATAAAACAACAGTTTTCAGGACCAAATATAAACCAGGAGCTTACAAACTTTTTTTTTATTTTCCCCCCATTCCCCCCCCCCCATTTCCCCCCCCCATTTCCCCCCATTTCCCCCCACTTTCCCCCTATTCCCCCCCCTTCCCCATGATATACATATAGTGAAGGAAACCCAAATCTTTGTCAGGGGTCAAGGTCCTGGCAATCTCACCCCATTCCCCTTTTTTTCTTTTAAGTGATTAACTTAATCTTCTGGTAAGCTGGACCCGTGGACAGGATTTGTTAAGGACTATAGGTTGTCTCTGTACTCATATAGATCTTGCTGCTTTCCACATATAAGATGTTTCCTTGAATTTTTTCTGGGTATTTCATGTACGTTTGTTGGTGAGGTTGGGAAACGAAATGGGTCCTGTAATGAAGAACGGTTATGTTACAAAATCAATATAAGTCTGATACACATTAAACATTAGTCTGATACATAGTCAATGTAAGTCTGATACATAGCCAACATACGTCTGATACATAGCCAACATACGTCTGATACATAGTCAATATTAGTCTGATACATAGCCAACATTAGTCTGATACATAGCCAACATACGTCTGATACATAGTCAATATTAGTCTGATACATAGCCAACATACGTCTGATACATAGTCAATATTAGTCTGATACATAGCCAACATACGTCTGATACATAGTCAATGTTAGTCTGATACATAGTCAACATACGTCTGATACATAGCCAACATACGTCTGATACATAGTCAATATTAGTCTGATACATAGCCAACATACGTCTGATACATAGTCAATATTAGTCTGATACATAGCCAACATACGTCTGATACATAGTCAATATTAGTCTGATACATAGCCAACATACGTCTGATACATATTCAATGTTAGTCTGATACATATTAACATAGGTGTAAAGTGTTGGTATCAAATAGTAAACATGAAAAGGTCGGAGACGGAAGCGCGTGGCCCGGATCAAACGGCCCGTGGTCCATTATTTGTTCGGCAGGCCTCTTTGCCCATGTCTGTTATAGACTTTGGTGAAAAGAAGCCGCCATGTTCTTTATGAAACCAAAGCAAATTATCGCATGTTATATTCCATGTTTTCTTCTCTTTTTTTTGCACATAATGAAAAATAAACATGGTGTCATTATATATTTCTTTTTTTCTGTTTCAGTAATGAACTTTCTAATTTGATCATCTACCTTTTTTTTTTGTTTATTAAGACATGAGACCTCATTTAATATTTTTAATTTGTTTATTTGTTTACTTTCTGGAACAGAATGGCTCTATCAAAGGTCAGCGACATTGACCTACTTTTGATAGGAAAAACCGGGAACGGGAAGAGCGCCCTGGGAAATGCCATCCTCAGGCGAAAGATCTTCAAGTCCATGCCCAGCACGTCATCGGTGACAAAAGAGATCGACTCAGAGGTCAGCGAGTTTGATGGACGCGTCATTAAAATCGTGGACGGCCCGGGGGTCGGGGACACGAGGATGGACACTGCAAAGTCTCGAGAGCTGGTGGTCAAAGCCATGCGGTACGCCATTGCGGCCAATCCTCGAGGCTACCACGCATTCCTCCTGGTGGTCAAGTTCGGAGGCAGGTTTACCGAGGAGGATCAGGACACGATCATGTTCCTGAAGAGCGTTTTCGGTCAGACATTCGTGCGAGATTTCTGCGTTCTGGTCATGACGTGCGGAGACAACTATGACAAAGAAATGGACGGGGTGGAGTTCACGGACTGGTGTAAAGCGCAGAGCGGAGTTTTCCGTGAGCTGGTGGACGAATGCTGCGAAAGGGTGATCCTGTTCGACAACAGAACCGCCTCGGAGGAAAAGCAAACGAGGCAGCTGAAGCAGCTGATAGACACGGTGGACCATCTGAGCTCGCGCGGCAGGCGTTATACGGACGAGAACTTCAAGAGGGCCGAGAACGAGCGCGAGAGGATGATGGTGAGCGCCAATAGGCCGATGATACAGGAAGAGACGATGAGGGAGCTGAGCTTGATTCTGCACAGGCTCCAGGTCATACAGAGCACAGTCGAGCCTGAGAAAAGGATAGAGGGACTGGACGGGCTGTTCGTAAGGTTAGATGCACTACTGGACAGCATCATAGAGCAGGACAGGCGCACGGGAGTTTTCGATGATCTTAAAGAGACAGTGCGGTCCGTTAATGACACGATTCAGAATGAGATCAGCTTCTCTCAGCGGATGATTGAAGAGAGGGATAAAATGAAACAAAGGGAAGAAGACATGTCCAACATGTTCAAAGAGCAAATCAGACTGTTAGAAGAGGATTACAAGGAGCAGTTAGAAGAGGATAAAAGAGAACAGGAGCGCAGGAGAAGGTTCCTGAAGGAGCAGGAAGCTATCATCGAGCGTAAACTACTGGAGCAGGAGTTTCTGCAGAATAAAATCAAAGAGATGGAGCAGGCAGAGAAAAGGAAACAACTGGAGAGGATAGCGGAGCTGGAAGAGAAATATCGCGAGGCTAAGAAAAAGAGTGAGGAGGGCATTTTTGACAAAATTGTCAACTTTGTTTCATGGCTGTTTAGTTAATATTTTTGACAAAATTGTCAACTTTGTTTCATGGCTGTTTAGTTAACATTTTTGACAAAATTGTCAACTTTGTTTCATGGCTGTTTAGTTAACATTTTTGACCAAATTTTCAAGTTTATTTCATGGCTGCTTAGTTAAAGATTTTGATAAAATTGTCAACTCTTTTTTCCTGGCTGTTCAGTTAAATAAATATTTGTTAAATTCAAGATATATTTTATTTTATAGCGATATATTAGTTGACAATCACTTTCCTAGTGATTTAAAACATTTCAGCATCTCTGTTTCTACATCAAGGTTTATTGTCATTTGAGTAGTTGCACGCAGTGGCGTAGCGAGGGGGCAAGGGGAGCATCATGCCCCGGGCGCTGCTCACAAAGGGGCGCCAAATGGTATATTTTACATATAATAATATATGGTTTTCGAATGAAGGGGGCGCTAAAAAGGTATTGTGCCCCGGGCGCGAGTTAAACTGGCTATGCCACTGGTGGCACGTCACATCGGACCTCTATCACCTACTAGCATTGGCGTAACGAAGTTTCCAGAAAGGCGGCTTCCGTTTGATCAGTTTCATCCTATAATGGGTTCTATCTCTCTCTTACCCCCCTCCTTTCTCCCAGTTAATTGTACTGGAATACATCACTATAAAACAACAAAATTTTTCACTGTCTTCAATCCGGTAGTAAATTGGCGGGGAAAAACGCACGTCAAACTTACGATGCAAAACAATGACCCGGTAAATATGTTTCATTTAAAGCGGCGCAATCCACATTTGAAACTTTCTCCACCAAGAAACTAATTTCTGTTATCCAGAGTGATCGGACCTTAGTCCATTGTTCCTTGTTCATATATTTTCATCGGTTCAGCATTTTTGTATACTTGTTCATTTCTAATTGAAACACACAGGCATTAATCACCATTAATCACGGTGTTCTCATTTACTAAGATAGTCCTATTTCTTAGTTTGGATACCACACATATTGTTTACAGTTTGTTTAACTGCAAACAATAATAATCTACATGAAATTTGAAATTCGACCTAATTAAAGTAATAACTGATCTACTAGAGATGAGAGGATGTTTATTAGCTTTCTTAATCTATCTATTGACATTATGTGTCAACCAAAAGGTATCTATCTATCTATCTATCTATCTATCTATCTATCTATCTATCTATCTATCTATCTATCTATCTATCTATCTATCTATCTATCTATCTATCTATCTGTCTATCTGTCTGTCTGTCTGTCTGTCTGTCTATCTGTCTATCTATCTGTCTATCTATCTATCTATTTAACTATCTATTTTACTATCTATCTATTTAACTATCTATTTTACTATCTATCGACGACGTTACATAGTTAACCAAAGACATACATTATTTATTTTTCGCAAAATTCTTCAGGCAAGTGCAATTTTATTTCTTTATGAAATCATTTTATTCAACAGTAACATAAATTCATATCCCACATCATCCTATCACTCACTATAAACACTGACAGATAAACAAATTCATATCCCACATCATCTTATCACTCACTATAAACACTGACAGATAAACAAATTCATATCCCACATCATCCTATCACTCACTATAAACACTGACAGATAAACAAATTCATATCCCACATCATCTTATCACTCACTATAAACACTGAAGGATAAACAAATTCATATCCCACATCATCTTATCACTCACTATAAACACTGACAGATAAACAAATTCATATCCCACATCATCCTATCACTCACTATAAACACTGACAGATAAACAAATTCATATCCCACATCATCCTATCACTCACTATAAACACTGACAGATAAACAAATTCATATCCCACATCACCTTATCACTCACTATAACACTGACAGATAAACAAACTGCAATTTAGCAATGTTATTTTTTGATTTTTTTTATTGATTAATTAATTTTTAATCAATATCTGCTGTAAAATTACAAACTTACTGGTACTAACGCTTCATGTTTATTACATTGATTGCATTGTAATGCTAATTCATTGTGAGCTATTAATATAAAGCGTGGTGGTATGCTTTTGTTTTGCTCATTTTGTACATTATATATTTTAATGAATTACATTCAGAACTATATTCTGGTATAAAGAAGGTTTATTTGATGCTTGTATTACTTAGTAAATATATCATAGCTCTAAAGGGTCTTTTAGGGCAGATGAAGTGTAGGATTAATTAATTTTCAGTATTCAGGGCATGCATATGAAGGGGTTGTGGTTAGCACAACGCTTAGTCGCCTTTACCTCCCTAACTAAAGTTATGTACTCATTTAAATGCTAGGTGGACTTGTGGGTCTTGAACCAACTTTCACTATGAGCTGGAAAAAATCCCATTGTTTCTCTCACTGAGAGATCAAAACCAGGACAGATGCTAGTATTACTTAATTAATCAGCATTCTCTAAAAGCCAACATGATGACTAGATATATAGTCAACTGCTTTTACATTCGGCGTGCGAGTGTATGAAATACTGGGTTGCCACTTTGTTCTATTTAATCTTTACCGTTGTGCAAACAATAAATAATTACTGGATCGGATGGCCGAGCGGTGTAGATGCTCGACTGTTGACCTGAGAATCATGCAGAGGCGTAGCTGGGGGGGGGCGCCGAGGTTCAGGGGCGCCAAATGGTATATTTTACATATAATATTATATGGTTTTCGAATCGGGGGGGGGCGCTAAAAAGGTATTAAAAAGGTAAAATGCCCCGGGCGCGAGTTGCCTTGCCGACCCCTCGCTACGCCTCTGGAGTCATGGGTTCGATCGATGTTATTTGGTACAAAGTCGTCCCACATGTCCCACCCAGCTTTAAAATGGGTACCTGGCTTAAAGTTGGGGAGGTAAAGGCGGTTGGACGTTGTGCTAACCACACAATCCCTTTATATGCTAAGGTTATAGAAACTGATGAATTCTACACTGCATTTGCTCCGATGGCCCTCTTAGGCTAAGGGAACTTTAATTTCTTTTTATTCAGTAAGTAATTAACATTACTTTTGTGCCTTTTTTATGTATTTTTTTATGTTTGGACAACCCTTCATGAAACGGATAATAATATGGGTCTACAACTAGTGGATTAAAAACATGCTAACGACATCCTTCCGTAAATTTCTAAAAATAAATCAAGGGAAAGCCACACGGATTTGAAAGACTGATATTCCATAGCAATGGAGGCCGAATTCTCAAATTATTTATTTGCAGGACACATAAAAAGTAAAAAAAGGATTGAAACAAACTCACGTACAAATAATTGTTTCAAATATTAAGTCATTATATATAATCATCGATTATAAATTATTATAAACAAACTGAATGTTGTTTTAAACATGGAAACAATTGTACTATGAAGTTTGTGTCTACTCCTATGTTTGTTGAGATCCACGGGGACACTCAAGATCATACACAATGAAGTTGAATACTTTCAGTCTCGTGTCGGTCTACCGGTCGTGTGTTAGGAAAATTTAATAAAAACCATTTCCGGATAGCGAATGTGTTCAGTGTTGTAGATATTTGTGAAACTAGTTAAGTATTATTTACTCACGTTCGTCGCGATTTCACAATGTGGTTATGGATAAAGTAGTATCAAATAAAGATAGCTTTCGGTTTTCAAAAAAAGTGCAAGGTAAATGGTGGTAATGAATATGGTGAGCGTGGGAAAATGTGGCTTCAAGAGCCCCTAGTTGAGTTTAATGGGCTACAAGTTATTAAGTTGTTTTTTTATCAATTATTTCATTCTTCTTTTCCTCTAGACCCTGATCTTATTTTTTAAGTACATTAAGGTTAAATAAAACAACAACCACAACAGAATGTGGCACTCACTGACCTAGCAAACCTGACTAAATACGGTTCTTGTATTAATGTATATAGATATATGAAATATTTTGGCGTTGTGCTAGCCACACAACCCGTTACTAGGCATTTGCTCTAGAAATATTTCATCTTCTCCCTATGGCCACTAAGGGTTAAGGGAGCTTTACTTACTTAAATTTACAATATGACGCGTTGTGAGCCATAGTAGCCTAACCCAGAATGTGGGTTGGGCAAATCGGTCTTCAAACTCTCTTCTCGTGATACTTATTTTTAGACGTTAATTTTACAAGCACACCAGAAGTCACGGTCTAATTTTCAACTACTGAAACCGATAAAAAAAGTTATCACCGTCTATCCTTCCTTATTATAAAACCTGTTTGTTTACATCGTCATAAATCTGTTTGTTTACATCTTCATAAACCTGTCTGTTTACATCGTCATAAATCTGTTTGTTTACATCTTCATAAACCTGTCTGTTTACATCTTCATAAACCTGTCTGTTTACATCTTCATAAAGCTGGCTGTTTACATCTTCATAAACCTGTCTGTTTACATCTTCATAAACCTGTCTGTTTACATCTTCATAAACCTGTCTGTTTACATCTTCATAAAGCTGGCTGTTTACATCTTCATAAACCTGTCTGTTTACATCTTCATAAACCTGTTTGTTTACATCTTCATAAACCTGTCTGTTTACATCTTCATAAACCTGTCTGTTTACAACTTCGTAAAGCTGTCTGTTTACATCTTCACAAACCTGTTTGTTTACATCTTCATAAACCTTTCTGTTTACAACTTCATAAACCTGTTTGTTTACATCTTCATAAACCTTTCTGTTTACAACTTCATAAAGCTGTTTGTTTACATCTTCATACTTGGTCATGTCAACGTGCAAGGAAACGTCCGTTACAATTAAGTGGTGCTTTTTTTCATGACACACGACAGTGTTTGTTTGTCTCAAATGGATTATTTTATTACATTTGTTCTTTTTTTTTTTTAAGTTTATGCCGAAGCCTTCTGGGATAATTTTAGCACACACACACAATAGTAAATATTATCAAAAGGGTCTTGAATTTAAAATCATTTTTATTTTTAAATATATTATGTTGAAACCTTCAGGGATACTTTCGATAGACTAAAAGTAATTACAAGACTTACAAGTAATACAAGTATAAAAGAAATGGTTGATCAATGAAGATCAATAGATGGTAGTTTTCGATGCACAGTTATAGTTCAAAAGACATGCATAGGTGACTTGGTAGCAATAATGTTGTGATAACACAGTGCTGGCTTCGGATTCAGGTTGCTTCACGTAGTGCCTACAAACTCGAAAACGATGAGGACGTAGAACACGGCATTAAATGATATTTTCCAGATTAATTGACACCATCTCTTCGTTATAAGGATATCAGTAGATGAACACGGAATCGATGCTAAATTGATTGGATTATAATTTCTCTAAAAAATTTTTTGTGTGTTTCAACTATGGGGCGACCACTCAGTAAGCTATACAAAGATGAGGTCGCCGATGCGCCGGAACCTGCGCCACGCCCACCCGACCTGGAATCCCCGATGTCAGACGTCGAGTACAATCAGGAGCTGAAGGAGGCTATATCAGATACATTCGTGTCTTATGTGATACCATTAAACATACTGCACGTCTTTCACAAATATAATAGACGGGTGCTGGTCAGACAGGACTTGGTAAGTAGAAACCCAGTACATTAATTATGAAAGGGGGGGCGGTGACAGATTTAGTGGAGAGTGCTCTGCCCATAGCCGGGTTAATCATTGGGCTAATAAAATTATAGCTTTAGGCCCTAAACTTAAAAAGGCCCTCATTTTTCAGTTTATCTCACCTTTTTTTATAGGCTTTGATATGCTTTTAGGGAAAAAAACCTTAGGCTCACAGTAATCATAATCCGGCCCTGGCACTGCTGCAGCCTTTGAAAGGGCTCAGCGAAGCTCCGACTTTTATTGTCCCTGCCTTTTACTGTATATTTAAAGAGCCCATTTCTTTGCAGCTCCGCCTCTGTACGAAGGTAGCATAGAGGAACACTATAAAGAACTTATATGGTATATTACATATCTTAATTGTGTATACATATTCTTATTATGTATAGATGTATTATGTATAATCCTACACACCTGTCATTGTTATGAAAAATGATACATTTTTCGACTTATAGACCGCATCTAATTACAGGCAATGTCGTGCTACACACGGTGTCGGCTCTGCGCCCACGAGACCCTGGGGGCATGAGTGGATGGATGAACTTGAAGCGCACTCTTAAGGCACAAAAGCAATTTGAGAGGCCCACTCCTGTTCTCCCCCCCTCCCCCCATAACCAAAATTTTAGTGACGACACTGGTTATCCGTCTAGGTTTGATACAATGTTAGAGTATATCTAAATCTCTGGTCCAGCCACATTATCCACTTTTAAAACTGTAACGATAACAAAACAGCCCAATCTACTTTAACAAGCGACTGGCTTTCTCATCTACCTTTGACCTCATCCGAGCCTAAGCGACCATGGCCTTAACCTTTACAGAGTTTGAGCTGTGCCGCTTGTTAAGTGAGTCGAATGGATATTTACACACACACACACACATACACACACACATACACACACATACACACACATACACATGTTTATTTATTTTTGAATCGAGGAGTGTGTGTGTGTGAGAGAGAGAGAGAGAGAGAGAGAGAGAGAGAAGGCTTTGCGCTAAGATGTTATATCTCATTTTCTTTTCTTTTATAAATAAATAATAGAAGTAATTTCAATTTTCTGTACAGAAAATTTAATTGTACAAACCTAATTTATATATATATTTCCCCCCATTCATTCGTTACATACATATGTAATGCAATTACCACTAGTTTGGTGACGGCTAATTTTCTTAAACATAATGCAACATAACCGAATACAGGTCTATCAACAAAACATATGAGCTCTTTATTCTAAGTGTATGTGCGCGCACACAGTACACACACACACACACACACACAAACAGTTTGCCAAGCTCGCGCACAGCTTAGAGAGATTTCAGCCCCTGCCCACGTAGGCCTATATGTAAGGCAGGTAACGCGATCGGAGATTCTTTCGTCACAGCCATACACAGTAACTGAACTCTCGGCACCGCAGGGTATAACTCTGCCATGGCCCTTTGCGTAAATTCGCTTCTGTTACAACTTTACTAACAACGTTTTAGTTCATCTAGTACAAGAAATAACTGTTTAGTTTATAGCTCTGTTGCTGAAACAAAGTCACACGAGTGGGCATAGATAGATATAAAGAAGTGCTTGAGTGAAATGGTTAAATGTTTTGTTGATCACCGGTGCAAGTTATATCCTTGAATTAAAACAGCGTGTACTCTTCTGTGGTTAACTCATGTTTTTTGGTTGTAAATTGTATCCTGTTTCCTCAATTATACCCTTCAGATCTTAAATGACGTCCGTTTCCTTCTACGAATTGAATCCACTGAAATCATTTGCTCGTCATATTGTTGAATGCAGAAAATGAATTGAAATAAGAATAAAAGCACTTATATATATATAAAGCGTTTTCTAAATTATTTTTTTTTACCACTATATGTATTAAAATGTAACTGGTCCCTGAGCCTAATAGGCCATCGGAACAGATGAAGCGTATAACTCATCTGTTTCTTAACCACAACATGTGAAGGGATTTATAGCTGGGTGGACAAAAGGGGATTTTTACCCAACTTTTGAACTGGAAAAGCATTCAAGGGACAGCATCCTGGCCATCCGACCCCCCCTCCCCTTTTTTTAAAAATGTAATTAGCATATCAATTATTATGTATATCTATCTCTCTGGTCCAACCACATTATCCACATTTAAAACTGTAACAATAACAAAACAGCCCAATGTACTTTAACAAGCGACTGGCTTTCTCATCTTCCTTTGACCTCATCCGAGCCTATATGAGACTGTATCCTTAACAACCTGTACACAGTTTGAGTTACGCCCCTTGGTATGTGAGTCGAATGGATTTTCACACACCTACAATCATGGGCGTCGCTAGGAATTTTTCCAGGGGGGGGGCGAAAATTTTCCAGGGGGGGGGCAAATAACAACTTTATGACATTTTTTTAAATGTAGGGAAGGGGAGAAAATGCCCCCCCCCCTCTTATATGACATTTTTTCAAAATGTAGGGGGGGGGGCAAATGCCCCCCTTGCCCCCCCCCCATGAATACGCCCATGCCTACAATGTTGGTCGGCCCGTTATACTATAGATGCCCTACATGGGGGTGGGGGGTTGCAACTAAATTGCTTCTGATTGGGCCTCAACGATCATCAGGACGGCCATGTGTGCATTAATAAAGCTATTCTGATCTGGTAGTGTTATTATTAACTGAAGCTGATGTTTCGCTGATTGAGGTATCTGTAGGTTATATCAGGGTTAGGTAAAACTACAGTCCACGGGCCAAGTACGACCCTGGTAACTTTTTTTGATTCGCCACGCGATCTACTCACCACATAAGAGCAACTGTCAGAACCGTCGATTCATTTACTTGATACATAAACACATCATCCATCTGCTCTTGGTGCGGCCCTTCTGTGAAATTAAGAACCCATTGTGGCTCACGATTAAAGAAAATTGCCCACCATTGGCCTATATGGTCATTGATAATTTTTCCCCAGGATTTTGTCAAGGCACAAGCAAGCCATCTGGGTGAAGTCGTGGGCAGCCGAGCTCTGCTGGACCGACTTGCCATTTATGAAGACTGGTTTCACTGTCTGCTCCAGAGTCTCAGAGACAGTGACGTCATGCTCGGTCACGTGGCGTACCAGTTGGAAAACATTCGGGGTAAATATCAGTTTCATCTGTTAGCCTTACCGGTGATCTATGGAAGTATTTACAGAAGGGCCCCCAAACCTATCTGGAAGCATTTGCATAGGGGCCCAAACAGCTCTGGAAGCATTTGCATAGAACTACCCTGGCCAAGAAAAGATCCACCTGTATAGTATATGTATCTCATTATGTTCAAGTTTCACAGTTCTCTAGATGCCATATAATAAAAAATGTGATACATTTTCAGAAGCTCTAGACGAGAGGATACTAGAGCAAGATGAGACGAATGATAATCAAGTAAGAAACATTGTTGATATGTTTCATACATCTATCCATTTATTATCTACGTGTTTGTATAATTACCGTCTTTAAATCATTCTTTTTTTTTCTGTCTAATCAGGATCAGGAATCTCAGTTACCATGCCAACGTAAGTTTATTATAATAAAGTTCCCTTCAGCACCAAAGGGGCCCGTGTAGAATTCATCTGTTTCCGTAGCCTCGGGGATATAAAGGGATTGTGTGGTCAACTCAACGCCCAGCCGCCTTTACTTCCCCAGGTATTGAACGCTGGGTGGACATGTGGGACTTAAACGTTCACTACGACCCGGGAAAATTCCCCTGGTTTTCATCGATGATCAAAACAGGAGGGCACTAGAAAACGGAGCTGGAAGCCATGCTGATGGCAGTACAGGGTCTTGCGTCCCAACATCGTGTGCATGTGACCCTTAAATGGGTTCCCGGGCATGTGGACGTGCCTGGAAATGAACGGGCAGACTGCATTGCCAAGGCAATTCAACAGTCGACAGATTCCCAAAGTGCAGCCCATGAGTGCAAAAAAAAAGAGCTCATTTGAGGCAGCGCGTGCCAAGATCTGTCTCTCTGGACAATCGAAGTGGTTCTCGAGCTGGGACCATGGGGTGAACGGAAGAAATGTCCGTAAGTTTCTGGAGCGGCCGTCCAAAACTGACCCGTGGTGGCAGCTTAGGCGAGTCGAGCAGGCGCTAATTGCCCAGTTCCGTACTGGGCACTGTCCTAATGGCGCGTACTTTGGGAGGTTGAGGCCCAATGTCGACACCCTTTGCAGACACTGCAGGGAGGCGGAGGAAACCGTGGATCATTTGCTTTTCGAGTGTCCCGGGCTGGCGGACCACAGGGTGGACCAGTCCGGAAGCTTGCTGGCCATGGTTTTATGGCAGTCTCCAGATGTTGAGAGACACAGCAAGTCGGATCTCACGGGCTCTAAGAGACTCTCAGCCCACAGTTTCACTGAAAGAGTTCAAAGACAGAGAGAGAGAGAGAGAGAGAGAGAGAGAGAGAGAGAGAGAGAGAGAGAGAGAACGAAACTCACACAGGGTGCCACAACAGCTAGCTACGGCTCTGCATTGACCTCAGGCTTTCGAAATTTATTTCTAATTTTTTTTTTGATGCAAGGAAACTTGACATATATATAATGTGAAATTGGTGGGTGGAGGGAAGGGGGAGGAGTCCCAGTTTTCTAGTTAGCCAGGGTCCCTAGATTTGTTCGCTGCGGCCCTTGATATATTATCTGTAGCTTGATGTGTTTACATGTATAATTTAACTTTTAACCTTACTCAAAAATTCTACCAACAGAGCCACATAGAGCACAGCTGAAAGTAGCCATGAAGCTCAAGGTTAAACTTGGTGAGTGTGTGCGGTTTCCGTAGAGGTGGCCTAAAAGGGTGGAGGATGTTTTCTGTCTAAGTGTAAATAAAAAGAAAAAAAAAGCTATGTTTGCTCAACCAATGACACTTACTCTTGGCCCCGCAAATGACACTCGCTGAAATGACATTATACGATCTTTAACTAATTAAAAAACAAAAACAAATTTAGTTTAATAATTAAATTATGTCATTAAAAATAATTCTAGTTTAAATCACACATTTTAAGTATGTTCGTAAATCATATTACTGGTTTCCCCTTTAAAATTTTAAACCAATTTTAATAATGAAATATTACAAAGATCATATATCATTCTATTCACAGAGCACATGACAAAGGAATATAACCAAGAACGAGAAATGAGAGTAAAATATGAAGAAGAGTTACACAACCTTAGAACAGGTCAGTCCGATGGGTCAGTCACTGAAAATGAATTGTTTCTGCCAATGAAGTGGCTATTTAAATAAAATAAAAACGTATATTGGTGTGAGTCTGGGGAAGGCGTTCATATTGTATTTTTTTAATAAAAATGATGGTGATAGTTTAAATCTGCAATTTTATATCATCATTTTATTTAATAAATTAAAAAATAACATCAAGTCCGATAATACTGTTCGAAAATGGAAGGACAATAACTCTGTATATTATTCAAGGCATGGATCTCCGTGAAATGTGACCAATTTGCCCCCCCCTCCCCCAAGTGGTGTATTAACCCTAAGTATTATAATAAGGCATTAGGTCCTGGTATATATCAGACCTTATTTATCAGATTATAAAGGTTATCTTTAATTTTTGTTATCGCTAACTTCATTGAAGTTAACGGCAATAAATCTGATTAATTCTATGCATCTTCTATAAACAGGCAAAATACTAAATTACTTAAATTTGAACTAGGAAATGAGATGATGCATTCTATCAAATTCTATGGGTGTGTGTGTAGTCATTTTCACCGGCAAAATTTGTCCATTGTTGTAAGTTAGAAGCCACAATAACCTTAATCCGGCGCATACATACGTTAGCCCTGTATCACTGCTACTTAGCTAACAGAATTAAAGAAATAATAGAAATGGCTTTGAAAGTTACATCGAACTTAATAATATTGTACATTTTAACTCCCAAGTACAGATTCAGTAACGACTGAGAGGGACCAAACAGTAGATGCAGATGAAGATCCATTACACCAGCTGAGAAAAGATCTGGAGTCAGTGAACGCGGAGAATGAAAGGCTACAAAAACAGCTCAGTGGGTCAATTCAACATTTACTGCATCTATCGTTGTTGTATTCAGAACCGTTGTTGTATTCAGAACCGTTGTTGTATTCTGAACCGTTCTTATGTCTTTTGGGAGGCGCTAGGCAGAGACTTCCAAATACAGTCGATTCCGCTTAATTGGGACACATCGGGGACCGAGGCTTTTTGTCCCGATTAAGCGGATGTCCCAATTAAACATACACATTTACTATTGGCTCCTTGGTTTGGTTTCTTTGAGATTTGTCCCAAATAAGCGGCTGTCCCAATTAAGCGGTGTCCCAATTAAGCGGAATCCACTGTATATTTTTCAGGGCCCTAGACAAAAGAACCTTTGGAGGTCCTCTAGCCCTAGAAATTTATTTAAAGGGGGTAGGGGGCATTGGGCAGTGTGATGGTCCTTATCAGTTGACCAGTTCGCATGACCATAAATAAGGGCTCTAGTAGTTGTGTTTAAAGTTTTAAGTATTACAATGATGAGGAAAGAATGGACACCATTATAACACCTGGACGACATTTCATTTGTTAACAACAATTTACGGATGTGATTCTTGATTAATGCACTTAAATATATAAATTAAATTTGTATATTATACATGTAATTGTACTCATTGGATTTTAAATTGTTATTAATTTTTTTATGTTTAATCATGTTTACAATTACAGTGAAGGAAAGTGAGAAAGTTAAAAATATGGAATTGGAAATTTTAGAGAAACAATCCCATCTAGATGGTCAGAGATCTATAGCCGACAATAGTAAGTTTATTAACACTACAAAAAGCTCAAGAAAAATTGTATGCTGATGTTATGCCTTTTGTCTAGTTAAGGTTTTTTATAGTGAATGATTAAACATGTCTATGTGCCATTAGAAACAAGTACACACTATATATTTTAAACAAGTATAAAGTGACATTTTATGCGACTGTTTAGAAATTAAAAAGATGGACATGCTGTTTTCAAATGCATCGCTTTTTACTAAAGCTCAGTGGGTGGGCAAATTTTGAACCCACGGTCCACAATGAGTCCTAAGCAGAATGTGCCTACCTCCTAGAGAGGATGGATGTAGTTTCTAAGTGAAGTAATATAAATTTAAACAATGGTAGAGGAGGGTGGGGTTTAGGGCGCGGGCCGGATAGAACAGCCGAATGGGTAGTGGTTGGATCGTGGGCCATAGGTTGCCGCCCCTTGTATGTTCCTGCTGAGAAGGTCTATTTTTTCGGTTTCATACGCTATCCCACCCAGCTACAGTCATCTAAACTGCTGCGTTACACTCATCTACTATAAAACTACTGCGCTACACTTATCTACTACAAAACCACTGCGCTACACTTATCTACTATAAAACTACTGCGCTACACTTATCTACTACATAACACAATAAAGTGTCACAACATGAAATATAACAACTTTAACCACGTGTGACTACTCTGCAGTCTTCTCTCTCTAACTCTAAACTAAGTCGGCCGTTTCGATCGACTTCTCGCCCCTGAATGAGGCGGGTGGGGAGGGGTGCACTTTGACATCAAAGCCTAACTCAGTTTCTTCCCTGAGTTCAGCGGCACTTTGTTGTCGGTCTGTGGCCGAAAGTGAGAAGTCGCACCTTCGTCCAGCTTCCGGGCACGTGGTCACTTTCATCTGCGCTCCGCTGACCAAAGCTTTTGTTTACCCTTTAGGGGGCGGGGGATGATGGGAGCCGGCTATGGGCGGCGGCGGCGGGGGGGGGGAATTAGTTCTGGTATTTGAGGGACTGTGATCCTCTACGCAGCATGGTGGGTCAGATGGGCCCGATAGACAGACGCACTGCCGTAATAAAAAAAAAAATATACAGCCTTTTTTTGGGGGAATTAACCAATGCTCACTTCTAGCTAAACATACGCTGTCGTTTTTCAACCGGTTGGCAAACTGGGCGGCTTTCTAGACCCCCCCCCCCCAGAAACTGCTAGGATCCCCCCCCTTCTTCCCCTAAATGATTCTTTGCCTTCTTCCCCTAAATGATTCTTTGCCTTCTTCCCCTAAATGATTCTTTGCCTTCTTCCCCTAAATGATTCTTTGCCTTCTTCCCCTAAATGATTCTTTGCCTTCTTCCCCTAAATGATTCTTTGCCTTCTTCCCCTAAATGATTCTTTGCCTTCTTCCCCTAAATGATTCTTTGCCTTCTTCCCCTAAATGATTCTTTGCCTTCTTCCCCTAAATGATTCTTTGCCTTCTTCCCCTAAATGATTCTTTGCCTTCTTCCCCTAAATGATTCTTTGCCTTCTTCCCCTAAATGATTCTTTGCCTTCTTCCCCTAAATGATTCTTTGCCTTCTTCCCCTAAATGATTCTTTGCCTTCTTCCCCTAAATGATTCTTTGCCTTCTTCCCCTAAATGATTCTTTGCCTTCTTCCCCTAAATGATTCTTTGCCTTCTTCCCTAAATGATTCTTTGCCGTCTTCCCCTAAATGATTCTTTGCCTTCTTCCCCTAAATGATTCTTTGCCGTCTTCCCCTAAATGATTCTTTGCCTTCTTCCCTAAATGATTCTTTGCCTTCTTCCCCTAAATGATTCTTTGCCTTCTTCCCCTAAATGATTCTTTGCCGTCTTCCCCTAAATGATTCTTTGCCTTCTTCCCCTAAATGATTCTTTGCCTTCTTCCCCTAAATGATTCTTTGCCGTCTTCCCCTAAATGATTCTTTGCCTTCTTCCCCTAAATGATTCTTTGCCGTCTTCCCCTAAATGATTCTTTGCCTTCTTCCCCTAAATGATTCTTTGCCTTCTTCCCCTAAATGATTCTTTGCCGTCTTCCCCTAAATGATTCTTTGCCTTCTTCCCCTAAATGATTCTTTGCCGTCTTCCCCTAAATGATTCTTTGCCTTCTTCCCCTAAATGATTCTTTGCCGTCTTCCCCCTAAATGATTCTTTGCCTTCTTCCCCTAAATGATTCTTTGCCTTCTTCCCCTAAATGATTCTTTGCCTTCTTCCCCTAAATGATTCTTTGCCTTCTTCCCCTAAATGATTCTTTGCCGTCTTCCCCTAAATGATTCTTTGCCTTCTTCCCCTAAATGATTCTTTGCCTTCTTCCCCTAAATGATTCTTTGCCGTCTTCCCCTAAATGATTCTTTGCCTTCTTCCCTAAATGATTCTTTGCCGTCTTCCCCTAAATGATTCTTTGCCTTCTTCCCCTAAATGATTCTTTGCCTTCTTCCCCTAAATGATTCTTTGCCTTCTTCCCCTAAATGATTCTTTGCCTTCTTCCCCTAAATGATTCTTTGCCGTCTTCCCCTAAATGATTCTTTGCCTTCTTCCCCTAAATGATTCTTTGCCTTCTTCCCCTAAATGATTCTTTGCCGTCTTCCCCTAAATGATTCTTTGCCTTCTTCCCCTAAATGATTCTTTGCCGTCTTCCCCTAAATGATTCTTTGCCTTCTTCCCCTAAATGATTCTTTGCCGTCTTCCCCTAAATGATTCTTTGCCTTCTTCCCCTAAATGATTCTTTGCCGTCTTCCCCTAAATGATTCTTTGCCTTCTTCCCCTAAATGATTCTTTGCCTTCTTCCCCTAAATGATTCTTTGCCTTGGTCCCCCCAAATGTTTCTTTGACCCCCTTCCCCCCCCCGGCCCTCACCCCCCCACCAAGAACAAAAGAACGCATCAGTGCAATTCTCAAGCCTGTGTGATACCAGACTCCTTTGTGTGTTAGTTTTTGCTTCTTTGTATGAAATATGTAGAATAAAATGTGAAACAACTGTATTATCCTTGTATCTTTATTTGGTGGCCCATACTCCGATGGGAGTGACGGGCAATGATGATGATGATGATGATTAATTTTAATAATTTTGACACAATTTTTACTGAGACGTGTGATGTTTCCATATTTATAAAAGTGACTACAATATGTATTTACCAATGATAAATGAAAAAAAAACAAACTTCGTTACAGAAAAAAAAAATAAGGACCGAAAGTTACGACCACTGGTGTGTTTAGGTCAAGTCAAACAAAGGTCGAATAGGAAGAACAAAGAGAATCTCTCGGCAGATATAAACAAATAAAAAAACAAAGAGAATCATCACTCGGAAACGGCAAACAAAGATGAGCCGAACTAGAATAATCTGAATAAAATTTTCACTATTATGTGAGCAAACATTATCGAAAATAAAAGCAATTATTTTAAATAAAAAATGTTATTTGTTATTTCATATATTTTATTAGTATAGGAAATAGTGGGAAGCCTGCATCTAGGCCAGTGGTCCCCAACAGGGGCGGATTTAAGGGGTCCGGTGGGGGGGGGGGGGCATGCCCCCCTTCCCGTTACCGCAAGTTTAGGTAAGACATCATTAAATTATCGAAATATTTTGTTGTTCTAAGACGGGCGGACGGACTATAATTTTAACATTTCAGTTTTGCCCCCCCCCCCCCGGGACAAAGTTGTCTAGATCCGTCCCTGGTCCCCAAACTTTTTTTCGCCACGGACCGGTCATCGTTTGATAATTTCACCGCGGCCCACTGGGAAATAAAAAAAAAGGAGGAGGGGGGAAACGTTGATTATTTCTGGTCCATGGAAAGTCGGTACAATCACAAGACAATTAAATAAAAAGGAAATAATTTAATGTTTCTTGGGCGGCCCAGTAACATTCGTTCCACGCAGGCACGCCGAGAGGAGGGGGGGCAGGGGGGGTCATTGCCAGGGGGGCCCGCATCTGTAAGGGGGCCCGGCCGCCCCGACCATGTCAATTTTTTCACGACTTATTGTTTATTAAAGGGCCCGCAACGATGTCCTGCCCTGGGGCCCGTGTTGGCTCTCGGCGCCACTGGTTCCAAGGACCGGTACCGGGATTAGGGACCACTGATCTAGGCTACCGGTATGTGGAGAAGGGAGGGGTGGGGTGTGTGTGAATGTGGTATGAATAAAGCAATAGTAATGAGACTAATGAGGAAAGTAAGTTAAGAGTGTAAAAATGTGACAAGATGTGTGGTGGGCCATGGGTGTTAAATACAGTAGTGTATTGGGAGGGGGACGCGGTGGAACGCCATTCCCTTACCTTTTTTTCAGAACCGGAAAGCGTTCCAGAACTTTTTCATGTCCCGACAACTCCCACTTTTTTGTGTGCTCCCACTATGCGTTGTTTCCCTTACTTCTTATTTTACCAATACATCACTGATTAAATATACCAGCAACACACGCTCCAAATTGGAATTGTTTGTACAGATCGTGTGTCATTGGAACTCAATTTTGAAAAGTTATAAATTTACTTTTTATTTGTTGTTTCTTTGCGGCTAATGGGAGGGAATATGGACTAAATTCCACCAATATAACTACTATTATTGTTTGAAAGAATACAAAATAATACAATGATGAAAACATATGTCACTCAGTTTTATATAAAACCAATGGGCGCCTCTGCAAACAGTGGTTGCTGAATAGTAAATTGCAATGTGAGATGACAATACATGTACTTCGAAAGACCGTACTGGAATAAAAATACCCCACCGAACGGTATTACCCAGAGAATATAAAAATAGGATATTCCCGTTGATTTTTAATATAAACCATTTTTGGTATAATTTAGATGTAATATTTATACATATAAACAAAATAATACATAATTAAATTAAAAACTAATCAGTCATCGTAACTAGAATAAAGGGAAGTCAGACGTGAAAAGGCTACGTCGGCGGAAATGAAAATCTAATTTAGTACCGGAACTGTATCTACCTCCAAAAGGCTTACTTAATCACGCCAACCGGTTTTTACCGATTTTACAAAGTCCGTGGATCAGAGTGTTATGGGGTAATTATACTACAACATAAAAAGTTTTGATTAATTTTTTTATCAGAACTATAGCACATTAGTGACATTTCAAATTATAACAATAACTTATGGTGCCGCTACTCTCAGTGGTGGGCATGTGACATATTGTGTTTCTTGACGGAAGGTCGATTGTGTGAATACTTCAGGTTTAGATTCATTGATAACAGTTTGAGCATTTCATTGATACATTAGCTGTATACTTCACTGGATTTTAACCGCACCAACGAATATTATTTATTTTATTAACATGTAACAAAACTAACCAGAACCTTAATGTCATTGACCACAGGAGATCGAACCAGACGAGCAATTAACCACAAAACCACCCGTCCCTCCCTAGCACGTGGTAACACCGGACGGCCCGTGTAGTCTGTAGGGCAGTGTAGGCTACAGTTGTTGTTTTCTCGGGGGCTAATTTTCGGGCTTTGATCAGTTCAGTGTAATTCAAATTGGTACAAACATGTTTTTTTTTTTACTAAAACTTAAATCTCTTTTTCAACATTCTATTTTTAGTAACATTATCTACTACTATAGGCGGTCTTAGGCAGTCGAATGTGAAAAAGAAAGGTTATTTAACTAAGTCCCTTTCCCACTAATGATGTGGTCTCTATCTTTAAAAAAAAAAAAAAACTCTTTACTTTTCCTACTAAAATATATTTTTTCAGTCTAAATAAAAAGCTAACATTCAAATAGTATTACTTATAGTGAAATAATTATTAGTCATACAGAAAGATACAATGATTACTATGTATGTAATCACATAAAGCGGGACCATTTGGTGTAACACCCCCCCCTCCCGATCAAATAACAACAACAAACGCCTATGAATATTACACTTTCATGGCCGCTGCAATGAAGGGAAGAGGGGGGGGGGGCAATCTAAACATGTGCCAAGGGCGACAATCATTGAAGGCTCCGTAACGTAAAAACAACAACATTGTAGTTATTTTCTGTTTGCTGCAACGAAGCTGTGCACTTTTTGTGGGATGGGGGTGGTGGAATATAAAAGGGAACAGAAGGGCCCCACTTGTCTGGGCACCCAGATTTTTTTTTTCTGTTGCCCTAACACATTAGTTACAATTTTTCTGCTTTTTCGGGTATCTTTGACTAATTGAAAATTCTCAGCCCAGATACCTTTTCCCCATACCCCACCTACCAGCCAAAAAATATTTCATAAATATATGGGAAAAGGCGCTTTTCATGAGCATAGCACAATTGATTACGGTAGTGTGCTGTTTTAATTAGTTGAATGCTATGAGTCTAACGAGACTTAAACTTTTTTTTTTTAAAATCTGGAATTGCAGGTATAAGTAGAAAATAAAATACAAGAAGTGTTAGAGAGTAATTTCTAATCTTAATTATGTTGAAAGCCACGCTCTGTCACAGGCCCATACATTTAAAGGATTCCGTGTCTGGATGATGTGAAAGCTGGAATATTGGTAGCTAAAAATCTATCTATCAATTTGTATCGATCTACAAATTACATAAAATAAGAAAAGAAGAATACTTTAGCTCTGAAAGAAAACTGTTTTGAGTGCCTCTATTAAGCAGAGCCTGTTGAAAGCTTGAAAATTAACGAAATGCATCATTATATGGTATAACCTGTGATTATTACAGAGAATAACAAACTCAATCTAAAGCACTCAAAAATTATGACTAGTCATACACATACATGTTTTATTCGAACGAATTATATAGAACTGAAGGATAATTTACACACACCTAGAATACTCGATTACTGTTTTCAAAATGATGTTATTAGTCAAGATGATAAGGAGGAGATAAACACAGGAAGTAGTCGATCAGCAAAAAATGGAACATTTTTAGATTTGCTCATTCGAAAAAGTACGTCCAGTCCAAGTGTGAGAGATGTTTTTACCAAAGCCTTGCAAGATTATCAGCCCGATTTACTGCTTCGGTTGAAAAAGCCACAGCTGACGTACGGTCAGTATTTTATTTACAAATTAATAAATTGACATAGCCACATGCCATGTTTACAAACTTTTATTTTTATACTTTGTCATGGCTTAAGCTTACGCTTGTAAATCAATTAATTTTTTATTTACAACTATAACTTTAGAAGTATCATTTCAAAAAGTAGTCAATCCATGTAAACTGTCATAATTGTATCATTCCCAACCGTCAGGAGTCTATACTCTCTGCTAGACAATAGTGTCCATAGGCCCATAGCTATATATTCTGGCATATTAGACTTTGAATCTGAAATTGAAATGGTTTTATTTAGGCTTTGCAACTGAAGAAAATTAGTGTTTTGAGTTGAATTCAAGTGTCATGCTTTGATGCCAGATTAAAACTTTTTTTTAAAAGGTCAAATAAAAAATTCTTCTATGCAAATTATAAACATTTAAAAAGCATATTTATCAACTACTTGTCGGTTTTGTGTATCAGCTGATGCTCTCAAAAAACCGGACAGCCCAGTTCCAACTCGGAGACAGATGCCAGTAAGCAGAAATTTATAAAAATTTGTAGACCCTTCAGTACTTCTTGGAGAATGTACTTTTTGAATTAATTTTTTTTTTCTTTATATGTGCAGAAAATGCTAATAAGAATTATTTCATTAATATGAACTTATTCACTCTGATTGTAGAGAATAATTATTTTGATATGTTAAATAATTTTTGCTAACTAATAACGTGTTAGCCATGTTGCAAACATTTTATAATTATTTGGACCTTATTAGGGATCAGAGTAATTAGAAGCAATAATAGCAGAGAAAGAATCACTTTAAAAATGTCAAAATAGATGGAAAAGAACTAACACTAGTGGAAAGCTTTAAATTCTGACAAGCAAAATCAACTTATTCACTCTGTGTATAGAAAATTATTATTTTGATATGAATAATATTTTATATAATTTGTTTTAGTTTTTTTTGTACAATAACGCAACACCATCATGCAAACACCCTATTTAGAATTAGAAAAATTAGAATTGATAATAACAAAAAAAAGCTATAATTATTACAAAAATATTAGAGATGATGGAAGAGAATTAGCACTAGTGAAAAGTTTTCAATATTAAAATAATTTGAAAATAATATCAGATAATATTAACACAAATGGTAAGCTTTAAATACTTGTATCATTATTATCAAATGCTTAACTAATTAAGGAATCAGTTATGAACAAAACATGAACATATATTTTAAAATTTACAAAATACATTTGTACCATAAATGCTAACTTAGATAAAATTTTCTTCAGCAATGGCAGTCATTTTCAAGAATTATTGAACTATAAGTAATTCATCTACAGATATGACTCTGTGTTTCAGTTGACCCATACATCAAGAAATATTTATTTTTTCTTGTGGGACTTTCTTTGAGGTTTTAGTTTTAATCAATTTAGAAATCTCTTTTCTTTGATGCATAATTAACATATCTTCCAGGTACACAAATGTGAAAGTAGTGGCATTGATGTAGACTTGAGATTGCTTGATCCACATTACATATTAACTCTCGTTGGTAGTATTGAAAAAAGGCTCAATGAACTCTTGGCCAGTCAACTACTTAATGAAGAACTAAAGAAATACCTTTGTCATCTAACATACATATTCAACTGTCAGTCATATGCACCAATTCTAGAAGACTTCATTAAGGACAGCCTTTTGCATAGTAAGTATAATGAAACAGTAAGTCTAAGAATTAACCTTTTTTAATTCATGAAAATCAATATAATATTCAAAAATGTCATAATACATTTTAAAAAGTGTTAAGAGAAATATTGGTGGGACGGATGGCAGAGTGGTGTAGATGCTCGACTGTTGACCCGAGGGTCCTGGGCTTGATCCTGGTGAAAGTTGGTTGAAGTCCCACTAGTTCACTGTGCTTTAAATGGGTGCATGACTTAAGTTGTGGAAGTTAAGACAGGTGGTGCCTATAGCTCAGTGGCGTCACTAGGGTTGGTGTCACCCGGTGTGGTAACTCATGGTGTCACCCCTCTCATGACACCCCGGTCTCCATATTTTTTTTTCTCCAGAGATCGTATATATGTGCGCATGCGCGACTTTATTATTTTTTTTTTCCGTTTCCGGGGTCAGGATTTTAGCGATTATTGATATCTATAGGTCAAAGCAAGTATACCAATAATTTCATTAAAATAATAAATAATAAAAAGTACGCAGTGTCTGTTAATAATCGGAGATATTTTTATATTTGGCATTAATTTTTTTCGAAGCCTTATAAATTCATTGGTTGTTAATAATCGGAGATGTTTTTATTTATTTTTAAAAATTAAATACGGCTTTGAATTATTTTAAACAAAATAAGAATATAGGCCTAAAACTAGATATTTTGCATTTTGGTGTCACCCCTTGTGAGGGTGTCACCCGGTGCGATCCGCACCCCCAGCACCCTCTAGTGACGCCACTGCTATAGCTAACCACAATATCCCTTTATATACCTAGGCTACAGAAACAGATGAATTCTACTCTGACCCTTTATCTGCTCCGATGGCCCTTTATGGCTATGGGGAACTTTTACTTTTTAAGAGAAATATAGATTGAAGCCTGATAATAATAAATCATGTATTGTTCAAATCTCATACAGAAAGACTATTTGACATTTGCAAACAGCCATTGACTGAGAACCTCCAGGAAACTAATAATAATCATTTAGATATTGGATTGTCTTCCCTTCAACTTACATCCATTATTTCAGGACAGCATGTTGCTTTCTGTCAGGTAAAAAAAACAAACCCAGTAAAAACCATAACGTTAAATAATAAAGTGAATCTTCATCCGTATATCATTAGGCCTACTTAATTAGGCTGTTTAATACAAATTTAAAAACAATAATATGAAAACCTAACACACTTTGTTTGATAGATCTTGATAAAGACTTTCCAATGACACCAAATTTAGGAGTCTGTGTCAGTTAGAAAAAAGTTAATGCATTTTTTTCATGTCTAAAAATGGGGTTAGTATACATGAATAGGGAATTTAAAAAACGTAGCGAAAAATTTATAGTAGACATTAATATACTGTAACATTGACTGAATAAAAAAAAAACTTTAAATTAGCCATCCAGTCAAATATTCTTCAAAATTTATGTTATAAAATGAACTATTAAAAACTGGCAGTTCAATGACATTTTCAAATATATATAATTGGTCTGAGGTTTACTGCATAATATTTGACAGGTTTTTCTGAACATATTAAGTATAAAATAAAGTTAAAATTTTTTAATTTTTTTTTGGAAGGTCTTGACAGTTTTTAAATAAATAAATATATATATCATGCATAATTATAATATACATCATTGCTAAACATAAAAACATAAAAAAATGAACAAATGAATAAATTAAATGGCACTTGTGGATTCAAATTGAAAAAACGGATAACATTTTTTTTCTAAAATTTACATATTTAAATTTAAATAACTAATGTGCAATCTTTTTTTAAACTATTTGATTTCTGTGTTGTTCATGTTAAAAATCAAATGTCTTTTGAAATCTCCTTATGTTGACTAGTATTTTAAAAAGCAAAACAACGGTTTTCAATATATTCTTTGTTAAAATATATGGTATTCATAGTTGTACTTTAAAAATGAATTTCTACAACAGAGTATATAATTTAATAATAACACATTTTTTGCATATATAATTCAAACGGTGACAAAGTAAGCCACATGACTTACAAAAAGTAAATTTAAAAAAAGATGACTTGTCTTTAATGTATAGACTTGTATATATATTTTAAAATTTAGACAAAAAATTTTCCAATAGCTTGAAAATAGAATATATTTGTTTATTTTAATTTGTTTGAACACAAGGTTATATTTTTAAAAAGGAATAAATTATTTATTATTGAGTATAAATACTCTATAACTGAGCCCAGTGATAGAACATTATATATTCTTTAGTAGCACACTAGAATGAAACAATATTATGTAAAATTGCATTTTATTGGAATCACAATAGTTATAACCATATTGAAACATTTTGCTGTGTTATAACATATTTACATTTTATATGTATATGATAGTAGTTGATTCTTTAAGAAATTTCTTCACTTTTTACTTTGAACAGCATCTTTGTGAAAAGGAAAATATTTTATTTCTGTTTGACATCCTTAAAGAAGTTCATACAACTGTACACAGTGTAAGTATTTTAATTCTTTTTACTTTAAGCTCTTTGTCACATTAACATTTCTCTAAAGCAGTGTTTCCCAAAGTGTAGTATGCGTATTCCAGGGGGTACAGGAAGAGTTTGGCCAGGGTCTGCGCTGTACCAGGCTGAGCACATTTGGTAAACATGCAGGGCTAAAGCAAAAATATTGAAACTAGGGGAAACCAAGACTGTGAAAGCAATAAATACATTTTTTTTTCTTCTAATGGTATTCAGTATTACGAAATTAAAAAAGGGGGGTACACAGATGTCGAAAGTTCGGGAAACACTGCTTTAAAGTTCTATCTAATATTCATGAGAAGAATATTTTACATAGTTTAGGTAATGGAATATTCATGATGTGACATTTCAACCCATTTTTGTTTAAAATTAGAACTATTAAAATCTGATTGGATTACTTTATATCTCCTAACATTTTACATTACCAGTTCAAAAAAGAATAATAAAAAAAAAACAGTTTTATATCTTTGTGAGAATTAATTAGTAGCAAATTTTATAATGCTTTTTCTTTTCCCAGAGAAATGCCAGATTGGAAAGAAAGGGCCTTGATATGCAAACTGCATCACTCCTCATCTTTTATAACATTGTACTTAACAAGAATAAGTTTGATCACATGATAACTGAGGTAGGAATAGCTCACTTCAGATTTTTATTTACAAATGATATCTTCACTGCCATATTCTTGTACCAGCCATTTCATTTACATTTAGAAGCTAAAACTATTACATGTAGTTAAGTGTAGATTACATGTGAAATGTTCTGGAGAATTTATAAGCCTGATAAAAAAGTAAGTTCCCTTAGCCTCAAAGGGCCATCAGGGCAGATGAAGTGTAGAATTCTTCTGTTTTTTACCACAGCATACAAAGTAATTGTGTGGTTAGCTCATCCCTCAGCAGCCTCTTTTTCCCCCATCAGAATTCGGGTACCTATCTAAAACTGGGTGGGATTGAGTGACTTTTAACCAACTTTTGACATGGCAAAATTCTTTTGGTTCTCACTGGAGATCGAACCCAGGACTCTCAGGTCAAGTGTCAAGCCCTCTACAACTCTCATCCATCTGTCCCTCTCACAGGCCTGATAAGAAGCAATATTTTTTTTTTACATTGCTAATTTTTTAAAAATAACATGCTATTTCTCCTGATGTATGAATGACACTTTAGTTGTGAGCCTGATTCCAATTACTTTCTTGTGTAGCTTAGCAGTTGCGCTCTAGGCTGTTGTGAAAGTAAAAGAAGATCACTGGTAAAACTGTTCAATAATGGCACATAGGATCAAAAGGATAACATTTTTAAAGATACAATAAAATCCTTTTGGACAAAATGGAAAAAAATTATTGCTGCTATGACCAATTCAGATTAAATAAAAAAAATGTTTTATTTAGGTCATTTAAGTTAGTGTTTATCTATCATTGATATTTGCTCTAAAATTGTTTCATTGGAATATTTTTTTTTTAATGTTTGATGAAACCCCTATTTGTGTTAGTTTTCACTTCAAATTATCAACATATGACTGTAAAACATTTAGAAAGTTATCAGTATTCTGTTTAGTGGGGAAAATCATACTTTTATTTAATTATACTTTTTTTTATTCTTAAAAGTCAACCTTCCTGCATACTTTGAGAATCTACATGAAAAGTGAAGAGAGTGTGCACAGAGTGACCAGCATTCTAATTATGATACACCTGAACACGTTTTCTGAATCAACACTTGATGACTGTGCTAAAGGTAGATGAAGCTATTTGAATTAAATTACCAGATTATATAAAACAAAAAGCATATTCTTCTGATTGCAAAAACAATAATTTTAATCAACTTTATAATTGCATTTATTTTTTTATTTTCTGTAAAAAAAACTTTAAATATAAATTATATTTAGTTTATATAGTTTATAAGTAAAATTGTCCATTTGTAAAAATTGTCTTGAATGTAGAATAAATGTTAGAATATATAAACACACATATATATATATATATATACAGTATAAGCATATTGTAACATAAATTACAAAATTTACCCTGAATATAGTTACATTGGTAAAAAAATAAATGTTTATTCTTCAGATATTTTGACAACATTAACCAGTTGGTTAAAGGCCATATGGGAAGATAGCAACAGAGTTAAAAATCCTAGACCTGATGCAACAGCAGTCATTTGGGGCCTTAAAAAGTTGGCAACAATACAGATTTTCTCGACCAAGGTATAACATAATTTATGACCATTGTCTTTCTTGAGTAGCTTTCTGTTGGACCATAAGCTGTTGTGAAGTAAAAGAAGATCACTGGTAAAAACTGTTCAATAATGGCTTGTAGGATCAAGAGGATATCATTTTTAAAGAGACAGTGTTCATTGATATTAAATATATAAATGTTGTTCAGCTATTTAAAGTTTAGTACATGTTTTTTTCTACAATATTTTAAAAATCTGTTTGTTTTACAGAAGTTTTTGTCGAATGCAATTTTAGAATTGGTTAGTTATTCAAATATATCGAATAATATACAAATTTCAGCAATTTTTTTTTTTCTCTTCAATTAACAGTTGCAAGAAAACCAATACATAATGTCACTGAGTAAGTCTAACTGCTGGACCAAAGAACCAACTGCAGCTCCTCATTTCATTAAACTGTTATCAAAATTAAATCTGATTGGTGCTCGAAACAATAAAGGTAATTATTCATTGTCATTCAATACCATTTTAAAAACTTGCAGGCTGTGAAAATAATAATATCTCTATTTTACTTCTAATAAGTTTTTTTTTTTATGAGAACTTATTGATTTCCTTTAATGACAATAGAATCGGACGACAGCCTTTAAACTTAAGAAGAGTATCATAATTGTTATAATTAAAATGAAAAAAATGTTATATTCTATCAACATTTTCATGCAACATTATCGTTATATAGGGATGGCTTAAATTTCTAGTTAAAACAAATGGTCTGTTTGGGAAAATTGCCTCAGATGATATTTTAACTCTTTCCCTACACAGAGCTGCATTTTGCAGCACAGCTTAAAAATAATACAGAATACAATAATTGTTTCTGATCTTTCTTATATTTTAAACAATAAATTGAAACAATTCTGTTTTTGATCCTTTGATTTTTTTTTTAAACCAAATGTAGTTCCATTAAATGTCTTACATACTATAATACACTTATAATTCACTAATTATAAGGATCACATAATAATTAGTACAGGCAAAATGTGATGACGATAGAAAAGAAATTAATTTCTCAACTCTTATAAACCTCTAATGTTTATTATTTTAAAATGAATTTCTAGTTTTCATATCAAGGATATATGGGTAAAAGTTTTTAGCCCTAAAAAATTGCATTAAAGCTTGGAACTGCATTAATAATGTTAGGATTGTTATGTGTTGATTTTTTTTTCCTATGTGAAAAATGTAATTGAACAGGCCCCCCCCCCCACCCCCAACGATATTAGTCATTTAATTTTCATTCCTGATTTTTAGAAGTAAGAAATTTTTATATGATGTTCGATTGGTGTTTTAACTGTAAATGACACAAGTCCTATATTCTGTTACATGTTACATGTTTTCAAACATAATAGTGACAATTTAACCAAAGGTATTTCTGTTACTTCAACATCTCTCACATTGTTTTAATGATTTTTATAAAAATTTCAATTTGTAAATACCTGTTATGCTTCTGCTTTTATAGCTAAAAAGTTATTATGTTTCTGTTACCCTTTAGTGATCTATCATCACGTTTATTGTTAATACAGCCTTCAAAAGTAATTTAGCATTAGTTCATCGAATGAGCCATTTGAAAAACTTGACCTAAATAGAAATACTTTAGTATGAAAAATTATTCCTTTCTCTTAGCAAAGAGGATTTTTTTTCAAATCTAGAGTCCCAATATGGGAGATAATTTCACCTAAAATTAAACGGGACTGAAATTGTAAATTGAAAAGCTAAGGGCTATCAGACTCAATGTGGCCCCTTTTCCCTTTTCTTATTAAGATAATGTCAGTCGAAATGTGTTCTAGGCTGGTAATCGAATTCTTATCTCTGAGCATTTGTGCTAACTATTACAACAAAGAGGCATTTTGAAAAACTATTTGCGTTCGTAAAGAAAACATTTAAATGCTTAGTACAAGTCATTGAGAAAAAACAAAAGCATGATAGATAGATGTTTGATAAATAAATAAAAAACACTGAAACTATTATACTGGAATAACAGAAAAAATATTGGCTGTAAAGTTGTCCTATAGAAAAGTATAGATTTTTTTTTTCATCTCACTAGGCTTAATGAATAAATATATAATTTGTATTAACATTTTCTTTGCATTATTATACATAATTTTAATTTGTGTTTATTATTTCTTTCTCAGAGAACAAGCGCAAAAGGTAAAAATCTTTGCCTTTTTTCCGGCTATTATTACTGTTGTTTTTTAATTTGCAGTACTACACCTTTGTTTTTTTTTATTACCAATACATTATCTTTAATATGTCAACATATATGTGTTAACATATTTCTTTTGTTTACATTCTAGTGTTACTATGACCATTAAAAAATTTGACATCAATCTCCTCATCATTGGCAGCGGTGGTGCTGGTAAAAGTTCCTTGGGGAACTCTATTCTAGGCAGACAAGCCTTTAAAGTCAGCAATGAAGGGGACGAAACTGCTGTTGGTTTTGTGAGTCTAGAAACTGGATCATTCAATGGCAGGACACTGAATGTGGTAGACACACCCTCTGTGGGAAATAAATGTTCTATCAAAAATCTGTGTCAAGATCTAGACAAATCTTTCTCCTTCAGCCATGATGGCTTCCACGCCATACTTCTGGTCGTGCAGTACGGGTTTAGCAATTTTAATCAGCATGACTTAAAATCGATTGAGGATTTCAAAAAAATTTTGGGACGCTATTTCTTAAAAGATTATGGAGTATTAGTTTTCACTTGCGGAGATTACTTTAAGAAAGATCACTTAAAAGTCTGTATATCTTTTGAAGACTGGCTCACAATGCAGGGCAGCCTGCTTCATGACCTGATAACTGAATGTAAAAATCGAGCTGTATTGTTTGACAATATGACACAAGATCAAACCCAGCGTCATCTCCAGCTGAATGGCTTATTACACTTGGTTGATAAGATGCGTCTCAGCGATTACATGTTCTCATCTGAATATTTCCAGAGAGCAAAAGATTCCCGGGATGAATTAATTCGCTGGGAAGCTGACAGGAACTTCCACAGAAACATCTCTGAAGAGGTGAAAATTTTGGAAAGAGATCTGGAAACAGTGAGCTTAAAAGTGAAAACTGATAATCAAAAATCTGAGCTGCAAAAGATATTGGGAAGAGCTCGCAATCTAGCTGTTCGTGTTTCATCATGGCATGCTGAAGAGTTTGAGAGGGGTAAAAATTCTCTGTCACAAAGAGTCCAGGAAATAATCAGTGGTGCTGAGAATCAGAAGAAGTTATTGAGAGGCATTGCATATAACAAAAGAAAATTGAAGCCAAAGTCTCCTTAACTGTCATTATCTATTTGTAATTAGTACCTTTTTTTTCATTGTAGGTCAGTTAGGTCAAGACATGTCATTTTTTTTTTTTGTCCTTTAAATAATGTAAAAATTGGTATTTCCTTTATTTTGTAATGATTTCTAAAAATTATATTTTTTTTATTAAAATACATGTAGTTGGGCTTGTCAGTGCTCTCATATTCAAATCAATTTTTAAAATATTTGTCTTACATAAAAAAAAATTTACAGTTGTCATAAATTATCATTTGTTCAGTGCCTGTAATGTTAAAAAAAATGAGCAGAAATTCCCAAATCATGGGTACTGAAAATTTAATAAGGTTTGCCAAATATTAAAGAATTAATGGAAAAAAAGTTGTGTGCTAAATTTTAACTTCTGGCCTGGATACAATGTTATTACATTTTATGAACCACTGTAACACAGTAATATTTTTTTTTATTTATGTTGCTGTTTCTGAAATATTTGTTTATTTTTTGCTTTTACCCTTTTATCATAGTTTTTTTTCCCTTTTTTTGTGGGTTGGGAAAAGCTAATAGTCCACCCCACCCCCCTTTCACAAGGGAAAACACCTTTTTAAAACATGTTTCATTTTAGGAACACTGTAAATATCAAATGCTGAGTGAATCAGTAATGTTAAAGAGCTCAATCTGTCCAGATCAGTATTTGTTATGACTGTTGTAACCATTTGATCCCAATTAACTTGTATTAAAATCATATTGAAATCTCAAGTCCCCAGTGTTCAAATTCCAGAGACGGCTGAGATTTTTTTTTTTGTAGGGTCCGTTCAACCACTTTTCTTTACTCAAGTAATACATTGCAGGGAATAAAACTTTGTGACTAAATTTCTTTGCTGCATTGTTGATTTTTTTGATGTGATGTTATAAAAAAAGTTACGTTTATCCTTTTTCATTAAATTATTAAGGTTTGTTGCCTTGATGAAATATTATTTCATTGTAAATATTTCTTTAATTGTACGCTATATAGTTTGAGTTGATTCTTAACGTTGTGGCACTTGGGTGTCACTGAACACAAGTTTCAAACTCTTAGGTTGTCCATTAACACAGTCACTGAAGTCTTATGGTGAGGTTAGTTATGGTGAGGATTAAATGAATGCACCTGCAAAATATGTCCCGATTTTTTTTATAGGATCCTTAATAAAGCATTCTCATTCACCTAAAAAAAATGATGAATGGATTACATGGCTACAAACAAGTTTACCATTTACTTGCTCCTAAATAATAGATAATTAAAATCTCCAGATCCTATTCATTGCTAATGGGGCAGTTTTCCTATTGCCTTTGTTTCCCCCCCCCCCCCGCTAATGAATGACATAGATCAGGGCTTCTTAAACTATGGGTCCCGACCCCATTTGGGGTCGCATAGCAAAATTCTGGGGTCGCAAGAGATAAAAATACAATTTAACAGAAAATGTTTTTTAACTTGTAAAATATTAATTTATTTTTCTTTTATATTTGTATGGGGGTCGTCAAGAAACTCGCAATCATAAATGGGGTCGTGAATTACAAAAGTTTAAGAAACCCTGACATAGATGGGTGACTGGAGTCACCGGGAATGGAACCAGAAACCTATAGCATACAGATCAGGCTCAAAGCCCAAGAGCAACTCAGTAACTCCTAGTAGATAATTCATTGCGTATATCAATTTGAGATGAAAGACTCTTCATTTAGCTTAACAATTTGTATTTTAAAATTTATTTTGCTCAATTATCATACTTTGTTTAATAATTCTATTGGAATGTCAGTAAATATATGATACAGTGCATGAATCAGTATTTTGCTACATGTTTGTGCTGATCTCAAAATTGTTTTGTGTATGTTTAACTTTGATTGCCATCATTTTAGAGTTGTATTTTTTAAACAACATAATTAAAAACTAGACACTGAATTTAACAAAACAAAATAAGATATGGTGAATTTAATTTTGTATCGATCACAGTGAAAGTGATTATGGAATGGAATGTGTCGTACATTTAACAAAACAAGGGTTTTGTTCCTTTAAGGTCCCTTTTTTTTAATATTAGTAAAAATAAAAATTTATATTTTTATAGATTTTTTTACATATGTGTTTGCATCGATTTTTTACATACCATTGATAGACCATTAAGGACATCACAAACCCACAATGCAAACACACACACCACAAGCTGCATACTTGCCAACTTTACAGTAAAAAGGATAAATATCTGACTAGTGTTATTAAAGGCTCCACCGAAAACAACATGGGGGGGGGGTAAGCATGCGGTCTAGACTCTAGAGCGCTCGACTGTCTACCTGAGAGTCCCGGGTTTGAACCTCAATGACATTGGGATTTTTTTTATCATGTCCTGGTGTAAGTCCCCAAGTCAAACAAGCTTTAAATGGATAACTGACTCTAAGTTGGGGGTGTAAAGGTGGTTGGGCCTTGCGCTAACCACACAATTCCTTTATTGCCGAGTCTATAGCGATGAATTCTACACTTCATCTGCCCCAATGACCCCTTAGGGGTTTTAGGGAACTTAATGAAAACAGCACATCTATAAAGGGGAAGAACCTGGTAATAATATTTATATTGAACTAACAAAATTCAGCCTAAAGTAGTTCACCTCTTCATCAGTAATTCAAAGATGCTTGCTTCAAGCTTATTCTCAGCTTTGTTCTTTAATAGTAAATTTTTAATGAAATGGAATTTAAAAATCTAGTCAGTATTATTTATTGCCTGTAATGTTGTTTCCCTTTCCCCACATCATTTCCCATGTCTTATTTTTTTTTTCAATGGTCTTGAAACGTGCACAAATTATTTACTGACAACTTCACAATTGAAAGACAAAACAAAAAAAAAAAAACAGCTAGGAATTGGTTGATACTTTTTTTAATTTTGACCAAGTTAACATTTGAACATATAGCAAAATATTAAAATAATCAAACTTGTACATAACAACAACAAACATACAACTTCTCTTAAATTTCATTGATGACGAAATGGACCGTAACTCAATGGTTTTGAGGTTAAGTGAGGCTGCTCACTTGAATCCCAGAGACTCCTTCTACCGTGACTATTGATCCCTTATCGGTTGAGATGGTGGATGTAGAGTAAAAGTCTCTGGAATAGTCGGAAAGTGGATCATTGAAGTAATGCGTTACAATAGTATCATCTCTTACTTGAACACAGTCCAGTTACAAATGTTGATCACTATAAGCAGTATATAGCAGTTTAGACAAATATATAGCAGTATATATCAGTTTAGACAAATATATAGCAGTATATATCAGTATAGACAAATATATAGCAGTATATAGCAGTTTAGACAATTATATAGCAGTATATATCAGTTTAGACAAATATATAGCAGTATATATCAGTTTTGATAAATATATAGCAGTTTATACAAATATAAAGCAGTATATAGCAGTTTATACAAATATATAGCATATATAGCAGTTTAGACTAATGTATAGCAGTATATAGCAGTTTAGACAAATATATAGCAGTGTATTGTAGACTTTAGTGGTGCCCTGTGCGAGTTAAATTTTATCGCAAATCAGTTTATAGATATGTTTTGTAGTACGTAGCAGTTAATAAAGTATGGCGAGCCGGCCAATGATGAGATAGTTGGAGTGTTGAGATAAACTAATATAGATTACAGGAAACATATCTTAACATAAAAGGCTAGTGCAGTCCTTCACTCTGAAACGAGTGGCGGACCGTAATAAACTTTCCGGCAGGTCGGATCTGGCCCGCGGGCCATAGTTTGCCCATACCTGCCGTCCACTTTTTCCCAAAGTATCGTCAATTTTGTCTAAGATTAAAAAAAAAACCTGCTCCTACACAGTCAGTCTATTTCACTACTTGGGCAACTTGCCAGAATGCAGAGGGAGTTTTCCCATTTAAATTAGGTTAAAAGATTTCCCTGAAAAATGATAGTTCTGGCTAGATCAATGTTTGCTTACATGTTTTAGTTCATCCTGATACTTGAAATAGCAGGGAGAGATCCGTGATAGCTTTAATTTATAAGTGAATTTATTAAAATATTTTGTTTACATTAAAAAATTAGAACCGTAAGTATAAATGATAAAACATTTTCTTTATTGTTTGTATTCTCAGTAAGTCTTTAACTTTACTTTTAGTAACATATGCCTGTCCGCCCGAACGTTTGTTTGTTAAGGCATATAGACGATTAAACTAGTTACTTTTGTTTATATTATAGGTAAACAAAAGTAAAAGAGCGGTTTTAATTATTTGTGATTATTACTATTATTGTGGACATTTACTCTGTACTTCTAGTTACCATGGAAACGACACGTAAACGCAAATGAGTGACGATTTTCGAACTGCTATAAGTGTGAAGGGAATGACTGATATCAGTCTTAAAATTATCGGTTCGTTTCTACGTTCACAAAGTATGATATAACGCTGATAGGCTTTTTAAGCTATGATTGTTTTCTCAAAAAACTGTGGTCTAGAACAGTGAAGAAACAGGATAACGGACCTTTGTTTGAAACCATTCATTAAAATCTGGCATCCATCCAAACATAGATTTTCAGTCTTCACTAATATTCTCAAATCTTCAAAACACAACTCCTGTTTCTCTGCTAGTTGCTGAGAGTCTCAGTTTTTTTTTGTTTTTTGGAATTTCAAAAAGAAACAGAAAGGATAAAAGGAAGGGGGGAAAGTCTAAATGGCGGTGCAACATGGTAATCAGCCATGTTAGGAAATAACGACCATTATAGCCTAGTTTTTTCCTTTTTATATAAAAAAATAATTACTGAATAGCAGCCCATTGATCAAGTTTCATTTTATTTTTATTTTATTATTATTATAATAATTAGTATTCATTAATCTAGTGATACACTCCTACATAACAGGTTAATGTCGTGTGTTTAAATTAGCCTATCTCTGTTTTTACCAAGTAAACAAAAAAAAAAAACTACATTTTATTTTTTAAAAATTCTGAATTCATGACATACTATGTATATAACACACCGTCCGTTTGTTTGTTATGGGTCGATGCTAAAGATACCCTATATAAGATAAAGTTGAATACAGACAGACAAGGGCCCTAGGATGAATAAAGACTAGGATGATTTACAGATTAGGGTGATAACACACTAGGGTGATTGAAGGCTACGGTGCCAGTAGCGGCTTTTGGGGGTGGTGACATTCCAGGGTGATGACATTCCAGGGTGATGACATTCCAGGGTGATGACATTCAGGGTGATGACATTCCAGGGTGATGACATTCTAGGGTGATGACATACTAGGGTGATGACATTCTAGGGTGATGACATTCTAGGGTGATGACATTCTAGGGTGTTGACATTCTAGGGTGATGACATTCTAGGGTGATGACATTCTAGGGTGATGACATCCTAGGGTGATGACATTCTAGGGTGATGACATACTAGGGTGATTAAAGGCTACGGTGCCAGTAGCGGCTTGTGAGGGTGGTGACTAGGGTCATGACGTGTTAAGTTTAAATGCTACACAATTAACACTCACCTCAACGATGCTAAGGCCGCTCTCTCTTATCACATGAGTGGACGCACGTGGCTCTTCCATGACTTTGGTGCGTCTACCAGTGATCCATTATTTAATATTATTTAATTACTTTAGTTCACTATAATTTGACAAAATGACTTTTAAGTATTTTTTTTTTCACTAAATAATATATGGAGTACGTCTCTCAGCGACATCTTGCATGGCCAACCAAGTAACTGCATTGTCCGGTCGTTTTTTTTATTGAGGCTAAGAAAAGTTCCCTTAGCCCTAAAGGGCCATCGAGGCAGATGAAGTGTAGAATTCATCTGTTTCTGCAAACCACGGCATATGAAGAGATTGTGTGCACAACGCTAAGTCGCCTTTACTTCCCCAACTGAAAATCAGGTGACCCATTTAAAGCTGGGTGGACTTGATAGACTTCATACAAGGACCTGGAAAAGTTCCATTGGTTCTCTCCGAAAATCGAACCCGAGACTCTCAGGTTGAAATTTGTGCGTTGCAACACTATTCATATTTTTTTCTATGTACTATTATCATTATTTGTTTTTCAGCATGGCTGCGATTGAAGGAAAGGATATTAAGACCTTACTTTTAGTTGGCAGAAGTGGCAATGGGAAAAGTTCGATTGGAAATGTGATTCTTGGCCAAAAGAAGTTCTCAACCAAACAAATGAACGAGACAAAAGCGGCGTACGAAACTGGTGTATGCAATAACCATAAATTCAAGGTCATTGACTGTTCAGGTATAGGGGACACTGGCGAGGATTTGGCATGTAGTACAAAAGACGTTTTCAATACATCACAGGAAGCAGTCATCGAGGGTGACAAGACTGGAGGTATCCAAGCCGTGGTGTTCGTCCTGAAGTACGGGGTACGATACACTGAACAGGAAAAAAAGGCAGTGCTGAGAGTCAGGGAAATATTTGGCGATGACGTCTTCAAAAATTGGGTTGTGTTGGCATTCTCGTATGGGGATTGCTTTGAGTGTGATACGGAGGAGACTTTTGATGATTGGTGTAGATCGCAAACTGGAGATATAAAGAACTTATTTGAAGAGGTCAATTACAGATGCGTACTGTTCAATAAAATCGCGCAACCATCCCACGAAAAGTCCAAGACGTTGCTGGAAGTTTTCATTAAAGAAATTCAGTCTATTCAGAAAGAAACGTTATGGGTGCTATCAGCCGAAACCAGGAGTTACTCTTCATCATGTAACTTCTTCATGTGCTGCTTCTACCCAAATGCAGTGCATTCCACATCTTAAAAGGAAGGAAATAAGCAATGAACCAATGAATGTTTACACACACGCACACACACACGCGCGCACGCACACACACACACACATATATCATTTTTTTAAAATTTATAATCAAGTATTCATGAATACTGAATAATTACTGTAAGAGTGCTTATGGCATTCTTGACTGTTATGTATGTAGTAATGCCGGAATCATCAAGACGCCAGCTGGATTCCATGAGTAACGAGACGATTCCAATAATATCTATGCTACTCGTGTGTAAACGACAGGTTTAATTTTTAAATAAATAAATAAAGAACCAAGAGGGGTAGGGGGAAGGGTTCCCTTAATAGCCAGGGCCCATAGCAGCCACGCCCAGTTGACCTATAACTGTAAGAACGTCAAGTTAAGTTGAAATAATCTATGTCATAGTTGCCCAAACTTTTAGACTCGGGAGGGGGGGGAAGGGGGGGGAGGGGGGAGTGGCTTTGAAGGAAAAAAAATGTTCTCGTTTCTAGGACGCTCGTGTGCCCTCGTACACAACTCTTCTGGCCTTCATGTGTGTATCTTTCTTTTTTTTTTTTAAATTTACAATAATCATAGTATACACTGATATGTTTAGAGAAATAGGTCAATGCATAGGATTAAGTAGGTCAATATATAAGATATGTTCAAAGATAAATTTATAATCTAAAATAGTACACACTATGGGACGAGTTGCGGTTTCTTGTGGGACCCGGGGCAACGGGGGCATTGTGCTGGCTGCATCCACGCACCACAGGAGAGTAGGTGGTGTGGTCTAGTTCAGGCGTCGTCTGAGTCCCCTGATGGAGGCACAGGTCACTAAATGTCAATGTCACGAGGGTCACATTTTTACATGCAATCTGAGTCATTTAATAAAAAATATATTATAGGTTATTTTAGACTACTTATAGCAATATGATGCTGCAATTTAAAAAAAAAAACAAAAAACAAAAGAGACATATTTTACCCCCCCCCCCCCGGGCCATATCATCAAATCTTTCGGTCAGTTAATGCATCACTTGTTTGGGCTGCGCGTGTGGACATGAAGGGCCACCATTATGATATACCCAGTCCAGATCGTCCCATCCATTGATAATATTTTAGATACTGTATAAATGCGATGAATAAATCAATAAACAAAATAAACTGTTGTTTAACGTTTTTTTTTTAAATACCTGTTACTAACACATAACCCGTTACAAACACTTGTTACAAACAATTATTACAGACACCTGTTACAGACATATGTAACAGACACCTGTTACAAACAGCTGTTAAAAACACCTGTTAAAAAAACCTTTTACTTTAGTAAAGAAGAAAAGCATCATACAAATTCTGTTACAAAATCTTGCACATTTTCGCACGAGAAGTTCAATGGAAAAGAAAAATCATACTTTAACAAATATTTATTACAAAAGAAAAATCGTTGCAAAATTAATTTCACACTAAATTCATTGAAAATTACAGAAGCTACTTAAGTAAGTTAAGTAAGTTAAATGATTTTAGATTAATCCTTTTTTTAAAAATAAAAATTCAACGAAATAGTATTAGTAAAATAGACTTATTATCTAGGCACGTGTGCAAAACAGTCGCCAATAATTTTTTCTTTAAATCATCGGCTTAACAAATGTTTTATTTTGAACTAACTGATAGTTTTAGACTATCTGTAGCGAAATAAATTGATAGTTTTAGACTGTTTGTAGCAAAATAAACTGATAGTTTTAGACTATTTGTAGCGAAATAAACAAAAATTGTATTTTAATTTTTTTATTCGGTATGTAAAAGCAAACAAACAATCCCCGTTATCTGTCTGTAATAGCTCATTGGTTAGTTATTTCGACAAGTGTACTGCAACCTGGGATCAAATCACTATTATGAATTCGTTTTATTTTATTTTGTTTCTTAATGGAAAACCATTTTGTTCATATATACAAATCTAAAAACTGTTCTAATGAATTCTTTTGCGCTGAACTCACCTTTTAGTTATGTTCAGCTCTAATTTTTAACGCCCTCAAAAGGTTTTTTTTAAAAATACTTTGAACCGCGCAACATTAAATTGAATAATACACAATTCAACATGGTCGCAACCATAGCTAAGTAAAAGCGTTGTCTCAGCCATCTGTGGGCGCAATTATTTTACCAACAATTTACTTTAGTGTATAAAACAGATGGGCGCCTTGTTTATGATTTTGAGAATAGTAAAATATGATTTATTCAATCCTTTATCAAAACTAAAAAAAAAAAAGAAAAAATCATGGATCCCAGCTAATGACGAACCTGCAAAATTATCAGTGACACTTTGATCTATCGCTGGACATAATCTATAACAAACCTAAGAACACATTGTGTATATTTGATAGCAAAATATTTTTATCATGGAAAAGTAACGCCTTATTGAGTTATGATACAACTTATTTTTTTGCAACTTTTAAATTCACAGTAGATAACGTTTACTCTCAAATTTACATGAGACTGAAAATTACACTCAAAAAATTTTAAATAATTAAAATTAACAATTTCAAATAATTAAACTTCTTATTTTATTTAAAGAAAAATATTTTCAGAAAATTTAGGCCCGTTTATGAAATTTAAGTCCCACAAGTCCACCCAGCTTTAAATGGGTACCTGAATTTAAGTTGGGGAAGTAAAGGTGACTGGGCGTTGTGCTAACAACACAACCCCTTCATATGCAGTGGTTACAGCAACAGATGAATTCTACACTTCATCTGCCCCGATGCTTCTTTAGAGCTAAGGGTGATTTAACTTAACTACTTTACTATATGTGCCATTAATTTAGAGAATGCGATACATTATGTTAAAACTTGATTTGACTTGAAAACCGAGTAGGAGTTTTATTTCATTTTTAATAATCAAAGGCTTACATTTTTTTTAGTACATTTTCTGTTCGTTATACATTGTAATAGTCTGCTTAAATCACACATTTAGTCTTCATTTAGACCAGATCAAAGGCATTTAGAAAAACATTAATACATAGTTCTGGCGAAAAAAAAAACCATAAACATTACAAATATTTTAGTACATTTAAAAACTGCACACCTGTTTCAACTGTATGACGTGTTATTCACCATTATTAATCACATTCACAGCTGCAGATATGTTGTGTATTCAAGGACACATTAATACAGTGCCATATTAACCAATTAGGGCAAACGAGACTTGACAAAATCGCTCACTCTTATTAGACAATAAGGTTTCTATGCTATTTTTAACCACAATCAGACAAGAAAATTGAAAGATATCTGAATGACTATTTTATCTAGAAACACATCTTTTTATTTTAGAAAGCTTTAGGCCTAAAGTAACCTTATAACGGTCTTGCATATAACATACATGCACAGCCCACCACTAGATATCTCTAATTTAAAACGATTCGTTGAAGGCAATCCATTCTGTTAATATTTAATACCTAATAGATATAACATGACGGTAGAAATACTCTACAAGGACTCTTTTTACAAGATCTTTTTTTTTTCACTTTCTATTTTGCAACCTAAGTTTGTACATTTTCTAATTTAGTCAGAAGGATACAATTTGTAGACTCTAAACGGAAATACACGATTTTAATAGTTTCTCTCCAGCTTAAAATTGAGTGATATTTACAGCAAGGATAACACACCGATTGTTACAGCAAGGATGACACACCGATTGTTACAGCCACGATAACACACCGATTGTTATAGCAAGGATAACACACCGATCTCTGGGTCAAAGTATGCACTATGTCAATCTTGTTGTTCTCAAACGTGTAAACAGAAATTTTCTGGGAACTCTTCATAACCTAAACCATGTTAAAGTCAAAATTTATATGTGTATAGTTACTGACTGTTACCGAGCTCAAAGTGTGTAAATTTCTTAGAAAACTAAGTTGGCATCTAAATTTTTTTTCCTAAGAATAGTTTTTATGCAAGGCTTGCTTAAAGCTTTGGATATGGTTTTTGTGTATTGGGGCCTGGGGCTCATCAAGATGGTCCACCCAGGGGTCCAAGCTAAATCTCATCTAGAGTTTGGAGTAAATAATCAAATGTCTTAATTAGACCAAAATTGTATGTTCTATTTATTAGACTAAATTATATTTTTCTATCATTTATGTTCAGAAAATTTAAAGACTTTGATATTTCTAGTTACATTATGTCAGTGTTATATTTATGATTTGCTAAATATTGTTTAGCTAACTAATACAAATCCAACCTTCCGGCTGCCTTCAATGATTTAAAAGCTTATTTCCTTACAATGTCTAATTCTTTTTTCATAACTTTGCTTTGACGCGTGTATGACAGTGTGTTCTTTGATAATTTATTTTGATTACTGAAATATATTGGTGACGTAAATTAGTTAACTGACACAAGAACAAATGATATAATTCAGTAATTTCAAGATACATAATTCTTTATCACACGACAAAAAATGACAGAGTCAATTTAGTCGCAGTTGTCAAGAATACCAAAAAAAAAAAAAATTCCGCTAGGGTTCACAGCTAAGGTCAGCATTTTAAATTTCACTCCAGATGCTACTTAATCGCCGGATACCGCAAAACTCTTTGCTAAGATTCATTGGTGCAGCTAGATCATGTGATTTCTAGCGCGGGATAATGATTTGGATAATTAACTCTAGTTTATTTATGACAAATTACCATCTAAGGTGCTTCATTTGGTCAATTGAACTGTTATTAACCACTAACCATCTGCACCGAATAAAGCAGTAGATTCTAAAAGCTTTTATTTAATTTCCAACTAATTGATATACAACACGTGTATAGGGATGAAGAAAATACTGCTTAGTGTATGAAAACATAAGACCACCAGTTTGCAACATACAAAGCCATAATAACCCACCGTCTGTTGAGAGTTAATGATCATGACAGTAATGTTTTTTAAAATGCCCTGCAACCTCTGTTTATCTCGAGTGATATCAGCGTAATAGATAGTGTCCTACTTAACAAACAAACTTGACTCTCACAATTTTATTTAATCTTTGCAATATCTTTGAATGTTTGTAATATCCAATCGTGAGAAAAAATAGTTTTACTTATTAGTACATTTAAAGAAAAAAAAAAAGATTTTTTTTCGTAAATTTTTTTTTTTAAATTTTATCCGTTTTGATGCTACAAATGAAGTCACCAGTCATCCACAGTTGTCAACAAATCATAAACAACGTCAGTTTTAATACTGCAACTGTCTACTGGACACAACTTGACCCTATTCATTTCCCAAGTACCCGGTTGTCCATTAATTTCCTTATATTCCTCTTACCACTTCTGTGGCTAAACGTCAAATCGGTCTCTGCTACGGTCCCCCCTTAGGGGGCGTCTTTTCGGGTACGGCAGGTTAGGTTAATAAGTGGGCCCTCCTCAGTCAGCATGTGCGTAGCTTAAGACTGAAATATAATGTGAAAAAGAAAAAAAAAGAGTCTCCATATTCATGTGCAACAAAATGTAGGCCAAAGAGCGCCATTGAAATTTGACATCTGTCGGGACATGTATGACTAGTGGACATTTCCAGGAAAAATACATTTTCTCGATGTTTTGGTGCGGTAAATTTTATTCAGCATTTAATTTTCCAGTATTTGTCATTATCGTTGACGCTGATTACAATTAAAAATATTCTGTGTGATGGAAAATATTGATGTTTAACAACTTCCAGGTATCCATTTTCAACAAATCTTTTTAGGCCTATTTATCTTACATTTGCTTAACCGAATCATAATATTGAATGCTAAATGTAAACATATGTAGAACAGTGATTTTATTTGTTTTTTTGCTATTAACTTTTATTCTTTATACATCTGTGTTTTAAAAATATATGCTGAACAAAGCCCAGAAACTAACTCGTATACAATTTTAATTTCAATTGCTTTATGATTTACAATTTTTCTTGTGCGGAAAGAGGATACTGCGCCGTTTGAAAAGAAGCTGCTTAAATTGACAACTAAATAAACATTTTTGAATTACTCTTCTTCGTAATTACAGATAGTGCGTAGGAAAAATTAAACGAGTGGCCTGTACTGTACTGTAGTGTACTGTAGGAGGCACTGGTTATGCTAACCACATCATACTTTTATATGCCAAGCTTACAGAAACAGATGAATTCTACACTTCATCTGCCTCTATGACCCTTTAGGGCTAAGGGAACATTTTTAGCCTCAATAAAAAAAAAAAGACCAGACAGTGTGATGTAAAATAGGCGGTCCTAGTATTATTATGGAATGCGTTGGCCTTGGGGTGAATGTTGAATGCGGGGCATAGAACCGTAACGCGGCATCGAGGGGGCCTAACTTAATGAAGACGCACGTGACGGTCATCCGATGCTGATCACACATTTTTTAATCGGCCTGGTCTTTAGCGGGTATCTTATGCATTAGTGGCGTCACTAGGGGGGTGCGGACCGCACCGGGTGACACCCTCACAAGGGGTGACACCAAAATGCAAAATATCTAGTTTTAGGCCTATAATCTTATTTTGTAATTTAAAATAATTCAAAGCCGTATTTAATTTTTAAAAATAAATAAAAATATCTCCGATCATTAACAGCAAATGACTTTATAAGGCTTCGAAAAAAATTAATGCCGAATATAAAAATATCTCCGATTATTAACAGACACTGCTTAATTTTATTATTAATTATTTTAATGAAATTATTGGTATACTTGCACTGACCTATAGATATCAATAATTTATTCTTCTATTGTCGTTGTAAATTTATTTATAAATTTTGCTAAGAATGCTGTGTGTCTATGGGGTGTCGTGAGAGGGGTGACACCATGAGTTACCGCACCGGGTGACACCAACCCTAGTGACGCCACTGTTATGCATTGAGCATTACTTTAATGTTTACTTTAAAACTGAGCGATTGCTGCATGCAGTCTCTGTATCGGCTACATTTAGTACACAACCAAGAGGTCCTCATGCAGTCACCCTTCTGGCCACATGTGGTCTAAAAATCACAGTTTGTGGAATCTAATAAAATAATAGCGATTTTGGGTTCTACGTAAAATCGAAAGTAAAGAATTAATACAACAGTAGTCCAGTTTAAAATACAATCATAAAAATCGGATCTGCCCGAAACCAAAAATAACCCGACCTACCAATCAAGCCAAAGGGGATATAACTCTATGCAAAGGTTTTGCAGGGTACAGCAAGTAATGTCATATTAGAATAAATATATTTATAAATAAAGAGTCATAGTGTTTAGTTAAATTCTTTGCATTTTACAGTGAAATGTTGAAAAAAAGTTTTAAAAGTTTACTGTAACTAACAGCTATCAGCGGTGTTGGAAAGTATGGGATGTAGTAACTGATCGTATATCCACAGAGATGGATTAAAGTGCGGGCACGCAGGGCGCGTTTTCGAGACCCAGACATGTGAGGTGACCCTGAAACAAAAAAGTAACGATGCAAGCTTTGATGTCTATTTCTAAAGCCTTAACCTTGCACCGTGAGCATCAGTTGAATGTAATGCATCTACGTTTAACTGGTTTAGATTGTATAACAGGTAAACCTAAAAAGGATGACTATTGAAACTAGTAAAATGGTCCATGTAGGATTCAGCGTTTTAAAAACACAACTTTTCTAATGACTGAAGAAAGTGAACTGTAATAATATGTAAACAGCTTAAAATAGAACTGCGCATATTAGGTACAATTATTGAGAGCTGTAATTAGGTATTTAACGGACCCAGAAAGAGACTCCAAGAGATATTTGAAGTAAAGTACTTTAATAATTTAAGGTGTCTTATTGCAGCTGGTACTTTAGACCAGTGGTCCTCAACCAGTACTGGGCAGCCCAAGATACATTAAATTATTTACAATTTATTTACTGTGGTGTATTTCTATCGGGATGTAGTGCTACTTTCCACGGACGAGAGGTTAACCAGGAGCTAAAGCGGATGTGAGCGGCAGTTACATTGTAGCAATCCGCCGGCCGTGGTGAAATTGGCAAACGTCGACCGGTCCACGGTGAGAAAAAGGTTGGGGGCCAGACCTTTTGTCTATTGCCTAGTTTTTTTTAATAACTTTAAGAACAACTATAAGCGTGTGGCGTTTGATCTTTATCTTTTTTAAAACAAACTATCCACATTATATCAGGTCAACTATGGTATTTTAAGAACATTCTTTTTTTAAAATGAATATTAAACTAATTTGATTTTAAAATGGTGTATAGCCAAAAAAAAAACCATTATAATTTTTAGTCATTTGTGAAAATGATATATATAACATCATTTTTTTTTACAGAATGGCAGGTGCTTTACCGAATGAAAAAATAACCATACTGTTAGTTGGCAGAAGCGGTAATGGGAAAAGTTCCATTTCTAAGTCAATAGTTTTGGGCTCAAAATTGCCAGAGAGTAACGGAATCCCATCAACCGTGATCGATATAGCCGGATTAAAAAAAGAAGTCGATATTTTGGAGTTTCCAGGAATCATCGACGACGATGAGGTAATCAATCCTTTAGATACGCCTATGACTTTAGCTAAACAAGCCATAGAGAAACTGAACGGTGTTAGCGTGATAGTGTTTGTGCTGAAGTACGGCGTGAGGTATACAAACCAAGAAAGAACTGCTGTGAGGATGACTAAGGACTTGTTCTGCGAATCTATCTTCAAAGACCGAGGTATCTTAGCTTTTTCTTATGGCGATAATTTTCATTTGGATCAAGATGGCGGCGAAGGGTGTTTTAAAGACTGGTGCGAACAGCAGACAGGGGAAATAAAATCACTTTTCAACGAGGTGCAAAACAGATGCTGTCTGTTTAATAATAAAATAGACAAACTAGACGATACGGTTCTAAAGCAACAAAGGAATGACTTCTGGGAGAAAGTAAACACTCTTTTAAAACAAAGAAATTTTGACAAATACGACCTACAAATGTTTGAAAAAGATCATATGATAGAAGAAAAGAAAAAGACGAATGGTTTTACACAAATTAAGCACTGGATAAAGAAAAAAAAAGAGAAAAAAAAGAGGAAAAAAAAGAGAAAAAAAAAGAGGAAAAAAAAGAGAAAAAAAAGCAAGTCTTGAAAAGAAAAAAAGACAAAAAACAGTATTGATGCCAGTCTCGTTACGATTTGAAAAATAAAATAAATAAATAAAATACATCATGTTTTATAATTCTCAAAATCATCATGAGGAGCTTAGGACCGTAGTGAGAAGGTGGCTTGGGGGGATGAGCCCCCCCCCTCCGGTATATGACCTGAGCCCCTCGTGCATGATTTGAGCTTTTTGAAAAAAAAAATTAATAATAACAGCTATAAAATATAAATCATTTTGTTAATTAAATCAATAATAATAATAATAAAAACGTTAAAAGTTATATTTGACAATTATTCAGGCTATTTTATTTACATTACTACTAAGTTAGTGGTAAAATATTAGGTATGGGCCACCAAGCCATTATGTATTGAATAGAAACAGAAAGAGAAAACAACAACACCAAAAAACAAACAACCAACACATTAGAACTTAAAAGGCAATCTGGCCGAAAAACATCGTGTACGCTGCATTTACTAATGTCGGTAGAGTCCGAGAAGTAAGAGAAGGATTCACCTATTTTTTGTTTACCCGTGGTCCCTATACGTGTAAGAAAGAGTTAGGATGAATTACGGCAAAAAAAAAAAAAATAATTCATTTTTTTTAGCGTTTTCTTCAAGTGTTCAGTGTTTTATTTTACGCAATACAAAAGAAAAAAAAATGCATGAAATTTATTTGATAAAACAGAGATTTGAGTCCCTATTGCCAGTACGATCTATCAGAGACAGTTAAGAATTATAGTTTTAACAACAATATTAAAAGTTAAAAACCTAGCTTTTGTATTCTCAGCTACCAATAGTCTAAAATCTCAGTTTTTCATATTAAAGAACCCTTTTTAAAACCAAGTATATGACTATTAAATGTCAGATCTATTTGAAGAGCTTATGGTGAATAAATTAGCCAATGCGCATTCTGTTCCATAGCATATAGGCCTACTGTTGTTCAGAATAATTTGGATTTACAGCGCACAGCTCATAATGGCATTGTTCTCGAATATAGAACTAATAGGCCATGAACAATGAAATCTAACTAGGCTTACGACCAGGGCCGTTTTAAGGTCATCGTAGGCCCTAGACACTTTCATTCCCCGATTTCATTTTTTTAGTATTTTTCAAGAATGCACTTGTTTTCACTTTATGTTCTGGCTTTCGTAAGCCCCAGAAAAGTCCGTAGGCCCTAGGCACAGTGCCTACTGTGCCTATAGGATAAAGCGCCCCTGCTTACGACTATTACACATGTGAATGAATAAGAGCAACGCCGGGTAATCTACTATTACATATATAATATAACTCTATGCAAAGGTCTTGCAGGGTACAGCTAGTTTAAAAGAATACATTATTTTAGTTGAAATGGGAAAAAAAAAACAATAACCAAACATGCTTTTTAAAATAGGTAAAATTAAGCCAAGAAGAAAAAAAAGAAGTTAAGCGACGGTTGCACAACCGTCAGATCTGTGGTTCCCAAAGTGGTCCCTACGGACCCCCAAGGGTCCCCGGTATCATTCAGGGGGTCCGTGGAAAATTAAAATTCATTTGGGGGTCCCTGAACAACTTTAGGGGTGTCCGCGAAAGGTCTAATGTAAATTACGATCTATTTTTATCATTATGGAAATTAAAATAAAAAACAATAAATAAACTAGTAGTGCACATTAATTAAATTAATAACAAGCATAGCACGGTGTGAGAGACAGACGGCCGAAAACACGCTTATACTTCTTTATACAGGAATGAAATAACTCCGCTGGATGCACTAACTTGTCTATAGTATAAACAAAGACTATAAAATAGTTGTACATCGTACATCGAATTTAGTTCTATGTTATGCTGATACAAAGTGTATAAACACATTTTCTCAGTCTTAGACAAAAAGGATAAGCAATTAACGGTTTTTTCGAACAGTCAAATAAAAATATTTGAAAATACCGTCACTGTAACAACTCATAGGGACAACATATAAGCGAGATTATGATGGACTGATTGCTGCTTCTTATAACATTTCTTTATTGATTGCAAGGTCCAGAAAGCCACATACTATTGGTGAAGAATTATTTTACCAGCTGTAAGTGAGGCAATACGCATCGTTTGGCACAAACTAGCTTTCGATATTATAAAAAGAATTCCACTGAGTAATAATATAGTATAAAGAAGGATTGACGAATTGGCTCAGTCCGTAGAAAATTCTTTGTTATTACTTAAAAACTAATGAATCTTCTATACAGCTTGACGAGTCTACTATACCAGGAAACGAAGCTTTACTTTTAGCTTATGTAAGATTTGTAAAAGAAGAAAAATTTTGTCAATAAATGTTTTTGTTAAATGTTTGAAAACAAAAGGTAAACGTTATTTACTGAATTAAAAAGATTGTTCAATGTAAAAGCTTTACCCTTGACTAATACCATTTCTGTTGCTGCTGGCATACTTAAAACAACCCGCACCGAATGTATTTTTAGTGCATTGTGTCAATCATTGACATCATTTGGTCGCAAAAAATCTTAGTGAACTTTTGCATAGATCACTAGACTATGTCATTATAGCAGTTAATAAAATCAGAAGGGATGCGTTAAATTTGAGATTATTTTATCAACTTTGTTTGAAAAATGACAAAGACTATAATCGTTTACTACTTCACACAGAAGAACGTTGGTTATCTAAAGATGCATGTTTAAATCGATTGTACGCGCTCTTTGATACAGTGTAGGAATTCCTGGAAAGCAAAGACAATGATGTGCAAACTAAACTTGGAAAGGGGATAATGTTTTCAATTTCGAAATATTTCGAAATTGTAAAATAAGTTGAAGATCAGCTTGCTTACTGTCAACACTTAACGGTTCCTCATGCAGACCTGAACCAAAGTTTTAAAGACATTCTTCACTTGGATATTCCTGACTGGGTGTAGAGCCCTTTCACGCTTGGACACAGATGAATCCTTACTAATACAGGAGCAGCTTTTGAAATATTCACAAATGAGGAATTTAAACCAATCTTTAAACAAGGGTATCACAAATTCTTGTTATATAAAGAGATCCAAATTTTATATCCTGCATTATGGGTTATTGTACAGAAGTTGACTACTTTTCCGTCTTACTATTTGGTAGAACGTTGATTTAGTGCCGTTATGAGCTTCATCACATACAAACACACACACAAAAAAAAAAATAAAAGAAAACGATCAGATAAGCACAACGCGAAAATTCCATCGAACCCAGCACTCTCAGGTCGACAGTCGAGTAACTACGCCACTCGGCGACCCGTCCCACTGTAAATTGATAGCCCGAAAGAATGAAGCATTCTTTAGAGTATGTGGCTCTCGTAGGCGCAGGGCCCGAGTGCAAGTCATTTGTTGAATAGTGTGTGTGTGGGGGGGAGGGGCAGCCCTATATGCGTTATCAAGGCCGCCGCTAGGTGGGTGCAACCCAAACACACGTCAGGCGACCCACTCCTTTGTTTACAGTATTCGGTTGCGGAGAGTGTGTGCAGTCAGAAGGGCAGCAGTAGATATGGTATTTCAGTGATCTAAAACTAACGTATAGCATCCGAATGAACATTAAAAAATAAATAAAAACTAAACAAAAACAACAACAACAACCCACAATATTATCTTTGAACTTATTTGAATCTGCCAGATAAAACTTGTCGAATGGACATGGGACCGGTTGTAACTGGGTCAAGTTATTTTCTCAGAAAATGAGATTACACAATTATTTTACAGGAAAAAAAATGCTTATATACAAAAATAACCCACATCTTGTATCAAACTTGACTAGGAATAGGTATGTAAACTAAATAGTATATATTTTTTTCTAATATAATGTCGATTTTTTAAACGGATACATTTTTATATTAACTGAATGCTAAAATCTTGAATGGTGTTTTTTTAACGATCTAAAATATAAATATACTGAAAAATAAGTAAATCTCGGGAAGTGTGTTTTGTTTCTCTGTGTACGTACATTGCTCTGTGTTTGTTGGGTGCATGTAACGATGTTGACTGGTTGTAAGCCCAGCTATGGCAGACCAGGGTTGTAGGTTTGAAACTCATCGCGTTTTTTTTATAATCTCATTGCAGTCGTTTCGATAGAAGATATTGGTTTTATCATATATTTTACCTTTACTTTTTCATCATTGAGTTTTTACTTTGTCATTCTTTTTTAACATTACTTGTGCTATTTCGTAAATAATTTATGCTTTTTTTAAAAAAAAAAAAATATTTGTGCTATTTTGATATCATTTGTGTGTGTTAACTTTGCCCCACATTCTTTCTTTATTACATTTCCAATAAACTATTAAAGTACAACTAAAAGCAGCAAGTGAAGTTTATCAGACTTTTGAAACTGTATGGCATTAATTTAAACAAAGCTGTAATATCGATTTAATATTATTTAGTTGATTGCGGTAAGTCAGCCCCATACGCCATGCATTCGAAAACCCACAGTGGGACGGATGGTTGTGTTGTAACAACCCACAGCGGGACGGATGGTTGTGTTGTGAAGCGCCCGACTGTCAACCTGAGTGTCCCTAGACCTAAGGGTTCCTAGTTCGATCATGGTCATGGCTAGAGTCCCCCCCCCCCCGCTATATCTTAACTATCTCCCGTGGCGCTTCCAAGGCCAATGCAGCTATATCTGAATATCTCCTGTGGCGCCTCCAAGGCCAATGTAGCTATATCTCACTATCTCCTGTGGCGCCTCTAAAACCAATGTAGCCATATCTCACTATCTCCTGTGGTGCCTCTAATGCCAATGCAGCTATATCTCACTATCTCCTGTGGCGCCTCCAAGGCCAATGCAGCTATATCTCACTATCTCCTGTGGCGCCTCTAAAGCCAATGCAGCTATATCTCACAATCTCCTGTGGCGCCTCCAAGGTAAATGCAGCTATATCTTACTATCTCCTGTGGCGCCTCCAAGGCCAATGCAGCTATATCTCACTGTCTCCTGTGGCGCCTGCAATGCCAATGTAGCTATATCTCACTATCTCCAGTGGTGCCTCCAAGGCCAATGCAGCTATATCTCACTAACTCCTGTGGCGCCTGCAATACCAATACACTACTGGTAGATATAAATGAAAAGCACGGCAAAAAAAAAACACAGTCCCATTAGTGGTTTATAGGAGCTACGAGTTTTCATCTCATCCTTACAGGGACGTCATATACACCACACAGAAAGCAACGCCACCAAATCACCTCAAAATTGAATCAAGATGATGTTAAATATAGTATCATTTAATAAAGCACCTCAAGTAATATTTCATTTAATGATTTTTACCAATTTATTTAGTCAGGGCCGCCCTTTCAAATTGTGGGGCCCAATTTAATGGATGATTGCGAGGCCTCTCAACAAATTTTCTTTTTATAAAAACAACTATTACAATTAAAATACATATAAATTGTGGGACCCTTCCAGGCGCGGGGCTCAATTAGTAGCAACCGATTAAATTGGCTTAAGGCCAGCCCTGTACTTAGTATTATTATTATTTATATTGAATAGGCTAAGTCTGATAGAAAAGAAATTAAGGGCAGATAGCGGTACCAAACTGAAATTACATAATGCCTCGGATTTCTTCATTTTTTTTACAGTACATTTACTTTCAATAATCGATATCATATTCGTGAAGCAACATTTTTACCGCCTTTGTCGTGGCATAGCAATAAAATAAAATTTTCTGATAACATTTAATTGTTATGCAGCATGCATTGTTAGATTTTTTTTGTAGGCTTTAGTATAGTCATAATCCTTGTGCTTACACAACACTCACTATAGTCATAGTCCTTGTGCTTACACAGCACTCACTATAGTCAAAGTCCTTGTGCTTACACAGCACTCACTATAGCCATAGCCCTTGTGCTTACACAGCACTCATTGTTGTCATAGTCCTTGTGCTTACACAGCACTGACTATCGTGACAGATGTTATTCTAAAGTGAAAAAAAAATATGTAACTTGTTCGTGAAAATAAATACATCTATATTGTTAACACTTATCTCTCCAATGTTAACTTTCTGACATCTTGGTCATAAAAAAGAAATCAAGTACGGCACGTAATCTAGGAAAATATCTTGACCTTTTTTTTCACTTGAAAGTTATTGAACCGCTGCAACATTCAAAATAGTTTCTACTTCGGGAGTGCAATCTGTTTTATTTATCCTATATATTCAATTCATATTCCTCACATTAGTTTCAGCAGTACCTTTCTAAGATTATAGTTCTGATTATGTATTTTTTATGGTTTTATGTGTATTATTTATCTTTTCCATTAGTCTCTCTGTCTACATTTTGATTTGAAAACAATTGAATTTCACAGATAAACAGTGGTAAAACAAAACTGACATTTATTTTTTTAAAATTATACAATTTCAAACTGTGTCTGTGTGTGAAGTCCCTGTAAGAGTGAAATATTTATATCTTAGATCCAATTGACTACTAATGGGACGTAATTATGATTGCTGATGCCCTTTTTTCATCTCAACCATAGTGGATAGTGTAATGGTTATGGAGGCAACACGGGAGACATAGGTCTACAGGTAATTGGATCCGTAAACCACAGCATGCGGATATGACTGCAACATAAAGTTCTGGCTTGCCACCACAGCGTCACCCTGTCACCCAAACTGCATGTAGACTCAACTAATCTAAAACTGATGGCAGGCGTAATCTTCTTAAGATTTTTAATGCCTAGACTATGTTTTGAATAAACATTAATCAATTTTCTTTGATATTTACATTTAAAAAAAAAATCTTACGGCTAGAACATGTTGCAGTGATGCTGTATTATCAAAACGCTCCATTAATCAAACAACTTGGAGTTCGACCGAAACTATGTTAAACGTTTTCCCCACAGAATCTGAACTTATATTGGAATTCGAATTATCGGCTTATAGCGTAACTAATTTTAGTGGCTTCCGGGGCTGAAATCGGATTTCGCCGTCCCATTCTTGACGTAAATGCACTAATGTTGTGGACATGTTACCAGTTACTGATGGCATAAAAATTTGCAGACAACACACTCTGGCCAAACCAGGGGCGCAACCAGTATGTTAAAGTTGGTAGGGTCCAAAATATTACGTAAGATGAAAACTGGTATGTCCGCCCCCAAATTTTGGTAGGGTCGAATACCAGTGGGTTGATTTTTGGTAGGGTCCGGACCCACAAGACCCGTACATCGGTTGCGCCCATGGGCCCAACATATTTATCACTCTAGGGTAAAACGTTGTTATATATAGATTGAATTTCAACAAACAAGTTTTTCTTTGTAATCAAGATATCTTGTGTGATTTTCCGCCTAATTTGATGACATTTGTACGTTTATCTTCCGGTCTCTGTGTGTATGTGTGTTTGCGTGTTGATACATAACATAACATATTGCATTAACCATTCAAATTTTACACATTTACCTTCAAAATCCAAATTATTAACTTAAAAAAAAAAACATCGAGTTTGAGGGATTACCTTATCGGATATGATTCAGACTCGATATAAAAAAAAAACACTAAGCGACCGAACCGTTTTCAAAAGCAGTAAACTTCAGATTTTAATGTATCACTATATGAAATTATTTTCTTTCGCTGCTAAAGTATCTGTGTGTTTGTTTATCGTGTTTCTCTATTACTCTTTTTTTTATTTCACAGTGGAAAAAGCTCTTTTTATTTGCATACTGAAAAATGGACGATTTCAAAAAACCTGGTACGTTTTCTATTAGACATAATTTTCAGAAGTAGACAAATAATCTTTAAATCAGTGGTCCCCGACCTTTTTTTTTGCCACGGAACGGTGCAGCGTTTGGAAATTTTACCGCGGCCCACTGGTAAAGGGGGAGGGGGGGAGGAGACGAAAATTATTTCTCGTCCATGGAAAGTCGGTACAATCACGAGATAAATAAATAAAAAGGAAATAATTTAATGTTTCTATGGCGGCCCATTAACATTCGTTCCACGGACCGGTACCGATCCGCGGCCCATGGATTGAGGGCCACTGCTCTAAATGATCAAATTTGTGTTTAAATATTTCCATTATTATCATACTTGCACATTCACTACAAAGTTATCTTTGTTCACATATAAACAAACAAATCAAATGCTTAAAGTATCAAGGGATGATGGGGTGACTTAAAAAAAAACACTGAAAATTAAGCGAAATTATCAATTAACTTATCAAAAATAAAAATAAAAATTAATTCATTTCCCCCCCCCCCACCCCCACCCCCCAACGTAGCTTACTTAGTATGGCCTATATCAGGGCTGGTAATATGGATATTTTTTTAAATCCAATATCCAGTTATTTTAAAGAAATTTAGATATAATACAATATCAAATAAAGTGATCCAATAATTTTGTTGTTTAGTTTTAATTGTTTTCATTATTTTTTATATATGTAGTAACATTTAAAAAAAATCATTTTTTTTCTGGATAATTCTTTAAAAAATTAGTTGGCTCCCTTGGCATATACTAAAGAGAATACTAGATGACGGGGAAAAAAAAGACCCAAAATGCATCTGGTTCATTTTACAGGCTATTCTGGCTTGGGGAGGGGCACCAAAATGTGTTAGTGCTGAGGGCATCAAGGGAATTAAATCCAGAAATGGTTATACATGGAAATAATGGCATTAAAAAATATGCTAAAAACTTTTAATTAAACTATTGTCTTGACTCTTAATTTAATTACTTTCTTATAGACCTAACTCCTCCATCTCCAATCTACGTAATAAAAAGTAACCATAACCCTAGTACAGTAGTTCAAACCGTAAATGTGTATATTACCACCGTTTTTATGCAAACGAATGATAAAAATATGTCTTATTTAGGGTTGTATGAATGGAATCGTCAAGCGCTGTGCGTTAATTTGATTAGCGATTGTAATTCTATCTGTTTTGGTCCTATTGCGTGGTTAAGTATGTTAATTTTTGCATACTTTCCAGTAAAACTCAAATGGCTATAAATGTCATCTCAGCCCTGCTTTAAGTTTTTTCCTTACTGGGTAAATGGTTAATAGTTCATGTCAACTCTAGTTCATTATTTTTGTAATAATTATAAGAAACTGTATAATCGAAATTTCTAAACTCAGTGAATTTTGGAAAGATAAATAATTTGCAAAAATGCATTAAATAGATTATTCTATAAAGTTATGAAAAAAGAAAAGTTCTTTAACATTATGCCTAATGTGATTTAAAATATTATATCTAAATGTTACGATATAGTAAATGAATAAAGAAAAAATGAATTAAATTGCCTTAAATTATTTTAAACAAAAATGACTACAAAAAAAAAAAAAGGTTTTCCAACATTACTCCAGAAATTTTCCACAGCGAGCAATAATTTTAACCCAAAAAGAAAGAAAATGGGCAATAAAAATTATTTAGCCGAATGTTGTTAACTTTTTAATCAAATTTTTATATTCAATTGTCATGAAAATAACTAACTGTGACTACCAAAATTATTAATTAGAAGTTTTAATTATTTTAAATGTCCATATATTCTATCAGCACTCGTTCAGATCAACGGTCAGCCAGATCATCAAATTCAGGCTAGTGATCAACCAGAACCAGAAGCTCAAACCATCAATCACCCAGCATCACATGCTCAAACCATCAATCATCCAGCATCACATGCTCAAGCCAGCGATCAACCAGCACCACAAGATCAGACCATCAATCAAGCAGCATCACATGCTCAAACCATCAATCATCCAGCATCACATGCTCAAGCCAGCGATCAACCAGCACCACAAGATCAGACCATCAATCAAGCAGCATCACATGCTCAAACCATCAATCATCCAGCATCACATGCTCAAACCAGCGATCAACCAGCACCTCAAGATCAGACCATCAATCATCCAGCATCACATGCTCAAGTAAGCGATCAACCAGCACCACAAGATCAGACCATCAATCAAGCAGCATCACATGCTCAAACCATCAATCATCCAGCATCACATGCTCAAGCCAGCGATCAACCAGCACCACAAGATAAGACCATCAATCATCCAGCATCACATGCTCAAACCAGCGATCAACCAGCACCTCAAGATCAGACCATCAATCATCCAGCATCACACGCTCAAACCATCAATCATCCAGCATCACATGCTCAAGTAAGCGATCAACCAGCACCACAAGATCAGACCATCAATCATCCAGCATCACATGCTCAAACCATCAATCATCCAGCATCACATGCTCAAGTAAGCGATCAACCAGCACCACAAGATCAGATCATCAATCACCCAGCATCACATGCTCAAACCAGCGATCAACCAGCACAACAAGATCAGACCATCAATCATCCAGCATCACATGCTCAAGCCAGCGATCAACCAGCACCACAAGATCAGACCATCAATCATCCAGCATCACATGCTCAAACCAGCGATCATCCAGCATCCCATGCTCAACCCAGCGATCAACCAGCACCACAAGATCAGACCATCAATCATCCAGCATCACATGCTCAAACCAGCGATCAACCAGCACCACAAGATCAGACCATCAATCATCCAGCATCACATGCTCAAACCATCAATCATCCAGCACCACATGCTCAAACCATCGATCAACCAGCATCACATGCTCAAGCCAGCGATCAACCAGCACCACAAGATCAGACCATCAATCATCCAGCATCACATGCTCAAACCAGCGATCAACCAGCACCACAAGATCAGACCATAAATCATCCAGCATCACATGCTCAAGCCAGCGATCAACCAGCACCACAAGATCAGACCATCAATCATCCAGAATCACATGCTCAAACCATCAATCATCCAGCATCACATGCTCTAGCCAGCGATCAGCCAGACCCACAAACTCAGATCAATGTTAAGCTACCACAATCTCATTCAAGAGATCAGTCAGCCCCACAATCGCAAACCAGCAATCAGCCAGAACCACATACTCAGACCAGCGATCAGCAAGCACCACAAGCTCAGGTCAGCGATCAGCCATCACAACAAGAGAACAGCGATCAGCAAGCACCAGAAACTAAGACCAGCGATCATCCATCAAAACAAGATACCAGCGATCAGCAAGCACAACATGAGACCAGCGATCAGCCATCAAAACAAGAGACCAGCGATCAGCAAGCAAATCAAGTGAAAAAGCAAATGTTTAACATATTGATAATTGGGAGATCGGGTAACGGGAAAACCTCAATCGCTCATTACTTAGCTGATTGTATTGGGATACACAATTCAAACAACTTTGTTGTCATGGAACAATATGACGAAATAAACAATTTTAATATTGTCCATGGTGAAAATGATTTTTTTAGAATTATCGACTGTTCATTGATTGGAGATGGTGATGAAAATAAATATTTGAGTATTGATAATGCAAGAATATTTGTCGAGGAGATTTTAGATATACATGGCGGTATTGCATTAATAATATTCGTTCTGAAATATGGAGTACGATTTACCAAATAAGAGAAAGATGCAGTTACAAGAATCAAAAATATATTTGGCAGTAAAATTTTTGAAGAATTAGTTGTAATTGCATTTTCATATGGGGATCTATTCAGGCTAGATTTTCCTGCTGACGAAAGCCACACTTTTAACGACTGGTGTTTACAACAAACAGGTGACATACAAAAACTGTTCAAAGAAGTTAAATACCGATGTGTTTTGTTTAACAACAAATGTAGAGATAGTAAGGAACAGAAGTCAAACTGTCGACATTTACTACACTACGTTGAATGCATAGACAAGGAAAATGTACGCATATTCAAAGATGTAGTAAAACCTGAAGTTAAAGAAAAGCAACTAATTAGAAAGAAATTTACTGTCGAAGATATGGTTTTACAGAAAGAACAGTTAGTTACGGGAGCTCAAGGCGCTGTCAAATCGATGAAAAGTCCCCCATTGAATAAACCTGATAGTGAACAAAATGGAAAGGAGACCAGTTTGGTAAATTCACTGAAAAGAATTTTTTTAAGCCAGTAGAAAAATTAATTATTAATATATTTAGGCAGATAGATGAAACGAAAAATTGACTATTAAATTTTTTGAATGAGAATTTCTTCTGGCAATATAGTTGGGCGGTTTGATTAGCTTCGAATGATATTTTTCTCTTAAGTACTGTGATGTTTTAAGTAGACAAAACCAACATAACTCAATCAAGTTACCTTGTGATAGTTGTGCGACAAACAATTCTGATAAAATTGGTGATGCAATTCATCGTCACTATAGCCTAATACATACAATTCAAACTTAATGCACAGAAAAACAGCAAATATTTCAAGGATGTTTAAATAAAATCATGATATAATTTGTGTACAAGACGCGATAAAAACAGAGTTTTTAAAACTAACCGTTAGTTAGTTAATTTTGCTACAAATTCTAATATTATCTTGTTTAATTAAGTAATTGTGTACCTAACCCCCCATTTAACTCTAATAAAAGCTTAAAACAAAATTTTTATTACGTGTGTACCGCTGCTTCGACCTACCAGCACGCGGTAAGCAAGTGCTAGTATGGATCTCTATCTGAAACGTAATATTATTGGTGCATGGAAATTAGCCCATTTGTTAATGTTGTTCGTCACAGTTCAACACGGTTATATTCAAAAATTAATTATGAGATTTTTTTTTACTCAAATTTGTTAAAAATAAAAATAAATAATTTAATTATTGCAAAATTAATTATTGAATCGAGCATTGTCATGGAGCAAAAACGTGTATGCAAAGTTTCAAGAAAATCAATGTGTAAAAAAAATCAGATACAAATTTGTCCCAAATAAATAAACAAAACACATGAATAAACAGAAGTTTTGAGTCATTATAACAGTAAGAAAAAAATTAAGAAAATTTTCATTTATAAAAAAGGCTGGTTACAAGCTAAATACTTTACATTTTCTCATAAAATGGGGAAAATCTAGTTGAATTTTTCTTTTTATACTGTGTGGTTGGACTTCAAAGGTAGACTTTTTTAAACAGAGTGTTTATATGAATAAATATACATTAAATGTCATTGATGTGAACGAGCTAAACGCGGCCAACAGAATAATCGGTCACACGTGGCACGCGTGCCGTAGTTTATTAATTACTAGGCTGTTGTTTATGTGTGTATGTATGTTCAAGGCCGCCCAAGAGATGGCTTAATGATCAATTTACAGACAGTACACATTGCAAACATTCATTTTCTAGTAAGGACTGGCAGCTTACCTCTGAAGCTTTTCAAGGAGTTCAATATAGTCAAGTGACTTATGTAACACAGTCAGTGTTCAGCCAGTTATTGTCAATGTTGGCATATTAAAATTCAACCTGTTAGCGTATGTCTTATCTAAATATATGTATTATTTTAAAGACTGTTGCTTAGAACAAACAGGTGATATCATGGATTCGATCAAAAAAACCCATGTGATCTGCTTGATTAAAAAAAAAACGCGATATACACAAGCGGAATGAATAGAGGCGAAAAGTGTTTCAATCGTCGTCGTCGGCAGCCGTCCGTCTCGGAGAGACGATGGTGTAGCTAATTTGTGGGTCTACAAGCACCGCCGAGAATGGCTGTGCAGTCCGACACGGGAGTGGCAATCCCTGCCGCACTTGTCGCACTTGAAAAGTGTTGCAATACATTTAACGTAACTTAAATGTAAACCCGCCTCTGTAAGATGAAGAATGAAAATTAATTAAATTTAAACTCTAAAATGGTAATACAAATTCATGAGTATAAAACTGTAGTATCAAACAGAAGGTGATGTAAAAATATACAAATGTTGCTGTTAACGTGTTCAAGCTTATATATTTTCTCTAAATATGTTATGATCTAAGCATTAGGAATTTTATTAGTTTTTTTCACTTTCTAGTACATTTTAATAACTTAATCTAAACATTTTTTTTTTTGCTTTTTTAGCATATATTAATAAAAGTCTTTTAAAAAAAAGTTGTTGTTTTTTTTGTATCAACCTTTATTTAAAGTAAAATATCTTCATGTAGATATCTTGTTGTATCTCCTCAGAAGGCGTAACTACCACTTCAATTATAGTGAAGTTATTATCCTCTCGTGTCCTCATTACTTAATATATAATTAGATTGACATCACTAGTCTAACAGAAATGTACAGAAAAGAAAATGACAATATTTACCATTTCATGATTAATTTCGTTATTAAAACAAAATGTTGAGGATGATGACGGTGGTTTCTTTCATTTATTCACTTTACAAATAAGACATAGTTTTATAGAAAAACATCTACCTCCAATAACCGTCAGTGTCTCCTCTTATTTGCTTCCGTATTTTTTAACCCATTCATTTGGTGCGTTACGGTACTACAGGGAATTCCCTCTAACTTATCTCTTTTCATGTTGACTAAAAACTCACAACATGCACTGACTACAGTAAATATAACTAGAGTTATGACAATATCTATAACCAAGACTTACCTCCAAATTGGGCCCCACAATTTACATGTAATATTTGATGAAGTTTTTACTTTGAATCATTGAGAAAAAAAATATTGGCTAGTTAAAACTGTTTTGAAAAAAGATGACTTTCTGATTTAAAAAAAAATAGCTTAAATTATTGAAGGCAAAAAAAAAAAAGACACAAACACGAAAAAAGTTCTATAAAGCCCCAAAGTGCTCATCAGGGCAGATGAAGTGTAGATTTCATCTATTTCTATATCCTCGGCATATGAAGGGATTGTGTGGTTAGCACAACCCCCAGCCGTCTTTACTTCCCCAACTTAAAGTCAGGTACCCATTTAAAGCTGGGGTGGACTTGTAGGGCAACTTTGCAACAATATTCACCTGCAAAAATTCCATCGAACCCAGGATCGAACCCAGCACTCTCAGGTCGACAGTCGAGTATCTACACCGCTCGGCCACCCGTCCAACACACACGAAAAAGAAAAAGCAAAAATACTGGATTAGCTCGGATCTATTCGCCTCTGGTGGAGACTGCAAACTGAACTGACCTGGGCGGTGCACAGATTTTTAACCCGACTATTTGAAATGTGAATTAGATTACCACCTGGTACATTGCTAGTTGATAATAATACATATCTTTACAGTTAAACTATGTCTTAAACATTTCAGTTTTTTGTTACTTTTTATAAAAATAAACATATTGTTTATGGAATCTGTAAATATGTTTACTTGAGATGAGAAAAATAAAGAGAGATATAGAGACAGTGTGTGTGTGAGAGAGAGAGAGAGAGTGAGTGAGAGAGAGAGAGAGAGAATCTGTAAATATGTTTACTTGAGATGAGAAAAAAAGAGAGAGATATAGAGACAGTGTGTGTGTGTGAGAGAGAGAGAGAGAGAGTGAGTGAGAGAGAGAGAGAAAGAGAGAGAGAGAGAGAGAGAGAGAGAGAGAGAGAGAGAGAGAGAGAGAGAGCAGTAAAATCATTTTTTGAGATATAACATGCTGTCAAAACAGAAAAAGAAACTTTGCTGATCGCAGTTAATTGCAAATATAGTTTCTCGATCTGTAAGGATAAAGATAACGAATTTCTACCCCCCCCCCACCACCACCACCACCTTCTCAAAATTATTCTAAGCCCAATCCGCGACACATGACTACACATATACGATTTACATATTTTGACTACACTATTTGTTGAGAAAATGAAATTTTCTTAAAAATAATGAGTCTATTTTAAACCACGCTCTCCATGTGGACTGTGCTTGTGACAAGCTGTGACCTGTAACTGGGTCAGTTAATTTTCCGAGGAAATAAGGTTACATACTATTACATGAAAAGTGAAAACATAGGTCATGGCTTACGTCCCCGCTATATCTCCCGTGGTGTCTCCTTGGCCATTGCACTATCTGTTATCGTGGTGATAATAGAAGGGCATAATAAAAACAGATACATTGGTAGTTTATAGGATCTAAGAGATTTCATCTCATCTTTACACGGACTTTTATAGAATCCATTTATATAGAATGGTTTAGTTCAAACCATCTAAATTTGTTTTATAATCGAGATATGTTTCTAATGATCTACATATGTCACATTTATGAAGCGGACCCTATATCTTTATCATTAATGTGGCAAGAGATGTAAATCTGCTCTCTGACGTTAAACCCTTTTTTTTCGAACATCGCATTTTTCGGATTTAACGTTTAACATAAATAAGGAATACTCCAGCGAAGTAGTAGTAGTTAACTTAGCCCCTTGGGAAGGGGGGGGGGAGCATCGGGCGATGGAGTGTAGCATTCACATGTTTCTGTTACCGCGAGATTTAAAAGGGTTGTATAGTTAGCACAACACCTTGTATTTACTTCCAAATTAAGTCAGGCACTTGGTGGACTTTTCATACTTTTATCATGACCTGGAAAAATTCACTTGATTCTCATCGTTGATCGAACCTGGGACTTTCAGGTCGACACTCGAGCGCTCTACATCGCTCGGCCAACCACCCCTTATACCTATAAATTATTTTTTTTCAAATTGCCATTTAATCGAACACATCAAAAAGAATTTCAGACAAATAATATGTGCGGATAAAATGTGTAATAGCACTTGTATTTTGTTCAGGTTGCCTCTACGATCTGAACTCAGTGCCGCCAAGAGCGTGGTGGGGGGGGGGGTCGGAGGGCGGGCAAATGCCCAGGGGTCCGACGAGTTTTAGGGGCCTGGACTGAGCTGGCCAATCAGTGTTTGAAAATATTATTATCAGCACGGGGGAGGGTGTCGTGACAGCCCTGCCCAAGATCCGACTTTTCTGTCGGTGGGTCTGTCTGAGCTTAACACCTTTTGTTTATATAGTTCAGTTAGTGGTGCACGTCTAGTATCGCGGTTGCAAGCAAAATGGCAGCTAGCCATGAAATACTGATTTCAAGCACGACCGTTTGGCTGATTGCACGATAGATTGGTTGCATGCATGATAAATTGGGATGAAAGCATAACATATTGGGAGCAAGCAAGACAGTTTGCTTGTAAGCGCGAAATATTGGTTTGCAATCACGACAGATATGTTGCTATAACGATCGATAGGTTGCAAGCGAGACAGATAGGTTACTAGCACGACCGATAGGTTGCAAGCAAGACAAATAGGTTGCAAGTACGACAGATAGGTTGCTAGCACGATAGTTAGGATGCTAACACGATAGATAGGCTGAAACCACGACAAACTGGTTGCAAGCGAGACAGATTGGTTGCAAGTACGACAGACTACTAGGCAAGCACGCTAGGTTAGCGCTGCCGTCAGACAGCATAATTTACACACAAAAAAAATAACAACAAAGAAGCATAAATATCTTTTATTTTTAGATATGCTAGTGTTGATGATTTACTAAAAATACTTAACAGTTTAGTTCATTTTAATATAGATTCACAGTGGGTAGACTGTAATACGAGATTATATAGATTAAAATAAAGGATAGGTTTTCTTAGAAAATATACATCTTTATCTAGAACTATGACTTATTATTTTTTCTTGTATATTGATTGTACTTAATCAATATTTACCGTTAGGCGTGAACAACACGATAACTTGGTTTGCCGTAAGTTGTTAGACACGTTATCATCTTTTCTGTTACTTTAATAATAATAACAACAATAATATATATATATATATATATATATATATATACATATATATATATATATATATATATCTTCAGTGTTCGTTTCTAGTTATTTTTCATTCTGTTAGGATAAAAGAGAATCTAACCTTTTAATAACATGATAGTAACACTACTGGTAGATTTTTCGTTTTCTCGGAAAAATAGTGTGCGCTTTTTTCCGTGAAAAATAGATGTTTTTTTAAAAAAAAATATATATATGTATCTTTATTGGTGTTAATACAAAGCATTTATTCCATAGAAATAATAAAAAAAAAAGGAATATGTATACAAATAAGCGATCGTGAAGTAACAACTTTACTGCATAATTAAGAAAAATTCAGTCATAATATAAGAAACTAAAGGAAACAGAAGTAATCTGAAAGGTATTTATTTTATACTTTCTTTTTCTTTTTAAGCCCAGTCTATATTATATTCAAATGTTTATTATGTTAACGATTATTTGTAATATATTTTAAATGTATATACATGATCGGCCTATGAGATGCGGGGCCACATACGGTTTTTTTATCTGGCGAACCGCCGTACCCCTCTTTAATGTCATTAATGTGTTTTAAAATCTTACTTTATGATGCTAATGTGCACAGAAAAAAAACAAAACAGATAGAAATCTAGCATTATGGGCTTTGCATTCAGTTTAAAAGGTAAAATATACATATTAGTTATGTTTAACTTAAAAGTTCTTTTTAATATCGTCTAGACCCTAATTAATCAGACTTTGAAAATAATTGAAAAAAAAAAACAAAAATTCATATTGGCTTTATCAGCTAAAAATTCTCTTAGAATAATGGCACATCTCTGGTTATGGCCTTACCCCCCCCTCCCCTCCACCTTGTCGATCCCTATAAGTCTGACACCAACATGATGGTTCACGGGAACAACAATGCCTTTTTTTTTTTAAAAATAATGTTTTTTTTTTTTAAATCTTTTTATTACTGTAATTTAATATATACAAGAAGTCGAAACTATTCAAACATTACCAAAAAGTCCAATTATTGTGTTATACTAAAAAAAAAAGCGAAGGAAATAATAGTTCTATTAATAGTTTTTTTTTCAGCCTTAAATCATCATTGCATGTACATCAGTAAATCTCAAAATTTATTCGCCTATCGCAACCTTTTTCGAAAAAAAAATAGCTCTATTCCCCCCCTCTTCCCCCCCCCCCTCATATATTTTCTTTTACAAACAGGAAAAGAGAAATTTGAAAAACTGGTTTTTTTAAGTACTCTGTGAATTTTAATTTACAAATTGAAAGATTTTGTTGTCAAACAAAATAAATATTTTCGCTCAATTGAAGAATCACTGGGTTTCATGATATAAAAGGGTACATTTTTTAAATTAGATTGTTTATCGTTTTTACTAATTGCAACTGTTTGTTGTAAGATTATGTAGTTCTACTTCTATGTACAGAAATTTGGTGCCCCCTATATGACAAGTCGAGTGTAATTGAATCTCCAACGCCGGGCCCTCCTTATGCGCGGGGCCCGATTGGGTTTAACTGCTCTAATCTATGTATACTGCTGGCAATTATATATATATATATAAAGTTTATGTGAGCATTAATTACACAGCCCAACAAAAAAAAATTTTTTGTGAATTGCCAAGAATGTTTGAATGAATTTATAGCTATTCATGGGTGTGATTTCAAAACTGCCACTGCTTTTGCTGAATTGGCTCTAGTTTCTGAGATATTGGACACCCTTGAAAATATGATTGTACCCTTTGTGTAAAACAAATGCAATAGGTTTGGTGTCTGTTGTTTAATTAAATTATACCAAGTTATAACTTGGTTTTTTCTTTTTTTTTATCTCTGCTTTCTAAAGACATCATGAGTTCATCACGAAGATGCTGCAAAAATAATCAGAATGTATTCTGTTACATCTCTGGACAATACATGATTGAAAAGCAAAGAAGAAATATAACCGACTTTGTGCAGCAGGCATATTTGGCTTATTTCGATGTGAAGCTGGGAGACCAAGACATGTCTTGGGTTCCCCATAAGGTCTGCAAAAACCGTGTGGAGAGCCTACGGCAGTAGAAAAATGGTGAGAAGAAAAGTCTAAGTTTCGGTGTACCAATGTTATGGCGAGAGCCTAAAGACCATTTTGGTGATTGTTATTTTTGTATTGTGAATGTTAAAGGCTTCAACTGCCACAAGAAATCTAAGTGGTATTATCCTGATATTGAATCTGCAATGAGACCAATGCCACGTAGCAGTGAAGTTCCTATACCAGTGTTTACTGGATTATTAGAGCTTTCACCATCAGACTCCGACGAGGGGCAAGATCTGGAGTTTTTGGCAGGTGAAAACAGTGGAAGCGATTATGAAGGAAGTTCTTCAACACCTCAACCATTCAGCCAAGAAGAATTCAATGACCTAATATGAGACCATCTGAGCTTTTAGCGTCCAGGCTCAATGAAAGAAATTTTCTCAAACCAGAAGTTAAAATAACATTTTATCGGAAAAGAGAAGAGTTTCTTCTTGCATATTTCATCCAAGAGGAAGATCTTGTTTACTGTAATGACATCCCTGGACTTCTGCTCCAATTCCGAAGACTGGCATCTTTTTATAGACAGTTCCATCAGAAGCTTGAAATGAGTTTTTTTACAGAATGGTAACCGTAATGCATCTTTTCCCATTGCTCACTCAACAACACTTAAAGAAGAGCATGAGAATATCAAAACAGTATTACAGAAAGTCCGTTATTATGAACATCAGTGGTCAATTTGTGTTGATCTAAAAATGGTAAACTTCTTGCCTGGGTAGCAGTCAGGATACACTAAATACCCATGCTTCATGTGCATTTGGGATAGCAGGGCAAGGCAAGATCATTGGTTAAGAGTGACATGGCCTGCAAGGGAAACCATGACTGTAGGTAAAGAAAATATCATCAACAAGCCACTGGTTAACAAAAATAAGATCATTCTCCCACCGCTTAATATCAAATTAGGTTTAATGAAACAATTTGTTAAGGCTTTGGACAAATCTGGCAATTGCTTCAAGTATATTTGCAGATCATTCCCCGGATTGAGCATGGAGAAGCTGAAAGCTGGGATTTTTGACGGACCTCAGATTCGGAAACTCATCGACGATCGAAATCACATTGAAGCTTCTTCATGGAACAGTTTTGTTTCAGTTGTCAGGAACTTCTTAGGTAATAACAGAGCAGAGAATTGAAGAACTGGTGCAAGATATGGTAGCTAACTTCAGAAACAGTGGAACAAATATGAGCATCAAGGTACATTACCTGCACAGTCATTTAAACAAATTTCCAGGTAACCTTGGGGACTTCAGTGAGGAACAAGGCGAGAGGTTCCATCAGGATATGAGGGTGATGGAGGAGAGATATCAAGGAAGATGGGGCATACATATGATGGCTGACTACTGTTAGAGCCTCCAGCGCAATTGCACCAACGACACATACAAAAGGAAGTCGAGCAAACAGCGATTTGCTAATGCATTACCATAGACAATTAACATATTAATTAATTAATTAATTAGACATAATTAGTTTTTCAAATGAAAATGTTTTCTTCTATAACACTATTACACATATTTTTGAACAAATTTCTGCATGACTATTAACACTTTCACTACTATTTGTTAGTATACTATTATACTTCATGCAATTATTGACAAATTCCAAACACGGAGCATAAATTATTTAATTAATTTTAATTATCTCGTAAAATAGAGCCAATCTAGCAAAAGCACTTACATATTCTAAATCAGCATAGTTGACTTTGTATAAAATGATTCAAATATCACTGGCAATGAATTCACTGTTTACCAGTGTTATTTATATAGACATAAATAAATGCTCTTGGAAAATTTTAAACATTTTAACAACAAGCACAAGAAGGTTCCGATTTTAATTTTTTTTAGTGTTAATTTGGCTTTCTAAAAATTGATTAGGCCTTCGAAAATGTTTTTGCTATTCAGTTTGTTTTTGGCAACTCTTGTTAATTAGTTCAGACATAAAATTAATATATAAAAAGATGAATAGCAGAAATATTTTTACAGGCTCAAGAAAACGAAAAGTAGAGCGATGGCGGGATTTCGAAATGGCGTTATTAGAAGATTTTGGGGTGTCTGTAGCACCTGACTTATCATTGGCTTGAGAACAAAAGTACAGGTTCAACAGCCACATACAAATGAAGCAACTGTTGTATTGTGGCTTGTATACTCGCAATGTTAAAAGGTGCTTTTTGCAGATATTGCGTGTTGTTTACGCAAAAAGTAATTCTAGGAGTTCAGGGGTCATTTGTCATCAAATCATGCACAAAAATTAAAGATTTCAACGAAGATGCACGTAGCCACATGCAAAGCACAAGGCCCTCATGAAGGTGATTTTGTTGCATTATTGGAAGCCAACGAGACAACTGACATTTCAGGCATTGAGCAGATGTCACTCAGTGTTAGATTTGTCAAAGAACAAAGTGGCAAAATGATAGTCACTGAAGAATTCCTGGGATATATTCCCATTATCGATAGATCAACTGAAGTTTTAGCCAATACGATCATTACGAATTCATTAAAATTTGGATTAGACATGACCAAACTTCTTGTTCAAGGATACGACGACGGATGTATTTCAATGGCAGGAAAAGAAGGAGGAGTCCAAGCAATAATTCGAAAGCTGGAAGACAAATGAACAGGGCAAATCCAAAAGTTGATTTGCCCTAGGATTATTTTAGAATAACTTTTTATACCCTACCTCAGTGGCGTCACAAGGGGGTGCGGGCCGCACAGGGTGACACCATTTTAAGGGTGACACCAAAATGAACAGTTCTAAATTTCATAGCAGAAAAAACTCGATATAGTCGGATTTATTACTGATCATAGTTAAAAACATGAGCAGTAGCACTGGGTGCCACCATGCAGAGCAGTAGCATTAGGTGCCACCATATAGAGCAGTATGACACCCTGAATTATCCGCACCGGGTGGCACCAACCATAGTGACGCCACTGCCCCACCTGATTCTATTATATCATCGCTGGAAACTCGTTTTTGTGTAGAAAATAAACCAGCATTTTCCCTTTTAGTTTTGCGTCCCTTTTTGATGATGACAAAACTAGAAAGACTCGCATTTAAGGATCAAGCCAGGGCTGTTGCTGAATATTACGCATTTGATAATTTAATCGAGGAGAGTGAAACCTGGTAATATATATGGAAATGTAAAACTAGTAAAGGGGAAAAAAACAGAAACAATGACTCTATGTGAGGTTTTGGATAAACCCAATTTTTCCCGATGATTAAGATAGCTTTCTTGACAGCATTGGCTCTTCCAGTAATAACATGCACAATCGAGAAACCATAAAGCTCTCTTAGACGAGTAAAAACTTGGGATACGCTCAACAACTTGTCATGATCGTTTATCTGGTCTTTGTATGATGAGTATCAAAAATTTAGAGAAAATATTATTAATCGTTTTGGCAAATGCCAAGACGTTTACAATAATTGCTCCAGAATAAATAATTTAAAATTACTATATTATTTCTGTATCAGTATAATTTATAATTTTATACTTTATTTTATTAGTATAGTAACTGTTCGACACTGAAACCATTATTTTAAAAAATTACAATAATGTAATCAGTTATAATTACAGATACAATTTTTTTTTTATTTTTGATATATGTACATTGTCTTCAATGTAATAAACATTCAGGAAATTAAGTTTCATTTGAACAACTTTATGACATTTTTCCAAGATAGGTGGGGGGTAATGCCCCCCATCTAGACCCTCTTGAATACGCCCATGAGAGAGAGAGAGAGGTAGAGAGAAAGTGAGAGAGAGAGAGAGAGAGAGAGACAATGTGTGTGAGGATATTTTACTTGGGTACTAGCTGACGCATGATATTTAAAATGTACCTTACCTTTGCTAAACAAGTAACTTCAAAAAAATATTTCGGGTACGTCCAGATATACACGTATTGCCTATACGTGTAATTATAGGGAACTTGTACACTAGGGTGATAACAAAAAAAATATTTTTATGAAACCACTTGCAATCGAGGAACTTTTATGTGTTATTTAAGAATATCAATCACATTTTTGATTTTTTTAAAAAAAGTTCCCCCACCTCCCCATTTTTCGGAAGAAAAAAGTGAAAAAAATATTTCTTTTTTCAAAAAAAGGACAAGATTTTTTTTAGCTTAATTCAAACGAGTAATAATAATAACTAATCAACTTTTATTAACAAATAAGATACAGATCAGTTAGTAATATGTACAGAATGTACAAGAAATGTGTAAAACATATTGTTCATATGAACTTCAGATTCAAAAATTCAAATTTTCTCGATTTCGCATGAAGTTCCTCCATCAGTTTTACAGCACGCTTTTGCATTTTACCCTGATGAGTGAGGTAAACAGTTCATTGAAGGACGCTTTATTGTAGTGTTGCACATTGAATCAAGCATTAGCCCATTCATAGCAGATGAAGTTGCAAGCAGGAGCGAGGATGTTGCGCCACTCTGGTATCAGAAATAATGCTATAATAGTATATATCGCATGTGAGTTCCATCTTGCCTAGTGTAAATTTGGTAGTTTCTTCCAGCTGATGCGAGGCCAACGTGAAGTTGTTTTGTAATGACGATATACCTGACATAATTCATAAAAAGAACTTGAAATCATCTCGCCATCCATAGGTTCTCGCCTGTGCTAACATCATCTGTCACAATGAGGTGGTAATCAACCTGAAGAGTGGCATAGTTTTGCGTTAATTTGTCAATGAAGGACTGGTTGAGTTCTTGTTTGCTCGTTGGTTCTTGAATAAGAAATTCATGACATGTTTCAGAAGGAGGTTGAGTACATAGTGCTGACAGTCAATATATTGTGGCTTCTGAAAGACCTTGCTCAAGACATCACATTTCAGAGTACCGGGTTTTATTTCGGTTGTCATATTTTCAGCATAACTACTTGATACTCTTCCCCTTGCACTCTTTTACCATCAAACTGGAGACAATAGGATTCTTTGCTTTGAAGTTATTGAAAATTTTTGGTTTTCATTTTCCGTCCTTCAGAGATTACTCGTTTCCAAACACCCGCCTGACTTGGAACCGGTACATCATGGTGCTGTTCAGCAATGGTTGCAAGAACGTCATATGCTTTATGTGTAGAAATGTTGCTTTTTAGTACTAGCAAACCCGCTGTTGTAGTGCTTGCTCTTTGGTATTTCGGTTTGCATTCAGAAGATGACGTGAAAGAATAGGTTGTCGAGTTGGGTGAAGAAGCAGAGGTTTCAGAATCCGAAGATTCTGAGACAATGGTATGTGTTTGTGTAGGTTGTGAGACAGTTGTATGTGTTTGTGTAGGTTGTGAGAAAGTTGTATGTGTTTGTGTAGGCTGTGAGACAGTTGTATGTGTTTGTGTAGGTTGCGATTGAGAAGAGCTGGCTTGAGATTGAGTTTTGGATAGTCGGATTCGTTTTCTTGGGTGGATTGATTCTAAAGGGGCTTGTTTGACCATTGAATAACCAATCTTTCCTCCACTCTTAACTTGCCTCTGGTAGAGCTCTTTATCCTCCTTGCTTTTCCATTCTCCATTAACGTTGGTGACATCAAATAACTGAGAAAGTGTTGGAGTAAATTTATCAGACGGTTTCTTTTTGTTTTTGTCATATAAATCAAACAGACAATTGAGTTTCTTTCTGATTAGTGCGCTGGATAATAGTGGAAAGTCTAGAATTTCACTCAAGAGCAATTCTATATCCGTAATAATAATTTTGATTCGATCCAGTCGCCGTTTCTGGCTATTAAACAGACAAGTGAAGTTTCCAAGAATTTGACGGTTTGTGGGCATCCATGTGAGATTGATTAGCTTTTCAACAGATGGAATTCTTGGATCCCTATTCTGTTTAGAAGATGAGGGTAGAAGTCTTGTTTATAAACAAATGGAAAAACTGACTGGAATGTGCTTAAAAGCTGTCTAGAAAGTCATGTAAAAATTCAGTGTGAAATTGAAACTGATTGTCAAACTGCGCTATATGTGAAAACAAAAATGAAAAGGTGGGGGAACTTTTTTCAATTAAAAAAAAAAAAATGTTGCTACTGTCATCTACATACAATTGTTCATCGAATGTAAGGGGTTTCATGTTGGTTACGAAAAATAATGAAAATTGTTATCACCCTATTGTACACGTATAATTTTAGGGATCTTGTATACCTGTAATTATAGAGATCTTGTATACCTGTAATTATAGGGATCTTGTAGGATGAACATGGAGCAAGAAAACCTAGACTGTAATGTAGAAATCAACAATGTGCCGCCTACTGACATACCTGGAGGTAATGAAGACAACAGCAATGTGCCACCCACTGGTGTAACTGGAGGTAATGGAGACAACAACAATGTGCCACCCAGTGGTGCACCTGGAAGTAATGAAGACAAAAGCAATGTGTCAGCCAGTGGTGTGCCTGGAGGTAATGAAGACAACAGCAATGTGCCACCCAGTGGTGCACCTGGAGGTAATGAAGACAACAGCAATGTGCCACCCAGTGGTGTACCTGGAGGTAATGAAGACAACAGCAATGTGCCACCCAGTGGTGCACCTGGAGGTAATGAAGACAACAGCAATGTGCCACCCAGTGGTGTACCTGGAGCTAATGAAGACAAAAGCAATGTGCCACCCAGTGGTGCACCTGGAGGTAAAGAAGACAACAGCAATGTGCCACCCACTGGTGTAACTGGAGGTAATGAAGACAACAACAATGTGCCACCCAGTGGTGCACCTGGAGGTAATGAAGACAACAGCAATGTGTCAGCCAGTGGTGTGCCTGGAGGTAATGAAGACAACAGCAAAGTGTCAGCCAGTGGTGTGCCTGGAGGTAATGAAGACAACAGCAATGTGCCACCCAGTGGTACACCTGGAGGTAATGAAGACAACAGCAATGTGCCATTCAGTGGTGTACCTGGAGGTAATGAAGACAAAAGCAATGTGCCACCCAGTGGTGTACCTGGAGGTAATGAAAACAACAGCAATGTGCCACCCAGTGGTGAACCTGGAGGTAATAAAGACAACAGCAATGTGCCACCCAGTGGTGTACCTGGAGGTAATGAAGACAACAGCAATGTGCCACCCAGTGGTACACCTGGAGGTAATGAAGACAACAGCAATGTGCCACCCAGTAGCGTACCTGGAGGTAATGAAGACAACAGCAATGTGCCACCCAGTGGCGTACCTGGAGGTAATGAAGACAACAGCAATGTGCCACCCAGTGGCGTACCTGGAGGTAATGAAGACAACAGCAATGTGCCACCTAGTGGTGTACCTGGAGTAAATGAGGACATCAGCAATGTGCTGCCTACTGACGTACCTGTAGGTAATAAAGCCAACAGCAATGTGCCACCCAGTGGCGTACCTGGAGGTAATGAAGACAACAGCAATGTGTCACCCAGCGGTGTACCTGGATGTAATGAAGACAACAGCAATGTGCCACCCAGTGGTGAACCTGGAGGTAATGAAGACAAAATCAATGTGCCACCAAGTGGCGTACCTGGAGGTGATGAAGACAACAGCAATGTGCCACCCAGTGGTGTACCTGGAGGTAATAAAGACAACAGCAATGTGCCACCCAGTGGCGTACCTGGAGGTAATGAAGACAACAGCAATGTGCCACCCAGTGGTGTACCTGGAGGTAATGAAGATAACAGCAATTCGCCTACGAGTATTGTACCTGGAGGTAATGAAGACAACAGCAATGTGCCACCCAGTGGCGTACCTGGAGGTTATGAAGACAACAGCAATTTGCCGCCTTCTGACGTACCTGGAGGTAATGAAGACACCAGCAATGTGCCACCCAGTGGTGAACCTGGAGGTAATGAAGACAACAGCAATGTGTCACCCAGCGGCGTACCTAGATGTAATGAAGACAACAGCAATGTGCCACCCAGTGGTGAACCTGGAGGTAATGAAAACAACAGCAATGTGCCACCCAGTGGTGTACCTGGAGGTAATGAAAACAACAGCAATGTGCCACCCAGTGGTGAACCTGGAGGTAATGAAGACAACAGCAATGTGTCACACAGCGGTGTACCTGGATGTAATGAAGACAACAGCAATGTGCCACCCAGTGGTGAACCTGGAGGTAATGAAGACAACATCAATGTGCCACCCAGTGGCGTACCTGGAGGTAATGAAGACAACATCAATGTGCCACCCAGTGGCGTACCTGGAGGTAATGAAGACAACAGCAATGTGCCACCCAGTGGTGTACCTGGAGGTAATGAAAACAACAGCAATGTGCAACCCAGTGGTGTACCTGGAGGTAATGAAAACAACAGCAATGTGCCACCCAGTGGTGTACCTGGAGGTAATGAAAACAACAGCAATGTGCCACCCAGTGGTGTACCTGGAGGTAATGAAGACAACAGCAATGTGTCAGCCAGTGGTGTGCCTGGAGGTAAAGAAGACAACAGCAATGTGCCACCCAGTGGCGTACCTGGAGGTAATGAAGACAACAGCAATGTGCCACCCAGTAGCGTACCTGGAGGTAATGAAGACAACAGCAATGTGCCACCCAGTGGCGTACCTGGAGGTAATGAAGACAACAGCAATGTGCCACCCAGTGGCGTACCTGGAGGTAATGAAGACAACAGCAATGTGCCACCCAGTGGTGTACCTGGAGGTAATGAAAACAACAGCAATGTGCCACCCAGTGGTGAACCTGGAGGTAATGAAGACAACAGCAATGTGTCACACAGCGGTGTACCTGGATGTAATGAAGACAACAGCAATGTGCCACCCAGTGGTGAACCTGGAGGTAATGAAGACAACATCAATGTGCCACCCAGTGGCGTACCTGGAGGTAATGAAGACAACATCAATGTGCCACCCAGTGGCGTACCTGGAGGTAATGAAGACAACAGCAATGTGCCACCCAGTGGTGTACCTGGAGGTAATGAAAACAACAGCAATGTGCAACCCAGTGGTGTACCTGGAGGTAATGAAAACAACAGCAATGTGCCACCCAGTGGTGTACCTGGAGGTAATGAAAACAACAGCAATGTGCCACCCAGTGGTGTACCTGGAGGTAATGAAGACAACAGCAATGTGTCAGCCAGTGGTGTGCCTGGAGGTAAAGAAGACAACAGCAATGTGCCACCCAGTGGCGTACCTGGAGGTAATGAAGACAACAGCAATGTGCCACCCAGTGGCGTACCTGGAGGTAATGAAGACAACAGCAATGTGCCACCCAGTGGCGTACCTGGAGGTAATGAAGACAACAGCAATGTGCCACCCAGTGGCGTACCTGGAGGTAATGAAGACAACAGCAATGTGCCACCTAGTGGTGTACCTGGAGTAAATGAGGACATCAGCAATGTGCTGCCTACTGACGTACCTGGAGGTAATAAAGCCAACAGCAATGTGCCACCCAGTAGCGTACCTAGAGGTAATGAAGAAAACAGCACTGTACTACCCAGTGGCGTACCTGGAGGTAATGAAGACAACAGCAATGTGCCACCCAGTGGCGTACCTGGAGGTAATGAAGACAACAGCAATGTGCCACCCAGTGGCGTACCTGGAGGTAATGAAGACAACAGCAATGTGCCACCCAGTAGCGTACCTGGAGGTAATGAAGACAACAGCAATGTGCCACCCAGTGGTGTACCTGGAGGTAATAAAGACAACAGCAATGTGCCACCCAGTGGCGTACCTGGAGGTAATGAAGACAACAGCAATGTGCCACCCAGTGGTGTACCTGGAGGTAATGAAGATAACAGCAATTCGCCTACGAGTATTGTACCTGGAGGTAATGAAGACAACAGCAATGTGCCACCCAGTGGCGTACCTGGAGGTTATGAAGACAACAGCAATGTGCCACCCAGTAGCGTACCTGGAGGTAATGAAGACAACAGCAATGTGCCACCCAGTGGTGTACCTGGAGGTAATAAAGACAACAGCAATGTGCCACCCAGTGGCGTACCTGGAGGTAATGAAGACAACAGCAATGTGCCACCCAGTGGTGTACCTGGAGGTAATGAAGATAACAGCAATTCGCCTACGAGTATTGTACCTGGAGGTAATGAAGACAACAGCAATGTGCCACCCAGTGGCGTACCTGGAGGTTATGAAGACAACAGCAATTTGCCGCCTTCTGACGTACCTGGAGGTAATGAAGACACCAGCAATGTGCCACCCAGTGGTGAACCTGGAGGCAATGAAGACAACAGCAATGTGTCACCCAGCGGCGTACCTAGATGTAATGAAGACAACAGCAATGTGCCACCCAGTGGTGAACCTGGAGGTAATGAAGACAACAGCAATGTGCCACCCAGTGGTGAACCTGGAGGTAATGAAGACAACAGCAATGTGCCACCCAGTGGTGAACCTGGAGGTAATGAAGACAACAGCAATGTGTCACCCAGCGGTGTACCTGGATGTAATGAAGACAACAGCAATGTGCCACCCAGTGGTGAACCTGGAGGTAATGAAGACAACATCAATGTGCCACCCAGTGGCGTACCTGGAGGTAATGAAGACAACATCAATGTGCCACCCAGTGGCGTACCTGGAGGTAATGAAGACAACAGCAATGTGCCACCCAGTGGTGTACCTGGAGGTAATGAAAACAACAGCAATGTGCCACCCAGTGGTGTACCTGGAGGTAATGAAAACAACAGCAATGTGCCACCCAGTGGTGTACCTGGAGGTAATGAAAACAACAGCAATGTTGCACCCAGTGGTGTACCTGGAGGTAATGAAAACAACAGCAATGTGCCACCCAGTGGTGTACCTGGAGGTAATGAAAACAACAGCAATGTGCCACCCAGTGGTGTACCTGGAGGTAATGAAAACAACAGCAATGTGCCACCCAGTGGTGTACCTGGAGGTAATGAAAAGAACAGCAATGTGCTACCCAGTGGTGTACCTGGAGGTAATGAAAAGAACAGCAATGTGCCACCCAGTTGTTTACCTGGAGGTAATGAAAACAACAGCAATGTGCCACCCAGTGGTGTACCTGGAGGTAATGAAAACAACAGCAATGTGCCACCCAGTGGTGTACCTGGAGGTAATGAAAACAACAGCAATGTGCCACCCAGTGGTGTACCTGGAGGTAATGAAAACAACAGCAATGTACTTACCGCAGTGGTGTACCTGGAGGTAATGAAAAGAACAGCAATGTGCCACCCAGTGGTGTACCTGGAGTTAATGAAAAGAACAGCAATGTGCCACCCAGTTGTTTACCTGGAGTAATGAAAACAACAGCAATGTGCCACCCAGTGGTGTACCTGGAGGTAATGAAAACAACAGCAATGTGCCACCCAGTGGTGTACCTGGAGGTAATGAAAACAACAGCAATGTGCCACCCAGTGGTGTACCTGGAGGTAATGAAAACAACAGCAATGTGCCACCCAGTGGTGTACCTGGAGGTAATGAAAACAACAGCAATGTGCCACCCAGTGGTGTACCTGGAGGTAATGAAAACAACAGCAATGTGCCACCCAGTGGTGTACCTGGAGGTAATGAAAAGAACAGCAATGTGCCACCCAGTGGTGTACCTGGAGGTAATGAAAAGAACAGCAATGTGCCAACCAGTGGTGTACCTGGAGGTAATGAAAACAACAGCAATGTGCCACCCAGTGGTGTACCTGGAGGTAATGAAAACAACAGCAATGTGCCACCCAGTGGTTTACCTGGAGGTAATGAAAACAACAGCAATGTGTCAGCCAGTGGTGTGCCTGGAGGTAATGAAGACAACAGCAATGTGCCACCCAGTGGTGTAACTGGAGGTAATGAAGACAACAGCAATGTGCCACCCAGTGGTGTACCTGGAGGTAATGAAGACAACAGCAATGTGTCAGCCAGTGGTGTGCCTGGAGGTAATGAAGACAACAGCAATGTGCCACCCAATGGTGTAACTGGAGGTAATGAAGACAACAACAATGTGCCACCCAGTGGTGTACCTGGAGGTAATGAAGACAACAGCAATGTGTCAGCCAGTGGTGGGCCTGGAGGTAATGAAGACAACAGCAATGTGCCACCCACTGGTGTACCTGGAGGTAATGAAGACAACAGCAATGTGTCAGCCAGTGGTGTGCCTGGAGGTAATGAAGACAACAGCAATGTGCCACCCACTGGTGTAACTGGAGGTAATGAAGACAACAGCAATGTGCCACCCAGTGGTGTACCTGGAGGTAATGAAGACAACAGCAATGTGTCAGCCAGTGGTGGGCCTGGAGGTAATGAAGACAACAGCAATGTGCCACCCAGTGGTGTACCTGGAGGTAATGAAGACAACAGCAATGTTCCACCCAGTGGCGTACCTGGAGGTAATGAAGACAACAGCAATGTGCCACCCAGTGGCGTACCTGGAGGTAATGAAGACAACAGCAATGTGCCACCCAGTGGCGTACCTGGAGGTAATGAAGACAACAGCAATGTGCCACCCAGTGGCGTACCTGGAGGTAATAAAGACAACAGCAATGTGCCACCCAGTGGCGTACCTAGAGGTAATGAAGACAACAGCAATGTGCCACCTAGTGGTGTACCTGGAGGTAATGAAGACAACAGCAATGTGTCAGCCAGTGGTGTGCCTGGAGGTAATGAAGACAACAGCAATGTGCCACCCAGTGGCGTACCTGGAGGTAATGAAGACAACAGCAATGTGCCACCCAGTAGCGTACCTAGAGGTAATGAAGAAAACAGCACTGTACTACCCAGTGGCGTACCTGGAGGTAATGAAGACAACAGCAATGTGCCACCCAGTGGCGTACCTGGAGGTAATGAAGACAACAGCAATGTGCCACCCAGTAGCGTACCTAGAGGTAATGAAGAAAACAGCACTGTACTACCCAGTGGCGTACCTGGAGGTAATGAAGACAACAGCAATGTGCCACCCAGTGGCGTACCTGGAGGTAATGAAGACAACAGCAATGTGCCACCCAGTGGTGTACCTGGAGGTAATAAAGACAACAGCAATGTGCCACCCAGTGGCGTACCTGGAGGTAATGAAGACAACAGCAATGTGCCACCCAGTGGTGTACCTGGAGGTAATGAAGATAACAGCAATTCGCCTACGAGTATTGTACCTGGAGGTAATGAAGACAACAGCAATGTGCCACCCAGTGGCGTACCTGGAGGTTATGAAGACAACAGCAATTTGCCGCCTTCTGACGTACCTGGAGGTAATGAAGACACCAGCAATGTGCCACCCAGTGGTGAACCTGGAGGTAATGAAGACAACAGCAATGTGTCACCCAGCGGCGTACCTAGATGTAATGAAGACAACAGCAATGTGCCACCCAGTGGTGAACCTGGAGGTAATGAAGACAACAGCAATGTGCCACCCAGTGGTGTACCTGGAGGTAATGAAAACAACAGCAATGTGCCACCCAGTGGTGAACCTGGAGGTAATGAAGACAACAGCAATGTGTCACACAGCGGTGTACCTGGATGTAATGAAGACAACAGCAATGTGCCACCCAGTGGTGAACCTGGAGGTAATGAAGACAACATCAATGTGCCACCCAGTGGCGTACCTGGAGGTAATGAAGACAACATCAATGTGCCACCCAGTGGCGTACCTGGAGGTAATGAAGACAACAGCAATGTGCCACCCAGTGGTGTACCTGGAGGTAATGAAAACAACAGCAATGTGCCACCCAGTGGTGTACCTGGAGGTAATGAAAACAACAGCAATGTGCCACCCAGTGGTGTACCTGGAGGTAATGAAAACAACAGCAATGTGCCACCCAGTGGTGTACCTGGAGGTAATGAAGACAACAGCAATGTGTCAGCCAGTGGTGTGCCTGGAGGTAAAGAAGACAACAGCAATGTGCCACCCAGTGGCGTACCTGGAGGTAATGAAGACAACAGCAATGTGCCACCCAGTCGCGTACCTGGAGGTAATGAAGACAACAGCAATGTGCCACCCAGTGGCGTACCTGGAGGTAATGAAGACAACAGCAATGTGCCACCCAGTGGCGTACCTGGAGGTAATGAAGACAACAGCAATGTGCCACCTAGTGGTGTACCTGGAGTAAATGAGGACATCAGCAATGTGCTGCCTACTGACGTACCTGGAGGTAATAAAGCCAACAGCAATGTGCCACCCAGTAGCGTACCTAGAGGTAATGAAGAAAACAGCACTGTACTACCCAGTGGCGTACCTGGAGGTAATGAAGACAACAGCAATGTGCCACCCAGTGGCGTACCTGGAGGTAATGAAGACAACAGCAATGTGCCACCCAGTGGCGTACCTGGAGGTAATGAAGACAACAGCAATGTGCCACCCAGTAGCGTACCTGGAGGTAATGAAGACAACAGCAATGTGCCACCCAGTGGTGTACCTGGAGGTAATGAAGACAACAGCAATGTGCCACCCAGTGGCGTACCTGGAGGTAATGAAGACAACAGCAATGTGCCACCCAGTGGTGTACCTGGAGGTAATGAAGATAACAGCAATTCGCCTACAGTATTGTACCTGGAGGTAATGAAGACAACAGCAATGTGCCACCCAGTGGCGTACCTGGAGGTTATGAAGACAACAGCAATGTGCCACCCAGTAGCGTACCTGGAGGTAATGAAGACAACAGCAATGTGCCACCCAGTGGTGTACCTGGAGGTAATAAAGACAACAGCAATGTGCCACCCAGTGGCGTACCTGGAGGTAATGAAGACAACAGCAATGTGCCACCCAGTGGTGTACCTGGAGGTAATGAAGATAACAGCAATTCGACTACGAGTATTGTACCTGGAGGTAATGAAGACAACAGCAATGTGCCACCCAGTGGCGTACCTGGAGGTTATGAAGACAACAGCAATTTGCCGCCTTCTGACGTACCTGGAGGTAATGAAGACACCAGCAATGTGCCACCCAGTGGTGAACCTGGAGGTAATGAAGACAACAGCAATGTGTCACCCAGCGGCGTACCTAGATGTAATGAAGACAACAGCAATGTGCCACCCAGTGGTGAACCTGGAGGTAATGAAGACAACAGCAATGTGCCACCCAGTGGTGAACCTGGAGGTAATGAAGACAACAGCAATGTGCCACCCAGTGGTGAACCTGGAGGTAATGAAGACAACAGCAATGTGTCACCCATCGGTGTACCTGGATGTAATGAAGACAACAGCAATGTGCCACCCAGTGGTGAACCTGGAGGTAATGAAGACAACATCAATGTGCCACCCAGTGGCGTACCTGGAGGTAAGGAAGACAACATCAATGTGCCACCCAGTGGCGTACCTGGAGGTAATGAAGACAACAGCAATGTGCCACCCAGTGGTGTACCTGGAGGTAATGAAAACAACAGCAATGTGCAACCCAGTGGTGTACCTGGAGGTAATGAAAACAACAGCAATGTGCCACCCAGTGGTGTACCTGGAGGTAATGAAAACAACAGCAATGTTGCACCCAGTGGTGTACCTGGAGGTAATGAAAACAACAGCAATGTGCCACCCAGTGGTGTACCTGGAGGTAATGAAAACAACAGCAATGTGCCACCCAGTGGTGTACCTGGAGGTAATGAAAACAACAGCAATGTGCCACCCAGTGGTGTACCTGGAGGTAATGAAAAGAACAGCAATGTGCTACCCAGTGGTGTACCTGGAGGTAATGAAAAGAACAGCAATGTGCCACCCAGTTGTTTACCTGGAGGTAATGAAAACAACAGCAATGTGCCACCCAGTGGTGTACCTGGAGGTAATGAAAACAACAGCAATGTGCCACCCAGTGGTGTACCTGGAGGTAACGAAAACAACAGCAATGTGCCACCCAGTGGTGTACCTGGAGGTAATGAAAACAACAGCAATGTGCCACCCAGTGGTGTACCTGGAGGTAATGAAAAGAACAGCAATGTGCCACCCAGTGGTGTACCTGGAGTTAATGAAAAGAACAGCAATGTGCCACCCAGTTGTTTACCTGGAGGTAATGAAAACAACAGCAATGTGCCACCCAGTGGTGTACCTGGAGGTAATGAAAACAACAGCAATGTGCCACCCAGTGGTGTACCTGGAGGTAATGAAAAGAACAGCAATGTGCCACCCAGTGGTGTACCTGGAGGTAATGAAAACAACAGCAATGTGCCACCCAGTGGTGTACCTGGAGGTAATGAAAACAACAGCAATGTGCCACCCAGTGGTGTACCTGGAGGTAATGAAAACAACAGCAATGTGCCACCCAGTGGTGTACCTGGAGGTAATGAAAAGAACAGCAATGTGCCACCCAGTGGTGTACCTGGAGGTAATGAAAAGAACAGCAATGTGCCAACCAGTGGTGTACCTGGAGGTAATGAAAACAACAGCAATGTGCCACCCAGTGGTGTACCTGGAGGTAATGAAAACAACAGCAATGTGCCACCCAGTGGTTTACCTGGAGGTAATGAAAACAACAGCAATGTGTCAGCCAGTGGTGTGCCTGGAGGTAATGAAGACAACAGCAATGTGCCACCCAGTGGTGTAACTGGAGGTAATGAAGACAACAGCAATGTGCCACCCAGTGGTGTACCTGGAGGTAATGAAGACAACAGCAATGTGTCAGCCAGTGGTGTGCCTGGAGGTAATGAAGACAACAGCAATGTGCCACCCAATGGTGTAACTGGAGGTAATGAAGACAACAACAATGTGCCACCCAGTGGTGTACCTGGAGGTAATGAAGACAACAGCAATGTGTCAGCCAGTGGTGGGCCTGGAGGTAATGAAGACAACAGCAATGTGCCACCCACTGGTGTACCTGGAGGTAATGAAGACAACAGCAATGTGTCAGCCAGTGGTGTGCCTGGAGGTAATGAAGACAACAGCAATGTGCCACCCACTGGTGTAACTGGAGGTAATGAAGACAACAGCAATGTGCCACCCAGTGGTGTACCTGGAGGTAATGAAGACAACAGCAATGTGTCAGCCAGTGGTGGGCCTGGAGGTAATGAAGACAACAGCAATGTGCCACCCACTGGTGTAACTGGAGGTTATGAAGACAACAGCAATGTGCCACCCACTGGTGTAACTGGAGGTAATGAAGACAACAGCAATGTGCCACCCAGTGGTGTACCTGGAGGTAATGAAGTCAACAGCAATGTGCCACCCAGTGGTGTACCTGGAGGTAATGAAGACAAAAGCAATGTGCCACCCAGTGGTGTACCTGGAGGTAATGAAGACAACAACAATGTGCCACCCAGTTGTGTATCTGGAGGTAATGAAGACAACAGCAATGTGCCACCCAGTGGTGTACCTGGAGGTATAGAAGACAACAGCAATGTGCCACCCAGTGGTGTACCTGGAGGTAATGAAAACAACAGCAGTGTGCCACCCAGTGGTGTACCTGGAGGTAATGAAGACTACAGCAATGTGCCACCCAGTGGTGTACCTGGAGGTAATGAAAACAACAGCAATGTGCCACCCAGTGGTGTACCTGGAGGTAATGAAAACAACAGCAATGTGCCACCCAGTGGTGTACCTGGAGGTAATGAAAACAACAGCAATGTGCCACCCAGTTGTTTACCTGGAGGTAATGAAAACAACAGCAATGTGCCACCCAGTGGTGTACCTGGAGGTAATGAAAACAACAGCAATGTGCCACCCAGTGGTGTACCTGGAGGTAATGAAAACAACAGCAATGTGCCACCCAGTGGTGTACCTGGAGGTAATGAAAACAACAGCAATGTGCCACCCAGTGGTGTACCTGGAGGTAATGAAAACAACAGCAATGTGCCACCCAGTGGTGTACCTGGAGGTAATGAAAAGAACAGCAATGTGCCACCCAGTGGTGTACCTGGAGGTAATGAAAAGAACAGCAATGTGCCACCCAGTGGTGTACCTGGAGGTAATGAAAAGAACAGCAATGTGCCACCCAGTTGTTTACCTGGAGGTAATGAAAACAACAGCAATGTGCCACCCAGTGGTGTACCTAGAGGTAATGAAGACAACAGCAATGTGCCACCTAGTGGTGTACCTAGAGGTAATGAAGAAAACAGCACTGTACTACCCAGTGGCGTACCTGGAGGTAATGAAAAGAACAGCAATGTGCCACCCAGTGGTGTACCTGGAGGTAATGAAAAGAACAGCAATGTGCCACCCAGTGGTTTACCTGGAGGTAATGAAAACAACAGCAATGTGCCACCCAGTGGTGTACCTGCTGGTAATGAAAACAACAGCAATGTGCCACCCAGTGGTGTACCTGGAGGTAATGAAAACAACAGCAATGTCCCACCCAGTGGTGTACCTGGAGGTAATGAAAACAACAGCAATGTGCCACCCAGTGGTGTACCTGGAGGTAATGAAGACAACAGCAATGTGCCACCCAGTGGTGTACCTGGAGGTAATGAAGACAACAGCAATGTGCCACCCAGTGGTGTACCTGGAGGTAATGAAGACAACAACAATGTGCCACCCAGTTGTGTACCTGGAGGTAATGAAGACAACAGCAATGTGCCACCCAGTGGTGTACCTGGAGGTATAGAAGACAACAGCAATGTGCCACCCAGTGGTGTACCTGGAGGTAATGAAAACAACAGCAATGTGCCACCCAGTGGTGTACCTGGAGGTAATGAAAACAACAGCAATGTGTCAGCCAGTGGTTTACCTGGAGGTAATGAAAACAACAGCAATGTGCCACCCAGTGGTGTACCTGCTGGTAATGAAAACAACAGCAATGTGCCACCCAGTGGTGTACCTGGAGGTAATGAAAACAACAGCAATGTCCCACCCAGTGGTGTACCTGGAGGTAATGAAAACAACAGCAATGTGCCACCCAGTGGTGTACCTGGAGGTAATGAAAACAACAGCAATGTGCCACCCAGTGGAGTACCTGGAGGTAATGAAAACAACAGCAATGTGCCACCCAGTGGTGTACCTGGAGGTAATGAAAACAACAGCAATGTGCCACCCAGTGGTGTACCTGGAGGTAATGAAAACAACAGCAATGTGCCACCCAGTGGTGTACCTGGAGGTAATGAAAACAACAGCAATGTGCCACCCAGTGGTGTACCTGGAGGTAATGAAAAGAACAGCAATGTGCCACCCAGTGGTGTACCTGGAGGTAATGAAAACAACAGCAATGTGCCACCCAGTGGTGTACCTGGAGGTAATGAAAACAACAGCAATGTGCCACCCAGTGGTGTACCTGGAGGTAATGAAAACAACAGCAATGTGCCACCCAGTGGTGTACCTGGAGGTAATGAAGACAACAGCAATGTGCCACCTAGTGGTGTACCTGGAGTAAATGAGGACATCAGCAATGTGCTGCCTACTGACGTACCTGGAGGTAATAAAGCCAACAGCAATGTGCCACCCAGTAGCGTACCTAGAGGTAATGAAGAAAACAGCACTGTACTACCCAGTGGCGTACCTGGAGGTAATGAAGACAACAGCAATGTGCCACCCAGTGGCGTACCTGGAGGTAATGAAGACAACAGCAACTTGCCACCCAGTGGCGTACCTGGAGGTAATGAAGACAACAGCAATGTGCCACCCAGTAGCGTACCTGGAGGTAATGAAGACAACAGCAATGTGCCACCCAGTGGTGTACCTGGAGTAAATGAGGACATCAGCAATGTGCCACCCAGTGGTGTACCTGGAGGTAATGAAAACAACAGCAATGTGCCACCCAGTGGTGTACCTGGAGGTAATGAAGACAACAGCAATGTGCCACCTAGTGGTGTACCTGGAGTAAATGAGGACATCAGCACTGTACTACCCAGTGGCGTACCTGGAGGTAATGAAAAGAACAGCAATGTGCCACCCAGTGGTGTACCTGGAGGTAATGAAAAGAACAGCAATGTGCCACCCAGTGGTTTACCTGGAGGTAATGAAAACAACAGCAATGTGCCACCCAGTGGTGTACCTGCTGGTAATGAAAACAACAGCAATGTGCCACCCAGTGGTGTACCTGGAGGTAATGAAAACAACAGCAATGTCCCACCCAGTGGTGTACCTGGAGGTAATGAAAACAACAGCAATGTGCCACCCAGTGGTGTACCTGGAGGTAATGAAGACAACAGCAATGTGCCACCCAGTGGTGTACCTGGAGGTAATGAAGACAACAGCAATGTGCCACCCAGTTGTGTACCTGGAGGTAATGAAGACAACAGCAATGTGCCACCCAGTGGTGTACCTGGAGGTATAGAAGACAACAGCAATGTGCCACCCAGTGGTGTACCTGGAGGTAATAAAGACAACAGCAATGTGCCACCCAGTGGCGTACCTGGAGGTAATGAAGACAACAGCAATGTGCCACCCAGTGGTGTACCTGGAGGTAATGAAGATAACAGCAATTCGCCTACGAGTATTGTACCTGGAGGTAATGAAGACAACAGCAATGTGCCACCCAGTGGCGTACCTGGAGGTTATGAAGACAACAGCAATTTGCCGCCTTCTGACGTACCTGGAGGTAATGAAGACACCAGCAATGTGCCACCCAGTGGTGAACCTGGAGGTAATGAAGACAACAGCAATGTGTCACCCAGCGGCGTACCTAGATGTAATGAAGACAACAGCAATGTGCCACCCAGTGGTGAACCTGGAGGTAATGAAGACAACAGCAATGTGCCACCCAGTGGTGTACCTGGAGGTAATGAAAACAACAGCAATGTGCCACCCAGTGGTGAACCTGGAGGTAATGAAGACAACAGCAATGTGTCACCCAGCGGTGTACCTGGATGTAATGAAGACAACAGCAATGTACATTATCCTATGAAGATTCAGCAATCAGGTAACATAAACAATTAAATCATCTCTATCATCTGTTAGAACTCTTTAAGCCCTCCTTTTCTAATATATTTTCAATGTATGTATTTATGTATGTTTGTATGTATTATGTTTGTATACATGTATATAATGTATTTTGTATATATGTATGTTTGTATGTATGCATGTAGTATGTTTGTATGTATGTATTATTAAAAAGAGAGAAAGATTTATTGATAGGTAAATAGATAAATAGATTAAAAACAATTTGAAAGCTGATCTAACACAATATATAATTTTTTTCATTTACTTATTGTTCAGGAGTCGAACCAATGACAAAACACGACAAAACCTTCATTGTTATAGGAAGATCCGGTAATGGAAAAAGAAGCGTTGGAAATTCTATTCTAGGCAAGAAAGCGTTCTTGCCAGGATTTGAAGACATAAGTCGAAAAACAGAAGACGAAACAGAGAATGGGCTTAGAGTAATTATATGTCCATTTATTGGCGACACAGGGGAAGATATAGACATTAAATTTAACAAAATTTTGAAACGAACTAAAAATGTGTTGACTAACTGCCAGCAAGGGATCGATGCATTTGTGTTTGTACTGAAATACGGTGTTCGTTATACTAAACAAGAGAAAGATGCAGTAAAAGTCGTTAAAAAAATATTTGGGGATGATTTTTTTCAGAGATATGTGATAATTGTCTTTACTTATGGAGACCTATATGAAGCGGATATGATAAATTTAAAACAGACGTTTCCTAAGTGGTGTCAACAGCAATCAGGGGACATAAAAGATTTATTTGCAGAAGTAAAAAACAGACTTGTTCTGTTTGATAATAAAACAAAAGATACAAATATAAAACAAAAACAGCTGGAAAACATTTTAGACTTTATTGATATTGACAAGAACATAATGAAAAGCAAAATACAGTCAGAAAACAATGCTTTTAAAAATTCTAGTAACATTGTTTCGTCTCCTGACAATATAAGTCGTAAAGAAGAAACCAGCAATGTGTTGCCTACTGGCGTACCTGGAGGTAATGTAGGCATCAGCAATGTTCCACCCAGTGGCGTACCAGGAGGTAATGAAAATATCAGCAATGTGTCGCCTGAGCGAGTACCTGGAGGTAATGAAGACATCAGCAATGTTCCACCCAGTGGCGTACCTGGAGGTAATGAAGACATCAGCATTGTGCCACCCAGTGGCGTACCAGTATACACCAGCAATGTGCCGCCTGCTGGTTTACCTCCAGACAATTTAAATAGCATTGATGTAGTCAAAGAAGTACATAATCAGGATGATAAAAATATTAATGAAACATTGACTTGTAAAAGTGAAGCTTATTGTAAAAATGTTTCATCTTCTGAGATTGAGATTGAAAAAATAACATTGAAATATACACTTTCAGATTTTGAAAAATATCAAACCCTAACTTTACAAATAAAAAAATATTTAGAATCAAAAAAAAAATGCCCGATTTTTTAAATGTTTTTCTAAAATATGTTATTTATGAATTTTAATCCTACTAACACTAATGTCTTCTTACTCTGCACATTAAATTAAAAAAAAAACTCAAAGCAGGATTTTACTAAACCAAATTTACTCAACAGATTGAATTTAAAAAAAAAAACGTTTTAATTGGTTATAAAAAAATAAAATTAGAATAATTGTGTACATTTTCTGCTTACAAAATTACATGTTTAGAGCATTTTCGAAAAAAAATGCTCTATTGTCCCCGTTTTGTCTGTCTGTCTGTCTATCAGTCTGTCTGTCCGTCATCACCCTAGATCTCAACAACCATAAGTCCTAGACCCATGATGTATATGTGCAGCAAAAGTTCATTTCGCGATCTGACCTCTGAGGGCCGTAAAAGGGGGCTTGTAAAGTACCGTTTATTACTATATAAGCTATATTAACAATGGAGCGCCCTAGATCTCAGCAACCATAAGTCCTAGACCCATGATGTATATATTATTTTGTAGGTCTTGACCTGCCCTGTGTACATCAAAAGTCTATTTCACGATCTGACCTCTCAGAGCCAAAATATAAGAGTTTCTTATATACCGTTTTTGCTAATATTTTAAATAGAAATAATAAAAGCTAATCAAAGGGGCGTAATCATTATTTATTTTTGTTATAGTTATTCAACATGATTACTTCCCTCTCTAAATTTATCGAAATTCATGCGGGTGGAGCAATATTTATGGCTGTAACCCGGAAAAAAATACGGATTTCGTCCAGCGTAACCGAAAATGCTCTAAAATGTCCTTTGTCCGAAACGGAAAAGACTTAAAATGCTTGTTTTCTAAGTGCGGATCAAACATTCAATATGAAGTGAACGAAATTTAAGTAAATATATAAGAGTATGCGTCTATAAATAGAGAATTAATATGCATTTGTAAAAAGACAAATACATAGTTGGTAGCATGAGCTGTAAGTAAAAAAAAGTAAAGTTCCCTTCTTAGCCCTAACGGGCCATCGGGGCAGATAAAGCGTAGATTTCATCTATTTCTATAACCTCGGCTTATGAAGGGATTGTTTGGTTAGCACAACGCCCAGCCGCCTTTACTTTCCCCAACTTAAAGTCAGGTACCCATTTAAAGCTGGGTGGACTTGTGGGACGACATTGCACGAAATTTCACCTGGGAAAATTCCATGGGCCTCACCGAGGATCGAACCCAGGACTCGACAGTCGCGTATCTACACCACTTGGCCATCCGTCCCACAGCATTAGCTGACTTCTAAATAATTATTATTTTTCTTTTGAAGTATCCTCTTATTGTTCTTAGATTTTCTCTTTTTAGTTGCACTTTGGTGTTGTAGATGAATTGCTAATTTCTGTAGATAGCACTACTAATTTAAATCCTCTTTAAATCATTAGAGCAATGTTATAATCATTTAATTCTGAATACCTGGATTGAAAAATATGTATAAAAAAATACTTGATCTTTAACACGTTAGTAACATTGTTCTTTATTGTTGTAATTTTTAACGTTTTGAATATTTCATAAAAGTTCCTTGAATTTTCTGCATGTTTTTGCTAGTACATGTATAGTGATAAAATAAATTGAAGCAATCTCTTTCTGGGCTGGGGTGTATACATGTGTGTATGCATGTTCACGGCCGCCAAAGAGTGTTACACAGATGGCTTAATAGCCAATAGACAGTACTGTACGGTGTACACACTGCCAACATTCATTTTCTAGGAAAAACAGATAGCTTATCTCTGTTGTAGTTTTAACCTCGTTTATCAAGGAGTTAAATATAATCAAGGAGCCTTATCTAGCACAGATAGTGATTGTCAATCTTCCTATGTTGAAATTCACACTTTTAGCGTTTGGCTAATCGTAATACTATATTATTTGGGATAATATTAACAAGATAATAAACGTTCCATGCTTTTTTTTATGCTGGTAAATGCACATAATTTTATGTTCTATAGTTATTCACAGTGAGTATGAAGTTGTACTGTTGATGTAATTATTCAATGCTTATTAAATATAACTTGTGTATTTTACATTTTTACATGGTGTTTCATTTATTAACGCTTAACAATTTCTATTTACACGTAAAAATCCCCTTTAAATTAATAAAACAGACAATACCGACATCTAGTATTATCTTCAAAGCTGTCATAAAAGCATTGCTTATCCCGGGATGTCGGGGCAAGAATTATTCTCATTCCGGGATAAAATTTGTCATCTTTAAGGGAAATATAAAATCAGATTGTCTTAGAAAGGAGGCAATAAAAATAGCTTATTTTACAATCTCTGACTTTGAAGATAAAATAAAAGGAACATTTTTTTTGCATTTATTGTACATTTTTCACCCACAAAAATACCACTTTTCACTGAAGATCGACTGGTGCGAAAGGCTAACATTTCGACTTAAAATCGAGGAGGGAGTAGGGGGTTAAAAAAAAATACCAGTAGATTGAGAGAGTACCGTTAAAGTTTTTGCACTTTTCAGGTGGGGAGGAGGGCACCGAACATGTAACTTGCACAGGGCGCCACACAGGCTATTGACGTCTGGCCCCCTCTGCTTGTTTGCTCAACTTAGTAACATTTATTTTCTGCCCCCCCCCCCCTGCTATTGGCCTGGCCCCTGCTGTAGAATTTTCACGCTGGGGGGGGGGGCGGCGCCACAAAGATATCTACGGCTCTGAAATCAACTAAACTGCTTCGATCAAACTATTAAAATGAACATTACTGATTTATTATAGAATTATCAATTATAATTTTTAATTGATATTTAAATTAAAGATTTATTTATTAATTTGTTTTGTTACTGTCTAAAAATTACGACCGAGAACGCCCCTTTCTGTAAAATCACCCACTTGTGTTTCAAAAGTTTCTAAAGGCCTAAGTCAGGGGTCAGCAACCTTTTGAGACGGAAGAGCCAAAAGTTATAATTTACAATTTTCTCAATTTTCAAAGAGCCACTAAAATTGTTGTTTCAATATTATGGTATTTGATTAGGCCGCAATTTGACATCGAAAGAGCCGCAACTTAAACATCGAAAGAGTCGCATGCGGCTCGCGATCCGCAGGTTGCCGACCCCTGGCCTAAGTCAAAACAGAGTTTTAATTTTATTGGTAGTTGTGGAAAACAACAACTCAGAACCCCCTTACCTCCGAAAGCACTAAGGTCAGTTTTAGACCGATGTCAATTTTTTCTCCTAGTAAGTAGTGAATGGCGAATCCCGTCCGCGAATGAACAAAACGTGGTTGTTGTTGTTTCACTCTGCTAAATATAGATGATACATCTTTCTACATATATATAATTCTCTTCTTCGCCCAACCTTGCGAGGCAACGGCCTTCGAGAATTCCCGAATACGTCACAGAAAGCAAGACGAGTTCAACAACGTTCAACAACTCGCGTTTTATAAAACCAGATTATTTTAATTTCTCATTTATCCCCATTCGCGGTAAATTCTGTAGCCGTTTAAACGCGGAATATGAGGGAATGCTGTACATAAAATAGAATATGTCAACTGATTATTGTAAAAAAAAAAAAATAAAAACACATTTAATAATACAATTTTGTGTGAAGAATAAAGTAATATTAAACTAATTTCCATTTTCAACGCTGAGGTGTAGACAATAAAATATTATATATGGTGAAATCTTTTGTTTTGATTTCTTTGTGCTGCTGTTTAGGGGGAAATCTCGATTAAGTAAATTATCAATATTTATGGCGCATTACAAACAAATGTTAACTGTTTCAGAATATCCAAAAATAATAATGAATACTGAATAGTGTAGGATGAAGGTTATATTAAAAGAATCTTAAGCTGTGTTGAGCAAGTCTAAAAAAATACAAAACAACACAAAACAGGTAATATGGAGACTGGTATGGCCTGAATGAAAAAAAAAATTATATCAAAATAACACTATAGTGTGCTGGGAGAAGGGGTGGTTTGAGGCAGACACAAAGTGAACCAAACATAAAAAGCAATGCAATTTAAAACACGCACCCCCGGCAATATGTTTGTTAGAATCTGAATGAAAAAAAAATCCTGATCTTAAAAAAAAGCATTAAAATATATCTAACCAATAAAGAGAAAATTAAGTCTGGCAGCTCATCGACAATCAAGGCATCCAAAAAATTAACTAAAAATATGTAAACAATAAAATAAAAAACAAGTTGCTGGAAGGTACCAGAAAGCGACCATAAAGTCTGCAAATGATAGGTCAAAGTTCAACTTTGCATACCATGTATTTTCTCCGAATATGTCAGCCTGTTATTTTGTTTGATTACTTATTTAAAAAATAATTAAAGTAATTATATTGATTGATAAGGCGGCGTATGCTACGACTCGGGACGACTAGTAAGAAATAATAAATGAAAACCCCCAGCCGCTTAGCCACAGCGTGAAAAAAATTAAATATAAAAAAATGAGATGAATTTTTGAATTCCGGCGATCCTGGAATGAAACAATTTTACCGGGTATCGTTAAATGAGATAAAATTTGTCCTGAGTCCCCGGACTCAATGAATCAATGATTCAAAACTGTCCTATTATAGTACAGAAAACAATAATATCTTTGGTAAATATGAATTGTTCACACATATTCCATTTTTTTTAGGAACTAAGCAATAAGTGGTACATAAAACGAAATTTTCTTAACGAATACAAAAAATTGAACTACTCAAAAACAACATTATTTGAAACAAACATTGTATGGTGAAGCATAAATGATTAGTAAATATAGTTAGGTTAAGAATGTTTGACTAAAAGTTATACATTTTTTTTATCTCAAAAGATAATTTTGACAAAAAAAATCATAGAAGTTAAAAAGAAAATGTATGATTTGAGAAGAATAAATATTGTCTTAAAAACTATAAAAACTAAAAGTTTTCTAGTGCAATTAGTTTTAGGTTTTATTAGACTGGTACCTGTCTTATAAATAGATGCGTCAAACATTTTTTCAAGTTACCTATATGTTGCACATGAATCGGAAAGGAAATAAAATGATTATCATAGTATTATATAAAATGCTGAGAAAAATCTTAAAATTGGAAATTTTTATTTCTCATTTACCACAGGTTAAGTGGTCAAGGAAAGAAATACTATCTATATTAAAAGGCAGTAACACTTCAAACATCTCAGACAAGGATTGGATAATATGGTCGACCCCAACACTAGCCGCTGTGGAATGGAAACATGCAACATTTTAGTCATTGGAAGATCTGGTAACGGGAAAAGTTCCGTTGCCTATTCTTTAATGGATCCTTCTGATAATATCAGAGAGACAAGACCTATTTTGTATGACACTGATGTTAGATGCAGTATATTCACAGCTGAAAAGGAAAACATAAAAATTATCGATTGCACGGGAATAGCCGACAGTGATGAAGATTAACAAGTGGATATCAGTTCAGTTTCTAAATTAGCTCGAGACATAGTTAATACATGTGATCCAACGGGAGGTGTGGCCGCCATAGTGTTTGTTTTAAAATATGGAGTCAGATACACGAAACAAGAGAAAGACGCTGTCGAGAGATTAAAGGAAATCTTCGGGCAAAACGTTTTCGTTGATCTTGTCGTTATTGCTTTTTCATATGGGGATCTATTCAACTTCGATGTTGAAAACGAGAGGTATTCTTTCGAAGACTGGTGCTTGGATCAAGCTGGTGATATCAAGGAATTGTTCAAAGAGGTTCAAATCGATGTGTTCTGATCGATAATAAAACACGTGATATACACAAGCGGAACGAACAGAGGCGAAAAGTGTTTCAATATATTCAATGTTTAAATGAAGGAAATTTAGAAAAAGAAAATGAAGCAAGTGATGTGAACCAGAGCGTGAAGAATGAAAGTTTGAATAGTCAAATGATCAACAAGAAATTTACGTCTAAAGATTTTGAATGGGAATTTATCAATCAGCTGGATATAATAACAAATACGTCATCAACTACTGACAAAGTTGACATTAGAAAATTATCGAAGGGTGCGATTTTTAGATATGTTATTGACTTTCTTTTAGAGAAGATATAAAATTGATATTTGTAAATGTAAAGATACTTTGAAATGTAAAGATACTTTGAAATATAAAGAAGTCTACAGTGTTGTCAAGGTTTGTCACAGTGTGACTGTATAACTTATTGTATGTGCTTGTTTATGTGCACGATTGCAAGGATATGAATGGTCAGGGGAGAGAAAGCTGTGACTAGCGGGCATGAATGGCCAGTGGAGATAAGCTAGGACTAGCGGGCATGAATGGTTACTGGAGATAAAGTTGGGACTAGCGGGCATGAATGGTCAGTGGAGATAAAGTTGGGTCTAGCGGGCATGAATGGTTACTGGAGATAAAGTTGGGACTAGCGGGCATGAATGGTCAGTGGAGATAAAGTTGGGACTAGCTGGTATCTATGGTCAGTGGAGATAAAGTTGGGACTAGCTGGTATCTATGGTCAGTGGAGATAAAGCTTGGACTAGCGGGCTTAGTGAATGCGATCGCGGGTCACGTGTCTCTGCGTGTGACTGGACTTGTAGCTGAACTTGGAAATCCAGGTTTATAATTGGGTCAGTCAGTGAGAGACCATCGTTTGGCGAAGTTTTTTTATTATGATTAGATTAAATAAATAATTAATCAATGATTGAATTTGTATCAACAAAATTAATGCTATACAAGGAAGTAGCTATAAATATACCATTTGAAACACATTTTCTTCGTACTCAATTTTCTGCATGTATTGTGTCTATAAGTTTTTAAACAATAGATGTCATTACAATAGCAACAATATTATATCCCAGAAATTTTTCCTTGCGCGAATCTGTCAAAAGAAAAAACACAATGACATAAATTAACTTCTATGACTTGGAAATGACAAAGGTCATACTTTAAAAATTATAAATTTGACTTTCAATTTCTATAAAGTTTTAAAAGCTGCCGAATTTCAGAAATAAAAAAAATCATACTTGCAATATATTTAAAACCTTGAAAAATATAAACTTAGTATTTCAAAGTCTCAATGTCTGCTGGTATGTAAAGTTTCGACTGTCTAGTTCACTGTGTGTACTTATAAGTCCTAATGAATTTTCTTTTTTTTTTTTTTAAATTACAGTTCAGTCATGCCAACGGGTTTAAAAAAAAAAGCCAACACACACAAACACACGCGCAAAAACAATAACCAGTTTCCCCCCCCCCACACCTGTCACCGGGCCCACTGACAGAAATTTCGGGTCCCTGTGAAGGGCTGTCACGCCCCCCCCCCTGCTGATAATAATATTTTCAAAAGTTGATTGGGCAGCTCAGTCCGGGCCCCTAAAACTCGCCGGGCCCCAGGGCATTAGCTCCTCCCCTGCCCCCCTCTCGGCGGCACTGCCTGTCACCAGAAGAGGGTTTAAGGGCGGGAGCACCAGTGACCCCCGCACATTTAGTGGCATCACAGGGCTCAATTATAAACCCTTTAATGTTTCTCTCTTTCTATAAAGGGCTCACCATTTTATTCTGCGCCCGGGGCCTCAATTCAATAAGTCCGCACTGCCTGTCTTAGTGCAGGATAAACCTGCCACCTTACTGACTTGGTGTTTTGAGCACACCACCCAACTAACCAGTCAGAAAGTTGAGATGCATTGAGTGGTGAGTTGAACAAGCAACATTCGCCGTTACCAGAACGGCAAGTCAATGATGTGATCATCTTACGCTTAAATCTTAGCCAATTAACAAAAAAAAAAGTAGAAAAGCGATCTGTAAAATCCAAACTTGCACCAATCTACAATAAACGTTTTAGTCCTAACGTTTGGTTTTGACTAAAGATATGAATAAAACAATACAGTAAAAAAAAAATTGGTATCCACGCTTACATTTTGTCGAATTCTTCATTAAACCACAAAATGTTTGTCCAGAGAAATCAGTTTGGAGTCATATATCTATGGTAATGCCCAATTAAAATGAAACGTTTTTTTTTTACTTTCAGTTTTTTAAATATTTATTTCAAAATTTGGAATACCCGATAAATATAGTCCATGTCTTAGGGTTTTAATACATTTGACAGATTTGTCGTTAAAAAGATACGGTCAGGGTGGAGGATGACAGAACATTTTTAACTGTGATTATTTGATACGAATTCTAGTTTAAGTAAGTTATAAATGCTTAAATTTGCTCACAAGCTTAAAAAAAAGTTTACATTGTGTGTCCCATGGACGTATAGGGGGCCCACGCCCCATCAGATTTGACTTGAAATTGAAATAGTGGAGCTGTGACAGCAACGTTAATAGATGATACAATGGCGTAAAAAAGTGTTATTCAATTGGCTATTCTTATTTTTTTTAAAAAATCATATACGCCGAATCACAATAAAGTCGACCAGGGGCGGACTTAAGAATTGGGGGGCACAATTTAACGGATGCTTGCGAGGCCCCTCTTCTAATCTTTAAAAGCCTGTGACAAGAGCCATGACTGATAGTGATATGCTAAATGTAAATTGCGGGACCCCTGCCAGGCGTGGGGGCTTCACTTTAGAGCAATCGGTCAAATCTCCCTAAGGCTGTCCCTGTAGACGACAATAATGTGAGCAAATGTTTCCATAATTTAAAAAATTATTTATCCAGACTTATGGATAGGCAAACTAGACTACCAAGGGCTCTTTCGACCTGCCTATTTTAGTTTGCCTAGGGTCCCCTAAGTTAACTTTTCGTGTAGGGTCCTAAAAATACCGTTGAATAATTGTGATTATTTAAAAAAAAACAACATTAGAACTGCTCAAGATTTTATCAGCATATCGGTTTACTGTTGCGATTAAATGAAACATTTATTTACCATGCTGCTTATGACATGTTAAATTTTATGTAATTAGCTAGGTTAAAGGTTAAACATTATATAATAATAGAGTTGATTATAGTTATACTATAGCTTATATAACCTTTTGTTTTTTACAACCTAAAAGACCCTACGGCGAATGTTGTTGCGTGATCATAGGCTAGTATAGTGGTCAGCAAACTTTTCAGCCAAAGAGCCAAATATAAACATTATAACAATTAAAAAAAATATTGGGAGCCCAATCTGCTTGTTTAGTAAACTTTTATTACACTAAATAAGTAGTAGGCCTACACTAAATAAGTTCTATACTAAATAAAACTAAATGCCAGAGCCGCACTTAAGGAGCTAAAGAGCCACATGCGGCTCCGGAGTCGCACTTTGCCGACCACTGGGCTATAGAACGTCACTGGTCAATATGGAAAATACAGTTGGCTACAATTGTGCATTTTACTTTCTTCCAACCCACAGCGATAGGCCGATGGAATATGATCCGTTGTCGGGGTTTTATTTTACAATTAATTCAAACTCCCGTACTTATTGGAAATACCCAAATTATCGCGTTTATCGGGATTTCTTTTTTTTTTTATTTTAACAGACGGTACTTCACGGGATGATAAATGAAAAAAAAAATGATTTCAATACAAGTATAGTGGTTCTTAGTAACTTTTTTTTATCCAATCCGTAAATATTTTTTGCTGGCTGTTCGGCAAGTATTTAATATTTTTTCTATGTCTTATAAAAGTTTTGCGAATGATAACAACACTCGTGAGTTGAAGGGAAAAAAATCACATTTTAAAATCATTTTTCAACCAGAAAGAATTATCACAAATTTTATCTGTCATTGTATTCTTTTAGATTTAATTTGACTCTGTCACACTATAAATTGTACAAATATTTCACTTAGCTTTTTTTTTTTTATTATTATAATTGAGGAAGGGTGTGGTGAGGGTTGGACTAACGTTTGTACTTTGGCGGGCGATATGGTGGGTAGGGTACTTTGTAAAGTAATTTTGGGAATTCTTTAAGAATACATGTTGTATTTATAGCGCATTTCGTGAACTTCCTAATAGCCTACTTAGGCGGACTCGGTCGGTCTAATCGGTAGAAATTTGGGAGTAATTCATTTATATCTGAAGGTTTTTTTTTTTCAAATTTTATTTATTTTTGTTGTTTTTTTTTTACTTTTCTTTTTTTTTTTTTTTTTCAAATAGCGATAATGTAGCTCACATTGGAAGATCACACGTGAAAATGACAGAGAGGTGAGCATGCTGTTACTTTAAAATCCTTTTTATTATCATGAATTATGTACGTTAACATATGCTGCATCATTGACCGATACGTGGGGTCAGTAGTTGGATGAAGGCTGACTGCATGGACGGTCCGCCGCAAATACAACTTTACATTGTGTTCTGTGTGTCATTTGAATGTAATTGACCTTTGTGGTATGTGATACGCTGTACACGTTGAAATGGGCCGGGGGTGGGGGAGGGGGGGCCAGTGGCGCAACCAGCAAAAAATGCTGAGGGAGGGGGGCCCCACATTATTATTATTATTACAAGTTTTTTTGTAACTTTAATTATGTATTCGATTTGGCCCCCGCCCCCCCCCCCCCCCCCGGTTGCGTCACTGGAGGGGGCAGAAGGTGCTAACAGTTATGCAGATTTTCTTTCTTTGTTCGGGTCAGGAGTATTGAATTGTCAATTATCTATTTCATTTTTTTTGTATCCCTATCGCCACTATCAGATTTATTCATTGATAAATATAATACAGTGATCATTATAAGCTGTTTTTTAAACGTTGTTTTAATAAGCAGATGATGGAGCAACTTGACAATTAGTTAATCATAAATACATACTGGAGTTTTAAAAGAAAATTTTATTTGGATGTAAATACTATTTTTTAATAGTAAATACTTTTTTTTTAATAATAAAAAAAACTTTTATTTCTTTATTATTAATATTTTTATTCGATTTAAACAATGAAAATGACATCTGTTTGATTGCGAGTGATCAATTGGAATTTTCATTGGGCTTAGTAAATCCACAATATCCAATAAATTATCAGTCAAAGAATTAATGTTAATGGAATGTTTTTTTTTCTCTTCGTAAGTTCGCCCCAATCTGATGAATCTTCATATGACCCTTATGAAGAGATTACATTCTCGTCAGAAGAAGAGGAAGATTCATTTCATTCTGAACAAAGAAATCGTTTTAAAAAGTTTCTTAGATTTAATCATTTGCTTAAAACCAACATACTAGATATTTTACCCGAAGCAATAAATGCCGGTCATATCTTGCATGTTATTCCAAAGTACGGTAACAGTGTACTCACAGTTAGCGATATGGTGAGTATTCTACTACCATTTTTTTTTTAATTTAGATAAATGATATACTAATTATACTATCGTTCACATTTGCTATAATTGCTAGAGGAATCGTGGTATATTAGTAATTTGCTTTTCTGATCTTTTTTTTTTTTTGCGAAGTATAGTATGCAAAACTAATAAAACATAAAACTGCGAAACATAACGGAAACTTATTAACTTTTGGTTAATAGTCTAGCAACATAGATTTTCAAGCCGAGTTGGCTAATTTAATAAAAGGTAATATTCAGAGGATTAATGTGGAATAATTAGATTAATCAGGTTAATCATTTGCCGTTCTGTTTTATCTTATAAAAATGTCTCTAATACCTGAAAAATATAATCTCCTATTTTAGCGGCAGAAATTTTTTTGATAATATTATTGATACTTTACCTTATTAAACATTCCCAAATCATAGTATTAATGATTTCACATCAATATTATCCATTTTAGACACAATTTCGTTCATTTTTATTACTTTATCGCAAAAATATTGCAACTTATAACACTTTTCTTTACTATTTTCTTTCGTTCCGTATATTTTCTGTTTAACAATTTTAAAAAACACTTCCGAATTCCAGTGATGTTGCTGCCAATTTAGCATTTTACAATAAAGAAACTAATGGGGCATACTTAACAAAGGATTATATAGGAAAAACAGTACCATGAGAAGCAGTAAGGCCTGACTCCCATAGGGCATGAAGAAAATGATTAAGCACATTTTATGTTAGTAGGATAGACGCCCTTAATGTCCCAATGGGCCATTTATTTTTTTATCACTATATCTTAGGTGTAGAATGGGGCCCTGAAAAAGACATAATTAATATAGCTTATATAGTAAAAAACGGTACCCTTACAAACACTGATGCTTAGCCCTCAAAAGGCATGACCAAAAATATTTAAACCAAATTTATGTTAGGGGGATAGCTACTCTTGGGGCCCCTAGGGCCGTCTATCCTGTACCGCTACGTATATGTGTGGAACGGGGCCCTGAAAATGACATACTTATTAATATAGCTTATATAGCAAAAAACGGTACCCTTACAAACACTGATACTTAGCCCTCTTGGGGCAAAACAAAAAATTATTTAAACCAATTTTATGTTAGGGGGATAGCTACTCTTGGGGCCCCTAGGGCCGTTTATCTTTTACCGCTACGTATAAGGTGTAGAACAGGGCCCTAAAATGACATACTTATTAATATAGCTTATATAGTAAAAAACGGTACCATTACAAACACTGATACTTAGCCCTCAAAAGGTATGACAAAAATTATTTAAACCAATTTTATGTTAGGGGGATAGTTACTCTTGGGGCCCCTAGGGCCGTCTATCCTGTACCGCTACGTATAAGGTGTGGAACGGGGCCCTGAAAATGACATACTTATTAATAAAGCTTATATAGTAAAAAACGGTACCCTTACAAACACTGATACTTAGCCCTCAAAAGGTATGACAAAAATTATTTAAACCAATTTTATGTTAGGGGGATAGCTACTCTTGGGGCCCCTAGGGCCGTTTATCTTGTACCGCTACGTATAAGGTGTGGAACGGGGCCCTAAAAATGACATACTTATTAATATAGCTTATATAGCAAAAAACGGTACCCTTACAAACACTGATACTTAGCCCTCAAAAGGCATGACAAAAATTATTTAAACCAATTTTATGTTCTCCATTTCACACTCACCTCCCAAAAGGGCGGGCTAGCTGACCATGAGTGATTAGCGATGAAAATTGTACCAGTGTGGATAAAAGGTGATAGAGATGGTATTCGTCCAATAGGCTCATACTTCATTCTGAAGTGGTCGTAACAGACAGGCCAATGAAGGTGAAACTGATGGGAGGCTAATATAATAGGTTTGATTTATTTTGGTCAAGCCCTCTGAGGGTTGGGAAACAGCGTTTCTGATGGCTCCGTTTTTTCTAATATAGCCTATATAAAAAATTATGTCATTTTGAGGACCCCATTATACACCTTATACGTAGCGGCACAAGATAAACGGCCCTAGGGGCCCCACGAGTAGCTATCTCCCTAACATAAAATTGGTTTAAATAATTTTTGTCATGCATTTTGAGAGCTATACATCAGTGTTTGTAAGGGTACCGTTTTTTGCTATATAAGCTATATTAATAAGTATTTCATTTTTAGGGCCCCGTTCCACACCTTATACGTAAGGGTACAAGATAAACGGCCCTAGGGGCCCCAAGAGTAGCTATCCCCCTAACATAAATTTGGTTTAAATAATTTTGGTCATGCCTTTTGAGGGCTAAGCATCAGTGTTTGTAAGGGTACCGTTTTTTGCTATATAAGCTATATTAATAAGTATGTCATTTTCAGGGCCCCGTTCCACACCTTATACGTAGCGTTACAGGATAGACGGCCCTAGGGGCCACAAGAGTAGCTGTCCCCCTAACATAAATTTGGTTTAAATAATTTTGGTCATGCCTTTTGAGGGCTAAGTATCAGTGTTTGTAAGGGTACCGTTTTTTACTATATAAGCTTTATTAATAAGTATGTCATTTTCAGGGCCCCGTTCCACACCTTATACGTAGCGGTACAGGATAGACGGCCCTAGGGGCCCCAAGAGTAACTATCCTCCTAACATAAAATTGGTTTAAATAATTTTTGTCATGCCTTTTGAGGGCTAAGTATCAGTGTTTGTAAGGGTACCGTTTTTTGCTATATAAGCTATATTAATAAGTATTTCATTTTTAGGGCCCCGTTCCACACCTTATACGTAGCGGTACAAGATAAACGGCCCTAGTGGCCCCAAGAGTAGCTATCCCCCTAACATAAATTTGGTTTAAATAATTTTTGTCATGCCTTTTGAGGGCTAAGCGTCTGTGTTTGTAAGGGTACCGTTTTTTACAATATAAGCTATATTAATAAGTATGTCATTTTTAGGGCCCCGTTCTACACCCTATACGTAGCGGTACAAGATAAACGGCCCTAGGGGCCCTAAGAGTAGCTATCCCCCTAACATAAATTTGGTTTAAATAATTTTGGTCATGCATTTTGAGAGCTATACATCAGTGTTTGTAAGGGTAACGTTTTTTACTATATAAGCTATATTAATAAGTATGTCATTTTTAGGGCCCCGTTCTACACCTTATACGTAGCGGTACAAGATAAACGGCCCTAGGGGCCCCAAGAGTAGCTATCCCCCTAACATAAATTTGGTTTAAATAATTTTGGTCATGCCTTTTGAGGGCTAAGCGTCTGTGTTTGTAAGGGTACCGTTTTTTACAATATAAGCTATATTAATAAGTATGTCATTTTCAGGGCCCCGTTCCACACCTTATACGTAGCGTTACAGGATAGACGGCCCTAGGGGCCCCAAGAGTAGCTGTCCCCCTAACATAAATTTGGTTTAAATAATTTTGGTCATGCCTTTTGAGGGCTAAGTATCAGTGTTTGTAAGGGTACCGTTTTTTACTATATAAGCTTTATTAATAAGTATGTCATTTTCAGGGCCCCGTTCCACACCTTATACGTAGCGGTACAGGATAGACGGCCCTAGGGGCCCCAAGAGTAACTATCCCCCTAACATAAAATTGGTTTAAATAATTTTTGTCATGCCTTTTGAGGGCTAAGTATCAGTGTTTGTAAGGGTACCGTTTTTTGCTATATAAGCTATATTAATAAGTATTTCATTTTTAGGGCCCCGTTCCACACCTTATACGTAGCGGTACAAGATAAACGGCCCTAGTGGCCCCAAGAGTAGCTATCCCCCTAACATAAATTTGGTTTAAATAATTTTTGTCATGCCTTTTGAGGGCTAAGCGTCTGTGTTTGTAAGGGTACCGTTTTTTACAATATAAGCTATATTAATAAGTATGTCATTTTTAGGGCCCCGTTCTACACCCTATACGTAGCGGTACAAGATAAACGGCCCTAGGGGCCCTAAGAGTAGCTATCCCCCTAACATAAATTTGGTTTAAATAATTTTGGTCATGCATTTTGAGAGCTATACATCAGTGTTTGTAAGGGTAACGTTTTTTACTATATAAGCTATATTAATAAGTATGTCATTTTTAGGGCCCCGTTCTACACCTTATACGTAGCGGTACAAGATAAACGGCCCTAGGGGCCCCAAGAGTAGCTATCCCCCTAACATAAATTTGGTTTAAATAATTTTGGTCATGCCTTTTGAGGGCTAAGCGTCTGTGTTTGTAAGGGTACCGTTTTTTACAATATAAGCTATATTAATAAGTATGTCATTTTTAGGGCCCCGTTCTACACCCTATACGTAGCGGTACAAGATAAACGGCCCTAGGGGCCCTAAGAGTAGCTATCCCCCTAACATAAATTTGGTTTAAATAATTTTGGTCATGCATTTTGAGAGCTATATATCAGTGTTTGTAAGGGTACCGTTTTTTACTATATAAGCTATATTAATAAGTATGTCATTTTTAGGGCCCCGTTCAACACCTTATACGTAGCGGTACAAGATAAACGGCCCTAGGGGCCCCAAGAGTAGCTATCCCCCTAACATAAATTTGGTTTAAATAATTTTTGTCATACCCTTTTAAGTGATGGGCATAAATTTTCCGAAGGTACCGTCTTATCTTTCAGTTTTTTTTTAATAATCTTGTAGTTGGCAGCTGCCTTTTTTTGTAAACAATTCAGGTCATCTCTTAACATGGCTGGCAGTATTTTATATAGAATATAGAGGACCTTTTTTAAAATTTATTTAATGCATTTAAACACATTTTTTTTTATTTTTTTCTTATTCTTTTAATAAATAACAATCAATACTATGATTTTGGAATGTTTATAGAGGTAAAGTATCAATAATATGTATCAAAATAATTTTGGATGGTAAAATAAGAGATTACCATATTCTTACCAAAAATGTGTAGACAATGACCAGTGTAGTTAATGACAAAATGTTAAATCCACTTGTCTTTTGGAAATCATCACTTAATATTTAGTCCAAAGGAAAAAATACATGTATTCAACTAAGAACATTGCTAAATGAGATCTTGCTTTTTATGTAATAGAAACATTTGGTCTGTTGATTTTACCGAGGCTCCTATTGAAAATCTAAAAAACTTATTTTTATTTATATTTTCTTATTACACCATTTGTACTTCATCTTAATGACTTATTTTACAATGTGAATTGTCTTAAATTATGCCATTGTAATAAAAACAATATTTAAAATATCCATACACAATAACATTTTTCAAATATTAAATATACTTATGAAGATAGCATTTGTTACACACTGTTGCTAAATTAGGCTTTCATTCAGCTTCGTCAAACTTAGTGCAACTGTGATTAAATGGGAGTGGGAAATAAAAAAAAAATGAAACTTTAATTTTATTAGCAATAGGTAAAAAATAAATAAACATATTTATTTGTGTCTTTACTGTACTTCACTAAATACATGTTTTTGTTTATTATTAATTACTTATGATTTTTATATTTTTTTAGGAAAAGGTTCAAAGTAAACTAAAAAATGAAGGCCACACAGAGGCTGTAGTTGAGTTGCTAAATCGGCTAGTTTTATATGAAAATTGGTTCACAGTGTTTTTGAAGTGTTTAGCTGATAAGCATGTAAATCAAGAATATTTAGTTGATGTTCTTAAAAAAATAGAAGGTAAAATAAACTTAGTCGAATGATCATTTAAATTTGTCTAAGACTCTGTAAATTACAAAACTTTAAGTCATTACATTTCCTACCTAGAATATGGCTCGGTATGTTTTTCTGTCAATCCACATTTTAAATTGCCATGCTCTATATACAGTTAGACATTAAAAAATCTGACAATTAAACATCTCAGTAGGGAACACATTTCTTGCTTTTTTTTTTAAAATTTAAAATTCTTTGAATCTGTTTTGCTGTAAAGGTATTTAAAAAGAATTGAAAAGTACCATCAGTTGTGTATTTTATTTAGTTGGATGAACCATAACATTTCATTTTCTTTTTACTTACTGTTTTATTTTCCCATTAAATTTTGTAAATGAAGTAATTTTTTTATTATATAATAAACGAAGTGGCTACGGCACCAGCCAGCACCATTATATAGACAGAATCCGTATTTTTTTTTTGGGTACCAGCCATTATATTAGGTTTAGGAATATGGTTAGGATTAGGGTTAGGGCTTAGGGATAGGGTTAGGGTGTGGAGCAATATCTATGGCTGGTACCCCGAAAAAAATAAATACGGATTCTGTCTGGACAGAACCGTAGCCACTCTGTATAATAAAACATTTATAGACCTTTGATTACTCTGCATATTAAAAATCCAACACAACTCATGTTATGAGGTTGCCTTTTTTTTTTAAATGTCTCCATGTACTAAGTTCATAGATGCTTTTCTGAAAATTCTCAGAATATAAATCCTTTTCTGTGAAAAAAAAGCAAATATTTTAACATATATTTTCTATTTTCCTAGGCTTAAATATTTAAAAGTCTGTATTCATGGTATACATCTCTTTTATATTACTTAATTATTTTTTTTTTAAAAAAAAAGGTTTATTGATAGCAGAATTAAGCTGAAACAAAAATTAAATTTTTTTTCAAACTATACTTTTGCTATTTCACTTAAGTTCTTAATATATCTATAACCATAAGTATTAAGACTGATAGGTTATTGGTTGAAATTTCAGTCATGCCATTCATTTCTGCCTTGTTTTAGTAATAATGTAGGGGATCTTAGTTTTATAGTAGAGGCTTTTTTACAGTTGACATTATGAACTGTTCAAAATTTTGATCAGTGGGTTATCGTTGCTTGCAGAAATCTTTCTTGTTTAACAATTTGCTTGTTTTTTGTATTTAAGAGTATTTGGGCTCAAAAAATATATGCATTGTTGAAATACAGTATGATTGTGATCTTTTCAAAATATTTCTTTTGTAGGATAGTGAATTTATTCATTGTGTACTGTTAAAAAAAAACTGAAATATTAAAATTTATAATTTTAACAGCTGAAGTTCATAATGAAGTATATGGAGATGATTCTAAGGTATGTTTTCCAATTTTTTTCTTCTATATCTTATTATTTAATGTTATTTCACAGTTGTCTCTGACTTACGAATTGTTTTAAATTTACTTGCTAAAAACTAACTATTTTTTAGATAAAAAAAAATATTAAAAATTATGTTTATTGTCATTTAAGTTTCTTTATTTATCAAACGTTCTAACAATATCTTAGCATCAAGTTTTTTTATAGCTTTTCCCCAGTTTGCTGAAACACTGTGTGATTTTAATTTAAAGTTTGTTTTTGTTTGGTCTTGCACCTACTCTGTTCATTTAATGTAAGATAAAGCTTTTTTTTTAAACTTTTCAGAAAAAGAGAGGTGAAAAGTATGGTAAGAAAGATAATATGAAATAGCCCTACACAATTGGCTTATAGTAATATTAATTTAGACATTTTTTTATGTTGCATGAAATATAATTAATAAGTATTATTTTAATTCAATAAGTGTGATATTTTTTTCAGTAAAGCCTCTGCAAAGACTTAAGAATTTCTTTTTTAAAAAAAGGCCAGGTAACTGCTAATTATATGAAGCTACTGTAACATGACATGATTCTGTTTTTTAATTGAAGCAATCAATATTAAGTATTTTTTTTTTAAGATTCAAAATTGAACCCAATAAATGCTTAATATAATAAACTAACATATTTTCTTTTTTTTTCTTCAAATTACTATTTTAGAAATGCTCAAAACTAGAAAATAAACAAAATTTCTGTCATTACTAGCATCAAGGCACTCTGATAAGTACCTCAAACGGCGAAAATATCCATTAAAAAAACCATTCCAAAGGAAAAAGTGTACGATTTTTTTTATTTCTTGCTTTTTTTTTTAATCATAATATAACATTATTTATTCTGTTAATATGTCTGGTTTTAACATCCAGATGTTCACGCTTATTTAATTTTTTAAATCATGCTAAATATTTTTTGAAATGCCATTTTTTTTCTCATTAGCATCAGTGTTTTGTTATTTACCCAAGAAGCATATTAAGCTGCCTGAGTATAGCGGAAAACATTTAGAACTCGGAGTTCTAAAAAAAAGTAAATTAAGATCTGTAAGTTTGTATTTTTTTTAATATTGAAAAAAAAAAGGTAGAATAAAAAAGTCTATTTAAAAAATGCAAAATTTTTTATAAATGCAGTAGATTCTAAACTAACTGGCCAAATGTGGTGGTAATCCCTTATCTTGTACATTTACTACTGTAGATACTAAAAAAGGGTTAAGTAAAAATTGATAATTTCTCGCAGTTTATTATCATTAACATTTAAATAAACAAAACAATACAAATGTAAAATTAGGTCTCATTTCCTAAAAAATTTGAGCTTATTTTACTGTTATTGATAAATACATGTAATAATAAAACTCAGAAAAAGTTGGCCTTAAATGAAAATGTCAATTGACAACTGTAGTATTTTTTTAAGGCATTGGTAAATAAAATTCACATTGTCTTTTGGCAGCCATAATATTATTGTTTTTAAAGTTGAACTACCCTTTTAAAAGTCATAATTATTTGTAAAGTATGTTGAGACAGTCAGTACATAAATTAGCAGTTTAATGAAAGGTTATCTTTACTGTAAATGTTGTTTTTTGCAGGATCCTTTGTTCTCATCTAGTGATGCATTTGAGAAATGCCCTTGTGAATTAGAAAGTGTAGTCAAAGAAATCAGAGAAATGTTTAATTCCCAAAGAAAGGAGAGATACAGTGAAATACTAAGCTCTTTATTAATTCTACTGAATGAAATAAGAAACAGTATTCATGGTATGAGGTGTTTTGAACAACAGTTTATGAAACAAAACCTGCCAGGTAAAAGCTTATTGATTAACCGTTTTAAAAACTAGGTTAATTCCTTAATGCATTTAGACTGTAGAATTATAAGTTGAAAAAAAGTGACTAAGTAGCTATGGGATAGGTCATACTCTTAATGTTATAAAAATTAAAATAAAATGTAATGTTGGGAGCAAAGTTTTCTATATTTAAAAATAAAAGGTAAAAATAAGGATTAATTACCAATATAACAAATTGCTTTTATTATTATAGTTAATCTAAATCAGAGCTGTTTTTTAAATAAGTCCTTAAAAAAAAATACAGACATCGATGTAAATTATTGGAATGGAAAAAAAACAACAAAAAATGCATCATTGGAAAAGTTTTTATGTTAAGACTTTCTATAAGCCCCTTTTCAAACATTTCTAAACTCCTTGTTTTTGTGGATGTTAAGCATCAAATATGTTATGTCAGTTAAGACTTTATTCTGAGAAATTTGCAATATTTTGTTATATTTTCAAATTATAGAGATGAAGGAATAATTGTACAATATGCATGAATTATTATAAATGTTTCAGTAAAATTTCTTTCCATTAGAATTTGAAAATAAATTGTTTACTTTTAGGTTTGCTTGTTAACATCAGTAGATTGTGTGTTACCAAATCATTGAACATATTGCTTCTCCAAATAAAACAAAGTGCATTTAAAATTACTGTTTATCTGACTAATTCAAGCCCTGAATATTGTCATGTATGTATTATGTATTTGAAACATATTTAAAAAATTTTTTTTACCAATAGACTTAATTAATTATAACTTCTCAGTTAGGATTATCATTTTTTAAAATGTTGTAGTCTTATTAATATTTACTGTATCTCACATTTTGCCTGACAATAAAGGCAGTATACATATAGCTCTTATTACAATAAACCTATTTATGTTTTAGATATTTTTAAGAGAAGATATAATTGGAGTTGTATTATGTCATTTGCACGATGATAAAATATCTTCACTGCATGTAAGTATTATTTGAATTTATTCTACTGTAATTAATAATCCATATATGTAATCCATATTTTTTCCAATATTTTTTTTTCAATACTTAAATACAGAAAGAACCTTACATGTTGTTTATAATATACTTCTAGCCATCAGCTGATGACAAAAGAGATACATTACTGCAAATTAAAAAAGATTCCATGGTCATTCTATTAACACTGGCAAGGATTGAAAATTGCAAGAATAAACTCTCTACTCTGAGACCCTGGATGGAGGTAATACTTTTTCTTTGTATTGAAAATCAATTTTGTTTTATAAACATTTACAAAGCATAAAAAAATTTCTGTTATTGATGATCCTGTTTTTTTATGCTTTGTAAAGGTTTATAAAAAAAATTTGACATTAATAGCAAATTATATATTTCATCTAATTAAGGAACATTTTGGAAATTATCTTAATTCAATTATCTACGCTTTAATTAACCTGCTTTGTCTTGTGGGTTAAAACTTTTTGTGTGTGTTTCTTTACTGGAATCCATTTTTCTATTATTTCTTGGTGTCCATTTGAAGTGAAATATGGTGCCACTACTCTGTATTAAATTTTTTTAGTAAACTAGTTAAAATTTTGTAGTTTTCTAAAGCTAATTATAGTTTTATCAATGTTTATATGAGGTCAAATACAAAAAAAAAGATTATGATGTCAAGTACACTACCAGTCTGCATTTTTTTTAGTCTTATATTTTCAATCTTTTTCTTGTTTACGTGAACATTTTTTTTAACCCTAAAAAGTATCAAATGAAAAGACATCATAATTTCTAGAATTATTTATCTTTTCTAAACTTTTTTTTTAACTTATCGAAACATTGTAAGAAAAGGCATATTTTACATTGGTTTTATGACACATGTATCTGTTTATGAACTCTAAAAATTAAATATATGTTTTGTAAATAAAAAGTTTTTTTTGACAGCACAATACACCTTTTTCAAAAATTGAACATAAGTTTGTTAAAGATCTGACATTTTTGCTGCATGCATATCTGATGGAAAAAAAATGTTTCCTTCAATTATTGGCAGGTATTACAATATTTGTTGTTTCTGTATGCTTTTAAGGTAATTTTGTGTGTGTTTTTTTTTGCTATTATATAATCTTCTCTCGTGACGTATGTATAGGGTGTTACTCCAGTAATGTACAGTCATAACTCTTCTAGTGATTTTTATTCAAAGCTCATAGAATTCCTAATTGTGCTAGCTTCAAATCATTTATTTTCCTATATAAATACAGTCCAACCACAGATAAATATCTGGACAGATGGCTGAGTGGTTTTATATTAAGTTAAAATATTTAAAAAAAATGTGTTTGTCTTACAAAACATTGCTTGTAAAGCAAGTTAAATCTAGTTAAAAACATTTGCTTAACTTGCAAGCTACTCATAATGCAAAATTTGACTCATTAAATAAATGAATTTAGATATTTCCCAGGAAGCAGGGGACGGATGGTTTTGTAGTAAAGAGTTTGACTGTTGACCTGAGGGTCACTGGTTTGATCTTCAGTGATTACCAATGAATATTTCAGGTCATGGTTTAAGTCCCTGCTATGTCTCCTGTGGTGCCTCCATGGCCATTGTACCTTCGGCTATGGTGGGGATGAAAGAGGGGCATCACAAAAACCGTCCTATCAGTGGTTTATAGGATCTAAGAGATTTCATCTCATCCTTACAGGAATTTCACACACTTCCCTTTAAGCTGCCCATAAGGGAAAAAAATCTTAAAATGGCATGATAAAAGGCAGAAAACTTTGGAAAAGTACATGAATAATAATATGCTTTAGATTCATTGTTTCTTTTTTAATAAAAAAAACTAATAGTCCTCATAGGCAGGGGGCGGGTGGCCGAGTGGTGTAGACACTCGACTGTCAACCTGAGGGTCCTGGGTTCGATCCTCGGTGAGAACCATGGGAATTTTTCCAGGTGAAATGTGTTTCAAAGTCGTCCCACAAGTCCACCCAGCTTTAAATGGGTACCTGACTTTAAGTTGGGGAAGTAAAGGCGGCTGGGCGTTGTGCTAACCACACAATCCCTTTATAAGCTGAGGTTATAGAAACAGATGAATTCTACACTTTATCTGCCCGGATGGCCCGTTAGGGCTAAGGGAACTTTACTTACTTACCTCATAGGCAATTTATTAGTCTTAAGATTTATATTAAAAAAAAAATTTCTATTCATTACAGAGATGGGCACGACTTTGGATGACAGTTTAGACAAACTTTTACGTCACTTAAAGTATTATACAGATTACAACCATCCAAGCAGCAGACAAAAAATAGAAGTCAACATATACATTGAAGGAATGGCTCATTTGGCATCTATTGCAGAAACTTCCATTTTGGTAATAGACTCAGCATAAAAATAGCCTCACATTTTGGTAGGCTGACTCTTTAGTGCTAGATATAAAGAAATTATGTATGGTTGTTTGGTCAGCACACAATACCACTAATATGCACATTTCTATTTATTTTTCCTTTTATATTTAAGTAGTTCAGTATCTTACACAAGTTTGATAGGTGACATAATTCCATTAGTACATATATATATATATAATTTTATAAGATCTATTATTATATATACACTGTATATGTATCCCTTTTACACAGTTTTGACTAGGAAAAAAAAATTAGTATATTTTCTCTTTAGTAGAGTAAAGTTAAGTTCTATTAGCCCTAATGGGCCATCAGGGCAGGTGAATTCTAATTCATCTGTTTCTATAACCTCGGCATATAAAGAGATTATGTTGTTAGCATAATGCCCAGCTGTAGGACACCTCGGATTGATAGTGATAATAATAAAAAAATTTTTTTTAAAAAAAAAAAAAGAGGGACAAAAAAACACCACCCCAACCCAAATCTATAAAATCATCTCATCCTATAAAAAAAAAAAAAACCATTCCCCAAATTGGTACACTAAAAGCTACAATAAACTACAACACAAGATGGCGGAATGACGCCATAGCGACTGCGGTGGGCGGAGCCTACCGAATTACGTCATCAAGCTTAGGCTATACTATTTCTCCACAGGTAGACTTAGTAGTTCATTATATATATCTTTCATAAACTTTATTATCTATAAATTAAGTGATCAATAAGCATTTTCATTCTTATTTTTTTTAATTCAATAATGAGATATTCAATTTACAAGTAAAAAAAAAAATTAATGTAAAAGTTTAAAACATGAAAATATCCAATTACAATAATATTAACAAAAAATTAATAATCCTATTTTTTTCTACTTTTTCACTTAAACTCCTGTAGGAGTATAGGGCTAAAAGTATTTCAACAGCTAACATGGTTTTCGGCAGACATTTTGAGCTGGGCCCATGATATTCTTGCCTCTGTTATTTCACATCTGACTTCTCCATCTATGTTTTTGCCTCCCTGCTTTCTTATTGCCCTGTGGGTTCCATTCTAGCACTTTCAATTAGTACTTGTACATTAACACAGAGTTTTTCATCTTTCATTCCTTTAAATGTAATAAATACATAAAATAATGTCCAACATCTAAAACAAAATCTTACCTGTTAGGTGAATTTTCAGCATCCAGTTAACTGAAATATATTGCTACGATAGCTCAGAATGGTAAGTACAGATACACATTATATTTTGATTTAATTCATGCCATAGCGTACCCCAAATTAGTATCACTTAGCTTTTCCAGACTAGTAATACTGTTCATTTCAAGAGCATCATTCAAATTATTATTTTCATATTAACAAATGCCAATGCCTCACAGCATCTTTTGTGCTGTGGATAATACAGCTTTGCAACATTTGTTCTAATAAGCAACATATTAGCTTCTTAGGATGTAAAAACTTTTCTTCTTGTCCCATATATATAAATATACATTTCAGATTGTTGAGGTTTTTTTGAATTAATGTATCAGTAAAATAAAAATAATGGAAATCTAAAAGACTCTGCATATAGAGCTTTCACATCATGGCATATTTGTGGAGTAATCAGTAAAATTGAATAACAGTTCCTCAAAAAATACCTTGCCTGCGAACAGTCTTTGCAGTTAAATTTTTAATAATATGCTCAATAGCCCAATATCGTTTGAGCTTAAACTATAAATTACCGCTTACACCAATAAATGACTTTTTTTCTTATCTCAGTTATATTCCAATAGATTTTCTATTTGCATTTTCAATAGTATAATCATAAAAATACTAGAACATATTCTTGCTATTTAGCCTTTTTAATTAATTTTTTTTTTTTTGCTTTGTAATGTGTAAATATACTTAGAATGAAATGTAATTTTTGCCTTTGTGTAAAAATTGAAATCATCTTAAAGCCTTGTGGGGCATTTTTAATATTTTCTGTTTAATCTTTAATTTGAATGACCTTATGATTTTTTTTTTTTCAGATTAAGAGTGTTGTGTGAGTGTGTGATAACTACTGTTTGAATTCAGACTAAAGTACATATACATGTATTCATAAACATTTAGTCTAGCACAGGGCTTCTTAAACTTTTGTAATTCACGACCCCATTTATGATTGCGAGTTTCTTGACGACCCCCATACAAATATAAAATAAAAATAAATTAATATTTTACAAGTTAAAAAACATTTTCTGTTAAATTGTATTTTTATCTCTCCCCAGAATTTTGCTACGCGACCCCAAATGGGGTCGCGACCCATAGTTTAAGAAGCCCTGGTCTAACATATTTCTGCATACTTATGGCTATTAGACTTACCAATTCTGTACTAAAAATTTAATTACACATCTAGTATAATACTTGTTAGACTTACTGTTTAGGCAAACTCTGCTTAAAAAACTGTTCTGCTTTATTTTTTCCTAGTTACTAATTTTTCAAGGGATACATTTTTTAAGTAAAATCTTTTAACACCATATAGTCACAGTAGATTCCATGAACAAGAAATTGTTTAACATCTAATTAGAATTCTTTTTTTTTTTTATAATTTTCTTTCAATTTAGACCCAAGCTGACCAGTTTTTGACTTTACAGAAAATTGTTAGAAGAATAGATGATAAAACAGTAAACACTGCCTATGTGCATCTTCTATGTAATATTGAACTTTCTAAATTAATAGGTTGGTATCACCACAGTAAGGTATAGAAATATATTATAAGAGAGTATTATTTTTACAAATGGGTTTAGGAATTTATTATTTTTTGAAAATTTCTTTTTTAAGCTTTACATTTTATTAAATCTAAATCTTTTTTTTTTTTTATATTAGTAACAGAAAGACAAACTTTGCAAAGTGTTGCCCGTGTAAGTCCTAAAAGACTCCTTGATCCATACCAAACAGGTAAAAATAAAAACCAACATAATTTTATATATATTTAATTATATATCTATATATATAAAGAGGAGGAGAGCATATATATATTAATATAAATATATGTAAGTAAGAAAGAAAACAGAAATTGATCTGAACAGATTGGGAACAACAAGAAAGAAAGCACTGATAATGAAATAGTAATTTCGACTCAATATTATAATCTAGAACAGGCATGTAAATAAATAGGTCTAAATAACTAATTTAAGGAAATATACTTCTGGCAAATACTTAATACAACTGTAACAATGAAAGAGAACTTATCCAAAACTAAACTGAATGGTTTATTGCACCATATAAGAGAATATTCCAGGGGTGGCTGCGACTTAGTCAATCTTACAAGATTTAGTGAACAAAAGAAATAAAATGAAAGAATAAAAATCTTATTGGAAGCCACAAATTTCATCAAAGATCTGCATGCTGCCCCAAGGACCCCAGGAATGTAATAATAAACTTGCTTAAATGCAAATGAAATAATTTGTGTTGATTAAAATTGAGTCAATTTTTATTAAAATGAGTAATTCTGCGTTAATTTCAAGTACACATTTTAATCAAACTGCAGCTCAAAAAAAATAATATATATATACATACATATATATTTTTTTACCTTTTCAGATGTAAAATTCACAGATGACAAAGGAAACAGTGATGAACGTTCTGAATATATCTCAATCTATACTGAAGGAACCTATTCTGATGAAACTTATTCTACATCAATATTTAGTAATCCTTATGGTTGTTTTAGCATGAATGCATCCAGTATTGAAACTGGATATGAATCAAAAAATTCCTTTTCACTGTGGAACACAATGGAAAGTTCCACCAAACCCACCGCACCACCTTTGTATGAAGCAAAGTAAGCAAAATTATATAGGTCAATGTTTCATAGCCATCACTATGATTATTTTTGTGATGCAAATAATGTGTTTTTCCCTAGCCATTTGTCAATGGCATGCCAATTATGTCTAGTAATTAATTATCATACACAGGCTGTTTGGTGATCTATTGCAACCATCTAATACTTCACATGGACTTCTTCAAGCAGGTTTTTTTTTTTTTATAAATTTTTCATTTTTTATATATACAATATATATATATATATATATACATACATATATATTTTTTTTACCTTTTCAGATGTAAAATTCACAGATGACAAAGGAAACAGTGATGAACGACCTGAGCATATGTCAATCTATACTGAAGGAACCTATTCTGATGAAACATATTCTGCATCAATATTTAATAATGATCTTGACTTTTTCAGATTAAACAGCAAAGAAACTGGTCAGAGTGACTATCTAAATCTTCCCCCTCAAAGTCCTTATGGTTGTTTTAGCATGAATATATCCAGTATTGAAACTGGATATGAATCAAAAAATTCCTTTTCACTGCGGAACACAATGGAAAGTTCCACCAAACCCATCACACCGCATGGACATTTGTATGAAGCAAAGTAAGCAAAATTATATAGGCCATTGTTTCATAGCCATCACTATGATTATTTTTGTGATGCAAAGTAATGTGTTGTTCCCTAGCCATTTGTCAATGTCATGCCAATTATGTCTTGTAATTAATTATCTTACACCAGGCTGTTTGGTGATCTGTTGCAACCATCTAATACTTCACATGGACTTCTTCAAGCAGGTTTTGTTTTTTTTTTTATAATTTTTTCATTTTTTATATATACATGTATATATATATTCATTAAATGAAACTGGAACCATTTTAAAATCATATATTTAGACTTACGTAAAGTCCTTCCACTAGTTAAAAAATACTATGAACTAAGTAACAAGTTTGAAAACTGAATCTTGACTATTTAAAAAGAAACTATTATAAAAACTGAAATAATGTCTCTCCCAAGAGCATAATGTGCAACTAGTGGGTTAAGTATATTGTAAAAATTTCTCAGTATGGGTCTTAATAATTATAATTAATTCAGGATAGATAACTTAAATGAACAGGTTTTAAATCATTTTAAATCTTCATAATTTGAAATTCATGTGATACTCCACAAAATAGTTCTTTTGGTTTAACCTTATAAAAAGTTTCCCCTTATAATTAATAATTAAGAGGTCTTAAAAAAGACATTTTTTAAAATTAGAAAAAAAATGCTTTGCAGAAAGTACCAATCAGTCATATGATGCAGTATCTAAAACTCGTACAACAAGATGTGTGGGCAAAATCCCAGACAATAAAATGTTGAAAGATGCCACAGATTTCAAAGAAAAGTTTGGAAAGGGTCATTTCTACAGTAAGAATAAAGGTGAGAAAAAAGATTTTTGTACAAAATATAAAGCTCACTTTTGAGGTGTATTACTAAGATACTTGAGCTTTATCGTAGTAAAAAAAATCTACATATTATGTATAATTTGAAATATTTTTTACTTAAGTTACAAGAATGTCCACTTGCGTTATCAATACAACAACATACATAACTTGTAATTAAAATTCAACACAAAAAAAGGCAAATAAAGAGTGCTGTATCGATAAAAATCAGGTTTCTTTAGATAATCTTAGTTCAAAACAATCTGTTATAGAAGTATTTTTTTTTGTGATTGTGTGAAAAAGTTGTATATTAAGATGTTAACTAATATATGTTTTCCACAGTTATTTTTATCCTTTTTTTTAAAAAATTTGAACATTAAATAGTACATTAATTTTCTCCTTCTAAAACTTAAAATTTATTCAATACAGTTAAATTTGCATCCTTAATTTCTTACTTCTAAATTAGAGGAAAAAAATATCATTAAGTTTTAAATATTACTTGCAAAGTACGTGCACTTCGCGTCATAAAAAATTTTAGTAAGAAGAAAAGTATATGCTAAGGATCTCTTTGTATACAGCATACTGTCAGTTTGACCCTATGGTTCATTTATACGCCCTCCTTACCCCGCCATCCCCCCTATTATCTCTATCGTCCTACTTCTCCTTCCTGAACACTCCACGCCTGGACAAAACATTTCAGATTTATGATATCTAAGTTTAAATGCCAAATTTGAACTCAACATAAGCGATCTAAGCACACATATGCGTGAGTAGACTGAAGCTCACTTTTATAAAAATAGAGAAGCAGCTGCCATAAAATACTTTAGTTTTTACATTGCCTAATACCTGATATTTTTCCATGTCTTTTTGAAAGATTTTCAATATTGTTCTCTGTCTTTTTAGAACCTGGACAGCGAGGGGGGTGTCATTTAAAAAAAATTAATTTTATAGTCTTTTTAAAACGTTTTCTTCCATATGTCTTAATTGCTGGTCTCAAAAGGTACAGTTGAGATAATAATGTTAGTGTGTCTTCAGTTCTAACTGGTATTATGAACTATATTATGCTTTGTCTTGTTCTCATTTTTATTAATACATGTGGTTACTTTCTATTAATTAAATATTGAAATATTTCATTACAGGTTACTTCTATAGAAACGCAGGATTCAGTATAACAAAAGTCAATTCAGCAACCTCTACTTCATTTTTAATAAAAGCTGAGATGATTTATTATTTGGACTATCTTGCTATTATACAAGTAGGTCCTATGTACAATTTAAAAATTTTTTTCAGAGCTTATTTTGCAATATTGTTTGTTTAAAAGAAATGCTTTTTTAAACAACTTAAAGAAATTGTACACTTATCTTGTAATTGGTTGAAAAAAGAAATTGTTCTGATGGTATGTTAGACCTCTGTGCAATAATGATGTGTCAGATACCAGACAATAATTTGCTAATTCCTATTTCTTTGGATTTTAAGATAGCATGAATATACATTTATTTAGGCTTTTGGCAACATTAAAATTATGACGATAAGAGATTGTGCCCTATGTAATGGCAATTTTTCAGTCCAGCAGATAGTGGGAAGATTGTTTATTGTCTTATTTGTGTTTCAATTTAAAACTGGTTTTGCAGATAATCTCAGCAAAACACACTCAAATGATTTTAGACAGAATAGCAGTAACACGATAGCAGGCAGATCAGTTACTAACAAACACTGAGTAGTCCTGAAATACTGCCTGTGTTAGCAGGCAGATCAGTTACTAACAAACACTGAGTAGTCCTGAAATACTGTCTGTGTGACTAACAAACACTGAGTAGTCCTGAAATATTGCCTGTGTGACTAACAAACACTGAGTAGTCCTGAAATACTGCCTGTGTGACTAACAAACACTGAGTAGTCCTGAAATATTGCCTGTGTGACTAACAAACACTGAGTAGTCCTGAAATACTGTCTGTGTGACTAACAAACACTGAGTAGTCCTGAAATACTGCCTGTGTGACTGACCAGCTGGATATTTTAATTTATTCATATTTCTTTTGAATCACTGAGGCTGTTACTTGTGAAACTTTCAATGGAACGGAATGCTTTTTCTTTAATTAAGGAGTCCACGGGAAGAATACCATAGTCTCAAAATTAAAAAAAATGAAGTTACTTCATCCCTTGCTGGGACCTTTTCTCAGCTATCTACATAATAATGATCATGACAAAAGTTTTTGGGAGGGTTCCAAAAAAAAAGTGGCTACAATGGAAGAAAGAGCATAGTCCAATTTTACAATGGAAATACTGGCATAGTACAACCTTCATTTTGAATTATTATTTTTAATTTTTGGACATAGACTTAAATGTATCCAAGATACTCCTATAAAAGAAATTCTGTTCAAAATTGATAGTCCTTTCAAAATATACAGGAACAGATGGGTTTGACCTTTGGCATAAATAGAGGAGAAGGAGTCAGTCCTTCAATTGTGGCACATTTTGAGACAATGAATGGGGGTGGCATCTTGTATACTGACCTAGGTACAGGATAACTCCCATTCTTGAATTTGTTAGAATTCTCAAATGTTCAAGTTTTTGTGATACATGTATGGCTATTTAAAATGAGAAATATTTTTTACATACAGATACTCCTAAGCAAATTTCTTTTTCTTTTCCATTGACAGGAGATATTTATTCTAAGAATACTTTATTTTCCATTCCGTTTAAAAAAAAAAAAAAAATTTTAGAATAAAAATAACATTAGATTAAAAAACAATATAACCGGCTAATAAAGTTCTAAGTACATACATGTATATATTTCTCAATATCTTCAATAGTGGATCACTTATTCCAATGGATTTGTTACTTAATGCTATAAAAAAGCCAGTGAAAAAACTCAACAGTTATTTTTTTACTATGTACAGCAAATAACAGAAAAATTTGTTTCTTCCAATTTTCATTTTTAAAAAAAAAATTTCGATGGCCGACAAATGCAGTGTGACACTTTAATATAGTAGCACAGATCTTTGTATTACATGCTTTTATTAGCTTATAGCGGTAGTCCTTGCTATTGCGTTTTAGATGCATAACACAAAAAGTTGACATATTTGTAAAACTGAAAACATGTTTGGAATTGTATTGAAAATTTAAGTTAGAAGTTAGTTGTTCATGCTCTGCATACCCTACAGGCATTTCGATATGTTTCTAATGACCTTAAATGCATTTATTTCTACTACACAATACTAAAATAGTATACATTCTGAAATTGAAAGCGAAAAGCCAGTTAAAACAGCAGAAAAAAGATTTTACGAGTAATTAAAGTTTAAAATTAATTTTCAAATCCCTCCCTGTTATAACAATTGCTTCATTCCCTGGTATAACAATTGCTTCATTATGAGTGGGTTTCACACAATATAGACAAACTAAGTGTGCACTGTCTAGTAATTAATTTATAAGTTGTGCATTTTTTTATCACTAGTTCATGGATAAGATAACAGCATCTGGGCCTTGCCGCACCATCTTGGAATCAGCACCAAGTGGAAGCTTAAACCAATTCTTTCAAACAGACTGTGGAATGAAATGTTTATTCTCTGATGTCATTAGATTAAATGCACAGGTAAATACTGTTTCAGAAAAATGTAAATGTCCATATATGTGTAGAAACTTTTCAAGTACATGTACATGCTTTTTATTTAAAAAAAATATTAGTACATGTATATCAATATTTCTTTAGCTGTTTCTGAATAAAAATGCAATACTTTTTTTTTTCAATCCTCACTTTGTCTAGTAAAGTATTTTCATTGTATTTTTTTCTTAGATAACCAAAGGCATGACATATTTAGAGGGAATGAAAATTGTACTATGGGATTTGAGAGCTGAAAAGATATTGGTTGGAGATCATTTTAATATAAAGATTTCAGACTTTGAATATGCAGTTCAATTACAGAATGAAGACAGCATTCATTTTGCTGAGCTCTGTAAGTGGAGTTCCTTTTAGCTCTTTTTATTATTTTAGGATAATAGAGCTCTTTTTTAGACCTTTCATCTTACATATCAATTGGAATAAAGTTAACAAAATCTTTTAAAAAAGTTCTTGGTAAAAAAAATAACAAATATATTGTATTAGGTTAAAAAAAGTAACAAATGCATTTGAAATTTACAGGGTGAAACTTTCACTATTTGCAGTCTTGAAATGCTGGTCAATCGTATTTTTTAAAAATAAATTGACATCATGTTTTTAGTCAGATGATTAATACTGCCCTTTCATTGCTTACAATGAAATAAAGCAGTTTAATAATGTGTAAAAATCATTACAGCTAAAAGATAACATGTTTTGAATCTGCATTTTGATTTACTTAAATTTGATCATAAGTAAAAAATGTGCACATTGTTGTTTAATGAATAATATTTAGAATATGTCAAATTTTGCTAGCTGTAGAGTAAAATACATTTTTTTCATTATTTAGCTTTCTAAAAGCCATATGACAATGTTGGGCAACAATCTGTACAGATAAAGTAGCTCACTGATTAGCTAACGTCCGCGGACTTGTAGGGATCAGTGTGAAAATTTGGGGGTCCATATTAGGATTGGGACATTTTTAGCAATATCTTTCTATTTTTTTAATTTTAAAATATTAATATATTATATTATTCCCAATAACAATGTTTACTTGCGTATACACTTAGCACTCACTTCTCAAACTGTAATAATGTTTTTCACTACAATCTATTCAATGGCATGTCTTAAAAAATATTTGCCTCCCTGCACTGCAAATTTCTTCATAACAATATATTTAACTGCTGTTTTACCAATAAACAAAAAAAAATCATTCTCTTACATTTAATGATCATTAGTTGAATGCTCTCTTCATGAACAAACATGTTCATCTTCACTTGAACTTGTGTGACAATGGGAAAATAAAGGATTGTAAATTAACATTCCTTTGCACTTTCTATCGTTAACCTCTGTCATTTCTAGAAGTTGGATAATTCATTATAATCAGATATTTCAGAGCGTTTGTTGTTTTGGAATGGGAAAATTTTAACCAAAATCTAGGTGTCTAATTAAATTGAACCTAATCAGACCTACTTTTTAACTTTCCATTTAGTTGGTTTGTTCTTTAGGGAGAAATCAGGTATCAATGCTAAATTAGTCATTTAATTGTATAGGTGAAAATTTTAACATTGTTTTTTCTAGCTATTCCTTCCCAGTGAAGGGCTAATGACTTGTTTAGTGGTCATCTATTGGGACTTACAAAGTGTGTAAAATAAATATTTAACCCAGTTGAATATTCCACTGAAACTTGCAGCATTTTGCTGAATTATGTTAAGATGCCGTTTGTCTCTGTTAGTATTACATGTATTTGCTCAGGAAGACTGAGAATATATATTTTTTTAATTAAATTGTATAAGTACCCGGTTTATTGAAACTCATAATGAGACAACTCTGTTTCACCAGGTGAGGGAATCCCTGTTGGATGGACAGCACCTGAAGCAGTCCTTGAGAAAAAGTTCAGTTTAAAATCTGATGTCTGGTCTTTTGGAGTAGTCATGTATGAAACAGTTACATTAGGAAGAACCCCATATTCAGGTAAAAAATATATTTCAGTTTACTTTTTTACTATTTTGTTTGCTACAAGTATTCGCTAATGTTTCTGAGAGATTCTATTATATATTTTAATGTATGTCTATCCCTGTGACTATTTAGAGAAAGACTTTTGTTGCTTAGTCTGTTGTGAGATGCAAGTCTTATTATTATTGATTGGACGATCACAGAATTTTTCACTACTGATTCTTCTCTAAAACATTGATTTCGATTCTGAATGTCATAGAGCCTCAAAAATTCTAATCCAATTTAGGTAGATATGTAAAAGTAATAGGCCAAACAATCACTTTAAAGGTTTCAGTTATTCAACTTTTATATGAAACTTTGTTACAAAATACAAAAAAGGAAAACTGTTACACAACTTGACCACAATATATGCAGTTTATCACCAGTATAAAAATTAAATACTTGAGTACGACTTAAAAAAAAGAATTGTATGTACCATACTCCATCAGGGATTAAAGGTTGTCATATCTGTACATAATTTATGTATATAGCTTTTCCTTTAATAATTTAGAAAAACATTGACTTTGTGGGTCTATTAATTTATTATGTAACACTTCAGCAAAAACCATTTTTTACCATTCCATATCATTGTGTGTGGCACTTTGTCCCCCCCCCCCCCTCCTTTTAATGTAAGCTGCCTAGTGAAAGGATGTCGGTGCATGAGGTCAACTAGAGATGAATTATGTTGTTGTTTTTTTAATCTTAAAAAAGTATATTAAAGAGCTGCACAGTGTTCACGATTAATAAAAGAAAATAATTGAAAAAATCTGTATCAAATGAGGACAGCACCATACTTAAAGAAGAGTTGAATGATTTTCTAATTAACCCCCCCCCCCCCCATTTGTCATCACTGATGACATTTACACCTCACTTTACCTCTCTCTTGCAATAAGATGTAAAGGGAGGATACAATTTTTGGGGTGATAAAAAATATTTAAATCTTGCCAATATTCTGAGAATGAAATAAAAAATATTTTGGTCCCTTTAAACTATGGCTGCATATCACAATGCATCTGATAAAAATATAGCAGCTAAATTGAACATTAGAGAAAAAAACTTATGTTTAAAGAAATCATTTGGTATCTTTTTTTTATTCAGGTGACATGTTACTGAGAATAATAAAAGAAGGGAAGTTCAAGGAATATCCAGAAAACAGCCTTGTTTTAGTTCCAGACTTTTACTTGAATATTATGCTGGAATGCTGGGAGAGTGCCAGAAAAGAGACCAAAATTCCGTTGCCTTGATAAACTGTTCATGAGTTTCTTGACAAGCAAATAGATTTTTTTTTTTCAAAAGTTCTGTCTGAAATTTCAGTCACTCTACATTTTCCAAACATACTAGTGTCAGTTATAAGAGTTGAAGGGCTTGTTTCCAAACAGCTGCTATCCCCATTTTAATAACAGAGAAAAAAAACACTTTTTTTGTCTGTGTTTTATCATGGTTTGTTTTGCCAGTGAATATAACTTATAAAGCACAGTTGAAGAGATGAGACCTGGCAACAAGGCTATTCCCAAAGTTAATATTATTGACCCATCATCTACTAACCCGACACTTACTCATTTTTTAAATTAAAACTTAGCCCTGCAATCATTTCCAGTTGGTTTTAAATACTGTTTTTTTTTATCCGAGTTTTTTTATTCGTAAAATAGAAAAAAATGTCACTAAATTAGCTGTCATTAAAACTAAAATATGCAGGTTAATTTTTTTTTTTTTACAGAAGCATGTATATACCTAATTTTACTACCTGAAGTTATTGATAGAATTAATTTTCAAATCATTAATAAAAATAAATTGAAGAGTGTAATAAGTGGCTTTGCTTAATATTTTTTTTTTAGGTTTCAGTTCATCGCACTACTAAAAATTTGTCATTCTTTTTTTTTTTTAAATTTCAGACTTTCTATAATTTATAGCACAACTCATGTCACTTAGTATATATTAGTGGACAATGGCCATAGAGACACCACAGTAGAGATAGAGGGGGATTTCCACCAGGGCCTAATAAAAAAATCCCAGGTCTAATAATTTTTTTAATAGCTTTTATTTTGTAAGAAATTTAAAGTTAAATTTATTTGCTTAACAAACTGATCAGTAGATAGATTTTGCTGATTTTGAACTTTAAAATTTATTTTACTCATTTGAAACTGTAATATAGCTTAAATTTGGACTTAGTAAACAGGTATAAACAACATTTTAAAAAAAAATATGACCTCCTGTTATAAATTTAGGTCTTTAAAAGATTTCACCATTTTCTTCACTTCATGCATGCCAATTTTATATATTGACTCTAAATAAAAACATTTTTTTTTTGCAATTGTGCTTATGAATTCTGTAGGTGAAATAGGTATTTAAGGAGTTTTTTTTTGCATTTTGTAGTTGTTTACCTTCCATTGATATTTTAATTTTATTTTGATAGTGACAATATGGAGACTTAAAAAACAGAGTTTTCAAAATCTGAGGTTGTCCTGAGAGACATTTGCCTCCTGTCAGAGCAGAAATGCTCATGATGTATGAAGGACAAAACTTTTGTAGTAAAAATAAAATAATGGTGGGATATAAATGTAGAATATTGATATATGAAGAAATAGTATATGAATTCCTTTTATGCATCAACATTTTTATTTGATTTCTTAAAATCAACTTCAGTTTAAGCACCATATGATGCATATGCAATGATATATATTGTTTTCCGATTTATCTCTTTTTGGTTAAAATGTGTGTTATATTATTACAGTTATTGACAAATAATAAATTTACTATAGACCTACATTCATAAACTTAAGTTTGAAATTATTATATTTTAAACCGTCATCTCTAAAATTAAAAAGAAATTTTTTGCTTTGGATTGTAAGAATTGTTTTAATTTCAGTTTGATTGAGCACTCCCGCAGAGAAATTTTTCTTCTATTGTGGAACATGATTGTATGATTAACAAAATAATGTCACTGTTTTTAACAATTTGTTGATTATCTTGAATATATAACAAATGAAACACATTTTATGTAAATACAAAATATGAGTAAATAAAAATGGAAACTTTTATTGACTTGTATTATAGCTGGAAAAGTAAATTGATCATATTAAACTAAGCCTTGAGAATTTATTTTAAGATCTCGAAGTGTCTCGCACCTGAGCAAAAATTTAGAACCAAGTAAATGAAACTGTCCCTCTGAGCAACCTATCCTAACATGATGAATGTCCAGTGTTATTGGTGCCAGTCCAAATGTATATGCACTAGCTATCATTTAGTTTAATCTGGATAAGTAAAAACATTTTCTCAGTTTTGAGATTTAAAGATGTTAAGTGAAAACTAGATTTTTTTTCTTTTGACAAATTTCATGTAAATGGATTACTTTATTATTCAAACAGCAGATAAAATAAAGTTATTTAAAAAAACAACAAATGATAGCTTGTATATAAATGCATTCTATTTAATTTAACAAAGGATTAAATGAAATTTAAAGGCTTCAAATTTGTTAATAATTCTTAAAATGCCCCTTTCTCAAACAATATTTAAAATGAAGTAGATATAATCAAAAAGAAAAATTAAATGACTCATTCACTGATTGTACTCATGGACATTAAGCTGCAAAATAAAATTTTCAATCAAATTTTTTTTTCATTGGTTTCAAGGTTCTAGAGCTATAATGAAAACTATCCTAACAAATAAGTTGATGGGTGTGTTTTAAACAACAACAGATAAACAAATACACCGTACAATAAAATGAAAAATTTTGCATTTCTATCAAAGATATTTTTCTGCGTGAATTTTTTTTTTTACTGTTGCTTGCAAAGATTTTTTAGTCGTTTCCCAACAGTTGAATATTTTTCTTTTAGTTCATTTAACTTTTTGTTCATCTCTTCAATCATTTCTTCATATTTTTTTTGTGATTCGTCTAAATTACTTTGATGCATTTGGGTCTGTTCGTTTAATTTTTCTTCCAGGTCCTGAATTTTAGTTTCAAGTACTTGTATCTGTTGAATGTCCTGAGCAAATTTCTCCTCAATACTTTTCTTCATCTGGGACTGTCTGAAGGTGGTTACTTCAAAGGCTTCCCTCTTGTAATCTGCTTCAAATTGTTTTATTTTCTCTTCATAATTTTTAGTGATTTCTGCTTTTTCTTTTTCTATTTCACTCTTCTCTCTCTTGGTATTTAGTATATTAATCTGGGAATCAATTGTAACAAACAAATGAGATGATAAGTTTATAGCTGCTGTCAATACACCAGTTCCTCTGTCTGACTTTAAGACTTCTACTTTTAAATTTTCAGCCTCGGCAAGTAAAACTTTGAGTTCAGACAATTGCTCTTCTGGTTCATATTGAGAAATATTTTTGGCTCTCTCTAGAAGAAGGCTACATTCTTTTCTGATATTTTCAGTAATTCTGGGTTCTTTACATTGCACCAGTAGACTTTGGCGTCTTTCTTCAGCTAATTCAAAATGTTTATCACAGTAACGTCGTCCACTATACTGTAATCTGTCAATTACTTTTATCAATTTGTTCATTTGTTTTTCCCTGACTTCTGGATCTTCCGTATTATTGTCAAAAAGGACAGCTCGATTCCCACATTCTTCCAAAAGTTCCTTTAAAACTCCCTTCTGCTCAGAGCACCATTTTCCAAATTTTTTATTTCTGTTCTGCTTATGTGACCTGTAAACATCCCCATGTGTCATCAATATGACGCAGTAGGATTCAACTATTTGCTGGCCGAAAATAGATTTCAAAATTTCGACAACTTTCTTATCCTCACAGGTGAATCTCCCACCGTATCTGACTACCAATAGAAAGGCATGATAGCCTTCTGGGTGATTCAAAACAGCATCTTGCATTTTCTCTATCATCACTTCTGTTGCCTTTTCTAAATCTCTCATGTTATCAGTGTCTTCCACACCAGGTCCGTCCACCACTTTGATTTTGCGACCTTTGAATTCAGTATATTCGTGCTGCACATTACAAGTTACTGATTCTGAACTATCAAGGTACTCGAATGCATCTCGATTTAAAACAGTTTCCTGTTGCACTTTTCCCATTACCAGTTTTTCCAACTAAAAGAATGTCAATGTCCTGAGGATAGAATTGGATAGAGTTATGTCTCAAGGAAGGGAACAAATTAATGTTAATTGACAAATATTGCCACATGATGTACATGAAAGACGCTTTCCCATTTCTTGTGTAGTTAAAATACTTTGAAAAGACATAACTTAGTAAATTTATCAAAATATAGTGAACAACAGTGTTAAATAATATAAAAAAATGACTCATCAGGAGCAGCCCAAAAATTATCAAACAGCCACGTATGGCCACCATTGGTAAGTGATTTTTAAATCTTTTGTTATGCTACTCTAACCTTCCATTGTTTAAGATAGAAAAATGAAAATTAAATTCAGAATAGCAAAATATAGGCAATGTTGAAACCAACCTTGGAAAAATTTTTGTTCTTTTTCCGGTTAATCTATTGGTAGGGGAGTAGAAATAAAAATCTTTGATTAATGATCAAATAATCATGTGAAAAAAAATAATTAAAGTTTAGTTGCTAGATTGGTCTCATTATTATTGATATCTAAATCTAAGGCAAGTTCTTAATTAAAAAATTTATTAAATAAAATTAAAAAAAAAAATTGGCTTACAGTTCCCCGTCTTTGATCATTGGGCGTAGGGCTCATTGAATTATTACGCCGTCGATCTGTTAATCAGGAAAAAAAGATGAACAAGTAAATAAGAAATATTTTTTTTCAGACATGTGCTATTTCAGAAGGTAACTTTTAACAGAAATAATAAAACATCAAGGTCTGGCTCCAAATTATATTGATTTTTATTTTATATTGATTTTTTTCTAAATGCCATTAATTATTCCTAGACCAAGCAATGGATTTAATGTTGGTGTAAACAGAAAATACATACATTTAAAAGCATTCAGTGCCTGAGATTTAGATTTGTTCACTTTTGTTAAGATCTTGTCATATTCTTTCTTAATGTCTGGGTCATCTTGCTATTTTACATTTTCTTGTAATTCGTCAATTTTCTCAGTAAGCTGTAGATATAGTAATTCAATAATAATAACTTAGCACATTAATTACTTATAAGATAATTTCATTAAGAAAAAAAATTAATTAAAAGTTTTTTTAAAAATCTGGATAATTGTTTACAGAGTTTTAATTTAAGTAAATTCTATCAATATATTCTTAAAATGGTATAGGACGAATTAATTAAACGACTATCGTAGCACATGAAATCAAATTTTACTTTGGATTAATAAAGACCAAAGAAATAAAACTGAATGTACAGTCTGAGAAAGAAACATTTTAACACTTTTTTTTTTATAAATTTATTTCTCAAAAATTTCAGATAATGTTCTACAAACTTCTTTTACTTACAGGCCATTTAAGAAATGACTAAGAAATCCAGCTGGCTGGATCTACTTAAGGTTCAAATTGAGATTTTTTTATGGCACTGATTCTTACAGAACAGAAAAAATCAATTCAGTAGTGTGACCACAAACATAGATTAATGCACAATTCATAAAATGTAGTGTGACCACAAACATTGATTAATGCACAATTCATAAAATGGATTTTTCTTTATGGTTGAGTTTTGTTATGTTAATATGGTGAATTTTTTCCAGTGCCATTTCTTTATCTGCCACCCTTAATACACTCAAATGAGGCTTTCCACCAGTGTGTAACATGCTGAGTTTTCAGATAACATGGACAATTTTTTTTCACAATTTCAAATACGTCTCATTAGTTTTAGTCTCACTTAAATCTGAATTAACTAACTATTTTCCCTAAAAGTAAATGCTTTCCTTTCAGTAATAATGACAGACCTAAGACAAATTTTTTTTCTTAACACAGAAAGCAATAACATTTTTTAATCCATATGTTAAATTTCCAATCTGTAACCATGAGAAAATAAAAACATTCAAAGGAGAAAAAAGACAAGTAATACATGCACAAGCTTATTTTCCCTTCAAGTTAAATTTCCATACCCCCCTCAATACTTTGCATAGGAATTTTTGCGCGGAAGTTTCCATAATGCACAAGACCTCTTGCTGCACAGACAAGAAACTAAAGTATGTGAAATAGCACAAGTAAGCTGACTGGAAATAAGACAATTTATAATTTCTTTCATTTGGCTCAAGAAGATTTTCGAGTTTAAAAATAGACTAGTTTACCAGAAACCTTTGATGTAGGCATTCAGCTCGACTGAATAAAAAAAAAACCAGATTGGTTTATGTCTCTAGCTACATAATTATTGTCAAACCTAACTTTATACTAATTAAATAATTTTTTTTTAAAAGTTGCAGAGACTAGGTAAGAATGATGCTTTAAATATTTTGATTGATCGGTTAGAGTTATCATAAGGTACATGTACATGTATATGGATATTGTAGGTAGACATATAATCAATTTTTTTTAAAAGTTGCAGAGACTAGGTAAGAATGATGCTTTAAATATTTTGATTGATCGGTTAGAGTTATCATAAGGTACATGTACATGTATATGGATATTGTAGGTAGACATATAATCAATTATTTCCCTTGCTTAAATTCATATATCAGATTGTTTCAGTCTTAAAATTTATGTGATTTAGTTTTCTGTGTAAAAATTCAAGTCTTTCATATTTTAAAAGATTATTTTATATTTATTGGAACCTTTTTTTTTAATTCAAATTGACATTTCTGAGCAGCCATTTTGGTTTATTTACCCTTATAATAAAAATAGTTCTCCGGAATTAACTCTCTAATAGCAGTGAAACTGAAAATCTAGAATGGTGTGCATGTTTCCATTAGAATTTCATTGCGGTGAAATAGAGAGGGCACCTGTGAGGTCCTAAGATACTGGAATTTTGGAAAGGTGGAGGCATAGCTTTAGAATCAAAAGAAGTTTCACACTACATGAGATTCACTCAATTATTTACATTTTCACTTAATTCATTAAGTACCTGTTTGAGATTATTTTGATTTTCTACTATTTTGTTTAAAGATTGAATTAAGTGCTTGGCATGAAACCCTTGACCAAATTTTTTATTTGGCATCTGTAGCGCAGATGACAACCATTGAACGATGGTATCTAAAACTTCACCTGCATATGATGGGTTGAAAAAAAAAAAGCATTGAATGTTACAAATGAATAATGATATTATTAAAAAACTTTTATAGGTCTAACGCCAAGTAAAATATTTATTCTCAAAAGATAAAGATAGTGAAACTTGGATTTTTTTATTACTTTCTTTAAAAAAAAATAAAAATTATATGATACTTTTTAGTCTTAGAGAATTTGTATGGAAAAAGAAAATGTTCACCTTTAATTTCCCTTATTTCTTGCTTACAACTGTCACACAGAAATGCCATTGTTAAGGTGGAGATAACCTTAAGAGTCAGATCTTCACAATCCGTGTAAACATCTATGACCTGAAAGAAACAATGAATTTAAGCTCAAAGCAACCTTAATAAACTAAATCAAAGCATAATTATGATTAAGCAATATTGATGCCAGCCAGATTCAACTGGATAAAGTAAAAGGAAAATATTAAAATAGCAAAGAGACTATTATACCTCTAATGTTTTCCTATAATCCAAGCATCCCTGATAATGGTTCTGAGTAACAAGTGTATAAATAATGATCACAGCAGAAGTCTGAATATTTAACAGTTTCTGAAATTAAACAGAGTGAGCTCTTTCATTTATTCTTTCTGTACAAAAGCAATTATTGGAGAAAAAATTAAAAGGTCGTATAGTATCATATATAATACAATTGACCAAAATTAATAAAAAAAAATTATAAATTGATTATATTATTTCTAAGAATGATAGTGTGGAGAAATAATATAGTCTAAGCTTGATGAAGCAATTCGCTAGGCTCCGCCCACCGCAGTAGCTATGGCGTCATTCCGCCATATTGTGTTGTGGTTTATTGTAGCTTTTAGTGTATACGTCATTTGGTACAATGACATATATTAAAACCGACAGTTGGAAGCACATGATTTGTTTTATATTCAGTCAAGCTCTGTGCATCATAGGATGCGGATGCATGTTCTAGTTGAGTCTAGCTTTGGGCATCGATGTAGATGGATGCATGTTTACAGTTTGCTATTGTTCTCCTCCTGAGTTTACCTTTATGTCAGTTTATGTTCAAGAATTAAATGATTGTTGATGTTACTTCACTGGAGTTAACTTCATAATTTGAGTTGTCTGAATTATTACACCTTCTATAAGTATTATCATTACAAGGACCCGTGTCAGATAGACATTAACACATGCTGATTAAAACGGAATATGCCCTGTAAGATACCACTAAAATCTTGATGCAAGGTAAAGCATCTTATCAGAAAACATGAATTGTAACATATTTTTTTGTCTTTTAAGTGATAGCATATTTATAGAATAATTCTATCAGTGTGTGCTCCTTCATAGAGCAGTACAAAAATTACACTCCTTCCCCACATTATGACTGTGATTTACACCAACGCCCATTCTCACTTTTAGTTGAAGGTCAAAGGGAGGGAAGAGGTGATTTCTACACTGTTTTTTTTTTGACATAACATTATGTGACTTGTCTGTTATCCTTCAAAGTATGGAAACAAGATAGACATTGCGAGAAAAACCTGATGGCTAGTTTTTGATAAAATATTACCTAAAATATGCAATACAGCTTTATACATTAATTACATTAGAATTAAATGAACAACAAAATTAAAACAATATGATTCTTTTAATGAATAATCAATCATATGCACAAACATAATCTAATGCATTGATTAGAGAAGATTTTTAAAAAACTTACACTTTTTAGAAGTGATATATTCTCCATCTTCAGAAATGCTATCAACAAATCAACAAATTCTTCGCCATTTATTTTCTGTTTGAAAAGTCCAATGATAAACAAAAATCAAAAGAAAGGAAATAAATCCAGAATCATAAGGAAACAAAAAAATAAAAGGAAAAAGTTAGCATTCTTAAAAATATAAAAAAGCTACTATAAACTGATAAAATGAATATAAAAAAAAATCTGTGTTAAAAAAAAGTAAACAAAAAGCTTACATAAGCCTTAAATTAAAAAAAAAATTGATTTTCAATACCCTAAACTTTTTATAATTGATACAATGATATAAAAAAAAAATTTGTTGCATGTTTTTGGCTAATGTATCTCATAATGTTGTTGCTGATATCTAAGCCTTTAAGAAGTGCCACACAAAGTTTATAAAAATCACTATCACTAAGCCAAACAACTACGGTAGTTAACTCACCGCAATTATATTGATGTCTTTTAAGGAAAATATTTCCAGAACAGATAACAACAAAACTATGTCCAGTCCATTCTCTGCTCTAAATTTTTTCCTGCCTTTTGCTTCCTTTACCCACTGCACACAGAGCCTTATTGCCTCATCTAAATACCCAACAGGAATGATCATTTAAAGATTTAACTAGTGAAATTAACAATCAAATAAAAATCATAAGCTAATACAAAAAAAAATTGTCTATTTCAGCAAATATGGTACAAAAAAATTAAAAAAACAACTTTTAATTCTAAAACAACAGTGATATTTTAAATACCTGCTGAATCCAAGGGACCTTCTTGTATACTCTGATGTAAGCAACATGAAAGTACTTTTATAGCTTTGTCACTGTGATTTATGTTGTCTTGAAGAATCTGTGTTGACATGTAAAATATTTTATGAATGAAAAAATATACAGATATTGTAATTTTATTCTTCAAGCACCCTTTAAAACAGTTAATGTTTAATTGAAATGGACACAATAAACAGCTAAAATTGAAAAAAAAAAACAATAGAAAACTATTTTAGGAAAAATCTCTAATTGTACTAAACCTTAAATTTAAAAAAAAAAAACATGTGAACATCTCAAAAGATATATCTACATCCGGATGACATTTTATATACACAGGATCAAAGTAAATAAAAGTTTGAAACCGTGAAGTATATGATTTCAAAATAATCCTTTGAACAATATTAAAATATTTTCCAGGAATTTCAGTTTGGAACTATTATTTACCATTCTTATTTTATAAAGTTTATCTTGACTGAAAAACTTTTGATAAATGACTTTGAATGAAAAAAGGAACAAGTTTCAAAAGCTGTTTATTTTATGAAGCTAGAATACGATGGAAACAAATTCACTTTGGAATTAAGATTTAGATAAAGAAAAAAAAAACAAAAAAAAAAAGTATTTTTTATAAATACTACACATGCATATTTTTTATTTACAGATAATTTATAAACATTCCCTAATTACTTTAGTAAAATCCAACCAATTCTAACATTTTTTTAAAGTAGATGATTTATGTTCGAATTATTTTTAAAATAAATATTAACACAAAAATGCTGGCATGAAGTGTCCAACTTCAGTTTGAGTCAGATACATAGTATATAATAACAAGTATACTTTTTTTTATACTCTAATAATTAAGATGCACATATACCAATAACTAACCTGATGGACCTCTTTCAAATCTCTAATATACCAATAACTAACCTGATGGACCTCTTTCAAATCTCTAATATACCAATAACTAACCTGATGGACCTCTTTCAAATCTCAAATATACCAATAACTAACCTGTTGGACCTCTTTCAAATCTCTTTTTCTAGCCCACATTTTCTTGTCTTTCACCAAATAGAAAACTGTGATAAAAAATGTCTTCTGTAAGTTGATCAATTCCTGTTTAAAAGAAATGAAAATCATACTTAAAGCTATAATATTTATGCCTATACAAGCATGTGCATTAATCTTCCCTTGAATTCAGTAAGAAGAGGTTTTGAAATGAAAATATTTTCAAAGCCAACTGTGACCAGTAATCAAGATTTAAATAAAAAATTTATACAATGTGTTATTAGATAATATTATTTATCCTAAATTGAACATAAAATCTACCATTAAAAAACAACAACATTCAATAGTTGTAAGTTCTTTTTTTTATGCTGCATAAAGACTATATGAGCCTTGTAAAAATAAGGATAGATTCCAAAATGCATAATTACAACTAAAAATTAAAAGCCAACATAAAAAGTGCGCAATATAAAAATTAGCAGACAATGAAGAAAAATTATTTTATAAAAAGAATTCTTGGAAATTCCACCAAATGCATATACATTAAACATAATTAGAATTGAACAATAGCTTTTTACTGAATTAAAAAAAAAACAGTTACAATAGTCTTTCATTGAGTTAGATATTCCATCCAAATAACTATAGGACCTTCTATTATCTTTCTAACTACTCATCTCTTGTAATATTAAAATCTATCAGTCTGACTGATAATTAACCTTTCTTCATTTGATTATGCCAAAAGTACTAATAATAGTGCTATATGTTATGTCATTTTCTCATTTTAATCACTATTCAGATTATTTACTAATAAATTGGGGAAAACAATATTTTTAGCAATAATTCCTGGTATTCAAAGTGTATCTTTTATCTTTTTTTTTAGGCCAATTCATTATTTAGTCAACAATTTATTACTTTAGTAGTAGATATTTTTTTTTTTAAATACAGCATATATATATATATATATATATATAATATATATATATATATATATATAGATATATACAATATACAGTCAACAGAATAAAGTTTTAGAAAGTTACCTCTTTTGTAATGGGAGGATGTACAATGTCTGACATTAAGTGGGCAAAGAGTTCAAGTACCTTGTTTTCCAGCTATAAAAAAATCAAATGTTAGCTTATGCACTATATAAATATATATGTATAAAAAGAAAATGTAAGACAATTTAATATGACTATGTAAACAAATCATACATTTTGATTGTAGTAAAAAAGTCACACATTTTGATAATGGAAGAGGGTCACACATTTATAATGAAATATTTCAGAAACAAATTTGATAATTCAAATATTTTCTATAGAATGTTTTGGATTTGTCATGCCTTAAAACGATTTTTACATTAAGGCAGCTGGGGAGAATACATCAATTCGTAGTTTTGATTAAATATACTTTGCACTTAATACGTTTAGGAGAAATACTGCTTTTATTTGAATAACTTTAGAATATTTATACTTACTTTTCGGTATTGATTTGTAATATAAAAAAGTATAAATTGACTATTACTAGAATTGTATCTACTGTATTATACAAGTGAAAAAAAAGAAACTTTAAATGTGTTTATAAAGTAGTGAAAATAAAAAACAATGCCATTTATTTGGCTTGACGCCCTATTTAAGAAAAACCTGTTGTGCTTATATACCTGAAATCAATTAGGGGAGAGTTGCCCCAAATGGAACACTTAAGCAAAAGTGCTGCTAATTCATATTTTTATTAAGAGTTTTTTAATCTTAAAGGTGCCAAAAGGAAGCTATACCATTAATGCAAGAATTCACACCAAATATCTGGCATTAAGTAGTGGTCAACCTGTGATATAAGTGAAAATAGGTGACCACTGAAAATTCCATTCAAGGCAACTGGTTGCCTTGAATGGAACAGCTAGTGTCCTTAATTGGAACATCTCAAATCATGGTAGCCCTAATTGGAACAGTTAGTCAGAAGCCATAAAATAAAACTTGTTTTAAATACTTAGAAGTTATAAGCCATTTTAACTGTTATTTGTAACTTTATGATAACATTACTTTTAACTGCAATCTTTTATGGTGATTGTTCTCATATAGATAAACAAAAACAAAGATTAACACATTCTTAACTTCGTATATCATTAAAAAACAACTGAGATTACTAACAAGCAGTCTCTACAGTAACTGCCAAAATCAATTCTACTCTACAAAGAAACCACTAAAATCAAAGTTAAACTCATGTAGACCACGATGAACTGTTGGGTCTGGTAAGAGAGTGACTATATCAACTTCATCAACATCATCAGTGGCTTGATGTTCTGGCAAGGAGTCGATGAATGTTCTTTGACATTTACTTAGAAAATGTACTTCCCATGTCCTGTCTTGCTTTTTTGTAGTGATGTAACCAACGTGACATTTTATCTTTTTCGATGGGTAAGTGTATTTTACCAGAACCCAACTGCCTTGCTGAAGAACAGGAACAGGTTGCATGAGTGTTGTCTTACTGCATGTTGCCACTTGTTCAGATGGTTTTGACTTTTTCAATGACTCTATCAGACAGGATGCAATCTTTTTCTTATTAGCAGGTGTTGATGCGAGTGATTTCTTGTATGGCGAGCTTGTTAGATCTGCAGCATGTGAAACTCGAGACTTTCTTTTAATAGCTTTTTTCTTCAAATCAATGACAGGCAATGGCGAAATGTCTTTAACACGAACACCTTTTGATAATGAAGTGATCAATGGAGTAGCTTCAGACATTCCCAATTGTTTTGAGTCAATGTCATCCGTTCCCTGTGTAGGTGTCCCAGGAACACAGATTGCTGCATCTTGCTGATGATGAATTTCAGCTTGTACGATTATAGTAACTGCAAATAATAAGCATATAGGTTATTTATGACAATAAATATAGGCTAAATATAGGCTTTAAATAGGCTTTAATAAGATGAATTAATATATCTCTTACAAGGGGGTTCACTGGAAATGGCAGGTTTCACTGTCTCAGTCACTGTTGTACTGGAAAAGGGCCTGCTTACAAAAGGATTTGTAACAGGGCTTGCTACTGGTAGCTCTACATGTAGGCCTATATCTGATTGTGGAACAATCTTCACAGATGACTGTGGACTGCTGACATCAGTAAAAGCTGCAGCTAAAAAATCTGCATCAGAAAATACGTTATTATCCAGTGGCCACAGTTCAGCGGCCTTAAATTCACTGACAGCTGTGCCAACTGTAGCTGCTCTACAGTCGGATTCTCCAAACAGTTCTGCGACTTGCCATGTTGTTGCTGCCTGACCGACATGTCCTCGTATCCACTTCCACATTGCATCATCATAGTATCTTGCTAATGGTCCGAAAAAAGATACATCAAGTGGCTGAAGACGATGAGTGGTGTGAGGTGGAAGTGACACTATACGTACTCCAGAATCACGAGCAAGCTCAATAGCAGCAAGATTTTTGGCATGAGTAACATGGCCATCAAGAATTAGCACAACTTTTGAGTCTTTTGTTGGCTTGACTGTGTGGATGAAATGCTTCAGCCATTCCACAAACCCTTCATTGCTCATCCACCCCTTCTCTTGAGTGCTGAATACAGTTCCAATAGGTGCTCCATGTGTCATCTCAAATTTCATGCGTTTCCGTTTGTATATTAGCATAGGTGGTAAATACCATCCAGTCGCTGAAATGCAAACAACACAAGTAACTGACTCACCCCGTTCATTACTAGTCATAGCCCCAACCCGTCGCTTGCCTTTTTGTGCAAGTACTTTTGATTGTCCATCTTGGACGGTGGACAAGCTGGTTTCATCCATGTTAAACAGTCTGTCCGGTGTTAACTTTTCTTCATCATAAACACGCTCTAGCAACTTAAAGAATGAGTGCACTCGTTCTCTGTTAAAGCCTTGAGCTCGGGCCATTGATGTTCCTTCTGGCTCTCGCAATGGCAGCTCAGGATGCCTTTTCATGAACCCATAGTACCATTTTTTACCTGCCAGTTTTTCTTCTTTGTTAAAACAGTGTTGCAGAGCATTAGCCTCTGCCAGATCAAAAGCCAGACGTCTTAGATCATCAATGCGTAAACCAAAATACATTGCTTCAAGAGAAAGACAATGATTTACTAATTCTCTTTCATGTTCTTCTGTAAAAACACATTCATGTCCATGTTGTTTAACATTGCCATAGGCAAATTTATTTTTCCTTGTCACATGACGCGACAGTGTCGACTTTGGGAGGCCATAAGTTTCTGCTGCCTTGTTAAGGCCCATGTCACCCCGCAGCACCGCAGAAACAGCCCGATCCAAATTTTCTGGACTCCATTTGCCGCAGACACGCTTCATCTGAGAAATAAAAATAGCATAGTATATAACTTTTTACAGAGAATGATCCGGAGATTATATTACTCTAGATATTTTATATAGTCTAGGCTACGAACACTCATATTTTAATAAGTTTCCCTGATTGGAACACATAGCACATTTTGTTCCAATCAAGGCAACATCACTGTTCCAATCAGGGCAACTATGACCTACTTTTGTTTGCCATCGTGTAGTTCAGACACTGATCAACAAACTCCTATTATCGCTCACAGACTGACAAGAAGTATCAACAAGCATTGTGTAACACAAATATAGTTTGTTTATTTATTAAGGTTTCTTACCTTTGCACTCGCTACTTTGGTTGTCCAAAGATAGATGAACCTTCGCCGAAACCTGTTTCCTTTGATATCTTTAAACAAAATTACAAAATGACAACTGTTACTCGCTCAATTGATAATATCCGGTACGAACCGCACTACTAACGTTGAAAAAAATCGACAATAATGTATTTATGCGCCGATAATTCAGTGTTCCATTCAAGGCACTGTTCCATTTGGGGCAACTCTCCCCTAGTAGGTGGATTCTACTAAGTAAATACTCTATATGATGTTTCCTCCAATTACTTTTGTTAATTATAAATCACTTATGAAATATTTCTAAATGGGATAAAGTTTAAAAAAAAAAATAATAAAAAATGACTGTTTTTTTTCGGTGTGTCTGATAAGAAATCACTGTTTCGCTTTTTGCAGTTATTTCCATTATTAGATACTACTGTTTCCAGTGACAACAACAGCAAAGGTAGAGGGATCATCTTTTCTTTGTCACTTTTCGGCTGCAGTGACTTTTTAATCCAATCAATGATATATCTTGCGATGCTTTCTAAACATATTTTATTGGAAAACAAAATCTAAATTTACATTGCAATTACATATTTTAGATTTTTTGTACAACAGTGAATATCATACATGGTTAATTCTAAAGGTAGAGAGAACTAATACCCTTTAAATTGATAAAATTAGATTGGTGATCTGCTGATAAGCTTACAATAAACATCATCTGCTTTTACTTGAGCTAGATAACAAAGTGGGGGAGAGTTAAAATGATCAAATTGTATAACATTAGTCAATATTCAACTGATCCTTATAACATAAATAAACAAGCCTTTCTTCTTTTAGGAAAAAAATAAATGCCCCATAAAAAGTTTTGGTGGCTGATCTTTATTTAACAAAAAATATTAAGATTATACAACTACTCCAAGCAGTGACCCCTATAAGCACAAACGATTAACTGCATCCATGGGCGTTGCTAGGAATTTTTCAAGGGGGGGGGGGCAAAAATCTTTCCGTGGGGGGGGGGGGGGAACACGTTTTTTATTTTAACTGACGATGCCATACAGGTTTATTTCTCAATTAAATTAGGGCTGCTGATTAAACTGCGTTAATTTGCGATTAACGCGTCAAAAAAAAATTGCGATTAAAATTTTTAACGCAACACCTAAATGCGTTAATTTGAACAAAATTCTTAGAGTTCACCACATCGAAAAATAACATACTTTTACTCAATGATTTGAAGTTAAAGTCTGTTCACTTATGAAGTAGATCTACCACCCTTACCCTGTCGCATTTCGCACACACCCTCATACCCAGGTATGTCGACTAAAGCCCTATAATATAAAATGACGATGTTTTTGTTATATAGCCTTTCGACAATAAACCTTATGCTCCCTTCACGGTTGATGTAAAAAGAGAAAAGTCACTCAGTAGTTTACATTATATACTGTAGTGTATTGGTGGAGGTACTACAGTGTATTGTTGAAGATAAAAAACAACAAATGTATAAAGAACTCGTTTATAATAAGATCAAAATAACGAGATGCTAGAAATTGTGTATCATCATTTTTTGCGCGTAATTTTGTATTGCATTTTGATAATACAGTATCTAACCGGTCACGTCTGCTACAGCTGCACTAATAGTTTCATATACATGATACTGTAATCAGACAGTGTCTAGACTTAACTGTTACATACATCTTTACACGAGACTGGTTGTATTTTTCAGAATTATTGTGATACTGAGTTAAATTTAACATTTTATATAGGGCTGTTGATTAATGTAATTAAAGTGTAATTGATGCGTTAAAAATATGCGATTACATATTTAACACAAAGACCTATATGCATTAAATTTTACTCAAATCCTGTTATTGCAGAAAAGAAAATCAGTAAATAACCCAATTCTATAACCAGATCATACAAGATTTAAAAAAAAAAAGGAAAAAAAAACCCCGAAAACTAAAACTTTCATGTCTACATAAAATTACATCAGCGACATGACCTTGAAACAATAGGATTGTCATTTCTTAATTCTAATGTATGACCTTGAATGATACAATTAGTTAACATCTGGCGTAGCTAGAAAGCTTGATTGACAGATGCCATGATTTGGAAACGGTCGGTCTTGTGTAAATTTGTTATGGGACAGAGGGTGTACGGCGGTTGGGTAAGCCTTAAGTGACGTCATCTTTGTGGTGAGGGGGGGGGGAGAGAGGCTGCTAAGTGTCAAAAATGTAACTGGGGGAGGGGGGATAAAAAAACGCGTTAATAACAAGTGAGCATCTACTCTCTGGCTATACTATTATGTTATGAAAGAAAAAGCACATATGAGATATAAATGACGTGTCTATTTTTTTGGGATGGTAAGTGTAGGGTAGGGTAAACAAGACTTAGTATGGCGGCGAAGTGTTGCAAAATATGACAGGGAAGGGGGAACATGGGTTGACATACGTCATTAACAGCACGAGAAAAACACATATTTAGCACTGTTGATGATTAAAAAGAAAACAATTCGCATCGCTTGACGTGATTGATACATGTCAATAAACTGGTCTCAATAACTAATTCAATAGACATATATGCTAATGCTTAATAAATCTCTAACAATTAATTATACCTCTTTCGTAAATTAATCTGACTTGTTTATTATGCCAATTTTATGATATGATATTATGACATACTAGTTTGAATACAAACAAATGTATTGTATTGTTTCGATTAAAATGTGCGTTAATTTGCGATAAATTTTTTAATCATGCGTTAATTTCGATCAATTTTTTAAATCGAACAGCAGCTCTAAATTAAATCCAAGTTAAATGTAACATTAATTATTTATTTTGACATAAATAAATGTATTTGAAAATTCAAACATTTTGACTATAAGCACAAGCATGATCCAATTTTAATTTTTTTTGTTTGTTTAATTTGACCTTCTGTATCTTGATTTGTTTTTCGAAAATGTTTTTGGTATTAAGGTTTTTTTTTTGTAATCTGGCAACTCTATTTAGTTTATATCGTCTGCCATCGAGTGAATTTTTAAATTTATCCTAAATTAATATGAAAAGATGGATATCGGAAAATAAATGTACATGTTCAATAAAACGAAAAGTAGAGCAATCGCGGGATTCCAAAAAGCCGTTATTAAAAGATATTAGGGCGTTTGCAGTATCTGAATTATCACAATCATTGAGGACAACAGTACAAGTTCAAAAGCCAGACACAACTGAAGAAACTATTTCTAATTTGATTGTCGCTGTCACTTCTTCATTTCCTAAATTGGATATTGGAAGGTATGTCTTGACATACGACCTTTCAAATGAGTTGAAATTGCTGCTGATGCTTGATTGTTCGACCCCTGATAAAATATGATTTTTAGAGCTGACAGTGGTGGAAACAGAGGCTTTAGATATGCTTGGTTATCAAACTATTCATCGTGGGTTGTATAATTGCAAATGTTAAAAGATGGCTTTTGCAAATTGTGCGTTTTGTTTTCGCAAAAAGTAATTCCAGTAGTTCATGGAGCATTTGTTATCAAACCATGCACAAAATTAAAAGATTTAAAAGATTTAAACGAAGATGCACGTAGCCACATGCAAAGCACATGGCACAAAGACTTATATAGGATTCAAGCTATTTTGTTGCACTATTGGTAGCCAAAGCAGTTTCCATAGATGAGCTGTTGAACTCATCATTTAGAAGACAAAGTCTAGAAAATTGCAACAAACTGGGTCTCTCCATTTCTACAATCTTTTTTTTTTTTTGCGGCGTGCATGATTTGGCACTTCGTGGAAAAGAACCACATTCTGATATTTTTTACGACCTGTTAGAGATTCGTGTTGAATCTGGAGATGAAGTTCTAGGTAATCATTTGTCAATTAGTTCTTGTAGTGCTAAGTATATCTCGGCAACCAGTGCCGCCGAGAGGGGGGCAAAGGGCAAATGCCCAGGGGCCCGGCGAGTTTTAGGAGCCCGGACTGAGCTTGCCAATCAACTTTTGAAAATATTATTATCAGCACGTGAGGCCCGTGACAGCCCTGCCCAGTGGCCCGAAATTTCTGTCGGTGGGCATGTCGGAAACTACACAAAAACACTAAGATCGAAATTTGTGGGTCTCTCTTGCTTGAAGACATTGTTCGTGAAGCAAATAATTCAGTTGCAATTTCTATACTTGCCGACGAGACAATTTAATTTCAGGCATTGAGCAGATGTCACTTGGTGTTAGATTTGTCAAAGAACACCATAATTACAAATTCATTAAAATTTGGATTAGATACAGCCCCGTAGCGTGAAAAGTTTACAGCAGTGGCCAAGCTATAGCAGGAGGGGGGGGGCAGGAAATAAATTTTACTATGTAGAGAAAACAAGCAAAGGGGCCAGACAAAAATCAGCGAGGGCCGGACTCCCCTGCCCCCCTCCCCCCCCCCGCACGCTACGGGCCTGATTAGATATGACAAATTTTGTTGGTCAAGGATAAGACGGATGTTCTACAATGGCAAGTAAAGAAGGAGCAGTCCAAGCAATAATTCGAAAAAAAGACTCAAAAGCAGCAATTGTACATTGCAGTTCACATAAATTAAATCTTGTCGTGAACGATTTAAATAATGCGAATGCTGTACGAAAAATTAAGTAAATTTTAGTTTTTTCTGAGAAATTCATCAGCGAAGAAAACTAATTCCAAATGTTCCTTTGCTATGTGAAACTAGATGGACACATAAATATAAAGGGTTGCGGATTTTCGCTGAAAATGTGACAGAAATTGTTAAACAACTGGAATATTTAGAACAATCTGGATAAAGCAAGCAAGTTTCACATTAGTTTCTTTCTGCTGTTAGAGGTTAGGTTTGGGGTACATTTGTTGTTTTTTTAGTTATTACACTTTAATGTAATAAACTTTCAGGAAATTTAGTTCAGTTTTATTATAACAACTTTATGACATTTTTCCAAATGTGCCCCCTTGCCCCTCCCCCCTTGAATACGCCCATGACTGCATCTAAGAGCTCATTTTGCAGCATGACAATATTTTCTTTTTAGTGTCTTGATTTGAGAACTCCAGATTGCATTTGACAACAAGTAGGGAAACAAGCTACGCGTAAACATCAGTTACAATGATATACAGTTAATTAGACAATGTAGTATGTAGGAAAACTCACTGACCACTGTATTTAGAAATGTAGGCTACTATACCTGAAATATTACACTGTTGTTGCCTTGATTCCAGTAACTGAATAGTGTTATTATTATAACATATTAATCTTAAAAGGTGGAAGAGATTATCTTTGGATAGGGTTTCCTGATTGGAATGATCTTTTTAGAGAGATTCTAGAGCTGGATAAAAACTGTCTAGCAATAGCCCGACCTTCCCATTAGATAAAAGCTGCAACTCTTCATTTTTCATTTCTGTTACATTTGGCACATCAGCAAACTTTTATTAAATCAATATATAAAATTAAATATAATTGGTAAGTAAATATAACTAAATAAATTTGACCTAAGAAATAATTTTGTTAAAATATATTTAAAAAAAAAATAGAATATTAATTAACGTTCTAGTTCCAATAAATAATTTGTCAAAAACTAAGTAATGTAGTATTTGCTAAAATATAATTATAAGTCTTGACTTGAATATTGTTAAAACCAGTGATTTTGTTTTGTAAAAAAAAAATAGGTACCGGTACTAAGTGATGGATTGCCTAAATTTTATTTAAAACCCAGCGTCTAGTTCAGTTCTTATTGCGCGCAATTTTCAAATAATTCAAATTTAACAAATTAATAAACGTTAAAATACAAGAAAAGTAATAATTTTTTTCCTCACATTTAAAAAGGTTCCTGTACGCTGTACCGGTGCGTATCAGCACAAAAAGCACTGGTTAAAACTAATATATACATGATAATTGATATATCATATGGTCAAAACCATTAATATGCCAATATGGACGTAATCAGTGCCGGCCTTAGACATTTTTGTGATATAGGCAAGGACAGAAATGCCGCCCTTTTTAATTTCATTTTTCAAAGAAAACTCTATAAATGCTATTTATTTTGAAGTAAATCCAAATTATGAAAATAAAAATATGATGTATTTATAGTTTAATTACTGGTCTTCATTCTTCATAACAAATTTTTAAAATTTGTCAACTTTATAAATGTTAAAGAGTTTTAATTTTACGTAGTGTATTTTAGGAAGTTTTTTTTTTTTGCTGAGTTAAAAAAGTATTTAAAAATAAAAAGAAAAAGAAATGTTATGTTTATTAAGCATTAAAAAGATTTAAGAGAATTCAAGAGAAATATGCTTTTCTAGCTTTTGCAGAGGCAAAGTCTTCAATTACTTCGGTCAGATCAAAATCTTCTGCAATCGTTTTCTCTATAGATATTGTAGCTAAACCAACGAAACGATCCTGAGACATGGTAGAACGAAGATATGTTTTTATGAGTTTGAGCTTCGAAAAGCTTCTCTCTGCACTCGCCACTGTTATCAGGAGTGTAAGCGAAATTCGCAATGCCAAGTACACATTCGGAAAAAGAGCAACCAAGTCCATTCCACATAGATAGTCTATTATAACTCTAGGCAACCAAGCCCATTCCACATAGATCGTCTAATATAACTCTAGGCAGCCAAGCCCATTCCACATAGATAGTCTAATATAACTCTAGGCAACCAAGTTCATTCCACATAGATAGTCTAATATAACTATAGGCAACCAAGTCTATTCCACATAGATAGTCTAATATAACTCTAGGCAACCACGCCCATTCCACACAGATAGTCTAATATAACTATAGGCAACCAAGTCCATTCCACATAGATAGTCTATTATAACTCTAGGCAACCACGCCCATTCCACACAGATAGTCTAATATAACTATAGGCAACCAAGTCCATTCCACACAGATAGTCTATTATAACTCTAGGCAACCAAGCCCATTCCACATAGATAGTCTAATATAACTCTAGGCAGCCAAGCCCATTCCACATAGATAGTCTAATATAACTCTAGGCAACCAAGTTCATTCCACATAGATAGTCTAATATAACTATAGGCTACCAAGTCTATTCCACATAGATAGTATAATATAACTCTAGGCAACCAAGCCCATTCCACATAGATAGTTTAATATAACTCTTGGGCTTGATTTTTCTGTAATTTTCCTTAATAAACCAAATAATTCATTAACTGATTGAATTGCAGTATCCAATATCTGGAAAAAAAATTTACTCTGAAATTCATTTCTGGCTCAAGAATTGGATCATCTGAAACTTCATAGTCAAATTGTCTCTTTTTAGTCGAGATCTTATTTGTATTTCCGTAGGGAAATTGCATTCAATACCAAATTATTCAGCCAATGACTTAGCTGTTGTAATTGCTTTGGCAAAACCCTTATCTGTTCTATAATTCTGGAGCATAGTTTTAGTTGCATTCAATTGTTGAATTGATTTCTTTAAATCAAGATCTTTTTCTAGAAATGTTTGCTAGATATATTGAGCTCAAATAAAACATCATACCAATTCACCAATGAACAAATAAACTTGAAATCGAGTATTTGTTGTACAAATACCTTAGCTTCCGCACTGGACTGGGTTCCACGTGGTCCAGAAAGTGAAATGTCATCAGCAATTGAAACGAGTGCATCGTAAATTTCAACTGTCTGGTATCGAATTACCTTCACAGGATTAACTCGACTTTTCCAGCATGTTGCGCATAACTTTTTAACAGTTAAACCTGCTGCCTCCTTGTTTTTGACATATTCTAACAATACATTCCAGCAATGTGTTGGTGCAGAAAAAAAGGTGTATAAATTTTGAATTACCTCAATAAACCTTAAAGCTTCCAAACAACAGTTTACGTCATCATTCACCACCGAATTCAACGAATGCACATTGCATGGGACATAAAAGGCTCTTCGATTCAGCTCTTTAACTCTTGCTTGGACACCATTATGTATTTCCCGCATGTTCGCTCCGTTATCGTAGCATTGTCCCTTCATATCACATAGACAAATGCCCGGATCTGACAGTTCTTTAAGTAAAATTTCCACCATACTTGCACATGTCGAGTTTATAAGTTCTACGAATCCAATGAAGTGTTCATTGATAGAAACTTCTGAAGGTTTGTCATTTGTCGATTCATTTGCTGTAACAAATCTAACAATCATTGTCATCTGTTCTTTGTAACTGACGTCTGGTGTGCAATCAAGCGTAATATTTTGCATTCTTTAGATCATTTATCACTTTCAGTTTTACCTTCTTACTCATCAGTTGAATGATCTCATTCTGAATATTTTTTCCTAAATAATGGTCATGAATTTCATATGATTTATACGTCTTATATGTTCTTTCATTACCGGATCAAAGTCAACAATAACTTCAATAAATTTCTAAAAGTTTCCATTTTGAAGTGTATATAACCGATCAGGGGTAAATTTTGAACTCCATGTACTCTGACCAAAGATATTATTCTTTCTAATACATCCTTCCAGTGTTTCGCTTCACAATTTAAAAGGCGCTGATTCACGTCATCAATAGTTTTATTTTTTTTGTTATCCTCATTTTTAGTTCTTTCCAATCATGATAACTGGTTATATGATCTGGAGATTTTTCATGATGCTGCAATATACTTGACATATTTTTCCAGTCACAACTGCCATGTGTTGCTTGGCAGATTTACTCCTGTTATATATTCTGCAGTAAATACAATCTACCTTATCTACTGACGTAGAATACATCAACCATTTCCTTTTTAAAGTTTCTCCGTTAGCCAGTTTGCGCGTATAGTGGTAATTAGAAAATAGTCTCCCACTTTCATCTTTTGGATAACCAGACTCAAATTTGATCTGCTTTGGATCATGCTGAACAAGAAAACAACGAATATTATCACTTATATCTGGCCATTTAGCAGGATCCTCCATTATATCTGAATCTAATTTTGTTAAAAACTTAAATGCAAAATAAGAAAATAATTTTGAAAATAGTGATGTCATAATAGTGTTGTAATAAATTAAGATAGAGCGTTAATCCACGAGACTTATTTGTTGTCGCCATTCTAAGCAATTTTGTGCTCTTATTTAATTCTCAAATTCATTTTATTTTTAGTTTTTAAATTTTTGATTTGATTTTTTTTTTGCTGGATTTGCCGCTCCTTGAAATAATGCCGCTCTAGGCAGCTGCCTATATCGCCTATACCTAAAGCCGGCACTGGACGTAATATAGCCTATATTACATTTAAATAAATGTATATAAATAACTTAATTTAATATGGAATACATTGGCCAATGACACTAAATATATTTAGGTGCCCGAGTTCGCTAACATGATGGAATAAATTTGGATCGAATTAAGACCACAGGATGAAAGAACACATACATTATCAGAATGTTGTGGATTTTTGTTTGTTGTATAGGATAAGTATGATTGAGCGGTGGTTGTGTACAAGTTCAACAAATCTTTATGTACTTGATTTTTATTATACGAATATCATTAAAAAATCACTTAGAACGGATCAATTTATTTAAGGAAATTTACTTTAATCGATAACATAAAAAAAAATGAAGGCTGACGTGGATACGTTGGTTGACTGAAACTGTTGTTTGATATTTAAGTGAAAACAGAATTCTTCCCCATTGGCTACTTGCCATCAGAAAGATAACATTACTTGTTGATAATTAGCATAATGACAACAAATGGTTTAAGAAACAAAATAAACTCATATTTTTGGATTTTACTATTATATTGAAAGTTAAAAACATACACTGTGAAGAATAATTGTGAAAATATATACAAAACATTTCAAGGAAAACAAACAGACAGCAGCCACTGACTAGTGGATTAGTAGATTTCCTGAATAAATAAGAATTAAATAGATATTCTTATACCAGAATGATTTATCTACAAGTTTTGGAATATATCTTTACCAGAGAATCGGTCGTAGTTTTTCAATATACAGACGGCTTAAAAATTTTACGAACACTACCAGTAAATGCTGATGCAAGTAAATGACAATTCTTGAATTGAAATGTATCAAAACTCTCTGCGTTTATCAATGTCAGTGTACATAATGAAGTTTGTGATGGAGTGACTTCGGATGAATATAATGCAGAACTGTGCAGCTATGTAATATGAAATACGTCGAATACTGTATGTTTACCATCCTGTCTTTTACATGATCTCCTTTCCATTTAGATGCCACATTTTAGCAACAAACCACATATATTGAGGAAATAGCAATGGACAATGATATTCCAAAGCTCTACAAACTATTCTCTTTCTTGATGACATGTTAAAATGTCACATCATCAGATATTTCTATTTATAATAATTACTAATAGAATAAAATAAGGGAGATGACTATGTCACTTGTTTTTTAACCCGTTGAAATGATTTACACTTTTGAATGAGAAAATGTAACCATAGGGGCGGATAATGCTGTTTGCAACCGGGCATCAGATAAGAGTTAGGCGCCTCACTGAAATAGCTTTCACAAATTAAAACATAGCATTCAATGTGAAACTTTACAAAAGTGGTGTCTCTTAATACCAATCCATTGCTATGCACTGCAAACATCCATTTAGCATATCCTTGAATGGAACTAATGTTATGATTTTAAAATGACTAGCACTGAAATATTTTTAAATATTTATTAAGTAGGAACTTTTATGAATAACTTGCCGTAGTCACCAATTCCACAGGCAGCTATTTGCCCTGATGTGCCTCAAGTTTAAAAACAACACTGACAGTTGTGTGTAGGAGGCAAACATTAATTTAAACTGTGCTGTTGTGTGTAGGAGGGAAACATTTAATTTAAACTGTGCTGTTGTGTGTAGGAGGTAAACATTAATTTAAAGTGTTCTGTTGTGTGTAGGAGGCAAACATTAATTTAAACTGTGCTGTTGTATGTAGGAGGCAAACATTAATTTAAACTGTGCTGTTGTATGTAGGAAGCAAACATTTAATTTAAACTGTGCTGTTTACCAGCCAATAATTGTTTTTTATTCTTTACTTTATTTGTTTACCACTTCGTCACTAACATTACTACATAATTTTTATCATACAGTTTCTAGTAAAAGAAGTCATATTCGTTAGAAGTGTAGACCACTCTGAATTGTATATTATGGGAATGTTTGTATTACAGTATTGTCAGGGTATAAGATTTGGGCTATCACTGCTATCAGCATTGACAGGTTATTACTTTCAATATTATTGTAAACTGGAGGCGTGTCTTTGGTAGCTGTGGCGGTTCTTTCTTTATTACAAATCACAACATCAAAAATAACTTGATATAAGAGTTCTTAGCTGATTCAAGTATTTATTCTCAACACAATAACATTATAAAAAATGATGAAATAAATTCCGAGTACATATTGTAAAATCAATCCAATAAATTACCACATTCAAATAGGAACTCAATCAAGTTCTAAGGATCCATCTATAATATCCAAGTACATGTATGCAATAAACTGTCTAGCACAATATCTCGAACATGGAGGTGAACTATTACTCTCTCGTGATCACTCAGAATAAATTAATATATATCACTAAGAAAAATACAACGACACGTCTGTCCTATACGAGAGTGAACTTCCAACTCACAAAATTCTTTCTTACTTCCGGAAATATAAAAAACCTGGATTTAGTTAAATTAAAAGTGATCCTAGTGTTTCGAAACAATTATATTTTTACACGAAACAATTGTACCTTTACAAGTATTAGAATCATCAAATGTTAACAATAAAAGAAAAATTAATTATAGTGTTGTATAACCTAAACCCATGATATAGAATGTAATACTTGTAATGTCAATTGAATCAATATATTAATATAGTGAAATTATTTTAAACAGGTTTTCATTTATATAAATTAGAGTATGTTATAAAAGTCTGGATGTTTGTGTTCATGCGCACAACGTTTTTCGTTTTTATAAAAATCAGAAGCTCTCATAAAGTCTATTACTATTACCATCTTACCAATTTATTCAGAAATTATTTTCTGCTTTATAGTACGCAAGAAAAACGTTGTTTTTTATAAAAATTTTTAGAGCATTTTCGAAAAAAATGCTCTATTGTCCCAGTTTTGTCTGTCTGTCTGTCCGTCATCACCCTAGATCTCAACAATCACAAGTCTTAGACCCATGATGTATATATTATTTTGTAGGTCTAGGCCTGCCATGTGTGTATCAAAAGTTCATTTTGCGATCTGACCTCTGAGGGCCGAAAAAGGGGGCGTATTATGTACCGTTTTTTTACTATATAAGCTATATTAACAATGGAGCGCCCTATATCTCAGCAACCATAAGTCCTAGACCCATGATGTATATATCATTTTGTTGGTCTGACCTCCCAGGGCCAAAATATAAGAGTTTCTTATGTACCGTTTTTGCTTATATTTTAAATATAAATAATAAATGCTAATCATAGGGGCGTAATCATTATTTATTTTTGTAACAATTATTCAACATGATTACTTCCCTCTCTATACGGATTTCGTCCGGCGTGACCGTAACGAAAATGCTCTAAAATGTCCTTTGTCCGAAACGGAAAAGACTTAAATTGCTTGTTTTAAATATCAATAATCACTGCACACTACTTTTTTTTACAAGTTCAACAAATCTTTATGTACTTGATTTTTCCAGAGCGGCTTATATAGTAAAAATGGTACTTTATAAGCCCCCTTTTACGGCCCTCAGAGGTCAGATCGCGAAATGGACTTTTGCTGCACACATGACAGGCCAAGACCTACAAAATGATATTTACATCATGGGTCTAGGACTTAGGGTTGTTGAGATCTAGGCTGATGATGGACAGACAGACAAACATACAGACCGACAAAACGGGGACAATAGAGCATTTTTTTTCGAAAATGCTCTAAAAAAATCGTTGATTAATACAGAGCCAAATCTTCAGAGACAACTTCACTGGCATTGTACTTTCGCCTAAGGTGATGTATGAATGAATTCACTAACAAAAAACCGTCTTCCTGGTAATTTATAAGCTCTGAGAGATGAACATCTATATCTTCAGGCTGTACAGAACCTTCGACATCCAGCCAGCATGGTGCATTGCTCCAGGAGCAATGAAGTGCACTCTTCTGTCAGGCACAACCCCAAGAAATAGCAGAGCAAGTTCCAGGAACTCTCGATAATCATCTCTTGGCTGCTGCACTTGAATATGCTTTTGAGCAAAGTCAATCAGAGAGTTGCGCACATCTTCTAGCGAAGTAGACACGTCTGAATTTGTCAGAGATGTTTCATAGTTTGCTCTGTCAATGAACTGCCAAGGATCCTTGAAGCGTTTGAATAGCAGAACCTCAGGAGATGAAGTGGCACCTAGACAGACTTGGAAGACTGCGCCCAGAATTAGTTCCATAATGTGATGTCTGCAAGCAAGTGATAGAAGACCTCGCTAAAGTTTTTGCTCCAGCAGGATGCAGGTACACTAATCCGACCAGTGTTGGAACTAGTAGTATCAAAGCACATGCCTCTGATCTTGTCACTAACACCCCAGTCTTGCAGAACTTGAAAGACAGCTCCGGCCTGTGCAGCACCAGTTCCGGAAGGCAGTTTCGCAACAGTTAACAACTGTGATGCTCCTTTCCCAGAAACAATTAAAGGAAGTCTGTCGATGCATTCTTTTTTTGTGAGATCCGGAATCAACTTTCCATCCCAATGCACAACCATATGATAATTAGCTTGGAACTCGGCTTTGAGATGTTCTGCGTACTGGGATCTGTGTAGCATTCTTTGACGGCAAACTGTCCAACGGTTCAGAGCCAGATCTAGAACATCGTGACCAAGGGACGTGGCTGTCTCAGCAATGACAAGTGTTGCTGAATTGCTTGGCATTTTTGTTCGTTCCAGTGCAGCTGTTAATCGAGGTGTTAGAATTGGCTTTTTACCTCTCCTTTTCTTAGCACTAGCAGGTGTTTGAGATTAGCAGCTTGCAACAGGTTCTTCACATTCTGTTGTACTCTGCTCTGTGCTGTCATTCTCCTCAGCTGAGCTACTGCTACATGACGAGGATACAAGGACTGCTGACTCCAGAAGCCTCTTTTCATGCTCTTTCATCTCTTGGTGTCTTAACATCATCCGCTGCTTTCTGTCTGCTGAACGTCTTTCCTTGTCAGATAATATCCGGTCTACCCCAGCCATTGCTATAAAATGTATCTGTTAACTATTTGTTTGCTGGCAAATTGCCAAACTGGCACGTTACCAATAGTTTCTAGGTGGTGTAGGTAGGCCTATACTGTGTTGCTAATAGTTTCTTTGTCTAAGCCTACTAGGCCTGCTGTGTATTAAATTACCACTTCCGGGCCTATTTACATGTTTTATATGCCTAGTACAGCAGTGTGGGACAATCCACATAACTTGAATTAATATTATACAGCGTTATACACACAACAACAGTGCAGTACACTATGTATTTTCATCGCGGTCCAATACTCCTAAACTTTGACGCCATTGAGCTACCAGTAAACATGAACTGAATATCTTAATATTTTATTTTAAGAGTTTCTATATATAAAAGAACAAAAATAGGGGGTGAGAGCAGAAATTTTTGAAAGTTCATTTCTAAGCACCACCCTAATGAACATATTATACTTAAAGGGACTTTAATTGTTAATACTAATTGGAACATACAGATCCATATGTGTCAATATACAAATAATGTAACTTTTTAGCAGCCATAACTGGAATGTCTTTTTGTGCCCCCCCCCCCTCCTCTTCCCTTGAATTTCATTGACCTTGTGCACGAGGTGCACCTACCGTAATCTTATTATAAAACATACAAAAAACAAAATTTAACTATAAAAAGTATTCTGCATGTGTGCCTTTTTTTTATAAATGCTAACATAAAAAAAAATAATAACTACAATGAAAATTCTCAGAAAATGATTTCTTGTTCATATAAAAGAACTGTGTTTTCCCTAGGAAGCTAAATAGGCCAGTTGTCCCCTATCTGACCTAACACATTGTTAGTTTTTTATCCTTGAACTTGGTGCATGTTAAAGTAAACATCAGATTTAAGAACGATTAAAAGAAGAATTGTATTTTAACGAAATACTTCCTATAATGACCAATGCTACAGATCAATAACCGTCTCCTTATTTCTACTTTCTGAGAAAATTCAATTTGTTTTCATTACATCATTAAATACAAATTAGAAATAAATATATGATAACTTTTAATGAATGTATATTTGACTGCACATCTATGTATTAGAAATAGGGGTGTGCCGGAATCCGGTCCGGAACCCGGTACCGCCGGATTTTGCACTATCCTGTAAAATCCGGTTCTGCCGGATTTACAAGTATCCGGAATAACCGGATTCCGGAATCCGGAAAATACCGGATTTCTGAATTTGCCAGATTTTGTGACTCACGGACCATAATCTGAAATGAAAGTAATTCTCTTTCCCGAATTCTACACGATCACGATACATTAATCGATTGTTTCGAGCGTTGAGCTTGTTTAATGTTTTGAACATAGAGTCAGCACCGCTAATAGTGGCCAATCGGCCCAATTCCATACATGATAGTGCGGGGATGAGTAATTATTATTCGTGACGTCATCTTAACCGCAATCACCAAAGACGTTTTAACAGAAATAATAAGCAACTATACTGCCCAAGCGCCTGGCCTCCAGCCCGCCAGAAAGTAAATAACAGAAATGAATGGTTTTTGATAAATTCAACATTTAAGTTATTTAGATTTCTCTGAGAGATGGACAAGATGTCTTCTTTGTTAATAAATTAAAATGCATCACCCACGAGATTTCCTGTTAAGAAAATAGTTCAAATATGAATATTAAATATTGTAAAATGAAAAATAGAATATTTTTCCATTCTAAAATTTCCGTGAAGAAACACTAATTCTCTAACACTAATTAATATAACAAGTCACTGAGTTGGAAATCTAACCCTAACGTAACGTCTTCCATTAAAAGCAATTCCTTCCCAATTTTTTCATTTTATAATTCTATTTTATAATAAAGGTTATTATAATTCTATTTAAACTAGGAATTAAAAGTCAAATATGCTTTAAAAAAAATTACCGTAATTTTAATTCATATTTTGATTTATATTATCGTTCACTCAATTGTTAAAAATGCGTATCATTTTTGAGTAAAAATTAACATTACGTTAGCGGTCTAGTATAAATTTAAAGGTCTTTGGTGATCTCTATGACATCAAGCCATCTTCGGCGATTCTCGCTTGCGCTATGATCTGTGCTCTTTGGTTTAAACCAGGCTTGCGAAGCCGGAGCCGAAGAGCAGGGAGCCGCTACTTTTTGCTGGAGCTGAAGCCGAGAAGCAGGGAGCCGCTACTTTTTGCTGGAGCCGGAACCGGAGCCGAAAAAATCTGGCGGCTTCACGGCTCCCAATGCTTTTTTTTTACAGCAGAATTTTTTTTTTTTTAGCTTTAAAATTCCAAATTTGTTTTTTTGCCTCCTACAATTTGAAATGTTGTTATTTTTACGAAGCCACAACAGTAACAGCGTTAAAATGATACCGTGCACGCACATCACCACAATAAATCTTTAATGGGGAATCGTTTTGTGTTCGTTTTAAATCTTGTTTACCCTCCGAAATTTTTTTAACGGCATGTTATTTTGTTATATATAAAGTTAAAACAGTTTTATTTTATAGAATAATTGTATCAATCACTTAAAATAAATTTTTACTAAGACGACAAATAGAACGCGTCATTTCGTATTATTATTTGACCGCGAATCAGGCCCGTAGCGTGTGTGGGGGCCAGGGGGGGGCTTAGCCCCCCCCCCTTGCGTTTTGTCTGTCCCCCTCTGCTTATTTGCTCTACTTAGTAAAATGTATTACCTGCCCCCCCTGCTATTGCCTGGCCCCTGTTGTAGAATACCTGGCCCCTGCTGTAGAATTTTCACACTACGGGGCTGCCGCGAATTTGTAATAGACTAAAAACAAAATGGTCGCTTTCTGTATTTAACAATTTTATTATAAACAGAATATCTGAAATAGAGTAGATACATTTATAAGGCTGTGGCTATACGGACCCGGGTCCCAATAAAATCCGATTGTTATTCGGACCCGTGGCAAATATGCACTAAGCTTAGCTATATTTAAACTTTATTTGACGGAACCCGAAAAAATAATAATACAGAGTCCGCTTAGTGGAACCCTAGACACTGAGTAACGATTAAATCATACAATTCAAACAATTATAAAAAAAAAATTTAATGAAGTTTATGTATAGCTAAGCTAAGTGCATATTTGCCACGGGCCCGAATAACAATCAGAATTTTTTGGGACGGGGTCCGAATAAAAATCGGAGTTTATTGGTACCCGGGTCCGAATAATCACTTCGAATTTATAAATAATAAATATAAATACTGAAGTCTTTAAAATATTTTAAATAATGTATCATTTTACTATTTGCTAATTTGATCATTGAAATAACTTTTTATTACTTATGAAAATGGCGACTAGTGAAACCTCGGTCGAAAATAATGATATGATTCTGGATGCACTGAAACGGTTTGTTTTTAGTAAAACCGATATGCGTATATTTTTCAAGTTCCTGACTATGGGGCAGCCCGTAGCGTGAACATTCCACAGCAGGGGCTAGGCATTCTACAGCAGGGGCCAGGCAACAGCAGGGGGGGCAGGTAATACATTTTACTAAGTAGAACAAATAAGCAGAGGGGGCCAGACAAAACGCATGTGGCCTTGGACCCCTGCCTACCCCGCAAGCTACGGGCCTGCTATGGGGGTGAACGCGACAAAATTTGCATAACTTTTTATCAGCGGCATGTTTGCGTGGCGCAATTACAAACATTTTTCTCGTGTGATACTATCTTAATAGGGAGCCGGAGCCGTGCCGGAGCCGTCAAATTTGTGGGAGCCGGAGCCGGAAAAAAATTTGGCGGCTCCGCAAGCCTGGTTTAAACGACGGTGTGATTTTGTGGCATCACTGGAATGTGTACATTATTTGGCTGTGGACTTGGAGTAACTTAACACTGTCAACAAACTAATAGTCATTAGTTAGTTATCAACATCTTATTCTTACTTCTTTAGGCTTAAATAATGGCTTTGTCAAACGCCAATTGAATTCATTAAAATTTGTATTTCAATTTCAAACTTGTAAAGTACAGAAATACAGAATTATTGTTCTCAAATCTCAATTTCATTCAATCTTGTTATTTGTTTTTTTCAATTAATTATCCATTTCAATACACATCATAAACTATGAACATTTGAACAATAACAATAAGCAATAAGCATCCAATGAGCGAATGACAAGACGAGATGAACTCAGATGTTGAGTCTGACTTTCTCCTCAGATTCAAAACAATTAGTGCACTACAATAGTTCTTCACTTCCAACTTCTAATCAGCCAATGTCATTTAACCATTTAGGCCAACTGTTCAGAAGGCATCCAACCCTTCAGATTTACCGGTATCTGCAAAGTACCAAAATCCGGAATCATAATCCGGATCCGGTACTGGATCCGGCGGATTTCACATAAGAAAATCCGGATCCGGATCCGGTTGGAAAAAACGGATCCGGCACACCCCTAATTAGAAATAATATATTTTAACAAAATCATAATATTTTTTTATTTTATATTATTAGGTAGAATTAGTTGTGTACAATAGATAAACACAATGAAATAAATAAATAATATAATAATTTGTCATTTATTGCAAATTGATATTCATTTCTCCCCTTAAAAATTGATAATTTATCTTACAAAAACTGGTGTAACAGAAACTTAATAAATCGTGTGGAATGTCATGATCTAACTGATTCTAACTACTTGTTCACTTCTTCAAGTGGCTAATCAGTCAGATCTAATTTTGATTATCCCATCTTGCTTTATTTTCAGGCACATGTTTAAATGTGTGTAATACTGTATTATAGTGTTTTGTAGTCATATCAATTTTGAATCAGTTTGCGTCACGCGGACATTACTAAAAATAATGTGCAAAATTATTGCTTTTATAAACATTTATTTATAATAATAACATAAAAAACGATAACAAAAATTTTTCCATTAACACTTTCGATATATAAATAAAAAAAAATCAGTTTATAACACTTGTCGCCTTTTTTGTGACCTTATCAAACATATTACATGATGTCAACAGTCTATCTTCTTATGACGATTTTCGAAATGAGCCCAACTAGGACAGGAAATGCAGATGTGAGTATTGTAGATCCGACGCTCTTGATGAATTCCCATGTTGCATTTTCTCTGACTTCTATGAATTCCTCCTGCACTTCTTTCGTTTCGGACTGCAGTCTCTTTTCCATAGCCTCAATTTTACATCTATTTGCCTCATCCTCTTCTTCTAGCTGTCGAATTTTCATCTCCATTTCTCGGCTTTGTCTCTCCTCTGCCTCTTTCTGAAGTTGCTCTTTCTGAGTCCTCAGCTCTTCCAGTTTCTTCAGGTGCTCCTCTCTGATAGCTTGAATCTTCACTGCATTCTGCGCACTTTCCATTTGCTCTTCAACACAGGCATATATTCTCTGCGCGTTGTTTATAATCTCTTTTAGCGCTCCGGTCCTTCTGTCCTGCATTCTGATGCTGCTCAATAAATTTTCCGCTCTTGTGTGCATGCCTTGAAGAATTTCCAATTGCCTTTCAGGCTGGTCCAGCTGTACGCTGCTCAGCTGCTGCAGAATCAAACCCGCTTCTTTCATGCTTTCTTCTTGAATCATTGGCATCTTGGCTTCCACTAAAATTTTATCTCTTCGAAAAGCTGCCGCTTGAAAATGACTGTCGGTGTATCTGAGATGCAGGTAATTGAGACTGTCAACCAATCTTATAAGCTCATCAATTTGACCTTTGATCTTCATAGCGTCTGTGGTTCTATTGTCGAACAAGACAACTCTTTCTCTACATTCATCGACGAGGAATTTGAATTCTCCCCCTTGTGTAGCACACCAGTCGTTGAAAGAAGCCATCTGGGTTTCTTCAGGGTTATAGTTGTCTCCGCCGGTAACAACCACAATGCTGTACTTGGCAACAAGATCATCTCCAAAGATGTGCTTCAAAAGCGTCACAGCTTGTTTCTCTTCGTTCGTAAACCTTACACCGAATCGAACGACTAAGAGAAATGCGTGATAACCTTTAGGGTTGGCAGCGATGGCACACTGCATTGCGTCGATAACCAGTTTGAGAGCCTCTTCGTTATCAAGGTCCGTGTCTCCAATGCCTGGTCCGTCAACCACTTTGATGATCCTGTCTCTGTATTCGCAGTAATCGAACTGCGTATGCTTGGTGACTGAAGTAAAACTTGGGCTACTTTTAAAACATTTTCTTCCGAGGATCGTGTTGCCGGTAGCACTTTTGCCATTGCCAGTTTTACCAATAAGAAGAAGATCCAATTCTGATTTAGACTCTGCTAAGATAAACAAAAAAAATTCTATAGTTATTAATTTACAATAGGTTGTTGTTAGTAAATAAAAGAAACTTTTTGAATAAAATCATAACAAGAAATATACAAACAAACAAAACCGTAATCTTAGTACTGTTCCATAACTTCATAACTTTGACTCAGATACATAGGCTTAGCGAGGGGTGGGCAAGGTAGGTCATCATGCCCTGGGCGCCACTCACAAAGGGGCGCCAAATGGTATATTTTACGTATAATATTATTTGGTTTTCGAATGGGGGAGGGGGTTGGCGCAAAAGGTATTAAAAAGGTATTGTGCCCGGACTCGAGATAAGCTCGCTACGTTGCTGCTCGGATACTTTCTGGTTCAATGTACTTTCTATCACAAAAGCGTTTTAAAACCAAAGCCTTATTACGAGAATGTTTCGCCTTTATTAATGACATAAGACCAAATGTAAACAGAAATACACGTATTCTTTAATGTGTAAGGTCCTAAGGCTACAATACCTGACAGGACCCGGGTATTCCCAAAATAATATATGCATGGGCAAACTTTTTTGAATCGTGGGCCACGTTGGATTCTAAAATTTGATTGGCCGGCCGGATCAAGAGCAGATGAAGAGAGTGTTGATAGGAAATATTATAAATTCAATGTAAACGTCTAAAGATAAAAGGGTTCACTAAGGAAACGATTAGCGGGCTGCGGGCCGAATGAAGTAGTTCAACGGGCAGAATTTGGCCCGAGGGCCGCGGAGTTATGTGGCTCCGTTAGTAGTCTATTTCGACATAATGACTCTCAACTGTGGCGCCCCGCAAAACCGACCCTTCCGGTTGTTTCTAAGTCGTTTTTAGCCCCTAAGCCCATCACAAGTCTCCATATTGAGCCCCGCACCATGCTGAGTGAATGCTGAATGAATTATTCACGTTAAATTGATCCTCCTTCCCCGGGATAGATTTTAACGTTAAATAAAAAAAGTTTAGGAAACCTCCACCCCCGATTCCTCTAATTATATACCATCAGCCCCCCCCCCTTGTAGAAGAAGAAATTAAGTTTGTATGTACGTATATAGTTTATTTACATAACAGATCTTCAAGAGCTTCAGTGGGGGGGGGGGGAGCGCATCGTGCTATGCTACAACATCCCCGTGGCACACCATCAGGGGCGGCATAAGCTTCTACCTCAAAGGGTTGAATTTTGAAATTAAAGAATAAAAATATCAAGTTGCACCTGGGTGGTGGATAGACAAGGCGCGGCAATGGATGATGCTAATTGAAAAGGGGGGGGGGCTTTAAAGTCGTTATCAGAGGCGTAGTTTGTTGGGTTTTGTTTTTTTACAGCACCCTGGGACAAAGTGAATTTTGTGGTGCCCACATTCATGATTTCCCTTCGTAACACGGTGGTAAATAATGTTTTTTTTTTAAACATTCATTTTGATATCCAAGAGTTGTTGCGCCCTTGGCCATTTATGGTTAAGCCCCAGTTCAGACTACGTGACATCTTTAATATGACCTCATATTGAATCGTTTTTTTTAAACTTCATTTTGTCTCAAAATTTAGATTGAAGCCGATATAACAACATGAACTACATATAAATAATTACACAGGCTTTATTTAGGTCATATTTAGGCATACATATGTAGGCCTATTTACATAGTAGCCCACTGATGCATATCTGGAACTAAAGTAAAAATGTATGGAGACATTATAGGTTGAAGCGCCGCCACATACATTGTGAAATAAAGGCAGGCCTGTTGCCAGGTCAAAGTAAGCAGGGAGGCACCAATATCCAGCAAGGGGGCGCCTTTACTTTTTCTTTATTTTCTTCCTCTTTTTCTTCTTTTTTAAGAGGGAGGGGCACTCCACACCTAGCGGGGGGCACGGCCCCAGCCCCCCCCCCCCCTTGGCTACGGGGCTAAATAAAGGTAATATCACTAGATAGCAACAATAATATTTTTGATAAATATTATTGATACTTTACCTCTTAAAACATTCCAAAATCGTAGTATTGATTGTTATTTATTAAAAAAATACGAATTTTTTTTTAAAAATTTGCTTAAATGCATTAAATAAATTGGAAAAAAAGTTCTCTATATTATATATATAATACTGTCAGCCATGTTTAGAGATAACCTGAATTGTTTACAAAAAAAAAAGGCAGCTGCCAACTACAAGATTATTAAAAAAATACTGAAAGAAAAACCCGTAATTTCAAAAGAAACTAATGCCCAACACTTAAAGAACATGACCAAAATTATTTAAACCAAATTTATGTTAGATGGATAGCTGCTCTTGGGGCCCCTAGAGCCGTTTATCTTGTATCGCTATGTATAATGTGTAGAATGGGCCCCTGAAAATGACATAATTATTAATATAGCTTATATTGTAAAAAACGGTACCCTAAGAAACACTGATGCCCAGCCCTCAAAATACATGACCGAAATTATTAAAACCAAATTTATGTTAGGAGAATAGGTACTCTTGGGTTCCATAGGGCCGTTTATCTTGTATCGCTACGTATAGGTGTAGAATTGGGCCCTGAAAATGACATATTTATTAATATAGCTTATATTGTAATAAACGGTACCCTAAGAAACACTGATGCCCAGCCCTAAGAAGGCATAGCCAAAATTATTTAAACAAAAATTATGTTAGGTGGATAGATACTCTTGGGGCCCCTAGGGCGGTGGTCGTGCGGTGTAGAGTGCTCGACTGTGGCTGGGAGTTGTGCTAACCACAAATTTCCTTTATATGCCTAGGTTACTGAAACAGCCCTTTGAGGCATAATGGAACTTAACATTTCTTTGATTGTAAGAAAAAAGAAACAATTTTTTATACATAATGTTCTTAATTTACCGAGAATTTTCAATATCTACTTTTGATGAAATTAAAAAAAATGTTATTGTTCAGATGGTTGTTTAACTGATATGTTACCGTTTTCTTTTCAAACAAGCTCGACCTAATCTTTGCCAATGTTTTACTCTGTATTTGCTAATGTTTCACTCAGTAGTTGCTAATGTTTCACTCTGTATAAGCTAGTATGCTAGTTGTAACATCATCATATTAAAAAAAGGCACAATGGACCAGAAAATGTCATATTTGTAAAGTGTAACTATAAATGGCTAGTTATAGCGAAATGCGAAAAATATCATTTGGTTAGCTTATTCCTGACTGTATAATTGATAGCTTCTTGATATGAGAGAAGATTTAATTAGGCCAACTTTATTTCTCCAACGCAACATTTAAATTGTGATTAATCATAATAAAATTTAATTTATATTGAGTCAAAATAAATAAAGTTAAATAAAGTTTACAGTTTAATTCATTGAAAACAGTTTGATAAAAGCATCTGAGCCTCACATATAAACTATAAATTGTAGAGCAGGTGAAGCATTTATCAGACAGTGTGTGCTTATAATGGTAATTTATTACATCTTTACCTTTATATAAGTGCAATCTGAATTCCGTTTGACAAAAATATATATAAAAAAGTTTCAATAATTAGTAAAAATGTGTCTTATAACGATTTGATTTTTTAAAATTATAATAAGATAAATTAGACTTATAAAATATTACACAGTAGTTTTACATATTACTATATTTTTGCAGGTAATTTATGGCTATAAAAAATACATTCAGTGTCACACGGAGGGGTTCACATTGTTAAAATTTAAATAATTCTATAAAATATGAAAACTGATATCTTAAGTCACAATGATGTTCAAAAAATGTGCCGCTATGTTGGCAGTTATTAAAAATGCCCTCCATTGGCAGATACTAATAGTACTTTCTCTATTAACATTAAAACAGTGTAAACTCTTTGATGTGACATTCTAGGACAAAGAATATAATTTAACTTACCAAATATTAACGATAGAGTAGTTTATTGTAATTTAAAGAAATGTTAAATCTAATCTGCAATTATTAATCTAAAAGTCATTCATCACTTATATGTAAGAAGGTACAGAAAATTTGAACTGTATAATAAATACGGGGTAAACTAACAATTACGCAACTTGCCTATATCGAATGAAGTGTTTCTTAAATATTCATACTTGATTTTTGTGTCTGTAAGTTGATTAATCAACGTATTGGAACTTTGAAGATGTAATAATTCATCATTAACTAAATTACTAAGTCGTTGTTCAAGTTTTAATAAATCATTTTGAAATGTATCTATGCCATTTTTGTTCAACAATACTTGTCTGTGACATGCAACAATACTGTTTGTAAACTCTTCGAGCGATGCTTGCTGACTGTCTAGATATGAAATAGATCTTTCGGCTGTAACATTTTCAAAAAAATTGTCAATGAACTTATCCAATTCTTTTTCGTGTGGAATTTCCCCAAGACTATCTTCAATTTCGTGTGTTGTCGAAGTACCTGACATGATCTCAGGGTATGAAATAAATTCAACCAACCAACGTATTATTAACTGGTTATTTTGAAGAAAACTTTGAACTGCATCGATAAGGACTGAAATAGTCTCAGAAGTCAATTTCTGAGTGTTTTTTATAATAAAAATTGATCTGCCGATATCTAGGAAATCATCTGTGGCAGAGTTATAAACTGATACTGACCATCTGAAACCTTTGTATGTTTGTCTAGCACCAGAGGTAAAGTCCAAGTAAAAATGTAAGGTCCCCTCTTCTTTCATCTCTAATATTCCTCTCAATTTGTATTCAGTAATATTGCCAGCAATGTGTATAGGTGTGCTGGAAGTATGGTCTTTAGCAGATTTAATATCTTCCAATTTTGGACAAACATGGATAATTTTTATCGTGTTGTCCCCATTAAACTTTTTATCCTTTGTGATCACAGTCAGATAGTCTTTCAATGTCTGTAGAGCCATTAATGCTTCAAGATGGAGGGACTGTGGATAATTTGAAAATAGTAACTTATTTTATTAATGACAGGTCGATTACCTCAATTTATCTCCGTAATTTAAAATAAAACTACTACCAATAGCGTTAATGAATTCTAATAGGCTACCGACAAAAAAAAAAAAACCAAAACAACAACATTGTATGGTGGAATTCAATTTCTAAAGAGAAAAAAATATTAGTAGCCAGTGTTAGGTCAAAACCTAAGCAAGTGGATAAAAACATTAAGGATTGGCATAGGAATACAGCCCACTCAAATAAACCTTTATCCGGCACTGGGTACGTTTACAATGGTTAATAGTTTTAGACAAATTCATTGCTAGGTATTTGGGGGCACTGGCCAAAAACTTCCATTTATATAGGAGGCCCTATAAATACGTACCAGTCGGAACCTTCTTAGCATCAGATTTATAATAATTAATTCTTAAAATGATCCCTTTCGCATTGCCCCTAAACCCCCCTCCCCCCCCCCTACCAAACCAGGTTCTGTTTATAAGCATATGAATAAAATTTTTTTTTTACTAGTCTACAAAGCTACTGTAAACTTACCTGTGCAATGTTAACTTGTAAACTGTAAACCTAACTGTAAGTCAGTAATACCTCCTGACCTACACACACAGCCTGTGTGTAGGGCCTATTTCTAAATTTGGAACCGAAACTAGCACAGGCAAAATTATAACTGCTGTTCGTAAGTTGATAAATCATTTTCCTTCTTACTTAAATGTTTTACTATAATATTTAAATCTTTACTTTTCTTCTATGTGTTAATATTTATCCAGTACAGTTTTAGCTATCAAGTATAGCTTTAGCTTTTTAGAAAGATGTGTTTTAAATAAAAAAATTCAGCTCGTATTTTATGATTACATTGAATTCTTCTTGTTCTAGCCTTGCTATAAAAATATGTCAGTTACATGGACTTAGTATTCCAATTTCATTTTTATTTCAAGAGCTATTGCCAGGAACGGCAAACATGGTTAAATTAAACTTATGGATAATAAAATAACTCTAAGTGTAATGAATTCTCAAAGAAATATCCCCATAATATACAACAGGTAACGGCAACGCAATATATATATATATATATATATATATATATATATATATATATACAGTGCTTTCTTGTGCCGAATCGCACCGATACGGCATACTGGCACCTTTTTCAATGTGGGGAAAAAATAAAATATTTTTCTTGTATTTTAACGTTTATTATTAATTTATTATATTATTAATTTGTTACAATTGAATTATTTAAAAAATTGCGCGCAATAAGTATTAAAATAGGTGCGTACTGGTAGTAAAAAGTTAGTCAATTCATCACTGAGTACCGGCGCCTATTTTTTTTTTTACAAAAAAGCACTGTAAAAATATATATATATATATATATATATATATATATATATATATATATATATATATATATATATGTATAAAAGGCCCAAAATAGCCCAACAGTTAAGTCATGTTACGGCCAGTACTTTAAGACCTACATTTATCATGATAATTACAAAATAATCATTACGAGTGTATATAAGTATGTATGTATGTATGTGTGTCTGTATATATATAAGGTCCAAATAAGCAAGAAGTTATGATCAGTACTCTAAACCATACGTTTATCATGATAATGACCAAATAATCATTTTGTGTATTTTCTTTATGAATTCTGATACATTATTCATCTATTTTTCTACAAAATTACTTTAGATATTTTTAACATCTTTCGGGAAAAAATTACCTTCAAGATGAGCCTTGAATACCAAGATGTGTGGAACAAAATTCAAGCACGTAAAAAAAATGTACCAAATCCTGAAGTCCATTTACATAAAGTAAGACTCAATTTCTCTACGTATAGCGAAGAATCTACACCAAAACCTGCATTATCCAACGAGATGTACACATGTGTTGGGAGACTTAAATTTTACCCAGACAAAATGATATATATGTACTTGGAAGTTTCCACAAATCCTAGATTTCCGAAAGCTCCCTGGCCAGCTAAAGTTACATGGAAAGTAGAGCTAATAGATGAGAATGATGAAACTCGAAAATTACCGCTGGGTGAAAGTTCATTTATTTTTAACAAACCGAAACAAGGTTTTGCGTCTCATCCAAATGATTGGATCTCCGTTAGTTATAATCAATTAAAGGGATCACCGCTGATTGGGCCGGATAAATCAATGACTATCAAATGGTCGGTAATATCAGAACCAGCTCTAGAATATTTGTATCTAGAACAACTGGAAGACATAATTCTTCAACGAGAGATAAACTCTGATAGATTGGATCTAAGACGTGGACTTGAAAAAATTGAAGAAATAAATAATTTAAGTAAAGAAAATACAGTAAAGATATCTGAGCTACATGGATGTATAGAACGCATTCAAGAGGGCTGGGAAAAATCTATTTTAGATTTGAGGACCAAATGGACAGCACATTCTGAACAGATTTCTTCTCTTGAGAGAAATGTTCAGACGTTAAAAGACAATGTCCTTTCCTAAAATATTCTAACTTATAAATGTCAGTTTTGAAATTTATATTTTGATACATTATTTTATTTCCTCCTAAGGTAGAATTAACTTTCACTTTTTAAATAAAATATTTATATTTGTTTTACTTATCATACTATGTATTTTGCGTAATTTTATCATGTTTTCTCACAAAAATGTCCATTAATGAATAATGCAAACAAAGGCAACCGTTGAAGTGCTTAGTCATTACACAAGAGTAGAATACATCGCATATAAATTAAAGAATTGAACTATAGTATAACATTATTCAGTTATATAATGTATCTTAACATTAAACCACTGACATCTATAATATAAATGAATGTATAAAACATACATGAACGATATTAAGATGGGAATTACTGTTGTATTACTGTTTGAATTGGATTCATTAAATCATTTTATTACCATATGTAGTTGTATTCTACACCAACATGTTAAAAACTATATTTTTATTATGATATACCTATAACAAATAAAATAGTTTTTTTTTAACTATACTAGTTCTGAATTTCTTTCTAGCATGGCAGTAAAAATCCCATGGCAGCATGGTATGTGAAATAATAAAAAAGACCGCGGACATTTCAAAATATTTGTGTTCAAGTTCAACGTTCTTTATTTGTTCCCTTATCTTACCGGGTGACATTTTTTTCATCCTGTGTTTGGGACTCCCCACCATCAATGTACCCGGTGTGTGTGTGTGTGTGTGTGTGTGTGCGTGTGTGTGTGTGTGTGAAGGGAGAGAGGGGGAGACGGGTGGTAAATGATTTGCTAAACGGGGAATCTAATAAGATACTTGTACTAGGTTGGTCTGGATGTAAACCGCAGTGCCACTGAGACTTTCATTTCTGTAATCGAATATTGTTAAAACTCAACGTCGTACAATAAGAACGAAACAATGAAAAATACAAACCATCGACAACTTTATAATTGTTGTAAATATTTGTATTTTTATTCGAGTATAACAAAATCCACACTAAAGATACGTAATGGCTCGTTGTTATGGTTAAAATTGATACGAAAATAAAGATTTTGAATAATACACATTTCTTACTTTTCAATGTTAGTGCGATTCAAATCCCGGCTGCCAGATTCTCATACGTATTCCTTAAACATTCGGCCTTTGAAGTGTATTCTCATTCCCAGCTTTGAATTAATTTTTTTTTGCTATATTAGACTTTTATGTCTAATCTATGTAAATCCAAAACAACTATTTAAAACTGTAGACCGTTAAAAAACATTTATCGAATCTGGACCATAGACATTTTACATCAACTCTGATCCAAGTTTTATCTTTAAGACACATTTTTTACTACTGTATAATATAATTTACACACTTTTTAATGTTACAATTTTTAATAAGATTTAAAAAAAAAATATAGCCACGGTTTATGAGTAAAATTAGTTTCTAAGTGTTTTGAAAGTTGAGAAAATTTTTAATTAAATAGCCAATAATTTTTATATGAGCAGTTTTTTACAATATAAATCTATTATGATTTTAGACACATTATATCATCATACTAGTGACACCAGTGTTTATATTTATAACGTCCGCGCCTTAATTACTCTTAATTACGTCGAGGTCTACTTCCCTATTGTCCATTCTTCTAATTCTCCATACGGAGCGTCACCTGGTTGTCATTGTTTAACTCTCGTAAACTGTCCTATGTCGCCCGCGGTCTACTTCTTAGAGTCGTCCCAACTTTGCTTTTTGCTAGTCTATTGTTCCCCCTTCCTGGCCTTCTTTCATCTGTCGCCTTGTCTATCTTTCATTCGTATAATTCTATTCGATTTGTTAGACATATTTATCTCACAACATCAAAGGGGATAGCTTCCCAGTCTCTAAGCCCAACCCTGTCGTCTAACTATGTCATTGAGGCTTGTTATAATATCTGCTTGACGTTAATTAATATAATACTTTATCATACATCGGCTAGCATGATTCTAAATATACTGATAGACCCGGAGCTAATCATGTCTTTTAGGGTCCTAGGCAGATAAGCTGATAGTTTTTTTGGTAGTCCTATGTAAAAGTGGTTATCGGTACCCCACTTAACAACAGTTCCAATATAAATCAATATCTGATGTGAGGACCATCAACGGTTGCCTTGTTTGCCTATCAATAAGAAGGACAATGGGTATCCCTAAACGACATCAAACGTAAATATGATATTTATCAGAGCCGCGTCTTTCTATGGTGCAGGGAGAAACAACAGTACGTGTTATAGGTGCAGGGAGAAACAGCAGTACGTGTTATAGGTGCAGGGAGAAACAGCAGTACGTGTTATAGGTGCAGGGAGAAACAGCAGTACGTGTTATAGGTGCAGGGAGAAACAGCAGTACGTGTTATAGGTGCAGGGAGAAACAGCAGTACGTGTTATAGGTGCAGGGAGAAACAGCAGTACGTGTTATAGGTGCAGGGAGAAACAGCAGTACGTGTTATAGGTGCAGGGAGAAACAGCAGTACGTGTTATAGGTGCAGGGAGAAACAGCAGTACGTGTTATAGGTGCAGGGAGAAACAGCAGTACGTGTTATAGGTGCAGGGAGAAACAGCAGTACGTGTTATAGGTGCAGGGAGAAACAGCAGTACGTGTTATAGGTGCAGAGAGAAACAGCAGTACGTGTTATAGGTGCAGGGAGAAACAGCAGTACGTGTTATAGCTAAGTAGTTTTCACATGATTTACGTATAATCTGCACAAGCTATACCTTAGGACCCCCACTTTTTTTTTGGGGGGGGGGCGCCCAGAAATTGTCTGGGTGAGAAATTATCATATATTCTCAAGTATTTGGCACTGACATTTAATATCTGGACTTAAAAAGGGCCCCCATATGTCAAATAGCTTATGAACTTCAAAAGTCTAAATCCGGCCCTGGTCTGGCTACCCAGGCTGTTTGAACCCGTGCGGGCATTAGATTTATGTGATCTGACATTTACCGTAGATGGGGGAGAAAAAAAAAGTTTACTATTAGAAATATACTGTTGATGTTTATTTATTTGTTCATAACAATGGAAAGCTGTTAAAACCAGGCAATTTTCCTACATAACCAAATTATCAGCGAGTTGACAATTGCTAGACGATTGTTTGTTTTCTTATATATTTTAATTAGAGCTGATGTTCGATTAAAAATATTGATCGAAATTAACGCATGGTATACATTTTTTATCGCAAATTAACGCACATTTTAATTGAAACAATATAATAGATTTGTTTGTATTCAAACTAGTAATAACATCATAGCATACAATTGGCAAAATTAAAAAGTCAGATTTATTTACGAAAGATGTATCATTAATTTTAACAGATTTATTAAGCATTAGCATATATATCTATTGAATTAGTTATTGAGGCCAATTTATTGACGTGTACTGATCACGTCAAGTGATGCGAATTGTTTTCTTTTTAATCAACAACAATGCCAAACATGTGTTTTTTTTAGTGCCGTAGTTTCCGAACTAATGTCGTTTGTCAACCCCTGTTCCCCCCTCCCCTGTCATATTAAGATACGTTAGTCTTGTTTACCCTACCCTCCACTATCGTACATACCCCCTCCACTTCCCAACCCCCAAAAAATACACACGTCATTTATATCTCATATGTGTCTTTCCCTTCATAAAATAATAATAATAAAGCAAGAAAGTAGTTAATACGTGATTTTTATCCCCCGCCCTTCCCAACCCAGTTACATTTTAGACACTGCAGCACAAAGATGACGTTACTTATGGATTACCTAACACAAGTTTACACAAGTTTCTTTGTTTCAAAACCTTGGCTCGTGTCAATCAAGCTATATATAGACGCGTCGCCGATGTTCACTAATTGTATCATTCAGGGTCATAAGTTTGAATTAAGAAATGACAATCCTATTGTTTCAAGGTCATACAACAACTATGATTATATGTAAACGTGACAGTTTGTGTGTTGGGATTTTTTTCTTGTTTTTTTTTAATCTTGTCTGATCTGGTTATAGAATTGGGTTATTTACTGATTTTTAAAAATGTTTTTCCTGCAACTCTTAAATAACAGCGTTTGGGTAAAATTTAACGCATTTAGGTGTTTGTGTTTAAAAAAAAGTAGTCGCATATTTTTTAACGCATTAATTATGCTTTAATTGCAGTAAATCAACAGCCCTAAATAAAATATTAAACTTTACTCAGTGTCACAATAATTCAGAAAAATACAACCACTGTCTCGTGTACAGATGTGTTGCATCAGCCAAGTCTAGACACTGATTACAGTGTCATGTATATAAAACTATTAGTGCAGCTGTTGCAGACGTGACCAGCATGAAGCTATACATGTACTATCAAAATGTGATATAAAATTATGCCTAAAAAAATAACGATGCAAAATTTCTATCATCTCGTTATTTTGATCTAATTATAAACGGGCTCATTATACTTTCAACAATACACTATAGAACCTCCACCAATACACTATAGTATTTAATGTAAATAAGTGAATGAAACTTTTCTCTTTTTACATCGACCGGGAAGGCAGCAGGAGATTTACTTGTCGAAGCGCTATATAACAAAAACATCTTCATTATATATTACAAGTGGGGCTTTAGTCGACATACCTGGAGGTGAGTGTGTGTGTGTGAATTGCGACAGGTTGGGAGTGGTAGATCTACTTCATAAGTGAACGGACCTTAACTTCAAATGGTTGAGTGAAATTCTGTTTTTATCGATTTCGTGAACTTTCCACATTTTGGTCAAATTAGGGCATTTAAGTGTTGCGTTAAAAAATTTAATCGCAAATTTTTTTTTACGTGTTAATCGCAAGTTAACGCAGTTTAATCAACAGCCCTAATATAAACATGTGAACTCCTATAGAAGATAGCAATGTGTTTATCGTGTAAAGTGAGTAGACATTTTGTAGGCTATATAAATAAAAAAAACATTTTTCATAATTTTCTTATAGTGTGGCACACATTTATAACAACTGATTTTAATTACGCAGTATTATTGCTTTCAGTTGTCATAATTTACATAAACGTGGCGAATCCAGGACTTAACTGAAGCTCGAATTCACCATTTTCACTTAAATGATAGGACTAGCAACACGTTCACATTCATCTAAAAGACTTGACTATTACATCAAACATTAACAGACCGTGGCCAAGGTTGACATTACACTTAAGACCAGTGATCCGAAACCTTTTTTAACTAAACCTCTTTAAAACCTAGAGGCACACTTAAATACAGTGGTGTAGCGAGCTTAACTCGCGCCCGGGCACAGTAACATTTTAGCGTACCCCCACACCCCATTTGAAAACCACATAATGTTATATGTAAAATATACCATTTAGCACCCCTTTGTGAGTAGCGCCCGGGGCATGATGCCCCCCTCACTGCTTAAATACCAGTGCTGTTCTTACATTGTTAAATACCAGAGATGTTCTTTATTTAGTACCGTAAGTGTTCTTACATTGTTATATATCAGAGCTGTTCTTACATTGTTATATATCGGAGCTGTTCTTACATTGTTATATATCAGAGCTGTTCTTACATTGTTATATATCGGAGCTGTTCTTACATTGTTATATATCAGAGCTGTTCTTACATTGTTAAATATCGGAGCTGTTCTTACATTGTTATATATCAGAGCTGTTCTTACAATATTTGTCTTATGCTGTTGAGTACTTTAGTGAGAGACTTCAATAGACATCTTGGACCATACATAGTTGGTCCATATATGTGCGGTAAATCCAATCACCAGATCTAACAGAGATATAACACAATCTGCCTCTGGCTCTGCAAATATTTTTGCTTTATATCCTGACCCCTTTTTTTAATGCTTGATATGGCTACATATTTTACCCTGAAATCTTCATTAGCGTTTGGCTTTTATGTGTGTTCTATTGCTATTTGTATTCTCATATAGACTGTTGCTTATAGCCTGCTATATAGAATTGAAATCAGAATACATACTAAAAAACAACAACAACAATAACAAACAACAAATAACAACCGAGTATTTATTTATAGAAATAAACTATACACTACCCTCAATAATCCTCCCTCCCCCATAGTATCGATCTGGTGACAGCTTTCTCGGAGGTCTAGTTACGTTTTCAGTTTTCCAGGGAAAATGACAATTATTTCCCCAAACTCTTATAAGCTAGAATGTGTTTACAGTAATGCCATTTTTAGAAGCTTCAACTGTGTTGGGATTTGTTTTATTATTTTTTTTTAAACTAACAATTTCTTGATCACCTTGTAGCTACATACACATTTATAGAGTATATGCAGTTGTGTACATAATACCAGAAGAATGGCCACAGAAATACGTCACGAAGGTAAGGTCGTTTTATATGGATGAAAACTAGTACAGTACTTAAAACAATATCTTGAACTCTTACACAATTTTCTTACATGAAAGTCAGAAATCAATATATTTTGTTGTGTATAAACTTTTAAAAAATAATGTCCAGTATTTTCAGTGATAAATGAAAGTCAGATAATATGAATAATAAAGATATTATGTATCTATGATAACTGATTATAAAAAAAAAATACAGCTATGAAGACATCTCCATATTCCAAAGTCTTATGAAAGTTGCTGAAAATGATTTAGAACAGGAATTTATTGCATGATAATCGGTTAGTTGAAATTTCATGTACTGTTCTATCGGTAGTCTAAGCCAGTTTTAGGAATATTTTATTGTGGTGTAGCATTCTAGGGCATATGTACTGAGCAGTACATTTGGTACTCTGCATATGTACATGTATTTTAAAAATGAATAAATAGTGTATTACTTTTAAGGTTGTTTGATTAGCAAAGCCCTTTGGATAAGAAAAACTGTTTTTTAATTATTATATGTATGTTTATATTTTTCGAAGAACGTTAAATCTTCGAGTAAATATCATTTTATTAAATACCTTTTTTTTTCAGATACAACTATGGAAAAATGTAATTTGTTAATAATAGGTAGATCAGGCAACGGGCTGAAGTCTGTGATGAATTCCATATTACAGTCACCCAATAATATGTTTCAAAGGATAGATTGCACAAGTATTGGTGATCCTGACGAAGGAGTGACAGAAGGTCAATATCTAGATGAGAAAAGAAAGTATTACTCTCAGAAATGTAAACAATTGAAGAATGTTAACGCCATTGTGTTTGTTATGAAGTACGGGGTGAGGTTCACAAAACAAGAGAAAGACGCCCTGAAGATGGTTAAAGATTTATTTGGTAGGGAAGTGTTTCAGATAAAATGTTGTCATCGTTTTTACTTACGGTGATCTGTTTTATCAGGATGTAGAGGATACAGAAGATAAAGTCAATGATCGCCGCAGAGTACATTCAGATGAACAAAATAAACTACCAGAAAGCTGTATTGACCAGGAAGGTCCAAGTGGACAGAAATCAGAAGAGCAACTTAGCAAGGACAGACAGGACGCCTTTATGACTTGGTGTAGATCTCAGACTGGTGACATTGACAAATTATTTCAGGAAGTGAAGTACAGATGTGTCCTGTTTGACAATAAAACTAAAGATGGGACCAGAAGCCGATCACAGGTGGAATGGTTCAATTTAGTGAAGAATGAAACTTTGGATAGAATCGGGACACTTAAAATACAGAAAATCACCGGTAGCAACAATATGTTTAGACACTGGAAACTATTTGATTGTTTAGGAGGGAAAAAATAATAAATTCTGAGTTGATTAATAGTCGTTCTAAATTACGCAATTCTTTCCTCATAAGAAATTAAATTTTTAGATTATGTGGCACTTTTTTAGTTCAAATAAAGGGAATATTTTAACTATAAGAATGAGGGACATGGGTGTTCTGTATAATGAAAATAGTAAGCTGAAATTCAGACTCTTGCTAACAATATAATTTCTATGCTAACCTTTCATAAAATATTTGCAAATGTAATCTCTTAATTTTAATTCTAATATGGACTATTGCAGTGCTTTTAGTGTATTATGTCATTTTAACGTTTCCCTGTCGCTAAACGTAGTAAGAGAACATGGCCTACCAAAAGTCATTACCCTGAATCTTTTTACTGAACATTTGAAGTTCGTTGGATACAAGATTCTTATTGAACAGAGTAACTAGGCGATATCTGTGTTAAGAAAGTAGGCCAAAGTCGCCTATTAAATTTGAAATTCAGACAGCGAAGTAGTTTATTTTATTTTTACTTTTTTTATACTGTGTTCTAATAATTTGTAAAAACAAAAAAAAAAAAACAAAAAAATAAAAGAACAACGAAATTCATTTTTCTTCTCAACTTCGACTCCTTATCGTTTTGGACAATCGTGTTTATGTTATTTTTTGTTGTTGTTGTTTTCACTCCCAATGTCGCCAAGTTGATAGAATCTCTGATTCAAATGATAGATAACACGACATTTCGTACCCAGCACATCTGTGCCAACCAACGCTTTACAAACATGTAGCCGAAATAACAAAACTGACACTTTTTTTAGTGTTATAGATTAATGCCATGAAATAATTACTTTTTAAATAATGAGTCAAATGTTAACGTCTTTTAATTTCTAGTCTGTAATAAAATTCACCATGTTTCACTTTAAATACGTATATATTTTGAGTTTGATTGATTGTCAAACTGTACAGATTACTATTGACCACTACATGTACTATACGTACAAAACCAAAAAAATTTTTTTTTTAATTTGTTTATAATTTCTTCCCACAATTTCCCACATATAATTTTTGAATGTGTGAGCACATTTAAACAAGTTTGATTATATATACAAATAAAAATATATGTGTAAACATCTTAATGTGTATCTGATAAACATATTTGTGTTAAATTTGTTGTTTGAATCTGAGACTTCAATAAAGCTTTTTTATAGATTAACTAAGTAGCATACTAAAGGAAAACGCATACAACAAATTACAGTCCTCTTGGGTTTCACTCTGCGGAAATTCTCTTCACCTGGGATTTCTCGGGATTCTGGGATACAATTTAAATTCCTAATATACTGAGTGCTGACGATATAAAAAATATCTTTGATATACATGTATATACACAAGTGAAAAAAATTCAACGCTTTGTTCATCCTCTGACATGATTCGATTAGAAGCTGGGATTCACTATGCAGCCTTAAGAAAGGAATAATCTAAATAAGGGGCTAAAAAACGAATGGTTTCATTTCATATTCTTCGTGAAATTTAGTCATAATGGAAGAAAGAAGACAAGAATGCAACGAATTATTTGCACTTAAACCAGAGGTTCTTAAACTTATGTACTCCGCGAACCCCCACTTGAAAATTTTTTTTTTGACGGACCCCCATCCCAACTTTAGGTACTTTATATATGTATATATTTTACGATGATTTTTTTTTTCAAATGGCTTTGCGGACCCCCAGTAAAGGCTTCGCGGACCCCCAGGGGTCCGCGGACCACAGTTTAAGAACCACTGACTTAAACTATCCATACTGCAGGTGTGTGGGTCAGGTCATATTTCAGTTGTCATTTTATAATCAAAGATAGACAACCTAAAAAAACATTCTAAGTCACAGAGTTAGCTACCCATGTAAAGTGGCTTGTTTACCACAAATGTTTTATTGATTGATTATAAAAGGAAAGAGTCATTCTCAGCCATAAAGTGTGATAGAAACAAAATACATTGAAAAATATATCTTTCTATAACTAGTCAGTCATATTGATGTTAGTAACTTTATTGATGTTAGTAAAAATACATTTATTGATATGAGTAAATTTACATTCATTGATGTTATTTAGTTCAATCTTGTTTGATCCAACCCATGATATCGAGTTTCTAAAATAAAAAAAATAATACACCTTTACGTTAAATATATGTTTTCGACCTTCAATCAAACAGAACATTTATTTGTATGCAAAGGAATACAATTTTAATACGAAGCATTTTCTGCCATTCTTATGAATTGTGTATAACGTTATAAAAACTGTAGAATAAATAACATTATTTTCTCTCTTAGTTCTACTTAATATTAAATGCGTCTTAAAAGGATACATTTTTATCGCCCACTAAGCAAAACTACGGCAAATGGAAAACCCTAAAGTCTACCTAACTACTCGAGAGATCTAAAAAAAAAACGTCAGCGGTACAAGTTGAACGAGGATGGTACAATATGAGTTAGGGAGGTACAAGTAGAGGTGGGGAGGTACACATAGAGTTGGGGAGGTACACATAGAGTTGGGGAGGTACACATAGAGGTAGGGAGGTACACATAGAGGGAGGGAGGTACAAGTAGATAGAGGGAGGGAGGTACACATAGAGGGAGGGAGGTACAAGTAGATATAAAGAGTTATACGTAGATACGTACAAGAAGAGGTAGGGAGGTACACTTGAAATTATTCCTGGGGTCGTAACCCACGCTTCGAGAATCATTGAAATAGACAATCGTCAGCCATCTTTAAACACGTAAGCCATCTTTACACGTGCTCACTATGTGTGTACCGATTTTCTATAAAACATTCGATGCACTTTATTCATTTGATAAATGATAATCTTGATTGGCTGCGTTGTGTAATTTAGGTCAACTGTTTTCCGAGAAATTGTATGCGATCGACAAAGTGTGTCAAAGAATGTTTACTGTAAGATTGGTTGAAAAAGACTTGCAAGTGACTGTGAAGTAGACGATCACATTTTATCTTTGAAAAAAGAAACGCATACAAAACTGACACCAGTATCATATTGAGCTACATTTGATCTGTGAAGGATTGATTACAGAGAACTGTTTTATAACTTTCATTATTGTTTAAGTATGTCTGAACCAGGTAGATATTACTTTTTGTTCTGTTATTTATTATGTATCAGCGTGGCAGGGCTGCCGACTATTTTCTAGAAGAATAATCCAGAAAATATGAGAAGAATATTAGTTGTAGTTAAATAAATAGCAAATCAAATTTTTTAATCTTGATAGCAAGTGAGAATTTTCCAGATCTATTAATTGAAAGGATTTTTTTTTTATCTCTCCAAAAACATCTAGATCTAGACATTTTCTTTTTATTAGATTGGCATCCATGCTGCGCGTTTATTTAGATGTGTAAAGAAAGTGTCCATGTGTGTCTTGTGTGTCTGTTAAGATGTGTAAAGTCTGTTTAGATGTGTACAGAAAGTGTCTGTGTGTCTGTTTAGATGTGTACAGAAAGTGTCTGTGTGTCTGTTTAGATGTGTACAGAAAGTGTCTGTGTGTCTGTTTAGATGTGTACAGAAAGTGTCTGTGTGTCTGTTTAGATGTGTACAGAAAGTTTCTGCGTGTCTGTTTAGATGTGTACAGAAAGTGTCTGTGTGTCTGTTTAGATGTGTACAGAAAGTGTCTGTGTGTCTGTTTAGATGTGTACAGAAAGTGTCTGTGTGTCTGTTTAGATGTGTACAGAAAGTTTCTGTGTGTCTGTGCTAAAAAGACTACCATGACATATTTTTTTTCTTTCTTTAAATACATAAGTTTATCTCTAAGCCCTGTTTTATCTCCACAGGAATGAACCAGACAAGTCTTGATGACTTGAGCCAATGTAAGGTTCTTTTAGTTGGCAGAGAAGGGAACGGCAAAACATCTTGTGTTAGGACAATTAGTCCACACGTGAATGCCCCTACAGTTTCCCAATGTAAGGGAGTTTGCGACACTGGGGAAGATCTCCGAGATAACATCAATGACGTTATTCAGAGGGCAGGCAAACTGATAAAAGAATTACACCAGCAAGGAGGTGTAGACGCTATAGGATTTGTACTGAAATACGGCGTCCGGTTTACGAAACAGGAGAAAAACGCTGTTGAGTCTGCGAGGTCAATTTTAGGCAACGACGTGTTTCAGAAATATGGGTTTGTCTTATTTACTTACGGGGATTTGTTTGAATTAGACGTTGAAGACGAGCCACTTGACTTTGAACAGTGGTGCAGGCAGCAGACAGGAGATATACAGAAGTTGTTTGAAGAAGTCAACTACAGGATTGTGCTGTTGGACAATAAAACCAAAGATCTTACCAAACGGACACAACAATTCACAGAGTTTAAACAAACAATCCGAAAAGTCCAACGCGATAATCAAAATAAGAAATATACAATGCATGATTTTGAAAATGCCCAACCAGGACAGACCATAATATATGATCTAAAGAAAAACAGACAAAATGGAGACATGAATTGGCTTGCATTTTTAATCTTTTTAATCAAGTTTTACGTTTCGTTCATATTTGATAAAATATTTTTTGTCATAAGAAACTCTATAACAATATTTAGAAGTATTCTAGCATTTCCCATAACTTTCTGTACTCAATTTTCAGTTTGCAGTACATTTGTTGGTGCCATTGTGGGTAATGTCGTACGTTGTATTATGTTACTTACCTGCAAATGTTTGAAATGTGTCAGAACAATATTAAGTAAAACTTTTGATTGTTGTATATTTATTCTAAGGCAATACGTCTTTGAGCACTTTAGACCCAAGGGGAAAAATTAAAACAAAACTTTACCAACTGATCCTGTAGAAAAAAAAATCAGCAGTATGATTTCAAAGACAAAGTATTTATGCGTCTTTAGTTACAGCTGTATCATTCAATAAACAACAAAATGAAGTCCTCAGCTGTATCGTTCAATATACAACAAAATGAAGTCATCAGCTGTATCGTTCAATATACAACAAAATGAAGTCATTTTTTTGAGTATCTAAATAAAAAGAACTTGTAAATTAATTTTAATTTTTATTCATATTAAAACTATCTACGTATCTACCTACTATCTAAGTATTTATCTACTTATCTACTTATCTAACCATCTAGTATCTACCTACTATCTACGCATTTATCTACTTAACTACATGTCTGCCCATCGTCTCTGTCTATCTCTATGTCGATCAAAAGAAAAACTTAAGATATTTTAAAATAAAAATCACGCAAATTGCTCTCAAGCGTTTAAATATTAAGCCCATGTTCGTATGATGGAGTAAATCTATTTATAAATTGTAATTTTATGACAAGACGTTCGAGTTTTTGAGTTTTCTCTTGAGATGTATTACTGTATTTTATAATCTTGCTTTCTTTTTTTTTTTCTTTTAGTCTAATCTAGGATTAAAAAAAATAAACAACCAATCGGCAACCCTAACCTGTCTTTCTCTCTATCCATCAAATAAGTTAAGCTTTATAAATCAATAAAAAAAATATTAAAACAAGGAGATTGATATTCTTGACCATACAACTTCTCTCATAGTTTAATTAATTGTATAAAACAACAACAATTGAAGAAATTTTTTATTTTACCCTTTCGAGTTCTAATCATTGTTGCAGAAAAGAGTTTTATATATATATATATATATATATATATATATATATATATATATATATAAAAGTATATCCATACTATATGTCCTGTTTTTTAAAAAAGATAAGGTTAGCTTCATGTGTAGCCCTTTAAGATACAGTCAAGGATTTCAAGAGAATTTATAGTTTTTCTATGTATATTTTATTATTATTATGTACATTGCTGTTTTTAGGTTTACGGGGGTAAACAAGGTTCGCATCTGGAACCCCAACTTTTAACGGTCCCAAGAAAATCCAATAATATACCGTAGTTATGTCCTCTCGTGTCTTAGGCTTTTTTTTTGAGGAGCCCGGGACATCAAACGACTGAGGTCAGTTTACGAGCCTTAGACAGAGACTTCAGATGTACCTTGGGGCCCGGGACATCAAACGACATTAGTTGTGTCAAAGCCCTAGGCAGGGACTTCAGTTGTTTTTTGTGGCCATGGACATTGGGCGACGTTAGTCCATTTCTGAGCCCTACGCTCAGATGCATTTTGGGGCCCAAGACCTGTTTGATGGGGTAGCCCAGTTTTATAATTGAAATGAACGGCTTTGATTTAATGGTAAATAGCTTGGATCTAGGCCCTACAGGAACAAATTCGAACATTATTCATGGGTCACTCGCGTTTACGTATACAAGGAAATTGATAAACACACGCCATAAACGAAAATCTTACAAGCGCTGTAATTAAAAGAAAAAAATCAATGATCGAAATACTAAACTTCGCATATCATTGGCTTCACTGAATTTCTTACTTTCCGGTAACTTTTCGACCAACATATGATTCTGTTTCTGAGCTGCATATCATCTAAAGGACGTTTCTTTCATTTGATGGTCAGGGTGAGTGTGCTCATTTATAATTTACTAAGTAAGATTAAATATAATAATAAGATATATTGTTTAGAAAAAAAAAACAACGTTGTAACAAAACTACATGTATGAGAAAATGAAGCCAGTGATTTCACGTATTGTTTACATTACCCTCTCAATCATTACACTGACCTGAACGCTTTTCATATTATGGTTTGTATGTGTTTATACTCAGGTTTCTCTCTCTTACTATCGCTATAACCCAAAAATGGTTGCTTTAGTAAGTGGAAACTTAGACAACTTTCCTGGGCTCCGCTATTGGGGAAGAGGGGGGAGCCCAGGATGGGAAATTCTTTTTTTATGTTAATGTAACAAAACTAAGCTTTTGTTCAAGGGCGAATAGTGTTGGCTTGCTCGATGAGCGGTGTGATCGTGCGGTATAAATCGCTAAAATGTCGAATGTCCAAGGTTCAAATCTCAATGAGAGGCTTAAGATTTTTTTTCAGATCCTGCTGAAAGTCAACCCAGCTTTAAATAGATACCTGACTTGGAGGAGAAAAGGCGGCTTGGCTTTATGTTAGCTGCACAATTCCTCCGTATTGAGTGGTTGCAGAGATGAATTTTACACTTCATCTACCACGATGAATCCTTATGGGCCCTAAGGGATCTCAACATATCGAACTATTCCTAGGCCCAGTTTACTGTTAAAGCTGTTTCTCTGATTCTGGTGCAACCAAATAATAGCGAACATCAATCTGGTAACACAAAATGACATACAACAAGACCAGTTCCTTAAATTCTTTTTAATATGTCAAGGTCTCTGATAACAAACGGAATTTCCCTTTATTTATCTCCCTTCGCTGCAGTTTTTACGATGTTTACCGACAAGCTGTTTGGTAACAGGCTGACAAGTAACAGGCTGAAAAGTAACAGGCTCATGGCAACGTTTTATTACCCATCGCAATTGGGGGCTAATGTACACATATATAAAAAGGAACACTGACAGTTTTATTGCTGTCAACAATCCGATTCGCTTTTACTCTATAAAAAATATATATATATATGACGGGCACAGTATAACACGAAGATACTCCATGTCAAACAATGATACTTTAAGCGTGCATAAATACACAACAATTACTTCCTGTTTTAACTTTCTGTTGTAGATAAAAAAAAACAACAAAAAATAGTCTTCAATGTGAAAAGCAAAATTCTCAGAACACATAAGCAAGGATGTATTATGTCTAGTATCAGGGGGTGGGAGAATATGAGTTCAAATCCGTTAACTAGGCAGACGCATATAAACAACAATAAGTAAAATAATATAAACAATAAGTAAAATAATATACGTGCATTTAGGTCGAAGAAGTGTGAGAGGGGAGGGGGAGTATTCTAAAAAGAAAAGTGGGGGTGTGGGGGGGGGTGTCTACATTTTGTTTTATTGTTTTATGATGTATAGGAGTTGATAGTTTCGATCATTTTGCTTGTTACATGGACGGTCTGTGGATTGGGTTAAGCTTCATATCATCAGTTCTCTGATTTGATTCAACATATGAATCTTCTATATAGTTTGGATGTGTGTATAATATTAATTTATTTTTTTATGGTGTATGTATTATATGCATTACAATTTACACTGTGTTTTAATCTTTGGATTAAAATGTCCCGAAGCAAAGTTGAATTAGGTGAGTACCTATGTGTTTAAAATACCCACAAATACACTCATAGACACATATTCATTCACTAATTAACACACACACACACACACATAAACATACAATATCTAATTAACACACACAAACACAATCATGGACACACATATTCACCAATTACCACACACACACACAAACATAAACATACATATACAATCACTAATTAACACACACACACATACAATCATTAATTAACACACACATATACCATCACTAATTAACACACACACACATACAATCATTAATTAACACACACACAACACAAACACACATACACAATCATTGATTAACACACATAGACACACATATACAATCACTAATTCACACACACACACACATACAATTATTAATTAACACACACACACATAAACACACTTATACAATCATTAATTAACACAAACACACACACATATACAATCATTAATTAACACACACACACATATACAATCATTAATTAACACACACACACACACACATATACAATCATTAATTAACACACACACATATACAATCATAAATTAACACACACACATATACAATCATTGATTAACACAAACATACACACACATAGACACACATATACAATCATTACTTAACACACACATATAAATACAATATTTAATTAACACGCACACACACACAACTATATATATATATATATATATATATATATATATACAATCATTAATTAACACACACACATATATATATAAATCATTAATTAACACACACACACATACATACAATCATTAATTAACACACACATATATAAAATCATTAATTAACACACACACACATAGACACACATATACAATCATTAATTAACACACACGCATAGACACACATAGACACACACATACAATCATTGATTAACACACACACATACACACACATAGACACACATATACAATCAATACTTAACACACACATACACACACACAGACACACACATATACAATCATTGATTAAAACACACACATACACACTAGAGTGTTTCAAAAGATAATGGTGAAAAAAAAATTGTTTAATTCACTATCGCATACCCCCCAGAAATGTGAGGTTTCGGGTCAGTAATACGATGGCCAAATTATAGGAAAAAATATTGAGTCCATGTCAACTCAACCAGTTTTTTGACAATTGTTCACCCGACCCCCTCAGATATTTGTGAAATTTTCAGGGCTTGTTGTACATTCAAAGTTGAGTGATTCCTGAAAATTTCAGACCATTTGGTCAAAAACTTTGTGAGATATGATTTTTTAAAGTTTTAAGGGTAGTCACGAGTTCGCGTAACATTTACATTTTCGCGATATTTGAACGTGAATATTTCAAAAACTAAAAGAGGTATCAGACTGAAATTTTCAGTATTTACTCATTGTTTTATCCTGAGTTGAATGATGTATTTATCTCAAGTGTAGCTTGCACAAAGAATGTCCTAAAAATTTCCAAACATTGCACTTCAGACAGTTTTCATCAGTATTTGACCCAGTATAGCCAAGAACCTATAAGACATGAAATGATGTTTGTTATACAGTTAGTAAGTAACATATATGTGTATACTATTTTGATAGAGAATCCCTGTTAATCAAATAATAGTGTACTCATGTTGGGCCCCTTTAAGCATCATGGTCTGCTTTCCTCTCATAAAGCCAAGCTTTCTCACTGTTTGTTAACTATGAGCTGGATGTAGAGACATCAATAGCAGCAAATCGTGATGTATCAAGGGTCGGTCACGTTTCCTTGAAACATTTGAACAGTAAAAAGTGTGGTGCAGATGATTTAAACAACTTGTCAAACACTGCTGCTGATATTATTTCAAAGATGTGATGACAGCATGCTAGAAATAGAAGGCGTTTGTCAAACATCCGCTGAATAACTGTTATGGCGCCAGTTTGAACTCCTGTGTTAGAACTTGTATCAAAACAAAGACCAGCCAGCCATTCTGGGACACCTTTCAACTCATGTAGTATCTGAACCACAGCTTTACCCATTAATTCACCAGTTGATCTTGGAAGTTGTAGTATTGTCAGAAGCTCTTCAACCTTCACTCAAGACACAACAATTGGCATTCGATCAACTAGCTCGTCTGATTGGCCACCAACATCTGGTAGTAATTTTCCATCAAAATGAGCAACTAATGGTGTGCTTGGCACAAACATCTCCTTCTGGTTTACTGTGACTGATTGGCAAACATTTTTTCTAGCTCTATATATTGTACTTGTTGACAGTGATACTGTTTTGATTCATCAGCTGGAAAAATTCAACTTTCAACTCCATCTGCCTATCACTTCGACAGCCTTTGTTCTTTCCAAGCTTAACATATCTCTCGTACAATGCTTTCAGCTTGGCAACAGCATTAGGTTTCTGTGTCGTTGGGATGTGCGCTATAAACCATATAGCAAAAACTTCATCGATTACATTTGAGCAGCTTCCAGAGAGAGAAAGCTTCTGACTCTTCAAGTAATAAAGCAAACGAGGCAGAGTGAGCCCCATAGTTGGTAGGCTGTTAGAACAAGTGACTAAATCAAGAGATGCTAACTGTTGACCAATCAACCAGACATCGATTTCAGATCTAGTTTTGAAAGTCTTATGAGGTACAGATGCCATATTAATTATTACAATTGAACTCTAAATCTGAAAGAAAAAGAACGCACAGCAGTGCACATTGCAGAATGAATAATGCGGAATTAACAATTTAAATGTCAATAATAGTACACTACAAAGACAATTTAAAAAATCCACTCCAAAATTGCATCATATAGGCTTACGAACAGGGACGAGGTGTGAGTGTTGCCGGTCTAACTCTTAGAGAAAAATTGATTGATGATTTTATAGCCATATACAAAGCACAAACGAACAAATATCTATATATTTGTATAAAGTATTGGAATAATAATATACACAATTTATATAAATAAATTGTATATATATATTTAAACTTGTAATCATTTTATTATGAAAGATTATGCTAACTATATTCAATGCACACAGGACCATTATATAGCTATAAAATGGTCTTGTGTGTATTGAATATAGTTAGCATAATCATTCATAATAAAATGACTACAAGTTTAAATATATATAACATCTGTTATATATAAATTGTGTATATTATTAGTCCAATACTTTATACAAATATATAGATATTTGTTCGTTTGTGCTTTGTATATGGCTATAAAATCATCAATTAATTTTTCTCTAAGAGTTAGACCGGCAACACTCACGCTTAGTCCCTGCTTACGAATATGCCAAAAGAAGGAGACCCTTTGAGCAGTCTGTTAATGTCAATCTTTTTGACTGAAATTTTTACTGGTTACCTAATACATCAATCCTCATCCATTAATGCCCTATGCGGTTAAATTTGAAAAAAATTTTTTTTTTGAAACACTCTAATACACACACATATACAATCAATACTTAACACACACACATATACAATCATGTACACACAGAAAGACACATATAAAACACATATTAATAATACACACACTGTTGACACATACATTAAACATGATATCTATCTATCTATCTATCTATCTATCTATCTCATCATTTTATTGTATTTTAATTAATTTTATTTTATCATAATTTTTAATCATTAGACCAACTATGTACATTGGCATGAAAAGACAATTCCACCTGTTTTTTTTTCTTTATTTCTCGTATTAGGCCCTAATACATTCATTAGGGCACCTTGAAAAGTTTTGATAGCTAGGGCCTCTATTGACCGCACCCCCCCCCCTTTTCGGGAAAGCTCCATGTTTTAATAAATTTAAATACTTGGCCAGCAAGTCTAGGAGCCCATGGCTAGTGTGTTCGGGTTGATACCCCTCCTCCCCTCCCCCCCCCCCACATTCAGCGGCCGTGCGTGTTTTCCAAAAATGAGCCATTTGAAGATCACGCGGAAACAAAGATAAATGAAAGCGTGCTTGCCCTATTGTATTCACCAACATGGTCTCGTTCAGCCCTCATAGACTGTCAGCTTTTCAGCTAACTAAACTTTAATTATATAATCAAAGCTGTTCTTACGTTTTAGGGGCTTTCAGAATAGGTAGATTCGGGCGCCCTATGCAAAGGTAGATTTTGGGTCCCCAAGCAAAATGTAGATTTCGGGGCCCTATGCTAAGGTAGATTTGAGGGCCTAATGCAAAAAAAAGTAGATTTTGTGTCCCAGTGCAAAAGGTAGTGTTTGGGGGCTCTTAGAAAAAGCATAATTTTGGAAGTCATATTCAAATGTAAAGTTTGGGAGCCCTGTGCAAAGGTCACAAAATTTTGAAAAAAACCCGCAGCTGAAGTTTTGGGCTCCTAATATTCTTTAAAAACATCCAACTCTCTGCTACCCCATTAAAGTACTTTAAAGTCATTATAACACGAGACATTGAAAACCAGTAATGCTAGCATTTCTTTTAAGCCTGATATACACCTTGTAAGTATCAAGATGGTTAAAAAAATCAATTTTTTAAAAATTTTAACAACAGATGGAAATTTACGTTTCTATGAAGGTATTGTAAATTTAAAGTCCCAGCTTGGAACTTCCGTGCTTATTTTCAGAATTATCTCAAAGCCAACAAAATGTTTGCATTAATCGTTCTTAAAATATTGTGATACGAATGTACTTTTTATGTCCCATGTATTGCATCTACAGATAACGTAACCGGTTCAAGAAAAATTCTACTAGTCGGCAGATCTGGAAACGGGAAAACATCTACCATCAATTCCATCCGTAGCGTGACAAGTAATGACAGGACAATTATTGCCGTGGAATGTCCTGGTGTTGGGGACACTGGCGAGGACCGTAAAGAGGATATTGACACTGTGATAAACAACGTGGAGCGGGAAATTAAAGACTGCAGCGTCAGGGCAATCGTGCTAGTCTTGAAATACGGAGTCAGATTCACCAAGCAAGAGAAAGACGCAGCCGAGGATGTTAGAAAGATCTTTGGCGGTGCTGCTCTGCACAAGTACGGGATCCTTGTCTTGACCTATGGAGATCTTTTTGACGTGAACTCTGGACAAACTGGACAGACTTTTGAAGCGTGGTGCGCCGAGCAACAAGGGGAGATAAAGCTATTATTTGAAGAAGTAAACAACAGAGTTGTCTTGTTCAACAACAAAACAAAAGACCCAGAACAACTGAATCAGCAGTTTAACTCTTTATATACATGCGTCAGTGAGATTGATAATGAATATACAACCTCTGAGTTTAATTTAGCTTTTACCGACCGAAGGCTTTTACTCTCCAAGGAAAACGTTCCCAGAACTCAGCACCATGTTGATTTACTTTCGGAAAACCCACATCTATTGGGTGGTAAAAGTCAACTTAAGAATGTTATAGCTTCGAATCTTTCCACAGGTATTTGTTATTTGGTATTCGCTCTTTTGATATTTATGATGCTTATATTTAAATGGTTTCGATGAGTATGGTGTGTGTGTACTTGCTGGGAAGGGAGGTGGGGGAGGGAGGGAAGGGGGAGATCATGACACAGATCGTAAGAAACCAGGAAAATAACTGGTTTCTGAATGAGTTTCAAATAAAGTGTTATTTTAACGATATGCATTTCTTTCACTCGGTGCTTTATGTAATAACATTTTATCTTTATTTATTTCTTTTATCATTGTTCAAATTTATTTTTTTAAAGGAACTCTTCACTTTACTGGGCTGTGTGTATCGATGACCTTGACCTACATACACATTTATAAAATTGAATTTTAAATTTATATTTGCACATTTCATGTATTGCTTCATACACACATAGACACACACTTATACAACACATATTAATACACATACTGCTTACACATACATTAAAAAAATGCATGATATCTATCTATCTATCTATCTATCTATCTATCTATCTATCTATCTATCTATCTATCTATCTATCTATCTATCTATCTATCTATCTATCTATCTATCTATCTATCTATCTATCTATCTAATCTAATCTATCTATCTATCTATCTATCTATCTATCCATCCATCCATCCATCCATCCATCCATCCATCCATCTATCTATCTATCTATCTATCTATCTATCTATCTATCTATCTATCTATCTATCTATCTATCTATCTATCTATCTATCTATCTTTCTATCAATTTACCTCCCATCTAAATCTATCCACCCGTATCCTTTATCTATCAATCATTTTTAATTATTTCATTTAATGAGAGTATATTACATTACATTTAATGAAAGTATATTACATTACATTTAATGAAAGTATATTACATTAAAATTAATGAAGTATAAACAAGTTAAACAATATACATGTAAAAAAACAACAACACTGCAGTTCAGCAGTAAAAAAAAATGCAGTATTTTAATGGCAGTATTAATAGCACCAGAGATAAGGGTTAATTTTCAGGGCTTTCTATACATTCAATACCAACCTAGTCCACTGATAAGAACTGTATTCACCAGACCTCCTTATCTCCTGGTACTTACACTTTAGCCTTATGGACAGATATGTAACAGATACACAAAACTGATTAAAAAAATTTATTGGCAATAATAAACGATGTAAATGAAATAAAAAAAACTAAACAAGTAAAAACTAGACCAGTAAAAACTAGACCAGTAAAAACTAAACTAATCCAAATTTCTTTTCGTTTTTTTCCTATAAAATTTCAACACTAATATATGACCTAAAGAAAAGCAGTAATAGCTTGCTTGAACGTGTCAGATATAGATTTTTATTTTTCCAGAAAAATAATAATTCCATAAACGGAATCTTATCTATGGTCTTGATATTGCGGTCTAGCCGAAGTGGATTTTATCTTAGATTCTTTAGATTGATAGTTACCTTCTGTAAACAGTTTGGGGCACATCAAGATTTATATTTTACCTGAGTAAAATTGAAAAATGTCTTATACTAAAGAATCAGGTAAGAAAGTATACTTAATTTATACTTTTCTATCTTTCTATAAGTATTATATTGAAACTGTAACGAGAATGCAGTGTACTTTTCTTTACAGTCCCAAGGGACGTAGCACCAGCAAAGAAAATTCTGCTGGTCGGTAGGTCTGGAAACGGGAAAAGGTCTACCATCTCTTCCATCGAAAGGGCAACAAGTGCTGAAAGGACAATTATTGCCGTGGAATGTCCTGGTGTTGGGGACACTGGCGAGGACCGCGAGGAGGACATTGACATTGTGATAAACAAAGTAGACAGGAACATCAAAGACATCTCAGCCAACGGAAGTGTAAAGGCAATTGTACATGTCTTGAAGTACGGAGTTAGATTCACCAAACAAGAGAAAGACGCAGTTGAAGATGTTAAATCTGTTTTTGGCAGGGCTGTGTTTCAGATGTTCGGGATAATACTCTTTACCTATGGCGATTTGTTTGACGTGGACACAGGGCAGATGGGGGGTGAAACGTTCGAAAATTGGTGCGCGGGTCAACAAGGGGAGTTAAGCCTACTATTTCGCGAAGTGAACAACAGAGTTGTCTTATTCAACAACAGAACACACGATGTCGAGCAGTTGAACGAACAGTTTGGTGATCTGTATCGCTGCGTCAGTAAAATTAACGGTAATTATACATTAACTCACTTTAATGCCGCACTTAAAGATCGAAGGTCTTTGATCATCAGGGAAAAAGCTCGCCGAAACACGATCTCGTACGAGTTACCAGGAGAACGCCGACCTCTTACGACTGCCAGATTCTTACCCAAAATCACGAAAAAAACAAAGATTATCATCGGTATTTCTGTTTTCTTAGTCGCTGTTGCTGTGGTGGCCATCATAGTTGCCAGTTGTGTTTAAATTTTAAAATAATTCCTGACGCATTCATAAAGTGAGATACCTTGTTCATTAACACAGTTAAGGGTAAAGTGTACATTGTTACTTTACTAGATTAAGGCCAACAATACCCCCGCCCCCACACACACAGACACTAACACATAAATCTGGCTATTTATAAATTATGATGCCAATTATCTTTATAATTTTTAGTGCATGCATAATACTTATTTTATCATTTCTTCGTATACTTTTTTTTAAAATACATATATATATATATATATATATATATATATATATATACATTTATATTTTAGCGTGGACTTTGTGGTGCTAAATCTCCGCATTTTATAAATCTGTGGTTATTAGAAAAATATGTGTTGTACATACATAAATAAATGGTATTATACGAATCAATAATTTATAGCAAAATCTAATCATTATATTATGTACTCCTAATGTACTTGTAACACATTGAGAAATACTTGCTATTAAGCACTATATTGGTAAAATACTTTTTACTTCCACTGATGTACTATACAATATATCGTATTTAAGCTTATTAAAAATAACAATTCTTTGTATAATATTTAACGGAAATAAACACATTCTTGAAATGTATTAGACTAGAAGTTGATACCAAATGTAATCTTCAAATTTCTTATATATATATATATATATATATATATATATGTTACCGTTAGAGTATATAATTCAGTTATTTCATAGAATACCTAGTTATTCCATGAAATAACTGATCGTGTCCGTTAAAGTGTGTAATATGTTATTAATTAGACACTTTAACTAGTTATTCTATGAAATAACTAATGAGAGACAGTTAAAGTAAAATAAACAATTTTTCTAAAATGAAATAACTAGGTAGGCTTATACTTAAATAAACTAATGATAGTCAATTAAAATGAAAAAGAAGCAATTTATTTAATTTATACGGCGTATATAAATAGTATTTATTTTGGTAAAATCATTTGTTACAACACGGATTACTAAAATGACACTTGGAATTACAAAGAACATTATTTCTTAAACAAAACCATTTTTTGTTGCCACACTGGGTTTTACACGAACATTTTTTGTTGCCACACTGGGTTTTACACGAACATTTTTTGTTGACACACTGGGTTTTACACGAACATTTTTTGTTGACACACTGGGTTTTACACGAACATTTTTTTTGTTGACACACTGGGTTTTACACGAACATTTTTTGTTGACACACTGGGTTTTACACGAACATTTTTTGTTGACACACTGGGTTTTACACGAACATTTTTTGTTGCCACACTGGGTTTTACACGAACATTTTTTGTTGACACACTGGGTTTTACACGAACATTTTTTGTTGACACACTGGGTTTTACACGAACATTTTTTGTTGCCACACTGGGTTTTACACGAACATTTTTTGTTGACACACTGGGTTTTACACGAACATTTTTTAAACCCCTGACCAGTACCTAAACTTTGAGCTGTAGCAATCGACCGGAGCGATATTTCTACATCCGGTACGTCTTCGATTTTAATTAATTTTTGTTTGCAGACACTGAACTGGGATCGGGAATATAATTGTTTTATGCGGCCGTTTCTTGTGCCCAATTGGAAAAATCCTTCTTCGGTTATTTTTATGATGATAGGGAAAATAGATTTGGCATCACCTTTTCCTCTGTCAACATCAGACACTGGGATACGGACGGTAAACCCCACAGAAGCTTCAGAATGAGATTTATCCGACATTAATTTCATCTTTTTCGCTTGAATTTCTAAACATTTTTTAGACTTTTCTCTTTCTCTTTGAACATTAAGTTCATTAAAACACAATTTGCAGATTTTCTGCTCAATTTCATCTTCTGAAACATAATCTTCAAAACATGATATATGAACAGGCTCTATACATTTATAGCAAACTATATCTTCACTGCATTCTTTTAAACAGACAACACATACTGTCGTAATGGGATTATTCAATACTGTTTGTTCAACTACTTTTTCATAATAAGGTTGAGTTAAAACATTCACTGAAGTCAATGTATTTTGTAATTGAACTTCGTCGACCAACGAATTAAGTGCTTCCTTCGGAATGGCAGTTGTTGGCAGTCCAACTCTAGCTGCGCAACCGAACATAGCCTCGTAGGGGGACCTTTTTATACCAGAATGGAACGCTCTGTTCTTCATAAACTGGATAAATTTTAACCCGTTACTCCATGAAGTTGGCTGGTTGTCATGCATCCAAGTCGTCAACATATTTTCTATGTCCTGATTGGCTCTCTCAACACTGCCTTGGCTTTGGCTATGTCTTGGTTTGCCTTGCACGATCTTAAGCTATGGCCAAGTTACATTTAAGTCATCAATAACTTTGTTACGAAATTCTCTTCCATTGTCCGACTGCAATATACATGGGGCTCCGAGCAATAGGAATTTATCAAGCAATGTCCTGCAACTTCTTCTGCTCTCTTTGTTTGAAGAGGTCTTAAAAACCACAAACTTTGTAAGGTGATCTTGATAAACTAAAATAAATTTATAGTTTCCATCAAGTTGTGATTGAAAATCTATGTGGTCATATGTGAAAAAATCATGGGCTTAACAACAACACCTTTTCTGTCCGCTTTGCGTTTTTGTTGACAAGATTCACAAAAAAATCAGGAAAATCTTAATATCATTTTGCGTAATATTTTTGTAACGACGATTAAGTTCTTTTATCATTCGGTCTCTACCACCGGACCCAATAGATAAATGAGTTTCGTCAGAGGCGTCCCTAGGGGTTTGGGGGCCCGGGGGGCTTTGCCTTTTTGGGGGCCCCTGCAAAGTTGACATACGATATCATGACATGAGATAACGTACTTAATAAATATATGTCTAAATTCAAATTAGTACAGTATAATAAAATTAAAAAAAAAATAATCATTAAAACTCTTTTAATGAATAATTCCATTGTTTAGTGACGAGATAATGCACAAGTGACATATCTCAATTCATATTGCCTCACGTCGTGCTTTCTGTGCAGTAAAGGCATCTATAATGTCATCTAGATCAATGTTGTCAAGTATTTTTGACTTCACTGACATTAAAGCCATGCTGCTAAGTCTTTCTTGCGTCACTGTGCTCCTGATATAGTTTTCGAATGACTTTGAGTTTTGAGAATGATCTCTGACATGATGCAAAGGAAGTGGCCTGAGTTAGCAGTATTCGGATGGAGGTTGCAAGGTTTGAGCAAACATCATTATCATATGAAGCCAGCTTCCTCAATAAGTCAGTTGGTGATTGTAGTACTGGTTTGTTGATGAAAGTGCTCGTGCATCAATGACACCAATGAACAAGTGATTTGCCTGTATGTCATCACACAAACAGGAAAAAGTAACAGTTTTTCATCAGTGTGTAATCATCCATAGAGTTCAACAGCTGTCTTGGTTTAAGAAGAACCCCAAACGTGCCCACACGGTTTTTCAACCTTTGGAATCTATCACTCATCTCCATATGAAATCTGTCAAGCACTTCTGTCGCAACACGTTTAAATTGCAGTTCTATTTACAGTCCTACATCAGAACTCAACTCCCCATCAAGTCTTTTCTTTCTTCTGGTTGTTTTGTCTACAGGAAATCCATAGCATTCACTGCCTTCTTTTGCTCTTTCGATGGATTGGGTGATCAGTTTCGTCTGTTTCTCATCATTTTGCAGAAAGCATGAAATGATCTTAATCTCTTCAGCATCTTTGTCAAGCTGCAAGGAAAGTGACGACGTAGCTTCTTCTCTTGAGTACCACCATGTAGGCCTACTACTCTCCTTTTTTAGTTTCCCGGCTCCAGTTTATTTCAGTTTGGTCTATCTCTGGGGTGAATAGGAAAAAAAGTTGAGCAATTCATGAAAAAAGGTGACAATTGCTAGATCTATCTCAGCAGAATGAAGAGCTTCCAAGTTGAGAGAATGATTATCACAGTTGAGAAATGTTACGTTTGGATTTATGTCTAAGAGACGTTTCGGTCGGCCAGACCGACGGCCACTCATTGTGGCTGCGTTATCATAGGTTTGATCTGTGCACAGATTAAAGTCTAGTTCAATGTCTTAAAGAGTTTTCAGAACAAGTTCTTCATTATGTTGTGCATCTGGCTTCACAATTTCAAAATAACCAAGGAATGACTCTTTTATTTCAAAATTCTCGACATCCAAGTTACGAACTTTAAGGGAAACTTGTTCTTTGTGAGAAACATCTGGAGTGGAATCAAACATCAGAGAAAAGTAAAAAACTTGCTTGACTTTCCCAACAATTGATTCCCTAACTTTATTGCCCATCAAACTTATGAACTCATGTTGAATTATTCAAGTGATGTAACTTCATCAAATTCTGCAAGAAATTTCAAATATTCTAGGAAGTTCCCAGGACTGGGAGAATCTAGTTCTTCTTTGTGGCCAAGTAAGCTTGAGTTGGTTTTTGCTAAGTACTTGACTGTTGCTGCACTGCTGTATCTTTATATGAATTAACTGAGTGGTGATACTTTCCTTCGCCATGTTCATGGTCTTCTTTGTTTTCAATGCTATTATCAGGTTTCTTCTTAAAAAAACCCTTCAAATTTTCCTTGATTTTGCAGCCTCTCGTCTTTCTATAATACGCTTTTTCCGTTTTGTAGCCCCACTCTGGTAAACTCATTCTTTCGGCATGGGTGAATTTTCTCTATAAAGAATAACACTCTTTACATTTCACAAATAAAAATACAAAAAAATTATGGCCATGATTGTAAGATTTCGTCAGACGAAGAGATATAAGTATACGAACTATGACCCTTCTTTTTATGTCTATAGACAGTTGGATTGTAGCATGAACAAAAAATGGAAGATAAAATGCCGTCAAGATGACGTGTTTTACAACAACCGAAACTATGTTTTGACACTTTTAGTAAACATTTTACCAGTTTTTATTTGCTTGATGATTTACATAATTCTGAAATCCTTAATCTGTATGGAATACATGAAACAGTGCCACTAATTCAGTGGTATCATTATGGTTGGTGTCACCCGATACGGACAATTCAGGGTGTCACCCCCTCCCCCAAGACTTCCAGCATGAACAAAGGTACATATTTCGAATTTTCCTGCTCTATACGGTCTTCGCCTTAGAGAATTTACTTTAAAATATTTAAGCGATGAAAACGATAGTATTACTGACTGTATTTCAGAAATATGTATATTAATTTAATTCAACTAATTTGATAAACTACGTCTGCTATTTCATAAAACCATTTGACTACCTCCGTCGTTTTTTCTAGCGCGTTTATAAAAACTCCAGACTGATCCGAGCAGCTTTGAGTTAGGTTCACTTACCTAAGCTCCAGACGCTCTGCATGATGACACCCTGTGCTACAGCTCGTATGGTGACACCCTGTGCTACTGATCACGTTGTTGACTATGATCGATTATAAAACTGACTATGCCGAGTTCTTTCTGCTATGAAATCTTTAATTGTTCATTGTTGTGTCACCCCTATGTTGGTGTCACCCGGTGCGGCCCGCACTTTCCGAGTGACGCCTCTGCACTAAGTTATATAACAACGTGCATAACAAGATTACATGGCGGTGGCTTTATCTATGTAGATAAAATGTAAATAGGATTCACGCCTTGATAATAACTTCTAAAGTTCTTCACCAATTGCCTTGAAATTTACACACAAAATTGCATTAAATTAATAAACTGAATTAGAAACGAAATTTTTCCCAATACTTACTTTTACATTAAAGTAGGTGTCATAACTACATGTATTATTAGTTATGCATTGTGAGTTCTTATGACGATCTGTCTATGTCTTCTCAGGTAGGGATTGACACTTGATCTAAGCGTGTACTCAGTCACAAACATCACAAATAAATTAAATAAACTGCCAAGTCCGATTCATATACTTTATTTGACGATTACGCAAAATTTAATTTCAAAATATAAGTAGAATGGAACGTACACTGCAAGATACATATTCAAAACATCACTACTCTATCCTGTGTGCTGCCTATTTTGTCGAACTGCATGTCTGTTCTGTACCTCCCTGTTCTCCTCATTTCTCCCCTTATTTAATTAACTCATCCCTGACCCAATAATCCATATTCTTGAAAATACAATGTTTAATCGATATTCTTGTAAATACAATGCTCAACAATGCTCTTTGTATCACTAATCAAGCACATGTAGAAGTTTAGCGCCATGTATACGAAACCAGACAGTAGACAATTAGCTTATCACATTTTTCTCTCGAAAATACAAGGACGCTTAGCCTTGCTTTTAATTCCAGCCTAACAAGGTCATCTAACTTAACAGGTATGTGTCCCCTAAAAACACAAACTCTCTCTAAACGTGACCGACATTGTACCTATGGCGCATTTCCAGCCATTCCAAAGTATGTTATAAAAACATAATCGACTTTGGTCGTTACAGAAGGCTTAGTCACGGCAGCGCGTGGCGGTTACAGCTAGTATATAATATTTAGTGTTAAAATAAAAAAAAATTGGAAACTCGTTTGGGGGCCCCCCCTCAAGCGGGGGCCCGGGGGGACGTTCAAATTTGGACCCCCCCTCCCCCCACCCTAGCTACGCCACTGTGTTTCGTACAAAATGCCAAACAAAGAATCACTTGAGCAATAAAACATTACATCTGGTGTTGCATTTGTTACTGGGGCTATTCATTTTTCTACTCCTTGAACTTCAAGTACATCGTAATGTTGAAGTAACCAATATTCACGTGGCACTTTCTTATCTGATGTTTTAGATTTCTTTACATCAGCTATCAAACTTAATAATTTGTCACGGGTGAGCAAAGAACTGTTCTCTTTCACATCACGCTTATTTAGTAAAGATTCAAACTTTTCTTTCATTGCAGCTTGTTTTTTTCGTGATCACTTAAAGAATTCATTGTTCAAGTCAATTTAAGGTCTTAAAAATAATTGCACTTTAACGTAAGCAAACTCTATTAACGTAATAACACATGACTAAAATTATAAAACTTAAAAAAAAAAAAAATGTATCTCAAAACCTGATACGTGGAAACAGTATTTGACGAACGGCACCGGCACTGTACGTGCAAGCAATCAATTCAGTGCCCAATTTATTTTTTTTACATTTGTACTATTATTAACATTAGAAGGGAAATAAAAAAGCGAAAGTTGACTGCGCATGTTTTTCCGGTAATTTTACATCCCCCTGAGATAACGTGAATAAATACATTCACCTTTTTAGGACAAAGTTAATAATAAGATTATAATAATGAAAAAAATATGGTTGATTCATATATAAATCATGGGGCACTGTAGGGATGAACTGTCGCCAACACGTTAAACGTTCTCTCCCTATGGTTTGATATAGTTCATAAATGCAGTAGAGGTGAAAGGTAAATGTATTTGTCGCGCGAGATATATGATATATATTATTTTACACTTTAACGGGCTGCAGACCGTTATTCTATGAAATAACTAGTTAAACCATGAAATACAAGAGAGTTCGATCTACACTTTAACGGACACGATTAGTTATTTCATGGAATAACTAGGTAATCTATAGAATAACGGATTTCATACTTTAACTGTAACATATATATATATTTATATATATATATATATATATATATATATATATATATATAATTTTAAAATGCTTAATAAAGTATGTTTATAAAAAAAAGAAACCTCTTTACAGTCCACGAGTGCCAGAGCTTAAGATCGTGCATGGCAAACCAAGGCAGTGTTGAGAGAGCCAATCTGGACATAGAAAATATTTTGACGACTTGGATGCAAGACAACCAGTCAACTTCATGGAGTAACGGGTTAAAATGTATCCAGTAAAAAGTAAAGTTCCCTTAAACCCCTATGGTATCATTGGGGGCAGACGAATTGTAGAATTCATCCGTTTCAGTAAAACTCGGCATATGAAGGGATTGTGTGGTTTGCACAAAGCCCGGCCGCCTCTACTCCACCAACTTAAAGTCAGGTACCCATTTTATGCTGGGTGGACTTGTGGGACTTACATCAGGACCTGAAAAGAGTGTTATCTAATGCTTAGCCACGGTATACTATGGGATTGCGTGCCGAGCGCATTACCGAGCTTCAACAGATACGTAATAAGTAAAAACCGGTACACGTCGTTATCAAAACAGTCACTTGACAAGTTAAACCCAGTACATATATTACCAAACATTGACTTGACAAGTAAAACCCGGTACACATCGTTAACAAACATTGACTTGACAAGTTAAACCCGGTACACATCGTTAACAAACATTGACTTGACAAGTTAAACCCGGTACACATCGTTACCAAACATTGACTTGACAAGTTAAACCCGGTACACATCGTTAACAAACATTGACTACTTCTTAAATTGTTTTTTTTTTCTGTACAAATCTAATTCCAAAAGTGGTAAAGATTAACGTTGATACTTTAATTTACCCCTCAAGCACCCACCCATGTAAACGCTCATGTCACTAATACAGACAAGGCTATCGAGATGATTGCCTGCTGTTTAAATATCTAAAACCCACACCACTTCTCAACAAATTTTCAAATGGCTGAAACACAATGTTAACATACATGGGACATTACTATATCTTCATGTGTATTCGCCAACATCAGTAATTTTACAATTATTCCCCTTTCCATTTTTTTTTAATTAGATACAACAGTTGTTCTTTCTAGTTTTAGAGGTCAAAGGTGATTTGTTATTATTTGTTTTTAAGATTTAAAAAAAAAGAAAGAGACCAATAAAAAATAAAACGAATTAAAAAAATATATATAAATATCCTATGTTCCATGACGGATAAACAATTTTTTTTTTCTAAATGTTTAAAATGACTGGTGCTAAAAGAAAACACCTAGACGGCAGTAAAAAATGAATGGAGGATATAAACAGGGTGAGAGAAGATACAAGCAGGGTGAGAGAAGGTACAAACAGGGTGAGAGAAGGTACAAACAGGGTGAGAGAAGATACAAACAGGGTTAGAGAAGATACAAACAGGTTGAGAGAAGATACAAACAGGGTGAGAGAAGATACAAACAGGGTTAGAGAAGATACAAACAGGGTGAGAGAGGATACAAGCAGGGTGAGAGAAGATACAAACAGGGTGAGAGAAGATGCAAACAGGGGGAGAGGAGATACAAACAGGGTGAGAGTAGATACAAACAGGGGGAGAGGAGATACAAACAGGGTGAGAGTAGATACAAACATGGTGAGAGAAGACACAAACAGGGTGAGAGGAGATACAAACAGGGTGAGAGAAGATAAAACAGGGTTAGAGAAGATACAAACAGGGTTAGAGAAGATACAAACAAATTGAATATAAGGGGCTCAATATTTGCGAAGGCATTATCAGTTTTTTGTTGCCTAGGGCCCCCCCCCAAAACATACATGTGCACAGGGGCCCCCAAACATACATGTGTCAAGGGACCCCAAAACATACATGTGCCAAGAGACCCCAAAACATACATGTGCCAAGGGACCCCAAAACATACATGTGCCAAGGGACCCCAAAACATACATGTGACAAGGGCCCCCAAAACATCAGAACAGCTCTGGACATCTTTCATCGCGAAATATTTCACCTTAGTTGCTCTGTTTCCAAACTTTAATTTAGAAGTGTTTGTGTTATATTAAGTTTATATTATTTTCATTTTATGCATTTTTATAAATACAATTGCCATGTTGTGGTAGTGTGTAGGTAATGTGATGGTAATGTGCAGGTATATGTGTTTGAAAGTGAAAGAAGTTGAATTTCTACAAGAGTATTACGTTTATCGATTTCTTAGACATTTAAATAGTTTAGGTTGGTACTATTGATACAAACATATCAAACATAGCAAACATAGCAAACATATTAAACATAGCAAATATACCAACATAGCAAACATATCAAACATAGCAAACATAGCAAACATATTAAACGTAGAAAACATACCAAACATAGCAAACATACCAAACATAGCAAACATACCAAGCATAGCAAACATACCAAGCAAACATAGCAAGCATAGCAAACATATCAAACATAGCAAACATAGCAAACATAGCAAGCATAGCAAACATATCAAACATAGCAAACATAGCAAGCATAGCAAACATATCAAAAACATAGCAAACATAGCAAACATATTAAACATAGCAAACATAGAAACGATAGCAAACATACCAAACATACTAAACATAGCAAACATAGCAAGCATAGCAAGCATAGCAAACAAATTAAACATAGCAAACATACCAAGCATACCGAACATACCAAACATACCAAACATACTAAACATACTAAACATAGCAAACATAGCAAACATACCAAACATAGCAAACATATCAAACATATCAAAAATAGCAAACATATTAAACGTAGAAAACATACCAAACATAGCAAACATACCAAGCATAGCAAACATACCAAGCATACCAAACATACCAAGCATACCAAACATACAAAGCATACCAAACATACCAAACATAGCAAGCATAGCAAACATAGCAAACATAACAAACATAGCAAGCATAGCAAACATATCAAACATAGCAAACATAGCAAGCATAGCAAACATATTAAACATAGCAAACATAGCAAACATAGCAAACATACCAAGCATACCAAACATACCAAACATAGCAAACATACTAAACATAGCAAACATAGCAAACATACCAAACATACCAAACATAGCAAACATAGCAAACATAACTAACAATGCAAACATAGCAAACATACCAAACATAGTAAACATAGCAAACATAGCAAACATAACTAACCATGCAAACATAGCAAACATAGCAAACATACTAAACATAGTAAACATAGCAAACATACCAAACAACAACTGAAGGAATTTCATGGCTAACGTTTTTTAATAAATAGCCATTTATAAATACATTTTTTTCTATCTAGAAAAAATGTTCTGTACGAATGATAACTGATTATATTCCATAATGTTGACGTGCACAGCTTGAGTACATTCCCAGCATCCGCACATTGATTTAGCGGTCTGTGGCTTCAGGACGACCTGAGCCGATTGATGGCCCGATTGATGGCCCTCTTAAATTCGTGATGCAGTGATACCCTACCACGACAGATTTAGTCAGGGCGGTCATGAATGCCATGCCGTCTTTACAGGCGCCTCTCTGGAACACTGTGATATTCTGTCTGATGGTCTTACAACTGTTCGCGTTGGAATTAACGCAACTGTCACATAGAGCGACGGCCTGGCGGATGTACCGAGGGTAGAAGGTGCTCCCGAAGTCCACGTATTCGTAGATCCAGGGGCAAGTGGACATCAAGTTCTCCCTGTGGTCTGGCCACCACGAGCCGTGGCCTGGAGGGCAACTCTTGGGCTGATCTCTAGGCAGCTCTGGAAAGTCTGGCTGTTGAGGGTCTACACCCAAGAATCTCAAACGATTGAGCCACTTTAGTAAACCGAATGTGCTGTCGGGCCATTGAAAATTATTGTTACAAATTTGACGTTCTGTCGTATTGCTTATCGAAAGCTCAATTATTTCAACAGATTTTTCAATCCTTTTGTAAGGTTCATCTATCACTTCGGGTGACACACAAACCATGTTGCTATAGCTAACGAAAAATACCAACATAGCAGAGTAGACTTTCATTGTAGTTGGTTTGTCCAAGCAAGTAGGTAATGAAGTAGAATAATTCTTTGTTGTGCTTGTAAGTAAACAGGTCAATTGAAATTGTTCCGAGCTTAAATACACTCTATAAATCCTACTTAAAGACAATGTACATGCGCACGTCTTCCACCATCTGTTACTTTGATTGACACATATTAAAGTGGTTCTTTTACCCATTGGCTGGGCTACCGTCATTTTTATCATATAACTATCTAGCAATTAAAAGATAAAAGATATATCATCCATCTTTCTATCCATGTGTTCATACACACACACACAAACATAAATTAATATATATATGTCTGTCTATCTATCTATCTATCTATCTATCTATCTATCTATCTATCTATCTATCTATCTATCTATCTATCTATCTATCTATCTATCTATCTATCTATCTATCTATCTATCTATCTATCTATCTATCTATCTATCTATCTATCTATCTATCTATCTATCTATCTATCTATCTATCTATCTATCTATCTATCTATCTATCTATCTATCTATCTATCTAGATCTAATCTAATCTAATATAATCTAATCTAATCTAATCTAATCTATCTATCTATCTATCTATCTATCTATCTATCTATCTATCTATCTAATCTATCTAATCTATCTATCTATCTATCTAAGTATCATTAGGTGCAGATCATTCATTAGGTTCTGTGACTTCATTAAGTAAGGGGCCTTCATTAGTTGCTAAGCTTAGTGCAGCCCCTGTAATTACCAGCCTGGTAAAGCCGCTCCTGATATATATATATATATATATATAGACAGACACAGAGATAGATAGATAATTAAAAAGATAGATCGATAGATATATTACTTAGCTCCCTCCTCCCAGAGGTGACCTTAAACAAAGGGACTGAAACGGATTACTAAGTAGATTACATTTTTTAATAATAAAAAAAAATCGATTTATCTCTGGTTGTTGTAAATTTGTTTGTCCAGATCATTTGAAATCAGTAAAGTTTTAACTACCCTTTAACGGGAATTCTCAGCCTGCTGTTGAACGAGAGATTAATGGCTGTGGTGAAAAGGTTTACTTTAATGCACTCTATATTGCAAGAAGTATCGATATCATAACATTCATTTAAATGTAAGCTTTTCGCGAGAAAATATCAACCTATTTGCGTTCCTAAAACATGAAAAAGTAAGTGAATCATAGTGTTATGAACGTGAGCGAATCGAGGAGAGATGGTTTACCGAGAATTATAAATCATAACATGAAAGTGAAAACGCGTAACTTACATAAAAATGAGCACGCATAACGTATTAAACTGTCCGGTATTGTGATTGGACATCTTCATTTGAACATTTGGAAACAGTTCGAAACATTGTCACTCGATCAAAGAGATCAACGAGAGATGGCAACACTGGTCCAACCACTCACTTTTCGCCATCGTTCACCCCCAAAACAGACCGCTTCACGTACCCAGCCACAACAAGGTTCATTCAACCGTGTATGAGTCTAACGTCTGATACCACCCTCAACCCCTCACCCCCCAAAGGATGTAAACAAACATTGTTATGACAAGTCCTTTTTTTTTTAGTTGTTTCTACGTATTTCTTCAGTATAGCAGAACATTAAGGATTTCAACAACGGTTTTGTCTCCCTTTATTTTTTTTTTCGTAGACATGCAGTCCTAATTTTGATAATAACATACACATAGATTGAAAATTAAGTACTGTACGAAGAAATATAAATTTTCTGATACAAAGGTCATGGTTATGAGGCAAGTTATAGCAACTTAAACAAATTGTATTTCTTCAACTGAAAACACAATTTGCGAACACTCTACAGTATCAGTAATGGGGCAAGAATAATACTCCCGGTTAAAATTAGAAGAAAAAAATCTCTTGTGGAACTCACATCTGTTTTAAGACCTCATCATCAGAAGTTATTACCAATCAGTCTTCACTTACTGAAGCTAGAAGAGAAGGCCTGAAATATATGAAAATTAAATAAACAAAACATCTTATGATTTCTTCTGCACTAAAAGTTTTTTAAGTTAATGTAATTGACAGATGAAACTAATAAACACCACACACATCATACAGAATAAGAAACATATTAAATTTCAATAAATAAATACAAATTTCACTGACTAGAATCAACAGTCGAAAGACTATGAAATTTACATGTAATAATAAAGCTTGTCCATGTAGTTCAGTGAATTTTTTTTCCTGTCATTATAAGCACTTTTTTTCTCCGATTTAATTGACTAACATTGTATCAAGAGATAAAACAAACCTGCAGAGCATAAACTTACTCTGTGGACAAAACTGTAGATTGTTGATATAGCGCTTATCATTTAAGTAACTGTTGTCTACACCTGCTCTTGTGTCCAATATAACTATTTGGCCACTTTCACTCCCAACACCAGTTTATGTGGATTGTCAGGTTTCCATCTTACACAAGTTGGTGTACGGCTTATTTAGCTGGAAAATAGGAAAAATTACACAACTAGAGTAATGAATTATTTAATTAGCAACAAAACCTGTCTCAAACAACTGACAATCAGACAAAGCGTTGGATACTTGAGTCATCAGCTTGTTATCAGGAGAAGAAATCATCACTTGTCAGCCATTTACTTTAGGTTAACTTGTGTATTTAACATGACAACACTTAAATGGGCCGATTTTTAAAAATTCAAAACTACGATATACTAAACTTGCAATGAATCATTTAAAACATTGCCAATTAATAACCTGACATATTTCACAATCTGGACAACATATGTTTACTAATGATTGCTCAAAAACTGTTTTTTTCTATTTACAGCTGAGGGTGCCAAACAAAAGTTTCTAGGTATTTTATTCTCATTTTATGATTTAACACTTTTAATTGGTAGTCTTTAAAAATATTGGCTGCTAAAAAATACACACATTAGTAGCAAATGATATTTCAAAATTCTTTGTTTTTACTTTGCACATAAAATGCTTCAACAAATCTCTGTGGTGAAGGTTAGATAATCCAATGAAGCTGAAAATAAAATAACCTCATTTTTTTTTTTGTGAATAACCTATTTTAAATTGTTAAAACTCAAAGTGAAGTTCAAATTTGAGAATTAAGAAAACCATTTGTAAATAACTGACAATCAAAAAGCTGTTGGATACATAGGATCATCAACATTTTGATCAGGAAAATCATCATTCGTCAGTTATTTCACCACATGTTGAGCTTGTGCATAAAATGCCAATACATGGCCCGTGTATTACGCCACTAAGACAAAATTCGTAACTACATGGTGAAACTCACATTCATAAAGTTAAGTTCAGACAGACCATTAACTGATTTTTAGAATCCTTTTAAACAATTTAAATGATGAAAAAATTTTAAGCCGCAGAATCTATTCGCTTGGCTCATTTTCATCATAAACCCAATAAATATTGGTAAAAACTAGTTTTTTATATGAACTGATAAATTTGCAAAAAGGTGTTTATTACAGAGGTTTCACTGTATTTTCTTTTTTGATAATCTAAATAATGGAACAGCTTCGCACGCAGACATATAAATCCATCACAATTTTAATACATCTGATGACAGTAGCAGTTAAACATAACTTACTTTTTTATAAATAAAAAATTTTGATATAATGAGTTAAATGATGCTATTATTGATAGATTAAACATTTTTATCAACTACAAAACAATCAGTAAAAACTGACAATCAGATTAAGAGTTGATTAATTGAGTCATCAACATTTAAATCAGGAAAATAAATCATCATTTGTCAGATTATTTTTGGTGAACACAGCAACACTTAGTATAAACGTACATATTTCATTACTCATTTATGTAGTTTCAAGAATTTCACATGTGGATAAACATTTTAATTTGTGTAAGAGATCATGATAAAAGGACAAATATGTAAGTACAAAGAATTGTGTAACATAAATTTCCCTGTATTTCATTTCCTTTATTTTTTAATGTTCTATTTAACCTTTGATGATTTACATACATAAGATGTTAAACTACTTGCAATATATAAAACTTATATACAATAATATAAGGCAATTTATGTTGCTAATTCTGTAATGCTAAATTAAAATAACCTATTGTTATAACTGAATTGAGTAAATACGTTAAGAGCCAATAAAAACATACTGTTTTAAACAAAATCCCATTATACATTATACTAATAGAATAAATAATGAAATGAACTAAAAAAAAACAATCATAAACAGCTGACGACAAATCTTCGTATCTCAACTAGAGAAATCAGAAAGAAACATCACCCGTCAAGTTATTTACTTAATTTAACATCAGGAGATTCCCTTATACATATTGGCCGGCTTTGGTTTACGCTCTAGTAATCTTTGTCATTCTAAAAAGAAAAAGTCACCTTAATAAAATTAAAACATTAGATAACAGTTTAGGTTGATATGATTTCACACAATAAGTTAACAAAGCAATAAAGAAAAAATCTAGATGTAAATCATCTTCTAATATTCAAATTATGCTTCAAAAAGGTAATGCATGGATGTTGAGATTGAAATGTACTATTTCATAAAAAGTGAACTAGAAAAAGACTCAATAAAACAATAGCTTTGATTTTATCAGCAGAATTAGAATTTCGTCGAATGTCAACATATTCTAAAAAAGGATAAATATAAAAACCTAAGCTACCCGAGAACATGATAGAAACAAATGGTTCGGATGACACATGGATAAGAACACTGTGAAAGCTATAATGAAAGTTTAAATAGTTTGTCAATGCTAGGTTGTGCTCATTGAACACTCAAACCCATTTTCTAGCAAATAAATGAAAGAAAATTTACTTTACAAAGCTTTTTTTCAAAAAATTAAACAGCTCCTTTATTTAACTTTGTTTTAAATTTCACACTTTGAAAAGAAATAACGCTTAGATCCCAAAGTATGCTGTGAACAGATTAAAAAAGATGTGTGAATTAAAATAAAAACTGCAAGAACTAAAGGCATGATAACACAAATTACATACCACTTCGCAGCCTTGTTTATCATTGGTTACAGAAATGGCTCACATTATCATGACAATATAGCGCAAGAGAGAACAAATGCATAGCCTTTCTAGACCCAGATCAAGCACTAAATCGAAATGAAGTTATATTCCAGCATTTAGCAATACATCTTTTGTACTGGTGAGGGCAGAACTTTTATAAATTCTTTGACATCGAGCAGCTTAGAATTTGAAACTAGATTTTTGTGTTAGCTAGTTTTCCAGTTGGACAATTTGCACAATGCAATCATTTTAGTTTGCTACCTGATTGATATCAACAATAATAAAAAAAATAATTACTCCATTCATTAAAATTTTTGATTCTAGCACTGTTTTTTTAAGAACTTTATTGGCAAATAGCACATTTTCTGCTTGCTTTAGGAAAAATCAAGACATGATACCTTGAAAAAAAATTGTCCTGCCATCTTTAGAAACTTGGGCCGGTGCGGACAAAGCAAAACAGCGTATAATATCAACAAAATTAACTTGCGACTTGAGTTTTTTCATTACATTGAAAGGTTGTGCTCTAAATAAAGAAATTTTTTATTTCACTTGCAACACTCCTTCAGCAGTATATTTATAAAGCAATGACAATCAGACAAAGCGCTTGGATACTAAAAGTCATCAACATTTTAATCAGGAAAGAATAACATCTGTCAGCCATTTGTTTCAAAATTGCAAATTAAGCGGTACTTCAACATGATATTATATACATAGTGATGGTAATCGTTACTCGTGAATAATTTATGATAATACTTAGTGAAATATAAATACCTGTAAATCCAAAATAACTAGACCCGCAAATATCCAAATTTATAATTACTTCTGTTGGACACTGCCATCTGTCAACATCTGGAGCATCTTCGGTGTCTGATAATACATAAGGAGCCTTAACCAGAAACGCCCAAAGTCAGACAGGAAAATCCAATATCGTACAAAACCAGAATAAAAAAATTAATTAAATATATAAATGAATTTTTTTAAAAAAAGGAAACATTTTTTTGTATCGTCAACAGTATTTTATATCAACATAGTTGCCGTATATATTCCAACATAGCTTTAACAGCATTTTATATTCCAACATAAAGTTTATCAACAGCATTCTTAATAAACCATTATTTAATCACGAGATAATGAATATGTATTACAATCATCGAATGGTTTTCAACCTTCAACCATGTAGTAGCTATTTCCAGGATTACGGACGATTCTGCTTGTATTAAATTTTGAAATTTTTTTTTTTAAACCTGTTCAAAGCATAGAAATTCTAAATAAATTATGATGACTTTCCAAAAAACATCATAAAACGATGCTATAACTGAACAAGAAACTGGAAAATATTCATTTCCAAAATTCACTATTTAAAAAAACTCATTCAACAAACATAGGGATAAATGCTAGAAATATATATATGCCGAAATTCTTTTTTTAATTTGTTCACCGAATTCTTTGGTACAATGAAAGAATTGGCGAAGCTGTAGCTCATTTCGAACAAGAAACTTCAAGAGCTTTCTTTAAAATTCCAGTATTAGGTCAAATTAAATATACCAGACGACACATAAATTGGTTTTTGCATGCCTATATGAATAAAATGTATTTAAAATACTTACATACCTTCATTGCTACCACACCAAACTCGAGTTGAAAATTGTGTGATTTTTAATTAGAAAATGTAATAAATGCTAAGAAAACATATAAAATATTTAATGTGCAAAATCACTAGTCCACGTTATTGTTCTATTGTTACCCGAGTATTAACAACGCTTGACGATTTTCTACCTACATCACTTGTCGCGAGCGACACAAAGCCTCCTGGCGTTCCTACAATGCGGTGCTTTTCGCTGATGTAAAGTATATGAACATATCGGGATCTTTGGTCATCGGCATGAGCTCGACACTACGGCTTTCCAATTACTGAAGACTAAATGGAGCTTGCACTCTGTTAGAAGGCTCCTGGTAATCTGATAATATCACATGTTGGAAGATCCGATGCTTCCACGCTTGTCTTGGATCATCCACTGGACCAGAGATTTTGATTTTTTTAAGAAGTCGGCCAGAATTAAACCAATACTCAAAGCCAGATCGCCTTTTGATAATCGTGTTGATTCGATTAAAGAATTTATCAAATGTCAACTTGAGGTCAGTCACATGTGATGATTATTTGGAATTTCTCTGCTTGCTGCACAAATGGTTGGGTTGAGGTTGATCAGCATTCAAAATCGACTATTGTTTGCAGGCACATCTTCAGTTAACACCGAGAATTACAAGGTATTCAGCTTTTTAATCGTTTAATATGTGTTTATCTTCAATCATATTTCATGGTTCACTTCCAATGAATGATATCTTGTTGATACAGCGCTTTACGATTATGATGATGCCGACGCATCGGACTGGATGGTGCGCCACGTCTGAATTGCTTCCACGCCGCTAAATTCTTTTTATCGACAAAGAAATCTGGTTCTGTTCGGACAAGCAACAGAATGTGGACGCATCTCATAAACATCAAAAAGTGTTGCGCGTTTTCTATCACATATTTTTTGAAACATGCCGCTAGATGTTCCTTAGTGGTCTGATACACCAGCAGAATCTGGCTTGTATCAATGACTCTGCAGAGCGAGGTGTAGCATTGATACAAAATTTCAATGACAGTATCACCAAGAATGAAGAAAAAAACAAGTGGTTGAAAAACATCGGAAAATTTTGCAGAGTGTAATCAAACAATTTAAATTTGAAGAACTTTTTAAATTTTGTCTACTCTACAGTACAAACAAAATTAATAGAAATGCTTATTTGCATTGCTTATTATTATTATTTTTCAAGCAGATTGACATTCTTTCAAATATTAACTTGACAAAATGAATAAAACTTTGTTTTTCATATTTTTACTTAAATTTCAAATTTAAAATATAAACCATTCAAGATTTATATATTTTGTTTCATTTAATATTATAAACAATACTAAGCATCAATTTGTATATCAGTTTCAATATAATGCAACATTAACGCTGTAATAGATTTGACCCGAATGATTTTACACCAAAATCTGGAACTTTAAACCTCTTGGGGGATTTAACATTGTTAAATGAGCAAATTTGCAGGTTAACTACTGTTACCATACAGACACATTCTGTGGGGTGAGACATCAACATTTCAAAACTTCATTTTTTTGGGACGCCCTAATATATATATATATACACACACACATAAACACATACATACAGGTGAAGTGTTATGTTAACACAATGCTGATACCATAAGTTAAAATCCTGCTAATTGGATAAAACATTATTAGAATAATGTGCTTAATGGACTGAGCACTAGTGAAATGTGTGAGGATGCAATTGCATTAAAAAAATTAAACCTCTAACTCCCAGTATGTTAGATAGCGTTAATCCAACGCTGTGTGAAAAATACAAGTATAAGTAACAGTCACCGCGGCTGTCACTTCGTTAAAACAGCTAACATGATCAATAACATGTAAAAATAAAATGTAAAGTATATTTGATTTCATATAATAGGAGATTATGATATAGACTTGTTAAATAATAAGTTACTGATTTTAGTTTATAATCACAGCGTATTGACAACATCATAAAAATTTGAACCAAATGGTGTAGAGCTAGTGAATAGAGTGGGGGTAGAGTTAGCACTGAAAATATACTCGGGGTCATAAATTTAAATATTTTTCCGCCCCTTGGTTAACTGGTAAAAAGTTTTCGACCAATCTTAAGTCTGTCTATAAAATACATGGTCAGCTCAATCATTATTGTTTGCTGGACTACATACCAACAGTTCATCTGTATCTATCCGTATGGCACCACACACTTTTAGATAAAAGATGGGTATGGGGAAATTCCCGACAGTACGGGTAAATTTGCAGTTCAATTAATATGGTAAGATCTTTAAAAGACAGTTAACAACTAACCTTAGTGTGAAGGTCATGCATGACTGTAAGGCAGTTTTAACTAAAGGTCAGCAAACATCTTGATGCCAGCAATGTAAAGAATGGTATAACGTATTAGACCTAATTATTAACTTGAATTTACATAAAAAAAATACTCCCGACGTGAAAAGAAACAAGCATCAAAAATTTAACATTGAAAATTTAAACTGGAAAACATATCTTCAATGTCGCTGCGCCATAAACACTTGAAAAGGCTTGAACTACTGATTTAACATTCTCATCATAAAGTTCATTTATCATAACTAACTGTAACAATAAAGGCGCAACTCTTACGCAACTAAACTACTTCCCGCCGTGAACATATATAGAATGTAGATGATGAAATAAACCATAAACGGCCCCCACAAGATACAGTAAAAAGCGTATTAAATATGGTTATGGTAAATTAGTCGACTTCCAGTTTCTACGCCAGTGCAGTGTCTGTGGGGTATCAGAGGAAGAGAGAACTTTCGCTGTTCACCTTCCAGAGAACAGACGTTTAAATAATCACGGTCCCACGTGATTCACGTGACCTGGAAATCAAAAAAGCCTTATTTGATTCCGACTGTTACCATACATAATCATTGAAGGCTGTGGTGCTTGCCGGTTTCTGAAAGTATCCAGCTTCTCCTTCCTACTCAAAACCCAAAAAAATACAACGACTACTGTAGCGTGCGGCCGCCTCCTGCGTTCTTGTCTGACTCCTGCTTATTTGTTCTACTTAGTAAAATGTATTACCTGCCCTCGTTATTGTACCTGCCCCTGACCTGGCTTTCTTCACGCTACGGGCTGCTTGTCTACCCTGAATTCAGATACAGTAAAACGGGAATGCACACAATAAACTAATACCGGTAGAGCTTGTTAGTTACGTGTGCTGGAATTTTTAAATAAACATCAACTTTAAAAATACGTGCAAGGTCTACATGGGTTAAAATGTACATATTTACACTCAAACGTTATCATGGGATCAGTGACGTCCAGCCGCCAATAAATAATATGAAATATCAGCAGGGGTACGTATGGAGAGTTGCACAGTACGTGGGGGCTGAGAATTTTTTATAATGCTCGATTTATGTTTGAAGTTCAGTGTCATACTTTGTGCATACTGCCTCGGAGACGCAGACAGAAACCTTTATACCCGTTTTCACTTTCAGAGGAAGGCAAAGCACATGAATCATGACATATAAGCCTATTATCAGAAAAGCGTTTTATATACATATATATACATATACATATATATATATGCTGTGTGAATAGTCCAGTAAACATAGCTCAATGGCACACTTGGCAATGCATGAAAGGCATAGACATCCGTCACTGGCACATATATCAGGCAATGAAGTTCATTTGATTGTTCATATCATTTGAATAGGAAGGGGGGGTGCGATGGAAAAACTCCAAAACTAAATAAAGATCAAGACTACCGTTACGAAGAATACATCTAAAGTAACCAATAATATCTTCTACACTTATGATCCACTATAGTTCAGCGTTTCAAAAACTAAATCAAATATATTTATATCACATTACGGTAGTTTCAAAACTCAGTTAGTTCGAAAAATCAGTCAATTTAAAGTAATGAAAAGAATTAATAATTATGAGCCACACGTGCACAGAAACGCACCTCTATTCACCGATCACATGTAAAGCATATATTAAGATGTCCCACAGATTAACCAAACGATTATTGTGAATCATAGAGAGAAAGAATTATGTCCACATTAACCACATTGTTATCAGTATCCCATGAGAACTGCGAGTATATCCAAGTACAGAATAGCTGCGCTTTTTAAAACAAATATATCGAACGACATATTAAAAAATACTAAAAATTGTCAATCTTCACAATAATATAACACAGCTTACAGTTGTCCAACCTACTCGCTTGATCAAAGTGAAAACAACAAAAAAGCTCAATAGTTACAACAAGTCTAATAATTCCCACACGTTGACCGGGTAGTAAACACAAAAATCGTGTTGCCCTGCACAATTGGCCTGTATCTGTTTCTACCATTGATAAAGCACTATCATTGGACAAAACTAAGTAAATCCCACTTTTTTCACCTATTTTCGACAAGTGATGTTGCTAATGAAGATAGCAATGGGGCCTTGATCGCTAAGATGTACCTAGTAAGAAAATGGATATTATCGCCCTTTCATTTTAATACGGTCCATCCTACAGTAATCGTGGCACTAAATACCCATAAGGATATAAGTAGAACCGGCATATACAATTTAAAGGAGTTGTAACTGTCTCTTGACTCAGCTTGTAGGAAAACTGATCCAGTGAAGTACTAGAGAATGCATCAATGACTAGTAAAATTGGGTACAATTTATAGCTAGCGGATGTAAAGGGCCATGATAAAAATGCGTGGTTGACAATAAAGAGACACACAGAAGTACTTCCGATGCTGCTAGATTCATACGGGGAATCGTAAATTGATGTTACTATCCATGAAACATTCAGTCTTACTTCATGATCGGCAACTTCAAGGACTGCTAAATAGCCTTATCGAATATTCATGTTATTCAGCGAACCACTAAACACGTGAATTTACCCACTGACCAAATTTATCATTTTATTTCCAGTTTATTACTTTGTGATGCACGTGGTTTCGAGTGAATAGTTGAAATAAAATAAATCAGAACAATTTAGAATGCTTATTTCCGCATTATATCAAGCTTATGTCCAATTTTTCGCTGCAGATCGTCGTGCTAGCTGATTATCAGGCAATGATTGTAAATAGTTTTTTTTATATATATAACAAAAATAACGAAGCGAACCTCTTGTTTTATTTATATTTTTGATTGTAAACAATAAAAAACGTTCTACTCTTATATCATCCAATGTAAAATGCAGAGCCATACGAGAGCCTTTTGGCCATGTCTCTATTTCTGTACATTTCATGTCTCATTAGCGGAAAAAACTCGGAACACAGGTGAATCCGCTTAAATCAACTAAGCGGCAATGACAAAAAAATGGGTGAAGAAAACACTGACCAAGTTAGTCAAATGTATGAAGAAAAAATAATGCAACTTAGAATTCAACACGGATAAGACGATTCATTACAAGCAGCAAGTCCCCAAATTGCAAACGGGAATACTTTCACAAGATTATTATTTTTAAATATACCGCTTTTGCCAAATATAGATTCGGTATAAAAATTTCATACAGACGCCACACTGCCACTGACAGTGTACAACCACAAAAAACACAGTCACGGAACATCTCATGAAAATGTGACGATCATATCATTGAACTGGCCTGAAATACGGTATTTTGATAATAATAGGTTGTAACTAATGACGCACTTCTATACTCAGTGCATTAATATAATAAAACGCCATTGGTTTCAGTTTCATTTCTATGTTACTAGTATGGTTCTTATGTAAACGAAAATATTAACACACTATTCAAAGTGGCATGGGATAGTTTATGTGATATGAATACGTGTGGCAAAATGCTAAAGACAACTACACCTAAGCATCTAAGATTATTTTTGTTTCAGATAATATGCAGTAAGAGCTTCTAGAAGTGACGTGATTGCTCAGTAGCTCCATATATTGCACTATTGGTAATATGGTGGGGATGAAAGAAGGGCATCCTGCCCCATTAGTGGTTTATAGGATCTAAGAGATTTCATCCATCCTTACAGAGACTTCATATGCTGAGCGAATACGAGGTTCACAACCTAACCTTAAAGAGAAAACTCATATTGTGGGGATAATACGACCACCAGTACGTGTAATCAATTTGAATCTTGTTTATTTCACATTACAGTAATTATAGTCAATTCTTATTTAAGACGTTTACGCAATCATATAATTTTATTTCATACACATGTGTATTTTGAATTTGGTCTCTGTATCTATGTTAATGACATAGCGATGACTCCGCCACACTTTGTAACGGGTCTAGCCAGCGAAAACGGAAAGCAGCCTGCGAGTTGCCGCGCGAACTGTGTTTCATTGAGAATTAGTCAGGAATCAAATAGCGAGATTGTAAAGTATTTAGTTAAGATGTCAATAAAATAATAGTATTCAAACAGCGTACACTGTTTTATAAATTTGTCGCTATTCTTTTTTTCCAAATAAAACTGGGAGATTCTGAGACAAAAGATCTCAAAGTTCAAGACACAGATACAAACATTGAATGGAACGGTAGCTGGCTTTGTATAATTGCAATATATCAGTAATTTAAGTTTCAGATACTATAGATCTATACGTAAGCTTCTCCACACAGAACACTTCTTGTCTAAACATATTGTGGCCGGACCTCATCATGCAGACTGACGTTTTGAAGTTACATTTTATTAGATCTAGCTAACCAGCTGGAATTGTTTTATCACCGTTTCTATAACTCGGGAAGATTATCTTAGGGACTAACAATGTTCAGAAAGGTGATTTACTGAGACATCACAAATTGAGCCAATAAACAGTTTTTGCCGGGGAAAGAATTGGGGATTAGGATTTGTATTTAGGCTACCTGGTACACATTAATGACATAATGTTATATATATATTCTATACATAATATTTATCGTTATTCCAAATTGCCCTTTCAGCTTGAACAACAATATTATTTATCTTTCTACAAATAGCCAATATAAATGCGAACCAAAAAATCACCAACTTTGTCTGTTTTATACCATAATATATTTTTTAACGTCTACCAATGGCTTATCATGAGATGTACCATTTAAATAAAGTAAAAATGGTCCCTTTAATAAAAAAAAATTGCTACATAGATTTCACAAGTGGAAGAGAGCTAACGAACATGACTTAAAAATAACATACGCAAGCCTATTAATTCATTCTGTTATATAACATAATGGTTAAAAAGCTTTTCTTGTAACTCATTCTGGAAATGATTCTGTAACACCAAGCCTACATTCACTGCAGATGTGAATTTAAACAATAAATGCGACATTTTGCCTTAGACACAAAAAAATGTCACACTTCATCCGACATGTAAGGACGCAATTATTTTTCTTTCGAGTCAGTAAGGAGTGGTATAGTGTCAACAAAATGCAATTAAACACTACGGCGCGGGCAACGTACAAGTACACTTCTACCAGGCCAATCCACAGATTGACAAACAGGCCTTCTGCAGGCCATGAGTCCATAAAGAGCAATGTTAGAATGCCTCCACCATCTTTGTTGCCTGTCTTAAATGTTCAATTAATCCTGAGAATTTGCTTCAATGGTTTTTAACACTGATTCCGCTACATTCAGTCTTAGCATTAATTAGACATCCTAGTAGTTTATAAACTAAAAATCTTACTATGCAAAGTCGTCTAATACTGTCTTATTATCCATTCGTTTAATGCATACACCGAAAAGGTATCGTGAATACGCAGATAACTTGGTATAAAAGAGCGTTGAGATATAACTTTTAGCAATCTTTCCTCAATGCGATATGTAACAGCGCATTTTTTGTTTATTCTCGATGTATGGTATGCAAGCTCAACTTCGGGAACGGTAAAAACTATTTGTGACATTTACATTACTTGTCAATTGTGAAATAGTATATTTATATAAAGTAATTATTATGAGGAGAGAAATACTCGTGTGTATGTTCTTTCTTATTAGTGTCATATTCAAGAAACTCCTTGTATTCAGTCTTGCATGAAGATTTGCACAGAGATGCCCATGAACTGAGATACTTGTCATGGTTTTCAACAAGCCGGACTACGTGTATATAAATAACTTATGGTACGTTAATCAATCCGCCACGCGCCCCTCGTAGATTGTCGAGATGCCGAATGATTTCTTGAAACTTTGTTTTACCAGCTTCATGTATCGAACTATTTATTGACCTATTATATACGCGTCTCTATCCACTTGAACTACGCCATTGCTATATGAGCTACATGTAATGTATGGTTGCTTAAAGATGTATCTATCAAACCATAATGAAGATTTCTTATGCCTCTAGATAATTATCTGTAAAGATCTTGTTTTTACCTGTACTGATGTTTTAAACACAAGTCATACTATCATAGTAAGTTTGAAAAGTGCTGTGCTTGGTTCAAGTACTGTATTAAGATTTTTCATTTGTTTTGTGTACTCATGCAGTTTACGCCATGAAAATGAATGCATATTTTAATACTTGGCACGCTGTAGTCATGGAAGTTCACCGTGCTATTACACATTGAAATAAAGTCACTTCTCTCGAGTTATTCAATGAACCAAAAGTGGTTATTAGCAACGCAAATCGCCAAATATCTTTTGAAACCCCTCCTTCAGATTTGTCGACATTTTGGCTCGACAAACTGCTGAATAATAAATAATTTCAGAAAATTCCTTTGTTCAAGATGCAATTAGACAAAAAATATATACGAATTCCATAAATTATGGTATTTATTAGCAGATAGAAACGTTTTATTATTACTAACTAAGAAAATATTATATATAAATATTAAAATTTTAAAAGTTGACTCACATACAAAAACCCTATATTTATAATTTTCAGATTGTATAAAGAAATTAAAAATCATGTACTCCGTGCACTCCTTCAAGATGAATAGAAAATAAAATTGAGAAATGTTAATACGGAGTTTTTAGTCGATTTTTGGATCGTAGCATGATTCATCGTTGATGTTATGCTTCACTTTTTATGTCTGTGAAATATGGGAGCGGATCCTCAATCACAATTGTACTGTTTCGGCTAACAGATATGTAAACACAACACATACGGTCTGCTAGCTGATTTGAATCACACATTCTACGTTAGAAATATATTAGATGCCACTATTAACTTTCTGTATGATGTTCATAGTTTGTAAAAAATTGTTTCGTTTTGCAATATAAAAAGATGCTTCCAAACTCATAGTAGTTTATTTCTTTTTTCAAACCATTTTGAGTTGCTGGTGCTTACTACGCCATGTTGACATTGCATAATAAGAGAGGGACTACAAATACGCGTATGGCAGTGGGGAGCGGGGTGGCTGAGCAGGAATATTGTTTTTTCGCGTTGCCTTTTTTAATTTATTAGTCGGGTTTGGGGCGACATGAAATTTCATTCTGTTATTAAAGTTGTCCATCGCCACGGTTTTGTTAAATGCAATAGGTGGCAGGGTAAAAGAACGGTAATTTGAGAAAGAGGCCTTACTTTAGCGGAAGCTTCTATGTCCCCTGATACAGTCAGTATACAGGGGCCCAACGAATAATGTCCCAGAGACTGTAAAGGTGTAAAAAGGCAAATTGTCGGTGACATTAAAAAAGGCTCGTCTGATACTATGTGAATCATGAATAAAACTCCTTCATGGAAGGCTATACAAGTGTAAAAGGTGTCAATCTTACAGACGGGTGAGTAGACTAGCCTAAGTATATATACTATATATTTTATATATATATATATATATATAATCAACTCCATGAACCAGAAACGTATTTTTAGCTTATTTATCTATGTTTATTTAAAGGCTTAAAGCCATCGTTATAAAGCTTGTTACAACAGCAATAGTGCAAATGGAAATTTGGCTATATCACCCTGGTGTTGAGCTTCCTTTGTACACATAGAGGTTAAGGCATTGAATATATTTAAAAACACGGTGGAGTGCTCCCGACGTTTATCCTCCATGTTGTGTTGAGTAGACAACTATACTTGCTACTACATCAGAGTACCTTGTTTTAAAAAAAGTTCTGCATGCTAACAGATGCAATAAATGAAAGCAATGATGTGTGATACAGCAACAGAAACACACTTGAAAATATAAGAGCAGTTCATACCTTTTGTTTATAAACTGAGCCCGGTGCCAGTTAAACTGACTAACATTACTCTCGCCCATACCCTCCCTTCGGTTTTTTCTTCGCCTATATCGAATATAAGAGACAAGTAAATTGTCACATTTACTGCCAGCTTGTATGAGACGATTAGTCTATATTAATGGAGTGCATAGAACAAGAAGTTTATTAGATTTTGCGGTTTCGTTACATCATCCGAAATGTGCATAAGACAATTATTCAATACATAGAAAATAGGTGTAACAGTAAATCTTTTGTGAGCCGCGAACTGTCCAGTAGCAGGGGTATTTGATTAGCACAGTTCACATAATAAGGCGATCGGTATAACCTGTGACTTTTTTAGATAAATATTAAATGTAGTCATAGCATTAGCGCGTCCCACAGTTTTTAACACAAATCTTGGAGCACAGAGATTAGACAGGTAAAACTGCGAGTCCTTACGTGAAATAAGAGGTACACACACACATCACCACATGCTACTAAAAAATCCATTGCAACCGAAACCTGGGATAATTTATGGGACTGTGAGATTCTATGCCTTCGTATCACAATTTTAGTTTTTCCACGCTGACGGACGCAATCTTACAAATTTCTGTATATCATTTATCCATACCTACTCTTTGTGTAGTGAGAGTATGAATCTTAAATTAATCACTCAAACAAGTTGTTTCTGCTTGTGGGCGGGTTATTGTTTTTCCAAATAATCTCTTGTAAAACAAATGTTTTATTATTCAAATAACGGCATAATTTCAGACCTAATTTTTTCTGAGTGACTTTAAAATCTTATCGCTGTTCACAACACTTAAATCCTGCGTGGGTTCAGACCACTTGTAACTGTCTTGCCAACATGTTCTAATGTCTCCCAAAATTTAACAGCCTTTGTTGCGGAAATAGATTGCTCCATATTTGGGTTAGCCGTACATCACTCAAAATTTTTATAACCAAAATGCAGGTTTCGCTACATAAACAGGTTGGAAGTTGTTGCCGAAACCAATAGAAGCCTAATGGGAGAGTGGTGGTGGACGAGGTCTGTTTTTTTTTAAACTTGTTTCCAGGCTGCTGGTAAGTTTACCGTAAATGTTTGCTTATCTCGTTTTGTAGTACGAGTTATCTGCAATTGATTGCCCCCCCATCCCCCCGCCCGTGTATTAGGCATTCATTGGTTTCAGTCTTAACGCAAGCTACACTCAACCTGTTTATTTATTGAGACCTTCGATTTTGGTTTGAAAACAGTGATGTACATTCCATCCAGGATAAGTTTTTGCTTTATTCGATAGGTGTACTTTATTTCCACAACCCCGATGTTCCGGATTTGAGAGATCAGTTAGGAACATGTTACGGCAAGGCAGTTATAAGTGGTCTAATTACAGGATTTAAGTGTTGTGAAACAGCGGTCGGCAGCCGGTGGTCAGTGGACCATTAGAGAAAATTTGCTGGTCCGCAGAAGAATTAAGATATTTCTTTTTTCCCATGCTAATCATAGTTATTTATTAATAATAAAACATTTGTTTGCAAAGTTGTTTGAAAATTAAAAAAGCAATAACCCGCCTAAGCGAAAACAATTGTTGGTGATTAATTTTAATTTCACTAAGATACTCATACTCTCATAATCACACACAAAAAGTAATTTATGGGAATAAAAATGATATACAGAGTGGACCGCGGGAATAAAATTTGGGAATTTAGCGGTCCGTCGGGTCCAAAAGGTTGGCGACACTGCTGTTGGTTGCGAGGTGGTGTAGGACCTCACATCCCACTTAATTATCCCAAGTTTCATCCCTGCGGACCACTACATTTATCTTTTTTTTAGTAGCATGAGTAATGTGTTTGTTTCTTATTTGTCAAACTTCGGATTTCGTAATCTAATCTCCTGTCTCCAAAATTGTGATTAAAAAAAACTAATAAGCGATTACTTGCTAATGCCCAATATGACGACTAATTTATTTTATCTAAAAGAAACACAGGTTCATACCGCCAACCTTATTATGTGAACTGTGCTAATCAGAGATACCCCCTGCTACCGGACAGTTCCACTGGCTCACAAAAGATTTACTGTTACATTATTTTCTATGTATTGAATAATTGTCTTATGCACATTTCGGTGATAAGATAACGAAACCACAAGAATCATTAATAAGCTCTTGTTTATCCTAAGATTAATATAGACTAATCTTTCTGTCGTACGGCTGATGTTAATGGATTTATAACTCTTATGTACTTTATAGTACGTTTAGTATCAACCGGGTAGTTATGGGCGAGTAATGTGTTAGTCCGAGTTTAACAACCCGGGCTCAGTCATAACAAAATGGTCGTGAGTACTGAGCGCTTCTTTTCAGTGTTCTCTTATATTTTCATTGTGATCTTTGCTTATCACACGTCATTTAGCTTTCCCTTTGTGCACTTGTTAGCATGAAACTTTTTTTAAAAAATTGCTACTCTGATGTAGTATAAGTATAGTTGTCTACTCAACACAAACTTGACACGGACACGGGGCACTCCAGCTTGTTTTTAATATATTCAACCGCCAACCTTCTATGTGTACAAGGAAGCACACCGTCTTGATTTTGTTCAGAATTTTATTTGCACTGTTAACTGTTAATAACGGAAGCTTTGCATATAACTTGTCTTTTAAAGCCTTTAAATACCATAGATATAAATAAATAAAAATCGTTTCTGGTTCTTTAATGGGTGTGTTAATGTCCAATACTAATACACACGTGGTTATAGTTGATTACTTAAGGCTAATTGCATCACTTTCTGTAGATTGACACCGGTACTTAATATTTCATGAAGGAGGGTTTATTCACTAGACAAAATTCTGTTTGAATACTATCAGCGACTTTTTTTTCTTCTTCAGAAAACCGTTAATTTTGCCTTTTCCTCGTTTCTCTCCCCTCTGCTACATTAATCTTGTACTAATATATTCTGACTTATCATGTTTCATAAACCTCCGCTAGAATAAAGTAAAGGTTTGTGACCTCTTTCTCAAATTACCGTTCTTACTTTACCCTGCCGCTTATTTCATTTAAAACCGTGGCAGTGTTAAGTCGTGGTAGACGAAAAACTGGCATCAACAGAATGGAAATTTTCATGTCGCCCAAACCGTTCTCAAGAATAAAAAAAAAGGCAACAGAAAAAAAAACAATATTCCTCTCTCTTTCTCTGCCACCCCCTCCCCCTTACTACCAACATATTGTAAGGGCGAGGAATGTGTTGCCTCTCCTGTGTCTCGCCTTATTGTCTTTAATGTCAACATGGCGGCTGTATATCCCAACGTTTTCTAAGCACCGAGAAACAACTTTGTAAAATGGTTTAATAAAAAAAATAACTAAGATTTTAATGCCTTTGATAAGGTTACGTATTGCAAACGAGCTGAAATTCTAACGGTTCTTGCATTTTTTAGAATTTGAATGATAGTCGAAAGGATTCAGACAATAGTGGCAGTATTATGATTAAAAAGGTGGGTGTGTGTGTGTGTGTTTAGCGTTTCTTTATCAACTAGCTAGACCGTATGTGTTGTGTTTACATATCTGTTGTACATCAGTACTTTGTGATTTTCAGTTTACTACGTCCGCTCCCCACATGTGACATGCAAGTCAGGTCACCATAACATTTCCTCTAACGTTTTAAAAAAGTATACGACCATCGCGTTTTGTAAACTCCATTGTGAAACTCAGAGTTGTCAGTGTCCTGTTCCACTATAACAGTGACCCGAACATTATCACTACCTTGAATAGTGGGACTTGAAAAAAAGGTACTTTAGGGATGGGGTTGGTTAACGCTATGAATCAACATATGCCTAACCTGTTTTGAATGTCACATAATACAATCTTTTCTTAGTTGTAATAATAAAACGCGTTTCTTGCACTAATGCAGACCATAATTTATGGAACTCAGTATATATTTTTGTCCCTGTTTCATCTTGGTACTTAAGTTTTCTGAAGTTGTTTATTGTTCAGCTGTTTGTCGAGGTTAAAGTGTCGACAAATCTGAAGGAGGAGGGTTTGGGGTTAGTGTTCAACCCAACCCAACGTTTGCGTTGCTAATAGCCACTTTTGGTTCATTGAGGACTGTCGGGGGGGGGGTGACTTTATTTCGTAATTTTAATGGCATCAATGATGTATTGGCACAGTGTCTTCCATAATAAGCGCGCTAAAGCAACCAAGTTAGGATTTTAAGCATTGACTTGCATGAACCACGCAGAGACCTGGAATATCGCTACCAAGCATCAGCCAAGCAAACACTTGTCAAACTTACTGCATTGATTAGTATGACTTGTGTTTGAAAACATCAGTGTGTCAGTTTTGGGTTAAACAAAGATGTTTTTTTTTACAGATAGTCTCCTTCTAGAGGCATAGAAATCTTCACTATGGTTTGATAGATACATCAAACTAAGCGGCCATACATTACACACAGCTTCATATGGCAATGGCAGTTCGTTAAGTCTTCGGTGGATAAGAGACGCGGCCAAGTTATAGGTCCATAAAATGGTTCATTTTTTTTAATAGCTGGTAAAACAAGTTTCCTTAGAATCATTCGGCACATCTCGGTGATGGCTTCTGTAAGATATTAACAATCTACGAGGGGCGTAGCGAGTTGGGTTTTTTTTTGTACCATAAGTTATTTGCCATACACAGTAGTCCGGCTGTTTGAAACGTCATTGTCTGCTGGTTCATGGGCGTCTCTGTGCTGTTCATGCTTGACTGACTACAAGAGATTTCTTGAATATGACACTAGCAAGAGAACATACACACGGGTGATTTTTTTCTCTCCTCCATAATATTTACTTTATATAAATACTATTTCACAATTGACTTTACTTCTGTAAGTATGTAGATGTCACAAACAGTTAACTACTTTACCCCGTTTGGGGTTAGGGGAAGCGCACATACCATACACATCGAAATAAACAAAAAATATTTGCTTGTTATTTTATATCACATTGAGAGATTGCTAGGGTTATATCTCAACGCTCTTATGCCAAGTTATCTGCATGTATTGTTATAAAGTCGTTATACTTTCAGTGTATGAATGAAACGAATGGATGTCGTTTAATTGTAGACGACTGCAAGCTGTATTTTAGTTTATAAACTACTAGGATGTCTAATTGAATACTAAGACTGATGTAGTAGTTCAGTGTTACATTGACCATTGAGAACGACGTGTGTGTACCGGCCTCGATGAGTTCAGGATTAATTGAACATTTAAGACGGGCAAAAAGAAGTGTGTGTTTATTTACTGGACACTCCCACAGCTATGGTATACTGGGAGTCACTAAGAGTTAGTCCACTGGTATTGTTTACCCTGTAGAATGTTGACTGTACGTGCCACCTGTAGTGTTTAATACACATTTTTGTTGACACTATACCACTCATTACTAACTCGAAGAAAAATAGTACGTCCTTATGTCCGGATGATTTATTATTTTTTTGTGTCTAAATTTTTAAATAATGATCTGTTGTTGTTTTAAATTCACATCTGCGGTGAATGGGCAGAGTGACACAGAATCTATTTCGAATAGTTACAAAGAAAACAGTTTAACCGACATGTATATAACAGAGGCTAATTGGTAAACGCGTATGTTGTTTTCAAGTCATGTTAGAAGTTTATTTGTTGGCATCTCTTCAAAAACTAATTTTGTGAAAATCTATGCAGCAATTTTTTTTTAAAGATCGTTTACCAAAATATTTCTTTTATTTTAAATGGTACGCACATCTCAGGTAAGGCCATTGGTAGACATTCCATGACAATATTACAGTCTGTCCTTTCATGCTGACCCGACAACATACTACAAATGCTTGGTTTGCTACGGTTTAGGTTTACGAAGCCGTTGCTGATATATTGCCCGTATTCCGTTGTATTGTTGCATATAGTTAGAAGGATAACTTGTAACCTGTCAGGGACTTTTTGTCTGATAGAGCTGTAAATAATTATTTGAACTTTTGACATTTTGTTTATTTCTGTACACCAGGTATCCTAAATACAAAAAATCCAATTAATTTCCCCCCGACAAAATTGTTTTTTTCCCCGGAGAAGTGGATTTGTTTGTTTATTGGCAATTTGTAATGTCTCAGTAAATCACCTTTTTTTCTGAACATTTAGTTTAGTCTAAGGTGGGAATATACGGGTTATAGGGGCTGGTGATATAAAACAGCTCCAGTATTACCTGGTTAGCTAGATCTACTAAAAATATTGCTCCAGGAATGTTTCATAGTTGTCAGTCACTGTTGATGGTTTCCCTCTGTCATCGGCCAGCAACTGTTTAGACCAAGTGTGTGTGTGTGTGTAGCAACGTATAGGTCTATGTATCTGAGCAGTATGTGTGATATATTACCCGAGTTGATGCTATACAAAGCCAGCTACCGTTTTGAGAGCTCCATTCTATTTGTGTCTGTGTCTTGAACTTTTGAGATCTTTTGATCTCAGAATCTCCCAGTTTTATTTGGAAAAAAGATATTGGAATTTATAAAACAGTGTACACTGTTTGAATACTATTATTTTTTTTATTGATATCATTAACTTAACTAAATACTTTTTTGTCATTATTACTCGCTATTCATCCGATTTCCCTGTTCATCCAATGAAACACAATGTAAATTCGCACTTGAACTTACTGGCAAGGCAACTAAACTTTGTTGCCAACAGCAGTTTTTATTCCCTTCGTCTTAATTCAGATGTTTTTTTTTTGTACATTTGTGGGGAGGTCATCGCTATAATCATTAACATAGATACAGAGACCAAATTCATTACACATGTGTATGTTATAGGTTATATGGTTATAGGCCGCAATTAGGTCATTTAGTTAACGTCTTATTTATTTCTTGACTATTTATCCCTAGTGTCCCACTGTAGTGTTGTCGCGCCAGATTCATTTGATTACACGTACTTGGCTGAATCAATATTATCCCTAGCTCTATGGTTTTCTCTTTAAGGTTAGGTTGTGAGACCTCGTGATATATACTTCAGCATATGAAGTCTCTGTAAGGATGAGATGAAATCTCTTAGATCCTATAAACCACTAATGGGGCGGTTTTTATGATGCCCTTCTTTCATCCCCACCATAGCCAATAGTGCAATGGCCATGGATACCCCAGTATCACGTCACTTCTAAATGCCTGCACTTTAATCTCGAAACAAGGCATCTTGTATCATAGATCCATGCTTAGTGGTAGTGATGTTTTAGCATTTTGCCACACGTATTCATATCACATAAACTATCCCATGCCACTTGGATAGTGTGTTAATGTCTTTCATTTCCCGCATAAGGCCACACTAAATGCAGTCATGTCAGAAACTGAAACCAATGTGGCGTTGCATTATATTAATACTGGTATAAATGCGTCATTATTCTAGCCTATTGGTATATCTACCAGCTGTTCGAGCCCCGGTGTCATGATGATAGAGCGATCATTTCACATTTTCATGAGTTTTCTTGAGATGTTGAGTAATGATGTTCTTGTGGTTGTACACTGTAGTGAGGCTTGTGTGTGGCGTCTGCTGCTGTTGATTTTTATACCGAATCTATAACTTGGCTGACCATAAAGACAGCGGTACATTTTAAAAGTGTCATTCTCTTAGTGAAAAGTAAACTCCCGTTTTATTTAAGGGGACTGCCAATGACACTGGCAAGAACTACATACTTATGTCAAGTGCTGGGTGCATTTAAGGATTTACTTTTATTTTTTTTTCTTCATACGACTAACTTGGTCAGTGTTTTAGATTTCCGCCTTCACGTGCCGGTGATGTCATCCCATCTTGAACTTTTTTTTTTTGTCATTGCCGCTTAGTTTGATTTAAGCTGAGATTTCACCTGTGTTTGGTTTTTTCCGCTAATGAGACATGAAATGTACAGAGATAGAACATAGCCAGAAACTCTCGTATGGCTCTACATTTGTGGATGATATAGAGTAGAACGTTTTTTATTGTTTACAATCCAAAAATATAAATAAAACAAAGGTATGTGCTCGTTATTTTGGTATATATATATAAAAAAAACTATTTACAATCGTACTTGTCAATAAATCAGCTAGCACGGCGGTCGGCAACCGGTGGTCCGCGATCTATTGTTCAGGTCCGCAGCGGAAAATTGGACATAGCGATCAAATATAATGCGGAAACTATCATTGCACTTAAGCCGTTGTTTGCGATTTTGTTTTATTTCAAGCTATTCACTCGAAACCACGTGCACGTACAAAGTAATAAACTGGAAATAAAATGATAAATTTAGTGGTCAGTGGGAATAAATTCACGTGTTTAGTGGTTCGCTTGAATGACTTATGAATCTACTGGTCCGTGGACATAAGGCAAAATAATTTAGCGGTCCATGGGGTTCGAAAGGTTGCCGATCGCTGATTTCGGCAGAGATAAGACTGAATGTTTCATGGATAGTAACATCGAATTTACGATTCCCGTTATAGGTATGAATCTAACTAGCATCAGGTACTTCTTTCTGTGTCATCTTTGTGGTAACTCCATAGCCATTTTATCCATAGCCATTTTATCCATAGCCTATGCATTACCCAATTTTACTAGTCATTGTCACATTCTCTTGTTTAATGTACATGGACTTCACTGGATCCAGTTTTCCTCTAAGCTGAATTGTGCATCAAGAGATCAGTTACAACTCCTTTAAACATATATGCGGTTCTACTTGTATCCTTGTAGACATTTTGGTTGCCACGATTACTGTAGGATAGTTCACGTATTAAAATGAAAAGGCGTTATCTCCTCCATTTTCTTACCTGGGTACATCTTGATTAGAAGGCGCCTTCCCCCCCCCCCCGCAACTCCTTATCTCCTTCATTAGCAACATCACTTGTCGAGAAAATATAGGTGAAAAAAAGTAGAGTTTTAGTTTTGTCCAGTATTGTAAGCACATCAGTGTGATAGACTCAGATAGAGAAGAACAGACAGGCCAAGCAGTTAGTACGTGCATTTTGTTTTGTGTTTACTGCAGTCCAACGATGTGGGAATATTAGACTTGTTAGCTAACTATTGAGCTTTTTTTTTGTTGTTTTCACTTTGACTAAGCGGGCGGCGTTATCCACGGTAAGGATAATTCAACTGTAAGCTGTGTTATATTGGAAGGTTGTGAAGATTGACAATTTTTGTATTACAATATGTCGTTCGGTGTATTTGTTTTAAAAAAGTATTACAGCGCTATTCTAAAGGAAATGTGTACTTAGTTATACTCGCGGTTCTCATAGTGTGGGATGCGGTGAATATAAGGGTATCTCCAACAATATTGATTGAACATGAATCTATGTGGACATAATTACATCTCTTTTTTCTCTCTATGATTCACAACTAATCGTTTGCTAATCTGCACAGTTAAAGGGGAACATCTGTAATTTGTACTCTATTAATATATGCTTTTTACATGTGAATCGTGAAAATAGAGGTGCGTTGATTTCGAATTGCTGGATATGCACACATTTTTCAGTTACGTGTGGCTCATAATTATTAATTCTTTTCATTACTTTTATTAAATTGACCAGGTTTTGGCTCTTTATGGGATTTTTGAAACTACCGTAATGTGGCTCTCATCGACTTTAAGCTTGCTCGCATGTTACAGTGGATGGCGAAGGTTTGAGAACCACTGAACTATAGTGAGATCTAAGAATTGTGAAAGATGTGTGGTTTACTTAGATAATAAATCTTCGTAACGGTAGTCTTGATCTTTATTTAGTTTTGGAGTTTTTCCATCGCACCCCCCCCTTCCCCTCTTCATGGTGTATTATGAGGTAATCTAAAAATATGAACTTCATTGCCTGTTAATATATGTGTTTCAGTGTGACGGATGTAGCCATGCCTTTCATATTGCCAAGTGTACCGTGAAACTATGTTTACTGAGACTATTCACACAGCATATATATATATATATATATATATATATATATATATATAAAAACCCTTTTTTCTGATGTAGGCTATATGTCATGACCTATTGTGCTGCCTTATACTTAATACACGCATTGGTTGTTAGTTGGCTTTATCTGAAGCTGAAACTTTCCAGGTACTAAAGGTTATACCTCTTTGTCTATCCCAGTCTCAGTTCGAAGGCAGTATGCACAAGTATGACACTGAACTTCAAACATAAATCGAGCATTATAAAAATTCTCTCAAGGGCCCCACGGCAACTGTGCAGCTCTCCCGTGAGTCAGTACGGCCCTATATTAAGTAATGTTTCACCTGGTACACGCCGCCAGCCAGTTTGTTGAGGTCCTGTCCGGTGACGTCACTGATCCCAAATGATAACACATTTGTGTAAACATGTTTGTCCGCCACCCCCCCCCAACCCATGTAGGTGAGTAGACCTTGCACGTGACACTATAAACTTACTTTAAGTTGTCTGGCTTAAAGAATTCCAGCACACGTAACTAACCTAGCTCTACCAGTATTGGTGTCCGTCTTAGTTTATTGTGTGCATTTGTTACCTGTATCTCAATTCAGGGTACAGATTAGCAGCCCCGTAGCGTGAAAATTCTACAGCAGGGGCCAGGTATTCTACTGCAGGGGCCAGGCAATAGCAGGGGGCAGGTAATACATTTTACTAAGTAGAACAAATAAGCAGGGGTCAGACAAAACGCAGGGGACCCGGCACCCTGCCCCCCCGCACGCTACGGGCCTGCAGACTAGTCGTTGTATTTTGTGGGTTTGGTAGGAAGAGCTGGATACTTATCACTTTCAGAACCAACAAATGCTCTGCTACCTCCATGTTATGTATGGTAACAGTCGGAATCAAATTTATTCGGCTCGTTTTTTTTATTTCCAGGTCCGCACCACGTGGGCTTCACATTTAGATGTCAGGCCTAAGGGGCAGTAATTACATTGGAGAGACCGTCTGATTAGATAAGATAAACGATAATCAGTGCTCCCACCGTTCTCGGAGGTGAAGACAAAGAACTGGAACGTAGTTCTCTCTTCCTCCTCTGTCACCCCCCCCCCCACAGACACACACCCAAGCATGCTTTGTGCTAAGTCGGCAGACTCGTGTCTAACACAAGGCACCTTACCATATTTAATACACTTTACCTGTATCTTCAAATGGGGGGGCTACGTTTATGGTTATTTCATCATCTATTCTATATGTTCACAGCGAGTGGTGGACTGAAAACTGGGGATGGGTAGTTTAGTACGTAGAGTTGATACTGCTATTGTTACAGTTAGTTATGATAAATGAACTATGATGAGGAATGTAAAATCAGTAGTTCCACTTTAACATCGCTGCACAGAGTGTTATGTTTTCACTGGTAACTTTTGACATTGGGGGAGGGAATTATGGGGAAATGTGTGTAGTTCACCAGTTTAAATTTTCAATGTTATTTTGATACCAGACTCTTTCTCACGGGAGTGGTTTTTTTATATAAATTCAAGTTAATAATTAGGTCTATGTATGAACGTTATACCATTCTTTTCATTGCTGGCATCAAGATATTTACTGACCTTTAGTTAAAACTGCCTTACGATCATGCATGACCTTCACGCACTTAAGTTAGTTGTTAGCTGTCTTTTAAAAATCTTACCATATTAATCCAATGAACTGCCATTTGTTACCCATTTAATACTGTCGGGAATTTCTCCCCCCCTTATCTTTTATCTAAAAGTGTGTGGTGCTTTGGGTCTGTACCATACGGATGAGATATTCACAGATGAACTGTTGGTATGTAGTCCAACAAACAATAATGATTAGCCCGATAACATTTTATAGACAGACTTTAAGATGGTGGTCGGAAAACTTTTTTTTTTACCAGTTAACCAAGGGGCGGAAAAATATTTAAATTTATGACCCCAGTATATTTTCAGTGCTAGCTCTACTCCTCTATTCACTTTAGCTCTACGCCATTTGGTTCAAATTTTTATGATGTTGTCAGCTATTTGTGATTGCCAAACTAAAAATCAGTAACTTATTATTTAACAAGTCTATATCATAAGCCATTCCACCTGTATGTCAAAATATGCTTTACATTTTATTTTACATGTTATTGATCATGTTAGATGCTTGTTTTAACCAAGTGACAGATGCTTCATGGCTCACAGTGATGGCTTATTTACTTATACTTGCTATTTTTCACACCTTGTTTAAATTGGATGCTTTAGGCTTATCTAACATACTGGGAGTTAGAGGTTTAGTGCACAACACTGCAATTGCTACAGTATCACTCACACATTTCACTTCTAGTGCTCAGTCCATTAAGCACATTATTCCTAATAATGTTTTGTATCAATTGTAGGATTTTAAGTTATGTGTTATTGTCAGCATTACATTGTTAACATAACACTTCACCTGTATGTATGTGTGTTTGTGTGTGTGTGTGTATATATATATATTAGGGCGTCCCAAAAAATGAAGTTTTGAAATGTTGATGTCTCACCCCACAGAATGTGCCTGTATGGTAACAGTAGTTAACCTGCAAAATTTCAGCTCATTTGGACAATGTTTAGAGGTCCCCCAAGCGGTTTAAAGTTCCATATTTTGGTGTAAAATCATTCGGGTCAAATCTAATATAGCGTTAATGTTGCATTATATTCGAAACTGATATATTAAGTAACAAATTGATGCTTAGTATTGTTTATAATATTAAATGAAACAAAATATATAAATCTTGAATGGTTTATATTTTTAAATTTGAAATTTAAGTAAAAAATTATGAAAAACAAAGTTTTATTCATTTTGTCAAGTTAATTTTTGAAAGAATGTCAATCTGCTTGAAAATAATAATAATAAGCAATGCAAATAAGCATTTCTACTATTAATTTTGTTTGTACTGTAGGGTAGACAAAAATTTAAAAAGTTCTTCAAATTTAAATTTTAGCCAGCTAGTTCACGATTACACTCTGCAAAATTTTTCCGATGTTTTTCAACCACTTGGAGCAAAAATTGTTTTTGTTCTTCGTCCTTGGTGATACTGTCATTGAAATTTTGTATCAATGCTACACCTCGCTCTGCAGAGTCATTGATACAAGCCAGATTCTCTACAAAATCTGCTGCAACTTTAAAAGATGGTGTATCTGACCATGCTTCAACAGGAACATCTAGAAAACTGGCATCAATGTTGGATGTTTCAAAAAATGTGGTAGAAGCACGCAAATCAACAACACTTTTTGGTAGTGTTTTTATGAGATGCGGTCCACATTCTGATTGCATTGTCCGAACAAGGCCAGTTTTTCTTTGTCCGACAAAAGGGTTGAAAATAACGCAAGCGTCGACAGTTCCGGACTCAAGTACCACGCGCGTGACGCACCATCATTTTCAATCCAGTCGATCGAAGAACAGCATCATCATAATCGTATAAACGCTGTATCAACAAGATATCATTCACAGGTGCATCTGCGGTGAGCCTGCATGAAAACCATGATTGAAGATAAACACATATGGTAAACCGATTAAAGCGCTGAATACCTTGTAATTCTCGAGCTGTTAACTGAAAGATGGTTTCGTTGCCTGCAAACAATAGTTCGATTTTGAATGCTGACATCAACCTCCAACCCAACCATTTGTGCAGCAAGCAGAAGAAATTCCAAATAATCATCACGTGAATGACTGACCTCAAGTTGACATTTGATAAATTCTTTAATCGAATCAGACACGATTATCAAAGGGGCGGATCTGGCTTTGGGTGTGTGGTTTAATTCTGGCCATTTTTCTCGAAACCTCTTAAAAAACAAAATCTCTGGTCCAGTGGATGATCCAAGACAAACATTGAATGCATCGGAAAGGAGTACTTCCAACATGTGATGACGGCATGCTATCCATAATAGATTACGTCCCAGGGCTACTTCTAACAGAGTGCAAGCTCCATTTAGTCTTCCAGTATTGGAAGCCGTAGTGTCGAAGCTCATGCCGATGACCAAAGATTTGCACTTCCACGATTTGATATGTTCATATACTGCATCAGCAGCTGCCCGTCCTGACACGGATGCTAACTAGGGAACACCAGGAAGCTTTGTAGTGTCATCGACAAGTGATGAGAGCAGGACAGGTAATCGATCAACGTTGTTGGTAACCTCTCGGGTAACATCGGGCAATAGCTTACCATCCCAATGAACAATTGATTTTGCACATTAGGTATTTTATATGTTTTCTCATTTATTACATTTTCTAATTAAGAATCACACAATTTCAACTCTAGTTAATGGTAGCAATGAGGTAAATATAAGTATATTTTAAATACATTTTATTCATATATGGCATGCAAAAACAAAATTTTTTAGCCACGATTCGTCTGGATTTTTATGTTGGCCTAATACTGGAATTTTAAAAGCTCTTGGGGGACCTCTAAATGTTGTTCAAATGAGCTACAACTTCACCAATTCACTCATTGTACCCAAGAGACACATTTCAGGGGGTGGGACACCAAAGATTTAAAAAAAAAAAAAAAATTTCCGAGCATTTCTGGGACGCCCTAATATATATATATATTTTCTAGCATTTTAATCCCTATGTTTGTTGAATGAGTTTTTTAAAGTGTGGGTACAAATGAATTTATTTTCCAGTTTCTTTATTCAGTTATAGCAACGTTTTACTGGTGTTTTTGTAAGGGAAAGTCATCATAATTTATTTAGAATTTCTATGCTTTGAATACAAAATTCAGGTTTAAAAAAATTTCAAAATTATCTAAACAGAATCGTGCATCCATGTCCATTGGTATAGGCTACTACATGGTTAGCCATTCTGAGGTTAATGAAAGCCATTCAGTTTTTTGTATATTGTAATACATATTCATTGTATAAAAGTAATTAAATAATGGTTTATTAAGAGGTACATAAAATGCTGTTGACAAGTTATGTTGGAATATAAAATGCTGTTGACAAGCTATGTTGGAATATAAAATGCTGTTGACAAGCTATATGTTGGAATATAAAATGCTGTTGACATTTAAAAATGTTTCTTTTTTAAAAAAATTCATTTATGTATATTTAATTGGTTCTTTTATTCTGGTTTTGTGCAGATGGTGGATTACTGTTAGGTGCTTCCTGTCTGACTGGACGCGTTTCTGGTTAGTTCTTTATGGTATTATCAGACACCAGAGAGTGCTCCAGATGTTGACAGATGTACAGCTGGTGTCCAGCTAGAGGCTGGAGTGGGGGATGCTAAATGGGTGGACAACACACGGGTCCTAGTTGGCCTAGACACAGGTATATTTCACTAAGTATATTATCATAAATTATTCCTGAGTAACTGATTACCACTCACTATGTATGTAATATCATGTTGAGTACTTAATTTGCAATTTTGAAACAAATGGCTGACAGATGATGATTTCTTTCCCTGATTAAAATGTTGATGACTTTTAGTATCCAACGCTTTGTCTGATTGTCAGTTGTTTATAGAGCTTTATAAATATCTGCTGGGGGGGGGGGTGTGCAGAGTGAGAAATAAAATTTCTTTTTTATTTAGAGCACAACCTTTCAATGGCTGTGAAGAAACTCAAGTCACTTAAGTTAATTTTGTTATTTAATAGATATTATACACTTTGTTTTGCTAATGCTGGAACCTTTGCTCGTCAAAACACCAGCCCAAGTTTCCTAAAAAATCTTGAAAAAGGACAGTTTTTTCAAGGTACATGTATGCGGGTTTTCAACTTTAAAGCCAAGCAGAAAAATGTACTTAATTTGCCAATAAAGTTCTTAAAAAAACTAGCCTGGTGCAAAGTCAAAAAAATTTTAATGGATGGAGTAGTATTTGACATTATTGTTGTTATCAAATCAGGTAGCAAACTAAAAATGATTGCATTTGTTGCAAATTTAGTCCAACTGGAAGCCTAACTAACACAAAATGTCAATTAGTTTCAAATTCTAAACTAGCTCCGATGTCAAAGAATTTGAAAAAGTTCTACCCTCACCAGTACAAAGATGTATTGCTAAATGCTGGAATAACTTCATTTCAGGTGGAATAGCAGTCTGGAGTCTAGAAGATGACTATCTACATTTGTTCTCTCCCACGCTGCTGTTGGTCATGATGGTGTAGTGACCAGTGTTTCTGTAACCTGTGATAAAACAAAGGCTGTGTCTGGCAGTCATGACAGATGGTATGTAATTTTAATGTTATCATGTTACTCTGAACCTAAGCTTTAGTTCTTGCAGTTTTTTTTTTATTTTAATTCACACATCTTTTTTTTTAATCTGTTCACAGCATAAAGCTTTGGGATCTATCAAATACTTCACTTATTTACTCTTCACAAGGTAACAATTTAAAACAAAAATTCAAATAAGGAACTGTTTAATTTTTTGAAAAAAGCTTTGTAAAAGTAAATTTTTCTTTCATTTATTTGCTAAATAACAAAAGAAATGGGTTTGAGTGTTAAATATATGAGCACAACCTACTTTTCAACATTGACTTAAACTAGATTAATACTTTCATTATAGCTCACAGTGATCTTATCCATGGCATAGATTGTCATCCATCGGAACCCGATTTGTTTCTATCATGTTCTCAGGTTAGCTAGAGTTTTTTTATATTATCCTTTTTTAGAATATGTTTGACATTCGACCCAGTAAAATTTAATTCTGCTGATAAAATCAAAGCTTATTGTTTTATTGAGTCTTTTTTTCTAGTTCACTTTTTATGAAATAGTACATTTCAATCTCTCAGCACATCCATGCATTACCTTTTGAGAAGCATGAATTTTGAATATTAGGAATGATTTACATCTAGATTTTCTTTATTGCTTTTTGTTAACTTATTGTGTGAGAAATCATATCAAAGCCTAAACCTGTTATCTAATGTTTTAATTTTATTAAGGTGACTTTTTTCTTTTAGGATGACAGAATACTTGTCTGGGATAGACGTAAACCAAAGCCAGCCCGTATATTATGTAAGTCTCACAGTGTTAAGTCTAAGTAAATAGCTGACAGGTGATGATTTCTTTTCCTGATTTAAAAGTTGAAGACTCTTAGTATCCAACGCTTTGTCTGATTGTCAGCTGTTTATGATTGTTTTTTTTAGTTCATTTCATTATTTTATTCTATTAATTATAATGTATAATGAAATTTTTGTTTAAAACAGTATGTTTTATTGGCTCTTAGCTGTATTTACTTCAATTCAGTTACTCAGCTTAGCAACAAAGGTTATTTTAACTTTAACATTACAAAGTATAACATAAGTACCTTATATTATTGTATATAAGTTTTATATATTATTACTGCTTCAGTAGTTTGTATCTTATGTATGTAAAATCATCAAAAGGGTTAAATAGAACATTAAAAAATAAAGGAAATGAAATACAGGGAAACCTCTGTTGCACCTTGTCTGATAAGCATGACAGTTCTTTGTACCCATATTTGTCCTTTTTATCACTGATCTCTTACACAAATTAAAATGTTTATCCACATGTGAAATTCTTGAAACTACATAAATGAGTAATGAAATGTATACCGCTTATACTAAGTGTTGCTGTGTTTAATGCACCATTTCTTAGCCCAAAGTAAATATCTGACAAATGATGATTTATTTTCCTGATTTAAATGTTGATGACTCAAGTATCCAGCTCTTAGTCTGATTGTCAGTTTTTACTGATTGTTTTGTAGTTGATAAAAAATGTTTAATCCTATCAATAGCATCATTTAACTCATTATATCAAAATTTTTTATTTATAAAAAAAGTAAGTTATGTTGATTCTTAACTGCTTACTTTAATCATAGGGTGTATTAAAATTGTGATAGTTTATATGTCTGCATTAAGACAGCTTTAGCTGTTGTTCCATTATTTGAGATTATCAAAAGAAAATACAGTGAAACCTCTGTAATAAACACCTTTTACAACAAACTTATCAGTTCATATAAAAAACTAGTTTTACCAATATTTGTTGAATTTATAGAAAATGAAACCAAACGAATAGTTCTCGCTTAAAATTTTTCATCATTTAGAATTGTTTAAAGGATTCTAAAATCAGTTCGCAGTCTGATCCTTGGAACTTAACTTTATGAATGTGAGTTTCACCATGTAGTTTTGAATTTTTTTATGCTTAGATGGCATGTACACCATTACATGTATTGGCATTTTATACACAAGCTCAACATGTGAATGAAATAACTGACAGATGATGATTTCTTTCCCTGATTAAAATGTTGATGACTCTATGTATCCAACGCTTTGTCTGATTGTCAGTTATTTACAAATGGTTTTCTTAATTCTTCAAATTTTGAACCACTTTTTTGAGTACCATCTAATACAATTTAAAATAGGTTATTCTAAAAAAAAAAAAAAATGGTTATTTTATTTTCAGCTTCATTTACTTCAGTTATCTAACCTAGCCTTCACCACAGGATACATTGAAACATTTTATGTACAAAGTATAAAACAAAGAATTTTTGAAATATCATTTATACTAATGTATTATTATTTTTTAGCAGCCAGTATTTTTAAAGACTACCAATTAAAAGTGTTAAATCATAAAATGAGAATAAAATACCTAGAAACTTTTGTTTATTAACACCCTCAGCTGTAAATAGAAAAAACAGTTTTTGAGCAATCATTGTAAACATATGTTGTCCAGATTGTGAAGCCATGTCAGGTTATTAATTGGCAATGTTTTAAATGATTCATTGCAAGTATAATAATAGTTTTGAATTTTTAAAATCCGGCCCATTTAAGTGTTGTCATGTTAAATACACAAGTTAACCTAAAGTAAATGGCTGACAAGTGATGATTTCTTCTCCTGATAACAAGCTGATGACTCAAGTATCCAACGCTTTGTCTGATTGTCAGTTGTTTGAGACAGGTTTTGTTGCTAATTAAATAATTCATTACTCTAGTTTGTTCATAATTTTTCCTATTTTCCAGCTAAATCTCCACTTCAGTACACACCAACTTGTGTAAGATGGAAACCTGACAATCCACATAAACTGGCTGTTGGGAGTGAAAGTGGCCAAATAGTTATATTGGACACAAGAGCAGGTGTAGACAACAGTTACTTAAATATTAAACCACACAAACGCCTTATCAACAATCTACAGTTTTGTCCACAGAAGTAAGTTTATGCTCTGCAGGATTTGTTTTATCTCTTGATGCAGTGTTAGTCAATTAAATCTTGGAGAAAAAAAGTGCTTATAGTGGCAGAAAAAAATTCACTGAACTACATGGAGTAGCTTTATTATTACATGTAAATTTCATCGTCTTTAGTCTCGGCTGTTGTTCAATCTAGTCAGTGAAATTTGTATTTATTTATTGAAATTTAATATGTTTCTTATTCTGAACCGGCTTGTTGAAATAATATTGTGAGTGTTTATTAAAATATTTTGTTTCATCTGTCAATTACATTAACTTAAAAAACTTTTTAGTGCAGAAAGAAATCATAAGATGTTTTGTTTATTTAATTTTCATATATTTCAGGCCTTCTCTTCTAGCTTCAGTAAGTGAAGACTGTAAGGTTGTGGTGTGCTCTTCTGATGATGAGGTCTTAAAACAGATGTGAGTTCCACAAGAGATTTTTTTCTTCTAATTTTAACCAGGGTATTATTCCCTTGCCCCATTACTGATACTGTAGAGTGTTCGCAAATTGTGTTTTCAGTTGAAGAAATACAGTTATGGGTGCTTAAGTGACACGATTGCTTGCCTCATAACCATGGCCTTTGTAATCAGAAAATATATATTTCTTCGTACAGTACTTAATTTTCAATCTATGTGTATGTTATTATCAAAAGTGCCTCATGTTTTCATAAGTTTGAAATTTGCCATACAGTTTTCCAGCAGCTTATTTTATGACAGAATTAACTAGTGCAATTAGAGCAAATATATTTTAATAGTTTCATGAAAGACTGCAGATTTTATTGGTCTTTCTGTTACTGGAGCATTCTTTTTGTTAACATACATCAGATGCTTTGCAAAACATGTGTAGTACCTCGCTTGGCCAAAAAAAGTTTAGCAGTTTTAACTTCATTTAAAATTTATTTCATAAAAACAGTTACACACAATTTAAGCAAGTGATAAAGAACTTGAAATTTATTGTAGTACAAATTGGGCTGTATCAGATTCTTTTCTGTAGGCATATGTCTAAAATTGTTTTATCACAAGGTATGCAAAGTAGATAATATTCGTGTACTATAAAAATAAAAGCTAGTGGAATTTTCACTGCAACATAGTGTTAATCAATTGTTGCTGATTGTGGTTTGTTCTTTGTTCATACTCCTTGAGTATGATTCGTCTATTTTACTTTAATTATTCTGTTCATTATGAGGCCTTACCATCTACATTTTTCTTTTTTTTTTTGTATCCTTATGGATTGTTTTGCTACTCCTGATGTAGTCCATGTGTGATGTTCATGGCACTTCATCTCCAAATCAAATTTGGCATTGATGATCTGTCTCTTATTCTTACAGATAGTTCTAATTTTTGTGTTATTGTTGTCGATTCCCTATCTCCATAGCTGTTTGTGGAGGTTCTTGCATCAATTAGTAAAACTTGCTATTATGGAAGCCATGATGACTCCTTGAGTTAAAATCTATGATAGTTTTTCAGTGTCACAGTGTTTGTTTGGATATTCGATGATTTGTTTTAGTTTCATGGTGAGTGCCATTCTCACATCCACCTATTGTAGCAGATCAAATTGCAAACTGAAAAGTCTTCAGTATTTCAGTGGCAAACAGTCTAATTCCTTACTAAATTAACTTATTAAAATCATTTTAACCTCATGCATTGCCAGATCACTATCTTCATTTGCTTATTTCCTGCATGTTGAAGACCATGATGTTTCATTTGTTTTTGTAATTCACTTTGCATGTACATGTATAATTCTCTTCCTCTCCTTGTTAGTTTTTTCTCAAGTGTAGCTGCTATCCTTCATTTTAAAGAAATTTCACCTTTTTTTTTTTTTTTTTGCACTTTGAAATTTTATACTAAAAGGAACACTTTTCTTGTCACTATTGATGAATTCTGATAAGTGCTTTTTGTTTTTAGTTCTTGTCATGGTATAGTTATTAGTACTACGCACACAGGTGTGTGTGTATCTTTGGAGCTTGGCCAACCAGGTCAACATGTGGTCACGGGGTCATGATTCGAGATGTTTATAGAAAATAAATATGTTGTTTATTATTCTAGATATTTATAGAAAATAAATATGTTGTTTATTTGTAAATTGTATTGACTAAATGAGTGAGAGACAGAGCGATGGGGAATGTTCGAGATGGATGGGAAGGAAATTATATAAAGACGATGTTCAGTTGAGAAAAAGGATTGGAAAAGGAGTTGAGGCAATCGAGTCAGTTAAGTTATTTGTGTTCAGTTGAGTAAGAGAGAGAGTATTCGAGTACATATCAGAAGTTTTAGTTGATCAGTTAAGTTCATTGTTAACAAGTATTATTCATTGGATTTATTCTGTTTATTTATATTATTGTGTCACAATAAATCATATGAACCATGGACATGAATTGAGTTTTCATTATTAACCAGCTCACACAATAACGTTTATTTACAGTTCTAGAGCTTAGCCTATCTGAAGATATAGTCTGTTAGTTGTTATTTGTACAGGTTTTACTTTTCAGGTCACTGTATCAAAACTATTATCACATAGTGTTCTCAGTTAACTTAACCCCCTGTCATGTGAGAATTACTTTATTTGAAACACTTTCATCGCACTTATCAGACTTTTTAAGTCAGCAAGAAATATATGACTTTGCAGTTTTCTTTTAGAATATCTACGTAGCATTAACTAGTTCATAAATGCATTTTTAGTACTATGTGCCATATTTTAATAAATAGGCTGAGTAATACATATCTAATGTTAGACCCATCTTATTTCTACATAGGGATACTTTTACAACTCAATTTAGTAAGTATTCCAAAACTGAACTAAAAATTAGGTTGAAACTTGTCATAATTTCAGGTATTCAGACTCAACTCATAAAGACTTTGTCAGAGGTCTGGCCTGGTCAAGTGAATTACAGCTCTACACTTGCGCTTGGGACTCGAAAATTCTTTTGTCACGATCTAAACAAATACACTGCCAGGTTTATGGGAGAGACAGTAGCTGGCCAGTTCCAGGTCAATGGTGATATCTCTGGACATACGATAGAGAATGGATCTGGAGATTTGGTCATCGATGCAGACAAAACCAAGTTAGAACAGTGCAAACTGTCATACAGCCAGGCTGTGAAATCTCAACCAGAAATAAGTGCAGAGGGCTGAAGATATGTCAGGAGATAGACACACTAAAAATCAGTATATTGTGTATATACATCTTTTGTATCATATGTTTCATCATCATCAAAATTCTTTGTTATCTCTGTAATAAAAGAGCATGATGGATTGATTTGCTCTTGGCCACATGTTAACAAATAGGGTTTGACTTTATATAGAATGGATGCCTGTTGTCACATTTTTTTTATATTGTATGTATTGCTTAAAATTTGTCAAGAGCTAAATGACTTGAAACTTGAATGAATTTTTTTTTCATTTACAATTTTGTATGATTTTATTACCTCACTATTTATGAACTCCTTCATTTGTAATTTTTAAGCTGCATTTAACTATTTTTTGGCATATTGGAGGAATTCTTAATAACATGAAATTGTGTTGACTAAAAGTGCGTCCCTCCTTTTCTATTGTTATTGAAATGTAAAGTATGTTGGTATTACAGGAATTGGTACATTCCCTATCAGTCTGATTCAGATCTAAGGTTAGTTTCAATTTTTTTAAAACTGGAATAAAACAGTTTTACAACTACACAATAAATGTGTTCATTTATATATGTGTTTGTGTATCTCTTGATCACATAAACCACTAATGTGGCTGTAGCACTGTACCTTTCTTTCATCCACACCTTAGCTGTACACTGGCCATTGGCTGTACACTGGCTATGATTTGAAATGGGTGGATGAGACCTCTTGCTTGATAACAAACCTTTAACCTACATCAGGCCAGCTCACAACATCAATGGTCAACAACCTTCATGTCCTAATGGACCCCCTCCCAAATTTAAAGTCCTCTTGTCCTTCCACACGATGTACAATTTTATTGAAAATTTTAAACTAATGACAAAATTAAATCAGAGAACTTCCATTTTATTACCGAGAAAAATATAAACACAAAAAGATTTCAATCATAACAAAACTTGCTTAATTAACCATACATTTAAAATAAGTATTTTAGTTTTAAAAAAAAATTATTCATTTAAATGTTGCATTAGCTCCTTGTCTGAAATGAGATAATGGTTTTTTGTATTCCAATAAAGAACAGCAAGAGGGAGAGATGTTATGTGTTTGCTGTAACGGATAAAATGAAAACTGATACAAAAATTATCATGGCTTTATTACTGAGCTAAATAATAGCAGACTTAAACTCAAAATAATAAACAGTGGAATTTAGCTTAATTGTTATATTCAGTTTTTGAATTAATAAATTATCCACTAATAGCCATGTCTTAAATATTTTTTCATTCTTAGTAATGACAAAAATATTTAGTGAGAAGTTGTGTATGCATTGCACTATAAAACATCTGCAGAACTGTTATTACTGTTAACCACAAGAATTTTCTTTTAATACCCATCCGTTCAAACCCATAAGGTAAAAATGCCATTTAACTTCTCTGGCGAAGATTTTTTGATTTACAACAAAATATTGAACATTTTGTATTACTTAACTGCTGGAAAAAATATATACTTGGAGAGGGGCAAAAAAAAAACGGTTTAGAAATTTAATCCCTTAAAAAGACAGTCTCCCAAATCATAAAATGCTTAAAATATTTGATGAATTTGAAATGACATTCATTCATAACTTTTATTAAATCTGCTCAAACATAGCTCAAATAAAAAGACAAAATATCAAGGTGACAACATTTTTCACCCATGACTATTCCTGAACCAATGTCATATTATGTTTACAGCACCATCTGTATATTGCCCAATCCATTTCGTTATGTTCCTGAAAATGGATAGACAAATTTCAGAACAATCCGTCCTACCAGCCAAGACGCTACGGTCGACCTGAAGGTCTCTGATTCGACCTTGTAGAGGATTAATTGATGTTTCAGGTCATGGTTAAAGTCTCCGCTATATTTCCTGTGGCCATTGCAATATCTGCTAAGGTGGGGATGAAAAAGGGCACGACAAAACCCCTTCCGTTTCTAAGAGATCTCATCCTTCACACACACACACCAGCCAAAAAGTAGTTCTTTTAACACTTCGACATATTAATCTAAGGAGTGGTGAATGATTACTATGTCTAATGCCATGTCTACAGCACTGATTATATGAATAACTATACTTTGATATCAGGATGTTGAATGAAAGCCTTCACTAGAACGAGGGAAAACAAATACACTCTTACCTCGCTATACGGCCGCTCTTTATACGGCATTTCGCTATAACGGCCTTCATCATTTATGGCATGTTTTCGATTTACTGCCTAAAATGTTTCGCTATAACGGCAAAAAAAACCCACTTTTGTACAAAAGTGAAAAAATATTTATTATTTTGTATAATGCACCAGGGCATCCTACCTAATTTATCCGAACTATCCGAAGATTGATTGAGTACCTTCCGAAAAATACAACAAAACTAATCCAACCAATATATAAGGGTGCAATAGGCACTTTTAAGGCACATTACCTACACCGAACTTTCCGACAACTCAGCATAAGGGAAACCAATGGTGAATCTTCAATTCAAACATTTTGGAAAAACTAAAACATTGGGATACTGTTGACAGCATCAGTAAATGATGGAAGGAATTAAAATTGACAACAATGAACCATGTATGGAAAAAATATGGCGGCAGAATGTGTAAAAAAATACTGATGCAGACAGAAGTGTACCTAGGGAGGGGGTCCAAATTCAAAAGTCCCCCCGGCCTTAGCTTGAGGGGCCCCCAAATATTTTTTACATTAAATATAAAGTACATTATCTCACATCATGTTGTCGAATGTCAAAATGCAGGGACCTCCAATGAGAGGCCCTATAATCCCTAGGTTCAGCACTGGATACAGAAGTTAATTTTCTTCCTGAAATTAGGCAAAATATTTTGGATCTAGTAGAAGATTTCGGCTTGGAAGATTTGAACGAACGTGATGTGCTTGCTCTACTTGGAGCTGATAGAAACAACTAAAAAAAAGGACTTACCATATACCTAATGTTTGTTTACATCCTTTGGGGCTGAGGGGTTGAGGGTGGTATCGGACGTTAGACTCATACACGGTTGAATGAACCTTGTTGTGGTTGGGTACGTGAAGCGGTCTGTTTTGGGGGTGAACGATGGCGAAAAGTGAGTGGTTGGACCAGTGTTGCCATCTCTCGTTGATCTCTTTGATCGAGTGACAATGTTTCGAACTGTTTCCAAATGTTCTAATGAAGATGTCGAATCACAATACCGGACAGTTTAATACGTTATGCGGGCTCATTTTTATGTAAGTTGCGCGTTTTCACTTTCATGTTATGATTTATAATTCTCGGTAAACCATCTCTCCTCGATTCGCTCACGTTCATAACACTATGATTCACTTACTTTTTCATGTTTTAGGAACGCAAATAGGTTGATATTTTCTCGCGAAAAGCTTACATTTAAATGAATGTTATGATATCGATACTTCTTGCAATATAGAGTGCATTAAAGTAAACCTTTTCACCACAGCCATTAATCTCTCGTTCAACAGCAGGCTGAGAATTCCAGTTAAAGGGTAGTTAAAACTTTACTGATTTCAAATGATCTGGACAAACAAATTTACAACAACCAGTGATAAATTGATTTTTTTTTATTATTAAAAAAATGTAATCTACTTAGTAATCCGTTTCAATCCCTTTGTTTAAGGTCACCTCTGGGAGGATGGAGCTAAGTAATATATCTATCGATCTATCTTTTTAATTATCTATCTATCTCTGTGTCTGTCTATATATATCAGGAGCGGTCTTACCAGGCTGGTAATTAGAGAGGTTGCAATAAGCCCATCACCTAATGAAGGCCCTTCACTTAATGAAGTCACAGAACCTAATGAATGATCTGCACCTAATGATACTTAGATAGATAGATAGATAGATAGATAGATAGATAGATAGATAGATTAGATTAGATTAGATTAGATTAGATTAGATTAGATAGATAGATAGATAGATAGATAGATAGATAGATAGATAGATAGATAGATAGATAGATAGATAGATAGATAGATAGATAGATAGATAGATAGATAGATGATAGATAGACAGACATATATATATATATTAATTTATGTTTGTGTGTGTGTGTATGAACACATGGGTAGAAAGATGGATGATATATCTTTTATCTTTTAATTGCTAGATAGTTATATGATAAAAATGACTGTAGCCCAGCCAATGGGTAAAAGAACCACTTTAATATGTGTCAATCAAACTAACAGATGGTGGAAGACGTGCGCATGTAGATTGTTTTTAAGTAAGGTTTATAGAGTGTATTTAAGCTCGGAACAATTTCAGTTGACCAGTTTACTTACAAGCACAACAAAGAATTAATCTACTTCATTACCTACTTGCTTGGACAAACCAACTACAATGAAAGTCTACTCTGCTATGTTGGTGTTTTTCGTTAGCTATAGCAACATGGTTTGTGTGTCACCCCAAGTGATAGATGAACCTTACAAAAGGATTGAAAAATCTGTTGAAATAATTGAGCGTTCGATAAGCAATACTACAGAACGTCAAATTTGTAACAATAATTTTCAATGGCCCGACAGCACATTCGGTTTACTAAAGTGGCTCAATCGTTTGAGATTCTTGGGTGTAGACCCTCAACAGCCAGACTTTCCAGAGCTGCCTAGAGATCAGCCCAAGAGTTGCCCTCCAGGCCACGGCTCGTGGTGGCCAGACCACAGGGAGAACTTGATGTCCACTTGCCCCTGGATCTACGAATACGTGGACTTCGGGAGCACCTTCTACCCTCGGTAGATCCGCCAGGCCGTCGCTCTGTGTGACAGTTGCGTTAATTCCAACGCGAACAGTTGTAAGACCATCAGGCAGAATATCACAGTGTTCCAGAGAGGCGCCTGTAAAGACGGCATGGCATTCATGACCGCCCTGACTAAATCTGTCGTGGTAGGGTATCACTGCATCACGAATTTAAGAGGGCCATCAATCGGGCCATCAATCGGCTCAGGTCGTCCTGAAGCCACAGACCGCTAAATCAATGTGCGGATGCTGGGAATGTACTCAAGCTGTGCACGTCAACATTATGGAATATAATCAGTTAACATTCGTACAGAAAATTTTTTCTAGATAGAAAAAAATGTATCTATAAATGGCTATTTATTAAAAAACGTTAGCCATGAAATTCCTTCAGTTGTTGTTTGGTATGTTTGCTATGTTTACTATGTTTAGTATGTTTGCTATGTTTGCTATGTTTGCATGGTTAGTTATGTTTGCTATGTTTGCTATGTTTACTATGTTTGGTATGTTTGCTATGTTTGCATTGTTAGTTATGTTTGCTATGTTTGGTATGTTTGGTATGTTTGGTATGTTTGCTATGTTTGCATTGTTAGTTATGTTTGCTATGTTTGGTATGTTTGGTATGTTTGGTATGTTTGGTATGTTTGCTATGTTTGCTATGTTTAGTATGTTTGCTATGTTTGGTATGTTTGGTATGCTTGGTATGTTTGCTATGTTTGCTATGTTTAATATGTTTGCTATGCTTGCTATGTTTGCTATGTTTAGTATATTTGGTATCTTTGCTATCGTTTCTATGTTTGCTATGTTTAATATGTTTGCTATGTTTGCTATGTTTTTGATATGTTTGCTATGCTTGCTATGTTTGCTATGCTTGATATGTTTGCTATGCTTGCTATGTTTGTTATGTTTGCTATTTTTGCTATGTTTGCTATGCTTGCTATGTTTGGTATGTTTGGTATGCTTTGTATGTTTGGTATGCTTGGTATGTTTGGTATGCTTGGTATGTTTGCTATGCTTGGTATGTTTGCTATGTTTGGTATGTTTTCTACGTTTAATATGTTTGCTACGTTTGATATGTTTGCTATGTTTGCTATGTTTGCTATGTTTGCTATGCTTGCTATGTTTGCTATGTTGGTATATTTGCTATGTTTAATATGTTTGCTATGTTTGCTATGTTTGCTATGTTTGCTATGCTTGCTATGTTTGCTATGTTTGCTATGCTTGCTATGTTGGCTATGTTTGCTATGTTGGTATATTTGCTATGTTTAATATGTTTGCTATGTTTAGTATGTTTGCTATGTTTGCATGGTTAGTTATGTTGGCTATGTTTGCTATGTTTGCATTGTTAGTTATGTTTGCTATGTTTGCTATGTTTGGTATGTTTGCTATGTTTAGTATGTTTAGTATGTTTGGTATGTTTGGTATGTTTGGTATGTTTGGTATGTTCGGTATGCTTGGTATGTTTGGTATGTTTGCTATGTTTAATTTGTTTGCTTTGCTTGCTATGTTTGCTATGTTTAGTATGTTTGGTATGTTTGCTATCGTTTCTATGTTTGCTATGTTTAATATGTTTGCTATGTTTGCTATGTTTTTGATATGTTTGCTATGCTTGCTATGTTTGCTATGTTTGATATGTTTGCTATGCTTGCTATGTTTGCTATGTTTGCTATGTTTGATATGTTTGCTATGCTTGCTATGTTTGCTTGGTATGTTTGCTATGCTTGGTATGTTTGCTATGTTTGGTATGTTTGCTATGTTTGGTATGTTTTCTACGTTTAATATGTTTGCTATGTTTGCTATGTTTGCTATGCTTGCTATGTTTACTATGTTTGCTATGTTGGTATATTTGCTATGTTTAATATGTTTGCTATGTTTGCTATGTTTGCTATGTTTGATATGTTTGTATCAATAGTACCAACCTAAACTATTTAAATGTCTAAGAAATCGATAAACGTAAAACTCTTGTAGAAATTCAACTTCTTTCACTTTCAAACACATATACCTGCACGTTACCATCAAATTACCTACACATTACCACAACATGGCAATTGTATTTATAAAAATGCATAAAATGAAAATAATATAAACTTAATATAACACAAATACTTCTAAATTAAAGTTTGGAAACAGAGCAACTTAGGTGAAATAATTCGCGCTGAAAGATGTCCAGAGCTGTTCTGATGTTTTGGGGGCCCTTGTCACATGTATGTTTTGGGGTCCCTTGGCACATGTATGTTTTGGGGTCCCTTGGCACATGTATGTTTTGGGGTCTCTTGGCACATGTATGTTTTGGGGTCCCTTGACACATGTATGTTTGGGGGCCCCTGTGCACATGTATGTTTTGGGGCCCCTTGGCACATGTGTGTTTGTGGGGCCCTTGGCACATGTATGTTTGGGGGCCCCTTGGCACATTTACGTTTTGGGGGCCCCTTGGCACATTTACGTTTTGGGGGTCCCTTGGTCCTTGTATGTTTGGGGGCCCTAGGCAACAAAAAACTGATAATGCCTTCGCAAATATTGAGCCCCTTATATTCAATTTGTTTGTATCTTCTCTAACCCTGTTTGTATCTTCTCTAACCCTGTTTTATCTTCTCTCACCCTGTTTGTATCTCCTCTCACCCTGTTTGTGTCTTCTCTCACCATGTTTGTATCTACTCTCACCCTGTTTGTATCTTCTCTAACCCTGTTTGTATCTCCTCTCCCCCTGTTTGCATCTTCTCTCACCCTGTTTGTATCTTCTCTCACCCTGCTTGTATCCTCTCTCACCCTGTTTGTATCTTCTCTAACCCTGTTTGTATCTTCTCTTCACCCTGTTTGTATCTTCTCTCAACCTGTTTGTATCTTCTAACCCTGTTTGTATCTTCTCTCACCCTGTTTGTACCTTCTCTCACCCTGTTTGTACCTTCTCTCACCCTGCTTGTATCTTCTCTCACCCTTCTTGTTTATATCCTCCTATTCATTTTTTACTGCCGTCTAGGTGTTTTCTTTTAGCACCCAGTCATTTTAAACATTTAGAAAAAAATTGTTTATCCGTCATGGAACATAGGATATTTATATATATTTTTTTAATTCGTTTTATTTTTTATTGGTCTCTTTCTTTTTTTTTAAATCTTAAAAACAAATAATAACAAATCACCTTTGACCTCTAAAACTAGAAAGAACAACTGTTGTATCTAATTAAAAAAAAAATGGAAAGGGGAATAATTGTAAAATTACTGATGTTGGCGAATACACATGAAGATATAGTAATGTCCCATGTATGTTAACATTGTGTTTCAGCCATTTGAAAATTTGTTGAGAAGTGGTGTGGGTTTTAGATATTTAAACAGCAGGCAATCATCTCGATAGCCTTGTCTGTAGTAGTGACATAAGCGTTTACATGGGTGGGTGCTTGAGGGGTAAATTAAAGTATCAACGTTAATCTTTACCACTTTTGGAATTTAATTTGTACAGAAAAAAAAAACAATTTAAGAAGTAGTCCATGTTTGTTAACGATGTGTACCGGGTTTAACTTGTCAAGTCAATGTTTGGTAACGATGTGTACCGGGTTTAACTTGTCAAGTCAATGTTTATTAACGATGTGTACCGGGTTTAACCTTGTCAAGTCAATGTTTGTTAACGATGTGTACCGGGTTTAACTTGTCAAGTCAATGTTTGTTAACTATGTGTACCGGGTTTAACTTGTCAAGTCAATGTTTGTTAACGATGTGTACCGGGTTTAACTTGTCAAGTCAATGTTTGTTAACGATGTGTACCGGGTTTAACTTGTCAAGTCAATGTTTGTTAACGATGTGTACCGGGTTTAACTTGTCAAGTCAGTGTTTGGTAATATATGTACCGGGTTTAACTTGTCAAGTCAATGTTTGTTAACGATGTGTACCGGGTTTAACTTGTCAAGTGACTGTTTTGATAACGACGTGTACCGGTTTTTACTTATTACGTATCTGTTGAAGCTTGGTAATGCGCTCGGCACGCAATCCCCTAGTATACCGTGGCTAAGCATTAGATAACACTCTTTTCAGGTCCTGATCAAAGTCCCACAAGTCCACCCAGCTTAAAATGGGTACCTGACTTTAAGTTGGTGGAGTAGAGGCGGCCGGGCTTTGTGCAAACCACAAAATCCCTTCATATGCCGAGTTTTACTGAAACGGATGAATTCTACAATTCGTCTGCCCCCAATGATCCCATAGGGGTTTAAGGGAACTTTACTTTTTACTCTTTATTTGCCCCGTTGGCTCTTATGGACTGTAAAGAGGTTCCTTTTTTTTTATAAACATACTTTATTAAGCATTTTAAAATTATATATATATATATATATATATATATATATATATATATATATATATATGTTACCGTTAAAGTATGAAATCCGTTATTCTATAGAATACCTAGTTATTCCATGAAATAACTAATCGTGTCCGTTAAAGTGTAGAACTCTCTTGTATTTCTTGGTTTAACTGGTTATTTCATTGAATAACGGTCTGCAGCCCGTTAAAGTGTAAAATAATCTATATCATATATCTCGCACGACAAATACATTTACCTTCCACCCCTAATGCATTTATGAACTATTTCAGGTCATAGGGAGAGAACGTTTAACGTGTTGGCGACAGTTCATTCCGGTAAATTTATTGCTTGCACGTACAGTGCCGGTGCCGTTCGTCAAATACTGTTTCCACGGATCAGGTTTTGAGATACATTTATTTTTTTTTAAGTTTATAATTCAGTCATATGTTATTACGTTAATAGAGTTTACTTACGTTAAAGTGCAATTACGTTTAAGACCTTAAATTGACTTGAACAATGAATTCTTTAAGTGATAACGAAAAACAAGCTGCAATGAAAGAAAAGTTTAAATCTTAACTAAATAAGCTTGATGTGAAAGAGAACAGTTCTTTGCTCACCCGTGACAAATTATGAAGTTTGATAGCTGATGTAAAGAAATCTAAAACATCAGATAAGAAAGTGCCACGTGATAATTGGTTACTTCAACATTACGATGTACTTGAAGTTCAAGGAGTAGAAAAATGAATAGCCCCAGTAACCAATGCAACACCAGATGTAATTGTTTTATTGTACGAAACTCATTTATCTATTGGGCACGGTGGTAGAGACCGAATGATAAAAGAACTTAATCGTCGTTACAAAAATATTACGCAAAATGATATTAAGATTTTCCTGATTTTTTGTGAATCTTGTCAATAAAAACGCAAAGCGGGCAGAAAAGGTGTTGTTGTTAAGCCCATGATTTTTTCACATATGAATTCAAGATGTCAGGTTGACCTCATAGATTTTCAATCACAACCTGATGGAAACTATAAATTTATTTTAGTTTATCAAGATCACCTAACAAATTTTGTGGTTTTAAGACCTCTTCAAACAAAGAGAGCAGAAGAAGTTGCAGGACAGTTGCTTGATATATTACGGTTGTTTGGAGCCCCATGTATATTGCAGTTGGACAATGGAAGAGAATTTTGTAACAAACATATTGATGACTAGTGTAGTTTTCGTCGACGAAAACTAAAACTAAAACCTTCGTTAACGAAAATGTTGGCTTTTCGTCAACGAGAACTAAAACTTAAACTAAAATTAGAAGCAAGACTAAAACTAGACGAAAACTAAAATTATTACAGAAAAAACGAAATAAAAACTGAAACTAAAATATGACCTGGGACTAAAACATTACAATTGATGACTTAAAAGTAACGGGTTAAAATTTATCCAGTTTATGAAGAACAGAGCGTTCCATTATGGTATAAAAAGGTCCCCCTACGAGGCTATGTTTGGTTGCGCAGCTAGAGTTGGACTGTCAACAACTGCCATTCCGAAGGAAGCACTTCATTCGTTGGTCGAGGAAGATCAATTACAAAATACTTTGACTGCAGTGAATGTTTTAACTCAACCTTATTATGAAAAAGTAGTTGAACAAACAGTATTAAATAATCCCATTACGAAAGTATGTGTTGTCTGTTTAAAAGAATGCAGTGAAGATATAGTTTGCTATAAATGTATAGAGCCTATCCATATATCATGTTCGGAAGATTATGTTTCAGAAGATGAAATTGAGCAGAAAATCTGCAAATTGTGTTTTAATGAACTTAATGTTCATAGAGAAAGAGAAAAGTCTAAAAAATGTTTAGAAATTCAAGCGAAAAAGATTAAATTAATGTCGGATAAATCTCATTCTGGAGCCTTTGTGGGGTTTACCGTCCGTATCCCAGTACCTGATGTTGACAGAGGAAAAGGTGATGCCAAATCTATTTTAGCTATTATCATAAAAATAACCGAAGAAGGATTTTTCCAATTGGGCACAAGAAACGGCCGCATAAAACAATTATATTCCCGATCCCAGTTCAGTGTCTGCAAACAAAAATTAATTAAAATCGAAGAAGTACCGGATGTAGAAATATCGCTCCGGTCGGTTGCTACAGCTCAAAGTTTAGGTACTGGTCAGGGGTTGAAAAAAATGTTCGTGTAAAACCCAGTGTGTCAACAATTTTTTTTTGCTTAAGAAATAATGTTCTTTGTAATTCCAAATGTCATTTTAGTAATCCTTGTTGTAACAAATGATTTTACTAAAATAAATACTATTTATACGCCGTATAAATTAAATAAATTGCTTCTTTTTCATTTTAATTTTCTATCATTAGTTTATTTAAGAATAGGCCTACATAGTTATTTCATTTTAGATAAATTGTTTATTTTACTTTAACTGTCTCTCATTAGTTAATCTATAGAATGCCTAGTTATTTCATAGAATAACTAGTTAAAGTGTCTAATTAATAACATATTACACACTTTAACGGACACGATCAGTTATTTCATGGAATAACTAGGTATTCTATGAAATAACTGAATTATATACTTTAACGGTAACAAATATATATATAAAATTTTAAGATTACATTTGGTATCAACTTCTAGTCTAATAAATTTCAAGAATGTGTTTATTTCAGTTAAATATTATACAAAGAATTGTTATTTTTAATAAGCTTAAATACGTTATATTGTATAGTACATCAGTGGAAGTAAAAAGTATTTTACCAATATAGTGCTTAATAGCGAGTATTTCTCAATGTGTTACAAGTACATTAGGAGTACACAATATAATGATTAGATTTTGCTATAAATTATTGATTCGTATAATACCATTTATTTATGTATGTACAACAAAGATTTTTCTAATAACCACAGATTTATAAAATGCGGAGATTTAGCACCACAAAGTCCACGCTAAAATATAAATGTATATATATATATATATATATATATATATATATATATATATATATATATATATATATATGTATTTAAAAAAAAAAGTATACGAAGAAATGATTAAATAAGTATTATGCATGCACTAAAAATCATAAAGATAATTGGCATCATAATTTATAAATAGCTAGATTTATGTGTTACTGTCTGTGTGTGTGTGGGGGGGTGTATTGTTGGCCTTAATCAAGTAAAGTAACAATGTACACTTTACCCTTAACTCGGTTAATGAACAAGGTATCTCACTTTATGAATGCGTCAGGAATTGTTTTGAAATTTAAACACAACTGGCAACTATGATGGCCACCACAGCAGCAGCGACTAAGAAAACAGAAATACCGATTATAATCTTTGTTTTTTTCGTGATTTGGGGCAATAATCTGGCAGTCGTAAGAGGTCGGCGTTCTCCTGGTAACTCGTACGAGATCGTGTTTCGGCGAGCTTTTTCCCTGAAGATCAAAGACCTTCGATCTTTAAGTGCGGCATTAAAGTGGGTCAATGTATAATCACCGTTAATTTTACTGACGCAGCGATACAGATCACCAAACTGTTCGTTCAACTGCTCGACATCGTTTGTTCTGTTGTTGAATAAGACGACTCTGTTGTTCACTTCTCGAAATAATAGGCTTAACTCCCCTTGTTGACCCACGCACCAATTTTCGAACGTTTCACCACCCATCTGCCCTGTGTCCACGTCAAACAAATCGCCATATGTAAAGAGTAGTATCCCGAACATCTGAAACACATCCCTGCCAAAAACAGATTTAACATCTTCAACTGCGTCTTTCTCTTGTTTGGTGAATCTAACTCCGTACTTCAAGACATGTACGATTGCCTTTACACTGCCGTTGGCTGAGATGTCTTTGATTTTCCTTTCTACTTTGTTTATCACAGTGCCAATGTCCTCCTCGCGGTCCTCGCCAGTGTCCCCGACACCAGGACATTCCACGGCAATAATTGTCCTTTCAGTATTTGTTGCCCTTTCGATGGAAGAGATGGTAGACCTTTTCCCGTTTCCAGACCTACCGACCAGCAGAATTTTCTTTGCTGGTGTTACGTCCCTTGGGACTGTAAAGAAAAGTACACTGCATTCTCATTACATCTTCAATATATATAATATTATAGAAAGATAGAAAAGTATAAATTAAGTATACTTTCTTACCTGATTCTTTTGTATAAGACATTTTCAATTTTACTCAGATAAAATATAAATCTTGATGTGCCCAAAACTGTTTACAGAACTATCAATCTAAAGAATCTAAGATAAAATCCACTTCGGCTAGACCGCAATATCAAGACCATAGATAAGATTCCGTTTATGGAATTATTATTTTTCTGGAAAAATAAAAATCTATATCTGACATGTTCAAGCAAGCTATTACTGCTTTTCTTTAGGTTATATATTAGTGTTGAAATTTTATAGGAAAAAAACGAAAAGAAATTTGGATTAGTTTAGTTTTTACTGGTCTAGTTTTTACTGGTCTAGTTTTTACTTGTTTAGTTTTTACTTGTTTAGTTTTTTTATTTCATTTACATCGTTTATTATTGCCAATACATTTATTTAATCAGTTTTGTGTATCTGTTACATATCTGTCCATAAGGCTAAAGTGTAAGTACCAGGAGATAAGGAGGTCTGGTGAATACAGTTCTTATCAGTGGACTAGGTTGGTATTGAATGTATAGAAAGCCCTGAAAATTAACCCTTATCTCTGGTGCTATTAATACTGCCATTGAAATACTGCATTTTTTTTTACTGCTGAACTGCTGAGTTTTTTACATTTTTATTATTTAAATTGTTTATACTTCATTAAATGTAATGTAATATAGGCCTACTTTCATTAAATGTAATGTAACATACTTTCATTAAATGTAATGTAACATACTTTCATTAAATGAACGAATGTATAATGATTGATGGATAAAAGGATACGGGTAGATAGATTTAGATGGGAGATAGATTGATAAAAAGATAGATAGATAGATAGATAGATAGATACATACATACATACATTCATAGATAGACAGATACATTGATAGATAGATAGATAGATAGATAGATAGATAGATAGATAGATAGATAGATAGATAGATAGATAGATAGATAGATAGATAGATAGATAGATAGATAGATAGATAGATAGATAGATGGATGGATGGATGGATGGATGGATAGATGGATGGATGGATAGATGGATAGATAGATGGATAGGTGGATAGATGGATAGGTGGATAGATGGATAGGTGGATAGGTGGTTAGATGGTTAGATATATAGATGGTTAGATAGATATATATATATAGATATCATGTATTATTAATGTATGTGTAAGCAGTATGTGTGTCTAATATGTGTTGTATAAGTGTGTGTGTATGTGTGTATGAAGCAATACATAAAATGTGCAAATATAAATTTAAAATTCAATTTTATAAATGTGTATGTAGGTCAAGGTCATCGATACACACAGCCCAGTGAAGTGAAGAGTTCCTTTACAAACGGTGCCATTTAAAAAAAAAAAATTAACAATGATAAAAGAAATAAATAAAGATAAAATGTTATTACATAAAGCACTGAGTGAAAGAAATGCATATCGTTAAAATAACACTTTATTTGAAACTCATTCAGAAACCAGTTATTTTCCTGGTTTCTTACGATCTGTGTCATGATCTCCCCCTTCCCTCCCTCCCCCACCTCCCTTCCCAGCAAGTACACACACACCATACTCATCGAAACCATTTAAATATAAGCATCATAAATATCAAAAGAGCGAATACCAAATAACAAATACCAGTGGAAAGATTCGAAGCTATAACACTCTTAAGTTGACTTTTACCACCCAATAGATGTGGGTTTTCCGAAAGTAAATCAACATGGTGCTGAGTTCTGGGAACGTTTTCATTGGAGAGTAAAAGCCTTCGGTCGGTAAAAGCTAAATTAAATTCAGAGGTTGTATATTCATTATCAATATCACAGACGCATCTATATAAAGAGTTAAACTGCTGATTCAGTTGTTCTGGGTCTTTTGTTTTGTTGTTGAATAGGACAACTCTGTTGTTTACTTCTTCAAATAATAGCTTTATCTCCCCTTGTTGTTCGGCGTACCACGCTTCAAAAGTCTGTCCAGTTTGTCCAGAGTTCACGTCAAAAAGATCTCCGTAGGTCAAGACAAGGATCCCGTACTTGTGCAGCGCAGCACCGCCAAAGATCTTTCTAACATCCTCGGCTGCGTCTTTCTCTTGCTTGGTGAATCTGACTCCGTATTTCAAGACTAGCACGATTGCCCTGACGCTGCAGTCTTTAATTTCCCGCTCCACGTTGTTTATCACAGTGTCAATATCCTCTTTACGGTCCTCGCCAGTGTCCCCAACACCAGGACATTCCACGGCAATAATTGTCCTGTCATTACTTGTCACGCTACGGATGGAATTGATGGTAGATGTTTTCCCGTTTCCAGATCTGCCGACTAGTAGAATTTTTCTTGAACCGGTTACGTTATCTGTAGATGCAATACACGGGACATAAAAAGTACATTCGTATCACAATATTTTAAGAACGATTAATGCAAACATTTTGTTGGCTTTGAGATAATTCTGAAAATAAGCACGGAAGTTCCAAGCTGGGACTTTAAATTTACAATACCTTCATAGAAACGTAAATTTCCATCTGTTGTTAAATTTTTTAAAAAATTGATTTTTTTAACCATCTTGATACTTACAAGGTGTATATCAGGCTTAAAAGAAATGCTAGCATTACTGGTTTTCAATGTCTCGTGTTATAATGACTTTAAAGTACTTTAATGGGGTAGCAGAGAGTTGGATGTTTTTAAAGAATATTAGGAGCCCAAAACTTCAGCTGCGGGTTTTTTTCAAAATTTTGTGACCTTTGCACAGGGCTCCCAAACTTTACATTTGAATATGACTTCCAAAATTATGCTTTTTCTAAGAGCCCCCAAACACTACCTTTTGCACTGGGACACAAAATCTACTTTTTTTTGCATTGGGCCCTCAAATCTACCTTAGCATAGGGCCCCGAAATCTACATTTTGCTTGGGGACCCAAAATCTACCTTTGCATAGGGCGCCCCAATCTACCTATTCTGAAAGCCCCTAAAACGTAAGAACAGCTTTGATTATATAATTAAAGTTTAGTTAGCTGAAAAGCTGACAGTCTATGAGGGCTGAACGAGACCATGTTGGTGAATACAATAGGGCAAGCACGCTTTCATTTATCTTTGTTTCCGCGTGATCTTCAAATGACTCATTTTTGTAAAACACGCACGGCCGCTGAATGTGGGGGGGAGGGGGGAGAGGAGGAGGGGTATCAACCCGAACACACTAGCCATGGGCTCCTAGACTTGCTGGCCAAGTATTTAAATTTATTAAAACATGGAGCTTTCCCGAAAAGGGGGGGAGGGGTGCGGTCAATAGAGGCCCTAGCTATCAAAACTTTTCAAGGTGCCCTAATGAATGTATTAGGGCCTAATACGAGAAATAAAGAAAAAAAAACAGGTGGAATTGTCTTTTCATGCCAATGTACATAGTTGGTCTAATGATAAAAATTATGATAAAATAAAATTAATTAAAATACAATAAAATGATGAGATAGATAGATAGATAGATAGATAGATAGATAGATAGATAGATAGATAGATAGATAGATAGATATCATGTTTAATGTATGTGTCAACAGTGTGTGTATTATTAATATGTGTTTTATATGTGTCTTTCTGTGTGTACATGATTGTATATGTGTGTGTGTTAAGTATTGATTGTATATGTGTGTGTATTAGAATGTTTCAAAAAAAAATTTTTTTTCAAATTTAACCGCATAGGGCATTAATGGATGAGGATTGATGTATTAGGTAACCAGTAAAAATTTCAGTCAAAAAGATTGACATTATCAGACTGCTCAAAGGGTCTCCTTCTTTTGGCATATTCGTAAGCAGGGACTAAGCGTGAGTGTTGCCGGTCTAACTCTTAGAGAAAAATTAATTGATGATTTTATAGCCATATACAAAGCACAAACGAACAAATATCTATATATTTGTATAAAGTATTGGACTAATAATATACACACCTCGTCCCTGTTCGTAAGCCTATATGATGCAATTTTGGAGTGGATTTTTTAAATTGTCTTTGTAGTGTACTATTATTGACATTTAAATTGTTAATTCCGCATTATTCATTCTGCAATGTGCACTGCTGTGCGTTCTTTTTCTTTCAGATTTAGAGTTCAATTGTAATAATTAATATGGCATCTGTACCTCATAAGACTTTCAAAACTAGATCTGAAATCGATGTCTGGTTGATTGGTCAACAGTTAGCATCTCTTGATTTAGTCACTTGTTCTAACAGCCTACCAACTATGGGGCTCACTCTGCCTCGTTTGCTTTATTACTTGAAGAGTCAGAAGCTTTCTCTCTCTGGAAGCTGCTCAAATGTAATCGATGAAGTTTTTGCTATATGGTTTATAGCGCACATCCCAACGACACAGAAACCTAATGCTGTTGCCAAGCTGAAAGCATTGTACGAGAGATATGTTAAGCTTGGCAAGAACAAAGGCTGTCGAAGTGATAGGCAGATGGAGTTGAAAGTTGAATTTTTCCAGCTGATGAATCAAAACAGTATCACTGTCAACAAGTACAATATATAGAGCTAGAAAAAATGTTTGCCAATCAGTCACAGTAAACCAGAAGGAGATGTTTGTGCCAAGCACACCATTAGTTGCTCATTTTGATGGAAAATTACTACCAGATGTTGGTGGCCAATCAGACGAGCTAGTTGATCGAATGCCAATTGTTGTGTCTTGAGTGAAGGTTGAAGAGCTTCTGACAATACTACAACTTCCAAGATCAACTGGTGAATTAATGGGTAAAGCTGTGGTTCAGATACTACATGAGTTGAAAGGTGTCCCAGAATGGCTGGCTGGTCTTTGTTTTGATACAAGTTCTAACACAGGAGTTCAAACTGGCGCCATAACAGTTATTCAGCGGATGTTTGACAAACGCCTTCTATTTCTAGCATGCTGTCATCACATCTTTGAAATAATATCAGCAGCAGTGTTTGACAAGTTGTTTAAATCATCTGCACCACACTTTTTACTGTTCAAATGTTTCAAGGAAACGTGACCGACCCTTGATACATCACGATTTGCTGCTATTGATGTCTCTACATCCAGCTCATAGTTAACAAACAGTGTGAAAGCTTGGCTTTATGAGAGGAAAGCAGACCATGATGCTTAAAGGGGCCCAACATGAGTACACTATTATTTGATTAACAGGAATTCTCTATCAAAATAGTATACATATATGTTACTTACTAACTGTATAACAAACATCATTTCATGTCTTATAGGTTCTTGGCTATACTGGGTCAAATACTGATGAAAACTGTCTGAAGTGCAATGTTTGGAAATTTTTAGGGCATTCTTTGTGCAAGCTACACTTAAGATAAATACATCATTCAACTCAGGATAAAACAATGAGTAAATACTGAAAATTTCAGTCTGATACCTCTTTTAGTTTTTGAAATATTCACGTTCAAATATCGCGAAAATGTAAATGTTACGCGAACTCGTGACTACCCTTAAAACTTTAAAAAATCATATCTCACAAAGTTTTTGACCAAATGGTCTGAAATTTTCAGGAATCACTCAACTTTGAATGTACAACAAGCCCTGAAAATTTCAAAAATATCTGAGGGGGTCGGGTGAACAATTGTCAAAAACTGGTTGAGTTGACATGGAATGACCCTTTTGCAAAAAAAAACTTAAAAGTTTGATGCTAATGAGCAGTCACTTAGGCTCAATATTTTTTCCTATAATTTGGCCATCGTATTACTGACCCGAAACCTCACATTTCTGGGGGGTATGCGAAAGTGAATTAAACAATTTTTTTTTCACCATTATCCTTTGAAACACTCTAGTGTGTATGTGTGTGTTTTAAACAATGATTGTATATGTGTGTGTCTGTGTGTGTGTATGTGTGTGTTAAGTATTGATTGTATATGTGTGTCTATGTGTGTGTATGTGTGTGTGTTAATCAATGATTGTATGTGTGTGTCTATGTGTGTCTATGCGTGTGTGTTAATTAATGATTGTATATGTGTGTCTATGTGTGTGTGTTAATTGATGATTGTATATGTGTGTCTATGTGTGTGTGTGTTAATTAATGATTTTATATATGTGTGTGTTAATTAATGATTGTATGTATGTGTGTGTGTGTTAATTAATGATTTATATATATATGTGTGTGTGTTAATTAATGATTGTATATATATATATATATATATATATATATATATATATAGTGTGTGTGTGTGTGTGTGCGTGTTAATTAAATATTGTATTTATATGTGTGTGTTAATTAATGATTGTACATGTGTGTCTATGTGTGTGTATGTGTGTGTTAATCAATGATTGTATATGTGTGTGTGTTAATCAATGATTGTATATGTGTGTGTGTTAATTTATGATTGTATATGTGTGTGTGTTAATTAATGATTGTATATGTGTGTGTGTGTGTGTGTTAATTAATGATTGTATGTGTGTGTGTTAATTAATGATTGTATATGTGTGTGTGTTTGTGTTAATTAATGATTGTATAAGTGTGTTTATGTGTGTGTGTGTTAATTAATAATTGTATGTGTGTGTGTGTGTGAATTAGTGATTGTATATGTGTGTCTATGTGTGTTAATCAATGATTGTGTATGTGTGTTTGTGTTGTGTGTGTGTTAATTAATGATTGTATGTGTGTGTGTGTTAATTAGTGATGGTATATGTGTGTGTTAATTAATGATTGTATGTGTGTGTGTTAATTAGTGATTGTATATGTATGTTTATGTTTGTGTGTGTGTGTGGTAATTGGTGAATATGTGTGTCCATGATTGTGTTTGTGTGTGTTAATTAGATATTGTATGTTTATGTGTGTGTGTGTGTTAATTAGTGAATGAATATGTGTCTATGAGTGTATTTGTGGGTATTTTAAACACATAGGTACTCACCTAATTCAACTTTGCTTCGGGACATTTTAATCCAAAGATTAAAACACAGTGTAAATTGTAATGCATATAATACATACACCATAAAAAAAATAAATTAATATTATACACACATCCAAACTATATAGAAGATTCATATGTTGAATCAAATCAGAGAACTGATGATATGAAGCTTAACCCAATCCACAGACCGTCCATGTAACAAGCAAAATGATCGAAACTATCAACTCCTATACATCATAAAACAATAAAACAAAATGTAGACACCCCCCCCCCCACACCCCCAACCCCACTTTTCTTTTTAGAATACTCCCCCTCCCCTCTCACACTTCTTCGACCTAAATGCACGTATATTATTTTACTTATTGTTTATATTATTTTACTTATTGTTGTTTATATGCGTCTGCCTAGTTAACGGATTTGAACTCATATTCTCCCACCCCCTGATACTAGACATAATACATCCTTGCTTATGTGTTCTGAGAATTTTGCTTTTCACATTGAAGACTATTTTTTGTTGTTTTTTTTTATCTACAACAGAAAGTTAAAACAGGAAGTAATTGTTGTGTATTTATGCACGCTTAAAGTATCATTGTTTGACATGGAGTATCTTCGTGTTATACTGTGCCCGTCATATATATATTTTTTTTTATAGAGTAAAAGCGAATCGGATTGTTGACAGCAATAAAACTGTCAGCGTTCCTTTTTATATGTGTACATTTGCCCCCAATTGCGATGGGTAATAAAACGTTGCCATGAGCCTGTTACTTTTCAACCTGTTACTTGTCAGCCTGTTACTTGTCAGCCTGTTACTTTTCAGCCTGTTACTTGTCAGCCTGTTACCAAACAGCTTGTCGGTAAACATCGTAAAAACTGCAGCGAAGGGAGATAAATAAAGGGAAATTCCGTTTGTTATCAGAGATCTTGACATATGAAAAAGAATTCAAGGAACTGGTCTTGTTGTATGTCATTTTGTGTTACCAGATTGATGTTCGCTATTATTTGGTTGCACCAGAATCAGAGAAACAGCTTTAACAGTAAACTGGGCCTAGGAATAGTTCGATATGTTGAGATCCCTTAGGGCCCATAAGGATTCATCGTGGTAGATGAAGTGTAAAATTCATCTCTGCAACCACTCAATACGGAGGAATTGTGCAGCTAACATAAAGCCAAGCCGCCTTTACTCCTCCAAGTCAGGTACCTATTTAAAGCTGGGTTGACTTTTAGCAGGATCTGAAAAAAAATCTTAAGCCTCTCATTGAGATTTGAACCTTGGACATTCGACAGTTGAGGGATTTATACCGCACGATCACACCGCTCACCGAGCAAGCCAACACTATTCGCCCTTGAACAAAAGCTTAGTTTTGTTACATTAACATAAAAAAAGAATTTCCCATCCTGGGCTCCCCCCCCCTCCTCCCCAATAGCGGAGCCCAGGAAAGTTGTCTAAGTTTCCACTTACTAAAGCAACCATTTTTGGGTTATACCGATAGTAAGAGAGAGAAAACTGAGTATCATATATAATAATACTCATTTCCATGTGTGCGTTAAATCGAAAGTAAAGAATTAATACACCAGTATTCCAGTTTAAAATACAACCATAAAAAAAAATCCGATTACTGCCCGAAACCAAAAATAACCTAGCCTACCGATCAAGCATAAAGGGATATAACCCAATGCAAATGTTTTCGCAGGGTACAGTAAACACATACAAACCATAATATGAAAAGCGTTAAGATCAGTGTAATGATTGAGAGGGTAATGCAAACAATACGTGAAATCACTGGCGTCATTTTCTCATACATGTAGTTTTGTTACAACGTTGTTTTTTTTTTCTAAACAATATATCTTATTATTGCATTTAATCTTACTTAGTAAATTATAAATGAGCACACTCACCCTGACCATCAAATGAAAGAAACGTCCTTTAGACGATATGCAGCTCAGAAACAGAATCATATGTTGGTCGAAAAGTTACCGGAAAGTAAGAAATTCAGTGAAGCCAATGATATGCGAAGTTTAGTATTTCGATCATTGATTTTTTTTTCTTTTAATTACAGCGCTTGTAAGATCTTCGTTTATGGCGTGTGTTTATCAATTTCCTTGCATTCGTAAACGCAAGTGACCCATCAATAATGTTCGAATTGGCTCCTGTAGGGCCTACGTCCAAGCTATTTACCATTAAATCAAAGCCATTCATTTCAATTATAAAACTGGGCTACCCCATCAAACAGGTCTTGGGCCTCAAAATACATCTGAGCCTAGGGCTCAGAAATGGACTAAGGTCGCCCAATGTCCATGTCCACAAAATTCAACTGAAGTCCCTGCCTAGGGCTTTGACACAACTAATGTCGTTTAATGTCCCGGGCCCCAAGGTACATCTGAAGTCTCTGTCTAAGGCTCGTAAACTGAATTCAGTCTTTAGATGTCCCAGGCTCCTCAAAAAAAAGCCTAAGACAAGAGAGGACATAACTACGGTATATTATTGGATTTTCTTGGGCCCGTTAAAAGTTGGGGTTCCAGATGCGAACCGAACCTTGTTTACCCCCGTAAACCTAAAAACAGCAATGTACATAATAATAATAAAATATACATAGAAAACTATAAATTCTCTTGAAGACCTTGACTGTATCTTAAAGGGTTACACATGAAGCTAACCTTATCTGTTTAAAAAGGAGGACACATACTATGGATATACTTTTATATATATTGTTTTCTCGGAAAACTCTTTTCTACAACAATGATTAGAACTCGAAAGGGTAAAATAAAAAAATATCTTCAATTGTAGTTGTTTTCTATAATTAATTAAACTATAAGACAAGTTGTATGGTCAAGAATATTAATCTCCTTGTTTTAATATTTTTTTATTGATCTATAAAGCTTAACTTATTGATGGATAAAGACAGGCTAGAGCTGTCAATTGGTTGTTTGTTTGCTTTTACTCCTAGATTAGACTAAAAGAAAAAAAAAAAGAAAGCAAGATTATAAAATACAGTAATACATCTCAAGAGAAAACTCAAGCTTAACGTCTTGTAATTAAATTACAATGTATAAATAGATTTACTCCATCATACGGACATGGGCTTAATATTTGAACGCTTGAGAGCAATTTGCGTGATTTTTATTTTTAAAAATCTCAAGTTTTTCTCTTGATCGACATAGAGATAGACAGTGACCACGGGCAGGCATGTAGTTAATTAGATAAATGCGTAGATAGGTAGATAGATACATAGATGGTTAGATATGTAGATAAGTAGATAAATACTTAGATTGGTAGATAGATAATAGAAGGTTAGATGTGTAGATAAGTCGATAAATACTTAGATATGTAGGTAGATACGTAGATAGTTTTAATATTAATACAAATTAAAATTAATTTACAAGTTCTTTTTATTTAGATACTCAAAACAATGACTTCATTTTGTTGTATATTGAACGATACAGCTGATGGCTTCATTTTTTTGTTTATTGAATGATACAGCTGATGGCTTCATTTTGTTGTTTAATGAATGATACAGCTATAACTAAAGACGTATAAATACTTTGTCTTTGAAATCATACCGCTGATTTTTTTCTACAGGATCAGATGATAAAGTTTAGTTTTAATTTTTCCCCTTGGGTCTAAAGTGCTCAAAGACGTATTGCCTTAAAATAAATATACAACAATCAAATGTTTTACTTAATATTGTTCTGACACATTTGAAACATTTGCAGGGCAGTAACATAATACAACGTACGACATTACCCACAATGGCACTGCAAACTGAAAATTGAGTACAGAAAGTTATGGCAAATGCTAGAATACTTCTAAATATTGTTATAGAGTTTCTTATGACAAAAAGTATTTTATCAAATATGAACGAAACGTAAAACTTGATTAAAAAGATTACAAATGCAAGCCAATTCATTTGTCCTGGTTGGGCATTTTCAAAATCATGCATTGTATATTTCTTATTTTGATTATCGCGTTGGACTTTTCGGATTGTTTGTTTAAACTCTGTGAATTGTTGTGTCCGTTTGGTAAGATCTTTGGTTTTATTGTCCAACAGCACAATCCGGTAGTTGACTTCTTCAAACAACTTCTGTATATCTCCTGTCTGCTGCCTGCACCACTGTTCAAAGTCAAGTGGCTCGTCTTCAACGTCTAATTCAAACAAATCCCCGTAAGTAAATAAGACAAACCCATATTTCTGAAACACGTCGTTGCCTAAAATTGACCTCGCAGACTCAACAGCGTTTTTCTCCTGTTTCGTAAACCGGACGCCGTATTTCAGTACAAATCCTATAGCGTCTACACCTCCTTGCTGGTGTAATTCCTTTATCAGTTTGCCTGCCCTCTGAATAACGTCATTGATGCTCTCTCGGAGATCTTCCCCAGTGTCGCCAACTCCCTTACATTGGAAAACTTTAGGGGCATTCACGTGTTGACTTATTGTCCTAACACAAGATGTTTTGCCGTTCCCTTCTCTGCCAACTAAAAGAACGTTACACTGACTCAAGTCATAAAGACTTGTCTGGTTCAAACCTGTGGAGATAAAACAGGGCTTAGAGATAAACGTATGTATTTTAAGAAAGAAAAAAAATATGTCATGGTAGTCTTTTTAGCACAGACACACAGACACTTTCTGTACACATTTAAACAGACACACAGACACTTTCTGTACACATCTAAACAGACACACAAGACACATTTCGTACACATCTAAACAGACACACACAGACACTTTCTGTACACATCTAAACAGACACACACAGACACTTTCTGTACACATCTAAACAGACACACACAGACACTTTCTGTACACATCTAAACAGACACACACAGACACTTTCTGTACACATCTAAACAGACACACACAGACACTTTCTGTACACATCTAAACAGACACACACAGACACTTTCTGTACACATCTAAACAGACACACACAGACACTTTCTGTACACATCTAAACAGACACACACAAACACTTTCTGTACACATCTAAACAGACACACACAGACACTTTCTGTACACATCTAAACAGACACACACAGATACTTTCTGTACACATCTAAACAGACACACACAGACACTTTCTGTACACATCTAAACAGACACACAAGACACATTTCGTACACATCTAAATAAACGCGCAGCAGGGATGCCAATCTAATAAAAAGAAAATGTCTAGATCTAGATATATTTGGAGAGATAAAAAAAAATCCTTTCAATTAATAGATCTGGAAAATTCTCACTTGCTATCAAGGTTAAAAAAATTTGATTTGCTATTTATTTAACAACAACTAATATTCTTCTCATATTTTCTGGATAATTCTTCTAGAAAATAGTCGGCAACCCTGCCACGCTGACACATAATAAATAACAGAACAAAAAGTAGTATCTACCTGGTTCAGACATACTTAAACAATAATGAAAGTTATAAAACAGTTCTCTGTAATCCTTATCAGATCAAATGTAGCTCAATATGATACTGGTGTCAGTTTTGTATGCGTTTCGTTTTTTCAAAGATAAAATGTGATCGTCTACTTCACAGTCACTTGCAAGTCTTTTCAACTAATCTTACAGTAAACATTCTTTGACACACTTTGTCGATAGCATACAATTTCTCGGAAAACAGTTGACCTAAATTACACAACTCAGCCAATCAAGATTATCATTTATCAAATAAATAAAGTGCATCGAATGTTTTATAGAAAATCGGTACACTCATAGTGCGCACGTGTAAAGATGACTTACGTGTAAAGATGACTTACGTGTAAAGATGGCTTACGTGTAAAGATGGCTTACGTGTAAAGATGGCTTATTTGTAAAGAAGGCTGACGATTATCTATTTCAATGATTCTCAAAGCGTGGGTTACGACCACAGGAATAATTTCAAGTGTACCTCCCTACCTCTTCTTGTACGTGTCTACGTATACCTCCCTCTATCTACTTGTACCTCCCTACCTCAATGTGTACCTCCATACCTCTATGTGTACCTCCCTACCTCTATGTGTACCTCCATACCTCTATGTGTACCTCCCTACCTCTATGTGTATCTCCCTACCTCTATGTGTACCTCCCTACCTCTATGTGTACCTCCATACATGGGCGTCGCTAGGAATTTTTCCAGGGGGGGGAGAGGGCAAAAATTTTCCAGGGGGGGGGGCAAATAACAACTTTATGACATTTTTTTTAAATGTAAGGGTGAGGGGGAGCAAATGCCCCCCTCATATATGACATTTTTTCAAAATGTAGGGGGGGAGCAAATGCCCCCCTTGCCCCCCCCCCATGAATACGCACATGCCTCCATACCTCTAATTGTACCTCCCTACCTCTATGTGTACCACCCTACCTCTACATGTACCTCCCTATCTCAAGTTGTACCAACCTCCTTCTACTTGTTCCGCTGACGTTTTTTTAGATCTCTTGAGTAGTTTAACTAGTTAGGTAGACTTCAGGGTTTTTCATTTGCTGTAGTTTTGCTTAGTCGGCGATGTATCCTTTTGAGACGCATTTAAAATTAAGTATAACTGAGAGAGGAAATGATGTTTACTTATTCTTTTCTATAGTATTTTATGACGTTGTACACAATTCATAAGAATGGCAGAAAATGCTTCGTATTCAAATTTAATTTCTTAGCATACAAATAAATGTTCTGTTTGACCAGATTGAAAACATATATTTAACTTAAAGGTGTATTTTTATTATTTATGTATTTAGAAAATCGATATCGGCGGTAGGATCAAACAAGATTTAACAAAATAACATCAATAAATGTAAATTTACTAACATCAATAAATTTACTAACATCAATAAATTTAAATTTAAAAACATCAATAAATTTACTAACATAAGTATGACTGACTAGTTATAGAAAGATATATTTATCAATGTATCTTGTTTCCATCACACTTAATGGCTGAGAATGACTCTTTCTGAGTCTAATCAATCAATAAAGCATTTGTGGTAAACAAATATTGAACTTTACAGGGGTAGCTAGCTCTTTGACTTAGAATATTTTGTTTTTTGTGGTTATCTATCTTTGATTAGAAAATGACAACTGAAATATGACCTGACCCACACAGCTGCAGTATGGTTAGAATAAGTCAAAATAATCCATTGTATTTGTTATTCTATTTATCATACTACTTAGACAATTTATAAAAAAAAGTTGTATGTAATTCTCAGATTCAAACAACAATGTTTACATATATGTTTAGCAGATACACATTAAGATGTTTACATAATTATGTTTATCATATACATATTAAGATGTTTACACATATATTTTTATTTGTACATATAATCAAACTTGTTTAAATGTGCTCACACATTCAAAAATTAAATGTTGAATATTCTGGGAAGAAACTATTAAAAATGATTTTTGGTATTGTACTTATAATAGTACATGTAGTAGCCTATAGTAATATTTACAGTTTGACAATCAATCAAACTCAATATATATATATATATATTTAAACTGAAACATGATGAATTTTATTACAGGCTATACATTAAAAGACGTTAACATTAAACTTATTATTTAATAAGTAACTATTTCATGGCATTAATCTATAACACTCAAAAGTGTCATTTTATTTCAGCTACATGTTTGTAAAGCGTTTGTTGGCATAGATGTGCTGGGTATGAAATGTTTTATTATCATTTGACTCACCTGGGCAACATATGGAAAAGGAGAGAGGGAGGGGGGGTGGTGAGGGCTTTTCACAAATGATAGGGGGAGTCAAACTTTAGAAGATTTGATAAATAGTTAGAAGATAAATTTATGACTTTGTTTTGTTTGTTTTTTTTTTGTTTTTTTTTTTTCAAAATATTAGAACACAGTAAAAAAAAAAGTATAAATAGAATGAACTTCGTTGTCGTCCAGTGTATGAATTTCAAATCTACCAGGCGTTGTTTGCCTCCTTTTTTTTTTTTAACTGGATGACACAAATGATGCCTAGTTACTATGTATGTTCAAGAATGTTCTGGTATCCAACGAACTTCAAATGTTCAGTAAACAAAAATTCAGGGTAGTAATATTATTACGGCGTGCTAACTTACAGCATTTAGCGACAGAGAAATGTTAAAATGACTTGATACACTAAAGCACTGTAATATTCTATTTCAGAATTAAAGTTAAAATATTATAGTTGCAAGTATTTGATCAAAAGTTAGCATAGATATTAAAAATTAGATGAGTTTGATTGTTAGCCTACTTTCTTTCGCTAAGTTATATAAAAAGTACCTCCCTAATTAGAACAATGGAATAATGTTAACAAATAAATTACATATGATGATAAAATCGCGTAGCTTAGGACGAATAGAAAAAAACTCAGAATTTAGCATTTTTTCTCCCAAAGCATTGTTCATCCCTTGAAACTTTCTAACAACATTAGTCTTTGACCTTGCGTTGTTTCTAACGAAGCTTTTCTGTATTTTAATTGTCACGTTTCTGTTCAAATTTTCATTCTTCACTAAACTAAAGCATTCAGTGAACCATTTCAGCTGAGAAAGCTTTCTGGTCTCATCTTTCGTTCTATTGTCAAACAGGACGCATCTGTGATTCACTTCCTGAAATAATTTGTCAATGTCACCAGTCTGAGATGTACACCAAGTCATAAAGGCGGCCTGTCTGTCTTTGCGAATCTGCTCTTCTGTTTTCTGTCCACTCGGACTTTCCTGGTCAATACAACTGTCTGTTAGTTTATTCCGTTCATCTGAATGTACTCTGCGGTGATCATTGACTTTATCTTCTGTATCCTCTACATCCTGATAAAACAAATCACCGTAAGTAAAAACGATGACAACATTTTTCTGAAACACTTCTCTTCCAAATAAATCTTTAACCATCTTCACGGCATCTTTCTCTTGTTTTGTGAACCTAACGCCGTACTTCATAACAAACACAATGGCGTTAACATTCTTCAATTGTTCATATTTCTGAGAGTAATACTTTCTTTTCCCATCTAGATATTGACCTTCTGTCTTTCCTTCTTCAGGATCACCAATACCTGTGCAATCTATCACTTGAAACATATTATTGGGTGAGTGTAATATGGAATTCATCACAGACTTCAGCCCATTGCCTGATCTACCTATTATTAACAAATTACATTTGTCCATAGTAGTATCTGAAAAAAAAGTTATTTAATAAAATTATATTTACTCGAAGATTTAACGTTCTTCAAAAAATATAAACATACATATAATAATTAAAAAACAGTTTGTCTTATCCAAAGGGTTTTGCTAATCAAAAAACCTCAAAAGTAATACACTATTTATTTATTTATAAAAAACACGTTTATATGCAGAGTACCAAATGTACTGCTCAGTTCATTTGCCATAATACAGCAAAATAAACAATTCCTAAAGCTGGCTTAAACTACCGACGGAACAGTACATACAATTTCAATTAACGATCACCATGCAATACATTCCTTATCTAAATCATTTTCAGCAGCTTACATAAGACTTTGGAATAGGGAGATGTCTTCACAGCTGTGTTTTTTTTTATAATCAGTTATCACAGCTACATAATATATTTATTAATCGTATTTTCTGACTTTCATTCATCACTAAAAACACTTGATACTATTTTTTAAAGTTTCTACACAACAAAGTATATTGATTTCTGACTTTCATGTATGAAAACTGTGTAAGAGTTCAAGATATTTTTAAGTACTGTACTAGTTTTTTCATACATATAAAACGACCTTACCTTCGTGACGAATTTGTGTGGCCATTCTTCTGTTATTATGTACACAACTGCATATACTCTACAATTGTTTATGTACCTACAAGGTCAGCAAGAAATTGTTAGTTTATAAAATAAAACAAATCCCAACACAGTTGAAGCTTCTAAAAATGGCATGACTGTAAACACATTCTAGTTTATAAGAGTTTGGGGAAACAATTATCATTTTCCCTGGAAAACTGAAAACGTAACTAGACCTTCGAGAAAAGCTGTCACCAGATCGATACTATGGGGAAGGGAGGGTGGATCATTGAGGGCGGGGTATAGTTTATTTCTATAAATAAATACTCGGTTTTTAGTTGTTGTTTGTTATTGTTGTTGTTTGTATTATGATTTCAATTCTATATAGCAGGCTATTAGCAGTAGTCTATATGAGAATAAAAAAATTCAATAGAACACACGTAAAAACAAAATGCTAATTAAGATTTCATGGGAAAATATGTAGCCATATCAAGCATTTTTTTTAAAAATGGTCAGGATATAAAGCACAAATATTTGCAGAGCCAGAGGCAGATTGTGTTATATCTCTATTAGATCTGGTGATTGGATTTACCCCACAGATATGGACCAACTATGTATGGTCCAAGATGTCTACCGAAGTCTCTCACTAAAGTACTCAACAGCATAAGACCAATATTGTAAGAACAGCTCTGGTATCTAACAATGTAAGAACAATTCTGATATATAACAATGTAAGAACATCTATGGTACTAAATAAAGAACATCTCTGGTATTTAACAATGTAAGAACAGCTCTGGTATTTAAGTAATGGCGTAGTGAGGAGGGGGGGGGCATCTTGCCCCGGGCGTTACTAACAAAGGGGCGCTAAATGGTATATTTTAAATATAATATTATATGGGTTTCAAATGTGTGGGGGGGGGGGTACGCTAAAAAGGTATTTGTGCCCGGGCGCGAGTTAAGCTCGCTACGCAACTATATTTAAGTGTGCCTCTAGGTTTCAAAGAGATTTAGTTAACAAAGGTTTCGGAGCACTGGTCTAAAGTGTAATGTCTACCTTGGCCTGGGTCCGTTAAAGTTTTCGGACTGTGGTGTAATAGTCAAGTCTTTTAGATGACTATGAACTGGTTGCTAGTCCTATCATTTAAGTGAAAATAGCGAATTCGAACTTCAGTTAAGTCCTGGATTCCCTACGTTTATGTAAATTAAGACAACTGAAAGCAATCATATTGCGTAATTAAGAACTTTGTTATAAATATGTGCTGCACTATAAGATAATTATGAAAAATATTTTTTTTTATTTATATAGCCTACAAAATGTCTACTCACTTTACACGATAAACACATAGCTATCTTCTATAGGAGTTAGACATGTTTATATGTAACACTGAATAACAATACAATGGATAACACAATGTTGACTTGTTTAATATTTAGTTAATACCTTTGTTTTCCACTCAGTACTCTGAATACATCACTGTACTCGTTGACATTTGACCAATCAGTCCAGGAGTAATCTTTGCCAACTAAACATTACACATACTAATTGCCAATCGATAGTAGATCACTGTACCAACTAAACATCACACATACTAATTGCCAATCGATAGTAGATCACTGTACCAACTAAACATCACACATACTAATTGCCAATCGATAGTAGATCACTGTACCAACTAAACATCACACATACTAATTGCCAATCGATAGTAGATCACTGTACCAACTAAACATCACACATACTAATTGCCAATCGATAGTAGATCACTGTACCAACTAAACATCACACATACTAATTGCCAATCGATAGTAGATCATTGTAATTTAAAAAAAAAAAACAGTTACCTCCTTCCCGTACACAAATTATTGCATGAATCGTAAATATACATTTTTTTTTAAAATAGACAATAATACATCTTTGTTATCCATAGCTTAGGGGCCGTCCATAAAGTACGTCACGCTATTTTTGACGATTTTTGACCCCCCCCCTCCCCCCTGTCACAAAGTGTCACAAATCTCAGCCCCCCCCCCCTAAAGTACGTCACACTTTCGAAAAAAATTTTCATTAACAGCTAATTAAAATTTAATCGAAAACTTAAATCGCACTTCACTATTAAACTGCCTTAAAATATATATATTAAAAGAACTATCAGATTATTAAATGACTTTAATAGTAGAATAACTAATTGTCAACAGTTGTCACAGTTATTCTTTGAAACAGTAACTCAATCAATTGAATTTGAAAAAAAAAATTGCAAAAATTATACTTGAAAATTATATAATAAACATCATTTCTCTTCTACCCATTCATTTACAATGAGTTTGGTCAACTTTGAGATAATCTTCCGATTATGCATTCTATTGACAAAGGATAAGAAGTAGATTAGCGAAACTGACCTCAACCAGTGATTAAATAATAAAAATGGCAACAAAACAATGCGACTAAAAAAAGGACTAGATTGGCAAATTATGTGAGCAGCTCTGGTGCTATATTGAATATGTTTATAGTAAGCCTGTGAATTATGTTTTATTTTTTTTAAATTCACTAGAAATCATCTATCCATGGTGAAGTGTTCATCCATAGTTAAGACTGACATAAATCTTTCCGCATCATCGTTTCCTGGAAGGATAGTTGCAGACAGACCAACTTCATCCTCATCTAGCCACTCAACATCCTCTGAATGTGCATTTTCCATTCTGCCAATAATTGCCATGAGTTCTCTTTGCCTTATAGCAGCGATTCTCAAAGGACGGATGCGTTTTATCTGAGTTGATTCTGGAATGTTTGGGGTTGGCACATTCTCCTAGGGGACGGGTGGTCGAGTGGTGTAGAGCGCTTGACTGTCGACCGGAGGGTCCCGGGTTCGAATCTCAGTGAGAATCTTAGGACTTTTTCAGGTCCTGGTGAAAGTCCCCAATTCCACCCAGTTTTAAATGGGTACCTGACTTTATGTTGGGGGAGTATAGGCGGCTAGGCGTTGTGCAAACCACACAATCCCATCATATGCCTAGGTTATAGAAAAAGATGAATTCTACACTTCATCTGCCCCGATGGCCCTATACTTTACTTGTTTACATTCTCCTGCGCCCGAGCTCTGTGTTATCCTGTATGTTTCTTCAACATTGTTAGTGAGGCAAAGTATAAGTGACACACTTTGCAAATTCGATCATGTAAGCTGGTCTGCAAAGATGGACAATAAAGATCATATGGTTGCACTTTAAAAACTCTTGTTGATCTTGGCATAATGTCATCAAATTTGAGAATTTGTGCCACAAACAATGAAGGAAATTTATGAGCATCTGCATCTGCTCTTTCTGAAGCTCTGAGTCCATCAGTTGTTTGGTTGATTGGGATTGGATTTGAAGGAGGAAATAATCTCTAAGGTAAAACGTTGTAAAATGAGCTCCGTACTTTGTCGCAACATTGTATGTCCTGACATACAATTTGAGTGAAGCATTGGCTAGTGCGAACATGATGTGCAAACCATTCCTTATCCTTCGAAATCAGTCCTGCTGCAGCCAATTCAGATTTCTCAGGGTTGATATATTCTGCAACTGTTGGAAATTGGTCAACAATCACATGCGACCAGATTTCAGCTAAAGTTTCACCTGCAACACTTGAAGTTTGTTCTTTCCAAATCCTCATTTATTGTTCTGCCCTGCGAATCAAAGTGACTGCCATAATGTTCTTTTGGCAATATGACACCAGACAATTCTATGCTAAATGGAGCCATTTGCGTTCCACGCGATTATAAGCATTTCTTCCTGGTGCATTAGTTGCAAGGAATAAGGCATCAAGATTATTTTAACGAAGTGATGGATTACAACTTCAATTACTTTTTTTTTATTATAATACAAATTCCAAATTTCTTGATCAGTGATAAAATTATGCAGCAGACAACAAAGAAATAATAACACTTTCGATAAGGTTACATATAAAACAAGGCTTAGCAACAGTATATTAGCGCTCCTAACTAGCATGAGGAATTGTGAACAACACATTGAAAAGATATGCATTTGACGCTATTTTGACATAAAACTAATTCAAGTGTTTCACAAAATTTTTTGAAAATTATTTTTAAAACTATTAAGTTTTAATATAAAAATAAAAAATTAAATTAGAAAGAAAATTAAAAATATTTATAAAAATGTGACGTCACACTTGGCCTGACCCCCCCCCTCCCCCCTGTCACAAACTGTCACACTTTCTTATACCCCCTCCCACCCCTTGGAGCGTGACGTACTTTATGGACGGCCCCTTATCGGAGAACGCGATATCAACCGTCATGGTTCAAGCCCCTTCCCCCTGTCACGTGATAGATGGGACTTTACTTGGATTCAAACAATGCGTCCAAGTCTATGCAGCTTTAACATCGTGTTTTTCGTGTCCCTCTAATAGTAACACAGTGTGTTTAAATATATATATACATATATGAAGTGAATACACGGAGTGGGGGGTGGGGGGTGTCATCCATCATATACAAAAATCCAGTGATTCTCAAACTTTTACGCTTCTTGCCTCTGTATCTACTGTTTTGTTTACGCGATCCAGCTGCAGAGTAAAAAAAAAAAGAATAAAAGCGTTCTTAGCTTTAGATATTTAAACTTCACCTTTTACTTGGCAGATTAACAAACTTTTTAGAATGGTCACATTTATATAAACAGATTTGTAATAATGCACTTGTGAAATCTTGATCCATCATTTAGCTATTCAAATGTTGTGTCGACCCACATAAAAATCGTCCGCGACAAATTTGTTATTCTCGATGCACATTTTTAGAACGCCTGAGCTTTTCCATAAATATTTTATCCAGCAGAAATGTATGTTGAATGTTATGGTTCGGCGCGTCTTTACAAAAACAGGGCCTTTACCCGTTTTTAGACTGCAGCTTCTGAACTACAGACATAATCTTTTCCCGACCCTTCATAATCTTCATTATCACACTGCTCTGTGGACCTGTCCCTACTGTCAGGTTTCAAGCTATGAAGAATACAAAACGTAAGTATGTATTTGTTTTTCTTATGTGAAACATTACATTTCATTTTTTGCTGTTTCACAGTTTGTTATCTACCATTAGTAACGTACATGTAAAAGTTGTTTTTGAGGTTTTTCTATCGCATAAATTTGTTACTTTACAATAATGAAATAACCGCAACGCAATGTCAGATTATACTAACACAATTTTTGATGACGACACCAAACTTAAAGGCTTAACAAAAAACAATTTGGCACAACCTGGTGATACATGAAATGCAACAATTGCTCTTCTGGTATTACAACTCAACATTACACACACACATCTCACGCACCTATTTCACGATCCCATTCACTCACCAGTCAGCCACTGATTCACTTCCTTGACCATGAAACGGTCAATCCTTCAATAGACACAAACATCATCACTTTGTGATAGTAAAAAGATAAACTTCCCTTAGCCCTAACGGGCCATCGGGGCTAATGAAGAGTAGAATTCATCTGTTTCTATAACCTCGGCATATGAAGGGATTGTGTGGTTAGCACAACGCCCAGCCGCCTTTACTTCACCAACTTAAAGTCAGGTACCCATTTAAAGCTGGGTGGACCTGTGGGACGTCTTTGCACAAACTAACACCTGGAAAAATTCCAAGGTTCTCACCGAGGATCGAACACAGGACTCTCAGGTTGACATTCGAGTATCTACACCACCCGACCATCCGTCCCACATTTGTACAAAAAGTCAATATTTTCATTGGATGCACAACAAATATAGAACATTTACATATGTAAGGAAGAGGTGAGAAATGCTGACCATTACATCGCCGCCCCCTCCCCCCAGCTTCACATTAGGCTTATTTAGTAGGAACGCCATTAGCTAACTGTGATTTCACGTAGCACAAACCATAATCGTTTTATAGTGTAGTTGAAGATCACTTAGACCAGAAGAGATTATTAGAAACCTCACATTGCACAGTAAGCTAATGACTTGAGAAGTATAATTCCATTTGTGTTTGGAAACAAGCCATTAATCTAAAGTAATAATTATTTTAAAAATTGTCGTAAACCAAGTTACCTGTAAGTCGGCAGTAAGTCACCACTCACAAGTAAGAGAGCTTGTAAGTCGCCAATAAGTCACCAGTAAGTCACCAGTAAGTTGCCAATAAGTCACCAGTAAGTCACCAGTAAGAGAGTTTGGGCGTGTTTTTGTAACGTGGCCGCAGAGTTGCACAAGCGACGTATGAATCTGGCCAGTTTACATGGACAGCCGATTCATAGAGGGATGAAGGAAGACAATAATGTTTAGAGTTCGCCCATCAATAGCCAGGTTGTGAGTCTGCTGGTAGATCAATTTTTCACATTGAGACCTTATTAGAGGGGGTGTAGCAGGGCCTTGACGCTCAATGTGGCCCACTCATACGAGGAATGCGCACCGCCTTACCCCCTTCCCATCGCCCCCCCCCCAACACACACACTACAAATGTAACAGGTTAAACTGGTTCAGACCTCTTTAGAAAACTTAAGAAGTTTTTGGCTTTACTAGGAATTTTGATCATACAAGGCCCTGGTGTTTACACAGTACCGTAATATTCGGGAAAACCATAAAAAATGTTAGAAAAAAACACATTTTCTAATGTTTGTGGGAATTCCCGAACTAAGTAAATGAAATAATAATAATAATATAAAAATGCTATTTAGGTTATTTTTATTTGTCGGAGCTAGTTGCGCCATTATAGGGGGCGCTGAGATGGTAAACAAGGCATGACAGGGGGGATAATGTTTTTAGGTAGGCGCCCGCCCTCTCCCCCCCCCCACACACACACCGAACATTGCTAATTCAGTGCCTGTACCTGTACTAGCAGCATAGGAACTTGTAATCGTGCTAGCAGCATAGGAACTTGTAATCGTGCTAGCAGCATAGGAACTTGTAATCGTGCTAGCAGCATAGGTACTTGTAATCGTGCTAGCAGCATAGGTACTTGTAATCGTGCTAGCAGCATAGGTACTTGTAATCGTGCTAGCAGCATAGGTACTTGTAATCGTGCTAGCAGCATAGGTACTTGTAATCGTGCTAGCAGCATAGGTACTTGTAATCGTGCTAGCAGCATAGGTACTTGTAATCGTGCTAGCAGCATAGGTACTTGTAATCGTGCTAGCAGCATAGGTACTTGTAATCGTGCTAGCAGCATATGTACTTGTAATCGCGCTAGCAGCATAGGTACTTGTAATCGAAACAGCACCTTAGATACTTGTACACGTAGGCCCTACTTCTTCAAATTTTAAAAAACGTTTATAGGCCTACTTGTACTCGTCATCGCAATGGGTGTACTTGTACTCGGAGGATCATTTCATGTTACATCTCGAGTATGTATGAACTAATAAATCATATTAATGTTTACAAACATCAAAATCAGAGCAGCCTTATTTACAGCAAAATGTACCAACTATTCGTCTAATCCCCATACCCACTAACCCTATTGCTGGACCACCAAACAAAAATTCCGAGCGAGACCCATGTGTTGAAAAAACTCTGTAGTTAGGTATATAAACAGTGCTCATAAAATATCTATTATCAATAATTATAATTTAAACAAATAAAATTCTGATTAGTAATACAGTGGGTATTCGGTTAACGAACTTAATCCGTTCCACAATTATGTTCGCTATCCGAATTGTTCGTTAACCGATCATCGATTTACCTTATATGTTAATGAAAATTCGATTAATTCGTTCTGGAGATGCTAAAAATTAAATTTAAAAAAATTGTCTTGTACAAGAATAATTTCTTAGTAAGTTTATTTATTACAAATATGATACATACATATAGTCTTGCTTATTAATCAGTTCTTTTCCTTTCTTTGATCGTTAAAGAACACGTCCGATGTCGATTGTTTTTCTCTCTCCTTCAGGATTTTCAGGAAATGATTGATAGCAATGTAAATGTAGAGATCAGCAACCCTATTGACATCAGCTTGTTTAATGCCAGATCTCCTTTTAAATTTTGTAAACCAACCAGTGGTAGCCTTGAATTCTAGATTTTCGGAGGACGAGCCTGGAGTTTGTTATTTCAATTTCTCAAAAATTTCTCCAGCCTTCTCTTGAATGATGGCCATTCTAGTTACATCTCTTTTCACCTCCCATTCATTTATCCAAACTAAAAGCAAACTCTCGATTTTATCATGGATGACACTTTTTTTTGCTTCTCAGATGTAATTTTCGTTACTCCTTTAGCGGCTTGAGTCTTCTTGACGATATCTTTTTTAGCTAGGATTGTGCCTACAGTAGACCTGTTCAAGCCGTACTGCCTGATAACATCAGTCATTATTTGTCCACTCACTACTTTAGTTATAATCTCTTGATTGGTTTTTATGGTGAGCACAGTTCTTGACACTCCACTCTTTTTAGGTCCCATAATATTGTCAAATTTTCAGGGTTTTTTTATAAGGCGTTTAGAGAAGCACATACGAAAACCACAAGAAACCAAATACACATGTATAGTACACTATTGACGATAAGTCGTCGCACACTAAACTACGCGCCGTATGGTGCTGCCTCACTGCTACGTAGTATGAATGATGGAGTGTCAGCGCACGCGCAGATCCATTTTCAGGACAAATTGAGGACTGATGTCGGGTGTTTCGAGAGCCGAGACGTTTTCGTTAGAATTAGTTTTTGTTCGTTATCCGAGTTTTGTTCGTTGTCCGAACACAAAAATCTTTCCTGAAAGTGTTCGTTGTCCGATTTGTTCGCTGTCCGAACAGTTCGTTAACCGAATACCCACTGTACACCAAGCAACTTTTTTTAAAAAAAAGATGTCATAGAAATGTCAAGAGGAATACAAAAACTATGACAAAAAAAAAGATGTCATAGAAATGTCAAGAGGAATACAAAAACTATGACAAAAAAAAAAGATGTATTAGTTTGAAGTAAAGAGTACTGAATAATTCTTTCGCTCCTACAAATACATCTATTTATAGAAATAAAATCGCCAATATGTGTATCAATGTAACATAGGATAAAATTAGAATTCTTCCTGTCAGTCATGTTTAATTTAGTAATGAACAGAGTTGGAAGTGTGGAACAATTTGATGTTTAAGACTAAAAAACTTTTTATAAATGTTAGAAGAATTTCGCTAGCTTTTGCTGATAATTTACTTCTTTTTTATATATAAATATTAAAAAATTGCGCGTAAGACTAATTAAAAACTGCACTAATCATTATCACGATTGAATCCTAAAGTTGTACTGGATGTATATGTTCTCACCGCATTTTCATTAATTTAAAACATTACCAATAAAATCATTGGCTTTGGACTCTTAGATTTTAATTACTTGACAGTAACATTTTCAAATAGAGTATGTGTTAAGGTTGTATGGTTTATGGTACTTTACTGTGATGTACTTGTACTGGAGGCGTTGTGGTAGCTCAAGGACAATGCTCAGTCTTACACCACTTCTTCATAAAGTAAACAAGGCCGGTTGCTGATTCATTATTTTATTATCGAACGTAGACATTAACAATATTATCAAACCTTATACGAAAGTATATGACATAGGCACATCCTAGAAGTATCTAATAAACTATCACTTGTTAGTCTAAATCAAATCATTAACTTCTTCAAATTGGATAAAATATATGTCCTACACGTATAGGATCTAAAATGTAACTCTATCAAGTTTTGTCTCTAAGTAAAGAACAAATTCATGTGACCTCAAATAGCAACCAATACGTCACATAATAAATATTACACCCAACACACTTCATAGTGCGGTGCGCAAACTCAAGATTAATAAAAATAGATTTGCACCAATCCTTCGTACTCTACATCTCCCCTCCCCTCAAAAATGTCCAACATTTAAATATAATATCCATCATTATTTATTTATCAACTTCATAAGAATATTCAATCATAATTCATAAAACTCAACAACATTATATAGTATTCAATAATAATCAATGGTACTCAATACGTAATAATAGTCAATAGTATTTAAAATCACTCAATAATAGTAATTAATGTTTTTCAAAAAATACTCAACATAATAATACTCAATGTTATTCAATGATACTCAATATGTAATAATATTCAATAGTATTCAAAAATCATTCAATAATAATGTTCAAAGTGAACCAATCAATTCTATCATATGTCAATTATTAATTTGACCAATATAAATAACTCCATTAGATAATCCATACTCAAAAAAAAAATTTTATGTCAGTACCATCAATATCTGTGCCTTATAAATTTTATTATCATTTACCAGTGCCATAACCCTATCAAAACAATTCTCCAAGCTATACAATGTGCCATACAATTAATATAATATATATTGTGTACCTTATTATGCCAGTAATTATGCATAGTTGTCATGTGTCATCATTATAATATAAGTTCATATATGTTTTACCATTACCATATGCCAATATTCATGTACCTATTATATTCATTTAAGTCTTCTTTCTGTTTTATTTTATTACATGTATGTTTCCTATCAAATAATGTGCCTCTTGATTGTCTGTGTTCTCTCATCTTGCCTTTACAAATATTTCTTAATTTAAAGCACTCTTCTTTTACATGACCAAGATTCTTGCAAAAACTACAGTGAGGTTTATTCAAATGATCTTTATGTTTATTTATTTTATAATCTTTTCTTACTCTGTATGCCTTCCAATCTATATGACTAGTCCTATTGTGTACCTGTCTGTTTCTATGGACATTCTGTGGTTGTTGTCTATTTCTGTTGTTTAAATTGTGTGTATGTCTATTACTATATGCCTTCTGTGGTTGTCTATTTCTAATATTTTTCTTATATGTACTACTATTCTGTTTATTTCTAAAGGGACAAAAATTTTGTATGTGACCAAAATTATGACAATTGTAACATCTTATATGTTTGAATTTAATGGAGCATCTATTTGCTTTGTGATTATGACTATTACAGTAAAAACATACTGGTTTATGTCTATTTGATACTGTTGACCTTGTTTTACTTTGTTTCCTAGTGTGTGTGACAACTGAGATTGAGTGAATTTTCTTAAATATTGCTTCTGTATGTTGTTCATTCTCTTTTGAAGTTTTGTCTATTAATGTTTCATTTAGGTCTCTAACAATATGCATGGAGTTTAATTGTTGTAATTGATTGTTATCTTTGTTTATTACTTGTGCATCTAACTTCTCTGTTATCGTTAGTGTAGTGTTGGACTGTTCAGTTACATAAGTTGTCACATGTTGTTCAAATTTTTCAAATTTTTTTATCAATGTTTGTAAACTTTGAGTCAATGTTTGTATTTGTTGACTTTGTTCTTGTATGATTCTCCTTAATGTATTATTATCATCTTGCTGTTTTAAATCAAAGGTGCTAGCATAATCATTGTCTTGTTGATCTATTATCATATTTTGATTATTATCCCTTACTTTCACATCACTGTTTTCTAATGTGTTAAAATTATGTTTAGATACTTTACAACCATTATTTTCTAAATGATTAAATAACTGTCTTACAGAGTCAAGTTCAGCATTACATCTGTTACATTCATATGTTGTTATGTCTAAGTTTGCATTTATCAATAAAGTAAAGTCATTGCGATTTATTAACTTACTGTTATATAATATATTTATGCCATGTTCATAATCACCACACAAATCATTACTCAAATGCTCAAATAGTGCATTCTTAGATTCAAATTCACGACCACAGTTATCACAATTTAGTCTTAGTTTTATTTGCACTTCTGCCTCTAATCTAAGTCTTTCTCTCTCTAATTCTATCCTGGCTATTTCTCTTTCTTTCTCTAAATTAGCAAGTTCCCTTTCCTTTTCTCGATCTCTATTATTTATTATCTCTATCCTCTCCAATTCTTTTTCAATGAATTGCAATAGTTTCTCCCCTGTTAACCCCAACTTTTCACCTCTTCTCTCATATACTTCCCATAAATCTTCTTCTATATTTTTAACCTCCATATTTATGATTTAAGAAACCAATCACTGGTCAATTAACAATTTCTAATAATAATCAATAGTTCAAATAGATTTCAACAATATTGGAGAAGGAAAAAAAATTTCACTGGCACTGATATATAAAATTGGCACTATTGGCACTATATCAATCAATGTTTACTTAAATAAATGTCATATATTATATGCATGGGATTGGGATTCAGTGTCCGAAATAATAATAATAGAAATTATTTATAAAAATGTATGTATAATTATAAGTTTCACACTACAGGACAACAATAACAGAATCAGCTTCCTATTAGATGATAGCAAACAGTAGAATACAATGTATGTAAACAAAACGAAGACGTACACTAGACTGAGTTAAAATTAATTACGACGAAATATATACAAACAAATAGGACAATAGATAGATAAACTTCTCAAGAACAACTAAACATTTAAATGTTATCAGTATTCTAAGTGGATCCAAATATTATTAAATAATTATTAATGACACAATTAAGTGCCATAGATCCAAATAAAACACTAATATACCCCTAATAGAGCCTCAGATTCACTAGTCTCCTCTGAGTCGCCACCCTTCCTCCCTTTAAAACGACAAATAAACAAATATGGACACTGAATAGTACATAATTATATGGGGAAATGAAAATAAATTTAAAAATGTTACTTAGCGTTTTGTGATGTTATCTACAAGCTTCTTTACTGGATGTACACTACACAACAGACGGCCATCTTGGGCCTTGACCCTTGATCTGAACTTTCTGACGTCACAAATTTCTTTATGAATGAATAACGTGAACAGCTGCTTGGTGATGGAATATAGCTATGCATTCATGGTGTGAATACATATGACATCTGACCGGACTGTAGAATGATTTTTTTTCGCGGTCAGAAATGTCTTTGAGATATGATCTCAAGTAGATGAAGATTTTGTACTCTCTGCGTCTACTGTATCAGTTCCTTGGTCTGGTCTGCTAGGGAAGTTCTGGTCTGGTCTTCGCCGCCAAGGGTAGTTCTCTGCTGGTCTAGTTCTCATACGCTGGCTGCCAAGAGTGGTTCTCTGCTGGTCTAGTTTTCACACGCTGCCAAGAGTGGTTCTCTGCTGGTCTAGATCACTGGTAGGATCAATGGACTGCTCTGGGGTCTTGTTCACTGGTAGGCTTCGGGTTGCTTAGGCTGCTAGGTTCACCATGCTGCCACCATTGTTAAGGTTGTATGGTTTATGGTACTTTACTGTGATGTACTTGTACTGGAGGCGTTGTGGTAGCTCAAGGACAATGCTCAGTCTTACACCACTTCTTCATAAAGTAAACAAGGCCGGTTGCTGATTCATTATTTTATTATCGAACGTAGACATTAACAATATTATCAAACCTTATACGAAAGTATATGACATAGGCACATCCTAGAAGTATCTAATAAACTATCACTTGTTAGTCTAAATCAAATCATTAACTTCTTCAAATTGGATAAAATATATGTCCTACACGTATAGGATCTAAAATGTAACTCTATCAAGTTTTGTCTCTAAGTAAAGAACAAATTCATGTGACCTCAAATAGCAACCAATACGTCACATAATAAATATTACACCCAACACACTTCATAGTGCGGTGCGCAAACTCAAGATTAATAAAAATAGATTTGCACCAATCCTTCGTACTCTACAGTATGTTCATCGATAATTTTGATCAAAATTTCAAATTGATTACACTCCAAAGGTTAGTGATAGTCGATTAGCAATCCACCCTCCCCCCCCCCCCCCAAAATCACTGACTAAATTCCTGACAACAGTTAGACAGAGCACGTTAAATAAAACCTTTAAAAAAATGTAACACAATACACATACACAAACACCCACTAACACAATTTAATGTCAGTATCTTCTGAGTACCTTGTGGGTGAGGGGGGGGGGGAAGGGGGGTTCAGTATCTACTGTAACTGGCAAGGCGCACACAGTCTAAACGCGGAACTTATTGTCTATGATAACCAGCAATAGGAACAGTAGTATAGGCCAGTACTATAATATGTGTGTATGTGTGTGTGTGTGTACAATGCTAACAGTTGTTGATGTACTGCGACCCGTGTTTTCCCACAGTGACACAGATTATTATGTCATTTCTCTCATTGGATTACCTATAAGGTTTGACATTTCTCATCAACGTAAGTCTGGTTTGTTTTTTTTTTTGTTGTTTTCTATGTCTGGTTTTTTTTTTATTCAAAGCAATCAAGTTATTATTGTTATTATTTTATCCTAGCTGTACCCTGCAAAACCTTTGCATAGAGTTATATCCCCTTAGGCTTGATCGGTGGGCTAGGTTATTTTCTTTTGGTTTCGGTTAAATCCGATTTTTTCATGACTTTATTTTAAACTGGAATACTGTAGTATTAATTCTTTACTTTCGATTTAACGAAGAGCCCAAATCGCTATTATATATATATTATATACAACAAGACATGGACTGGGGGGATTCCTTTGAAATGTGCAGGGCCAGAGGCGTGTTTCAAAGTCGGGGGGTGGGGGCTAAAGACGTCAATGTCAAAAAGGTTTTGTCCCCCAATCCCCACATAAAGCTAGGGGGTTGGGGCGGTTTCCCTTTTCTTCAACCCCTTGGACAGGACCGGCCTTACCAATTGCGTGGTCCAATTATTTAACTGATACTTGTAGGCCCCTATTCTATTTTTTTCAATAACATCAGTAACTATTAATGCTAAATGTAAACTGCGGGGGCCCTGCCAGGCGCTGGGCCCAAATCGGAGCAATCGGTCAAATCGGCCTTAAGTTCGGCCCAGCCCTTGGTGCGTTTTATCTCGGCTAACTCTAATGATTTGTTTCTGATAAATAAGATGAAGAAGTAGTTGACGAGGTGTAGTATTAAATTGTAATGTCAACATTAGATCTTGTATATGTACCCATTAATATATATATATATATATATATATATATATATATATATAATTAACTTATGATATATCGCAGTGACCAATGTATACTTATACTCTATAATAGTGTTTCCTTTTGTTATCATATAGTCCGATCAATTAACTCGTGAACTGTTTGACGTGGCATAAGCTATTGACGTATACATTCTATGAATATTGATGTTGCCATACCTATTATAGCGGGACGGATGGCTGAGTGGTGTACATACTCGACTGTCAATCCTTGGGTAGACCCATGGAATTTTTCCAGGTGAAATTTGGTGCAAACTCGTCACACAAGTCCACCCAGCTTTAAATGGGCACCTGAGATTAGTTAGTGAAGTAAAGGCGGCTGGGCGTTGTGCTAACCACACAATCCCTTCATATGCCGAGGTTCCACACTTCATCTGCCCCTATGGCCCGTTAGGGCTAATGGAACTTTTCTTTTTTTTTATACCCATTGTAATGCCCTAGTTTATTAGTATTGAAGGCGATTGGCTGATTGGGGAGACGGGTATATCCACGAAATGTTCAATCCAATAAGGTACAGGACATTTTTTTAGAATAACCTCTGTCCCAATATTATTGTGCAATTGCTTTTCCTCTCAGCTATTTTGCCTCTCAGCTATTTTCCCTCTCAGCTATTTTCCCTCTCAGCTATTTTGCCTCTCAGCTATTTTTCCTTTCAGTAGTTTTTTTTTTCCAATCTCAATGGAGCTCTAAATAGCTCTTACACAGTGGCGTTACTAGGGGGGTGCGGCCGCACCGGGTGACACCACTTTAGGGGAGGCGCCGAAATGAACAGTTCTAAATTTCATTGTAGAAAAAACGCTGCCGAGAACAGGATGCCACCATGCAGAGCGTCTGGAGCATAAGTAAATTCAAAGCTGCTCGGATCGATCTGGAGTTTTTTGTAAACGCGCTAAAAAAAAAGTAGTCACGTGGTTTCTTACATTGGAGATGTAGTTTACAAACACAGTTTAATGAAAGTAATATATATCTTTCTGAATAGAGTCAGTTATACTATAGTTTTAATCTATAAAGTATTTTAAATTAAAATATCTAAGGTCTAGCTAGTGCAGGAAAATTCGAAATATGAACCATTGATCACGATGAAAGTCTTGAGGGTGGGGGAGTGGGGGGGGGGAGCGTGACATCCTGAATTTTCCGGACCGGTTGACACCAGCCATAGTGACGCCACTGCTCTTACCATTAGAGATATGGGGCCAGCGCTATCTATAGTAGGCCTATATTTATGAAAGTGTCGGTAAATGTCAGCATTTTTGCCAAGTATTTTACACAAATGTTTCTATGACCAAAGGGAATAATTTCAACAAGCGTCTTTCTGATTTTTGAAAACAACTTTTATTTTATTTTTTTTTACGCTATATAAAGTGAAACACCAAACTGTGCACCGTAGTTGTGTATACCTATCGAATTTAGCTCTTTTTTATTCTCATTATTTCTTAACAGGTGCGTTCCAAAACCGGAAATGGATCTAGATGCCTAGACAAATGAGCACCAACTACAGTCACGTAAAATGGACAAAGGAAAACTACTCCCGCAAGACGAAGCTTGCATTCAAGCTAATTATGTCCTCCTGAAAGAGAATATGGAACCCAATGTTATTTCTGATGATTTGTATCAAAATAACGTCATAAATCTCAGCGACAAGGAGGAGATTAGATCTGAGAAAACAAAGATGGACAAAAACGAATGTTTATTGGGCAAAGTTTTAAATGCTGGTCCCAATGATGGATTCAAAATTTTTCTTGGCATTTTAAAAAAACATCATCTATCTGTTTACAAGCAGTTGGAAAACTGGAAAAAAGCACGGCAGATAAGTGAGTCATTCGTGAATGAGATTCAAAAACTTTTAAAGGTGGTATTAACAGCTAGAGTTACATTTCCTGACGGCCAAACGGGTGTCTTTAAATAAATCTATGTAATAAATCTATGTAATATATCTACCTATCTAATCTATCTATCTAATCTATCTAATATATCTATCTAATCTATCCATCTAATATATATATATATATATATATTTATCTAATCTATATATCTAATCTATATATCTAATCTATCTAATCTATCTAATCTATCTAATCTATCTAATCTATCTAATCTATCTAATCTATCTAATCTATCTAATCAATCTATTCTATCTAATCTATCTAATCTATCTATCTAATCTATCTACCTATCTATCTAGCGCACATTGACCGAAACTCCTGTATATTTCAGATTCGCAGCCAAAGATTTGTGCTTCCCCCTCCATCACCCCTCCTCCTACCATATCCCATACGTACATGACCCAGTTCTCCCCAACTCTCTATAAACATATGAATAGTTAGATAGATTAGTCAGACAGCCAGTCAGACAGGTAGATAGATTAGTCAGACAGCCAGTCAGACAGATAGATAGATTAGTCAGACAGCCAGTCAGACAGGTAGATAGATTAGTCAGACAGCCAGTCAGACAGGTAGATAGATTAGTCAGACAGCCAGTCAGACAGGTAGATAGATTAGTCAGACAGCCAGTCAGACAGGTAGATAGATTAGTCAGACAGCCAGTCAGACACGTAGATAGATTAGTCAGACAGCCAGTCAGACAGGTAGATAGATTAGTCAGACAGCTAGTCAGACAGGTAGATAGATTAGACAAATAGGTAGATGGATTAGACAGACAGGTACACAGATTAGACAGACAGAAAGGTGAAGCTGGTATGCAACTAGAAATACATATGATCAATAAGAGTTCATTTATAGACAGCTATGTGCATGTATATAGAGAAAGAGAGCTTATAATACACAGCAAGCATGGTGCATGACCTTACACAAACAAACACACACACACACACACACACACACACAAACACACACAGCCAGAGAGAGACAAAATAACATTAATAGACAATGTGACGCCTAAGAAATGCAATATATATATTTTTTTTTTCCTTAGGAAAACAAAAGAAAGATGAAGATTTAGATCTGGATCTCTCAGAAGTTGGCAGGTACAGAATACGACTGATTTACGATACTTTATAATCGATAAATGATGTATATTATAATCGATAAATGATGTATATTATACTCGATAAATGATGCATATTATAATCGATAAATGATGTATATTATAATCGGTAAATGATGTATATTATAATCTATAAATGATGTATATTATAATCGATAAATGATGTATATTATAATCGATAAATGATGTATATTATAATCGATAAATGATGTATATTATAATCGATAATCAACAACAATTAGCAAGTGACCTATTTATATGAACTTTGCGTGAAAAGGGAAAATAAAGAACAATAGTCCATTTTTTTTCGTTTTAAATTACGCTAAATTATTTTTTTTAACCCAGACAAAGGGTAAATTACGGCCTTCCCTGCCCGTTGTTGTTTTATTAACCGGTCACTAACCCATATCATCGGTTAGATTGGTCTGGCTTAAAATGCTTCTTGCACAAATAAATCTATGAAGCATTTCGGCATTAGGCCGCGGCTGCAGAAACATTAGATCCTCATTAATGAAGTTCATATTTACTTTAGAATTGTTCATATCAATACACACCCACTCGCTCTTAGTCCGACCCTCCTGTCACATTTAAGAACCCACTGTGGTCCGCGGTTCGAAACATTTGCCAGCCCTTAATACGACACACTGAGATCTTGTTTAAAAAGACTTCATTTCCATGATAACACTATTTCAACAAAATATTTTTGGGAGTAAAAATCAAATCATACATATTTTTTTTTTAATGCTCAAGGATTTCAAATGATTTTTCGTATTTTATTTGAGTAAGTTCTGATTTGTTAAGCATATAATATATACTGCAATATTATTTCAGCCCTGGAATGGAACTGGAGACATTTTCAGATATGTCCCTTACAGAGCCAACAGAATCAATTATTGAAGTGGACGGGGCTACTTGTCATGTGAGCGACATGTGTTGTTTCTTCATTCATGTTTAACTTCAACGTAACACACACACTCACACTCACACAGACACACACAGACATTAATTAACCAGTATAAAGGTACATAGGCTTCATGTACAGTTGCCCGATAACATAAGGTCGCGGGTTCGTCTCCGGCCGGGAACAAAAGAATATTGAGAATGCTTATGTGCCATGTAGTCAATTAAGATTCACTGTAGTTAGACATTTGCATGCCATTTTTCAATGTGTTAGGGGCTAATGTTTATATAGGGAGATAATAATAAGGGACAAAGGTGGGTGGGGTATTATTGTTAAAATTGAAAACTTTCAAAATTACTTTGTAACTATGAAAGGTTTCTAAAATGACCTAAACTTAAAAAAAAAAATAAGTAAGCAAATATATGTAATTGGCAGTGTTCCAGGAGTTGCTCGGGGAGTAGGTAGCATGTGAGATTTGAATTTTATTTTTACGCGTTTAGTATAACAGAAAAGGGCCGCTTTATCATCTAGGAACAGTAGGCACTGTGCCTAGAGCCTATGGACTTTTCAAGGGCCTACGAAAGCCAGAAAATAAAGTGAAAACAAGTTCAGAATGCCAGTAAAATTTAATAAAGTTTGTGTTAAAGTAACTATATATAACCGTGTGAGATGAGCAAGTCAAGCTGCAGATCTGTAAATTACAGTATGTTAACTTTTCGGCTCTTTGTCTTAGCAAAGTCACATATGACGTCCTCAAAAGCTTATTTAGATTTCAAATCGCAAAGAAGTACGGGTGCATTCTTGAAAAATATTAAAAATGAAGTCGGGGAGGGCCTACGAATTTGAAAGTGCTTAGGGCCTACGATGACCTTAAATTGGCCTTGTAACAGACGCCTTTAGGTAGATAACACATCGCTACTAATTCACTTCACATAAGGTGCGTTGAAACGATTATTTCACCCAGCACAAATTACATTGACGTATCTTATAAAGACACCATGTAACCATCAGATGGATTTGGCTTACTCGCGCCACCTGTGTGCAATCTTCATTTCTTTCATCACAAATTACATTTTACCGGTAAACGCTTATAACTTAATCGGGGTACTATTTTACAACAGCAATTGTTTATCACTTTGTTAAAATTAGAACGCTTTACAAAGTTAAAAATATGAACATTTAACGTATCATTTATTTTTATCTGCCAGTGTGAAAATATTTGATTACTTCATTCGAACTATCTATCAGTGTGCACAATAAAAAGTGGTGTGCACATACTACAAGGAAGTGACCTATTTTTTCAATACTACAGTAACACGGACATGTTTACAGATATTTTAGCGTTTTTATTTTTAGCCCCCAGAACGTTTGACCTTCTTAATGTAGTGCGTCTTACTGGTTCGTTGAGTCTTGCGTTTACAGAGACAATGGTACAGCTTACAACATCAACAAACAGTATCGCTTGAATAAACCCGCCACAAGTACCGTCTTAGCTGTAATTCTCTATTTTTCTTCTCGTAGTAATCGTACAAGTGATGTTATCTTACACAACTGGCATGTTATCGCGGTGATTGAATAAACAGAATTTCAGCTAACCCTTACTAACGCTACTCCTGTGACAATTTATCTGACACACTTGAGATAAGGAGAAGAGACTGATACCTAAACTGAAACTATACAATGGGCCTACTTAATTAGCTGCTCTAACTCTGTGTACACGCCGCAGCAGAGACACATTCCAAATGACGTGCGCAATAGCATTACGACGGATGGTCGTGCGATATAGCGCTCGACTGTCGACCTGAAGGTACCTGGTTCGACCTCCGGTGAGGAGAATTTAGCTCAAGTTCCCGACATATCTCCCGTGGTGCCTCCATGGCCATTGCACTATCAGCTATGGTGTGGTGGGGGGGTGAAAGAAGGGCACCATAAAAACCGTCCCATTAGTGGTTTATAGGATCTAAGAGATTTCATCTCATCCTTACAGGGACTTCGCACATAGCAATACGACAACTTTCAGAAGAATACATCGATGTGAATAAAGTCATTAGGTCAGAGTTGGGTTTGTGTTACAACTAAATGAAGCTTAAGGAAAAAATGTGTAAGGGAATCCATGTAATCTGAGAAGTGCAATACCCTCAGTGAACTGGTGATTATGTAAATGATGGGGGTTGGAACAGTCAAACAAACTGGAGGCTTGAGAATTATGGGATGTTATATTCCGATATAAGACAATGTATACCCAATAAATCGCCCACTCTTTTTTTTCCCAGCACCCATGCCATTCATTTATCAGTATCAACTTACCCATTGGAATGTTCTTGTTCTTACCCCCTTCCTCACCAGTTCAGTACTCCCACATTGGCCACCACATATCAACTTACCCATTGGAATGTTCTTGTTCTTACCCCCTTCCTCACCAGTTCAGTACTCCCACATTGTCCACCACATATCAACTTACCCATTGGAATGTTCTTGTTCTTACCCCCTTCCTCACCAGTTCAGTACTCCCACATTGGCCACCATATATCAACTTACCCATTGGAATGTTCTTGTTCTTACCCCCTTCCTCACCAGTTCATTACTCCCACATTGTCCACCACATATCAACTTACCCATTGGAATGTTCTTGTTCTTACCCCCTTCCTCACCAGTTCAGTACTCCCACATTGTCCACCACATATCAACTTACCCATTGGAATGTTCTTGTTCTTACCCCCCTTCCTCACCAGTTCAGTACTCCAACATTGTCCACCACATATCAACTTACCCATTGGAATGTTCTTGTTCTTACCCCCCTTCCTCACCAGTTCAGTACTCCCACATTGTCCACCACATATCAACTTACCCATTGGAATGCTCTTGTTCTTACCCCCTTCCTCACCAGTTCAGTACTCCCACATTGTCCACCACATATCAACTTACCCATTGGAATGTTCTTGTTCTTACCCCCTTCCTCACCAGTTCAGTACTCCCACATTGGCCACCACATATGAACTTACCCATTGGAATGTTCTTGTTCTTACCCCCTTCCTCACCAGTTCAGTACTCCCACATTGGCCACCACATATCAACTTACCCATTGGAATGTTCTTGTTCTTACCCCCTTCCTCACCAGTTCAGTACTCCCACATTGGCCACCACATATCAACTTACCCATTGGAATGTTCTTGTTCTTACCCCCTTCCTCACCAGTTCAGTACTCCCACGTTGTCCACCACATATCAACTTACCCATAGGAATGTTCTTGTTCTTACCCCCTTCCTCACCAGTTCAGTACTCCCACATTGGCCACCACATATCAACTTACCCATTGGAATGTTCTTGTTCTTACCCCCTTCCTCACCAGTTCAGTACTCCCACATTGTCCACCACATATCAACTTACCCATTGGAATGTTCTTGTTCTTACCCCCTTCCTCACCAGTTCAGTACTCCCACATTGGCCACCACATATCAACTTACCCATTGGAATGTTCTTGTTCTTTACCCCCTTCCTCACCTCAGTTCAGTACTCCCACATTGGCCACCACATATCAACTTACCCATTGGACTGTTCTTGTTCTTACCCCTTCCTCACCAGTTCAGTACTCCCACGTTGTCCACCACATATCAACTTACCCATAGGAATGTTCTTGTTCTTACCCCCTTCCTCACCAGTTCAGTACTCCCACATGGCCACCACATATCAACTTACCCATTGGAATGTTCTTGTTCTTACCCCCTTCCTCACCAGTTCAGTACTCCCACATTGGCCACCACATATCAACTTACCCATTGGAATGTTCTTGTTCTTACCCCCTTCCTCACCAGTTCAGTACTCCCACATTGGCCACCACATATCAACTTACCCATTGGAATGTTCTTGTTCTTACCCCCTTCCTCACCAGTTCAGTACTCCCACATTGGCCACCACATATCCAACTTACCCATTGGAATGTTCTTGTTTCTTACCCCCCTTCCTCACCAGTTCAGTACTCCCACATTGTCCACCACATATCAACTTACCCATTGGAATGTTCTTGTTCTTACCCCCTTCCTCACCAGTTCAGTACTCCCACATTGTCCACCACATATCAACTTACCCGTTACAACGTTCTTGTTCTTATCCCCTTCCTCGCCAGTTCATTACCCCCCCCCCCCCGGTCCATGTCGTAGCTCTTTCTCTATACTCTATAAATGTTACTGGCTCTTTGGTTTATGTTTCAAGTTCTGCCTCTTTCACTTTGGTTTGCTCACTCCTTTGTCACAACTCGAAACCCAATCAAACACGATGCGTTGTTAGTAAAACGATTTATTTACATACATGTACATCAGAATACGGGGACGGATGGCCGAGTGGTGTAGATACTCGACTGTCGACCTGAGAGTCCTCGGTTCGATCCTCGGTGAGGCCCATGGAATTTTTCCAAATGAAATTTGGTTCAAAGTCGTCCCACAAGTCCACCCAGCTTTAAATGGGTACCTGACTTAAGTTGGGCTGGGCGTTAAGGCGGCTGGGCGTTATGCTAACCATACAATCCCTTTATATGCCGAGGTTATAGAAACAGATGGATTGTACACTTCATATGTCCCGATAGGGCTAAGGTAACTTTACATCAGAATACAACAAGACCAAAAATGAATACACTTTTAAAGTCCACAATAATTCACTCTGCCTAACTAAAATTCATGTCCCTAAAAACTCTCGTCACTAGATCTCTCGTAACTATATCTCCTTTCCCTAAATCTTCCCCTGACTAATGCAAATCCAGTCGTTTTTATACCCTAATGTCCGTGCCCTAATTACGTCACAGTCTCACTGTCTCTTCAGTATTGTCCTAACTATCTAATCTTTCTAGGAGCGTCACCTGGTCGTCATTGTTAACCATACTAGCCTCCCGGTCTATTGTTTCCCCACCTTGTTCTAAGTCATCTGTCACCTTGTCACCATTATTTTTCTTAATCCTACTTCTGAGATAATCTTAAAACGTCGAAGGGGATTGTCTCTGTCTCTGAATCTACTCTAGCTCGTCACAGTCCACCACAAATCAACTGTTCCAAGTGAACTGGCTAGTATAACGCGTCGGCCCCTTGTCCGCCAGCATGATAGGGTGTAGTGTGCCTACCACACCAGCATTGTTGGCGGCGCAGATGCATGTCTGACATGCCTACAGAGCTGCGGGGTGAGTATGCCCGCAAACATCCGCAGAAAAAAAGGGTTTTAAGACCTGCTCAGACTGGCCAGACCAGCAGGGTGTGTGTACTGCTGATCGGCCAGAATGGCAAGGCCAGGGTTTTTTTTTAACGCCACACGGACAGAGGGGAGGGTGTAATGTGCCTGAACCCTCAGCCCGCAATTGCAGGGTGCGATGGTGTGCTTGAGTGGGAGAGTGGAAGGGTGTTGTGTGTCGACTACATCCGTCACCACCGCCAGCTCGGATAGTCCTCATTGACCACAGTACCACCACCGTCGCAAAAGGTTTTTTTTTTTCTGACTAGGAGAAACCCAATGATCTTTTCAACATAGACCATGGTATGTCTCCCAGACAAGGGTAGCCTGATTCATGAGGCACCTTATTGATCATGGTACCTCCTGTGCCAGGTAAGTGTGTGAAAATGCAAGCCAGATTGCCTTCGAGGTTAAATCGCATAAACTTTATAAACTGATGCTAATGCAAAAAAAATCTAGTGACCTTACTGATTCAAAATACTTTTTAAACTACGGCATCAAGTAAACTTATTCTGGGAACTAAAGAAATGCAAACGTAAGCAAAATAATTCAAAGTTAAACATATAACAGTAACACACAGCCATCTAACACAGCTGAACGGACCCACAACCTGTAGTTGGCCATTTCCATTCTCAAACAATTTTCCACACCTTCTGGTCATGGCTTAAGTTTCCGCTATATCTCCCTTGGTGCCATTGCACTATCATCTATGGTGGGGGATGAAAGAAGTGCACCATAAAAACCGTCCCATTAGCGGTTTATAGGATCTAAGAGATTTTTATCTCATCCTTACAGGGACTTCACACACAAACACTATGGTTGGTGTCACCGGTGCGGGAAATTCAGGGTGTCCCCCCACCCCACCCCCACCCCTCACCTTCCGAAAGACTTCCACCGTGAACAGTGGAACAATTTTCGAATTTCCATACGCTAGACCTTAGAGAACCGCCTATAATTGTAATGTTTCTGAAATACGTCCACAAGTTAATGAGTTCTAATTATATAAGAATTAAAAAAAAAATTACACAATATAATTTAATCTTATTATCAGATTCTGTTTTCAAATGCTCCTCTCACATATAGAAAACACAGAAAGTGATAAATAATGGCAGGCCCAGTGAGAGTGTTGGCAGAGATTATAGGCTACCTTCTGATAACCTATCATAGAAAAATGAGACCGATCAAACATTTGGTCAGTGTGTGATGTGTCATGTGTGTGATATGCCAGGTGTGTGATATGCCAGGTGTGTGATATGTCAGGTGTGTGATATGCCAGGTGTGTGATATGTCAGGTGTGTGATATGTCAGGTGTGCTGTCGAGCATAATTCCAAAATACTTCACAGCCTGTAAATTTCTATAAGAATCTCTTTCATGTGATGTGCCAGGACACTTATAAACTCATTTTGAGATACGATACTGAAACCTTTATTGTACCTGTAGTTTGTCCTCTTTAATCTCATTCGGTGCTCTTTAAACACTGAGTCTTGTTCGAAAGCATCTCAACCATCTCAAGAATTGTATTCATTTGCCTAAGCTCCAGACTTTCTGCATGGTGGCTACTACTCTGCATGGTGGCACCACGTGCTACTGCTCTGGACGGTGGCACCCTGTTCTAATGCTCTGCACGGTGGCACCCGGTGGTATTACTCTGCATGGTGGCACCCTGTGCTACTGCTCTCCATGGTGGCACCCTGTGCTATTACTCTGCATGGTGGCACCCTGTGCTATTACTCTGCATGGTGGCACCCTGTGCTACTGCTCTCCATGGTGGCACCCTGTGCTACTGCTCTCCATGGTGGCACCCTGTGCTACTGCTCTCCATGGTGGCACCCTGTTCTAACGCTCTGCATGGTGGCACCCTGTTCTAACGCTATGCATGGTGGCACCCTGTGCTATTACTCTGCATGGTGGCACCCTGTGCTACTGCTCTGCATGGTGGCACCCTGTTCTAACGCTCTGCGTGGTGGCACCCTGTGCTATTGCTTTGCATGTTGGTATCCTGTGCTACTACTCATGTTTTCGACTATGATCGGTTATAAAAAAAACCGACTAGACCGTGTTCTTTCTGATATGAAAATTAGAATTGTTTATTTTGGTGTTTCCCCTATGTGGGTGTCACCCGGTGCGTCCCGCACCACCCTCACCCGCTAGTGACGCCACTGATGTGAACTGTTTAGGTTTTGCAACCCACAAAAAAAAAAACTATGCAAAAAGAAATGGGTCATTCACTTACTACGCTTTTTTTTTCTTCTCTTTTCTGTTATATGAACGCCCTTCCCTGGAATGCTAATTTGCCATTCTTAATAATGAATGAAAGTCAACCACCCCTCACAAGGAAAACAAATGCTCCATTAATCCATTAATCTTGTATAGAGGCAGAGGCGTAGCGAGGAAGGGGGGGGCAAGGCAACTTGAGCCCGGGGCATTTTACCTTTTTAATACCTTTTTAGCGCCCCCCCCCATTAGAAAACCATATAATATTATATGTAAAATATACCATTTGGTGCCCCAGAACCTCGGCGCCCGGGGACATATTACGCCTCTGTATAGAGGTAAATTTTACCTATTAACACTATAGATTAAAAAACGTGTAGGCGTGTTAAGAGAAATATAGGCCTAGATGTAATTGTTTACGTATGCCATGGACACTCGATCTAATAGTTATGAATTCAAACTTGTTAATTTATTATTATTATTCAGTGTTATTATTTTTAATTGTAAGATGACGCTGTGCACAAATAGATATTATTGTTGCTTCTTTACTTACTATAATTAATGAAAATTACAACAATTGCAAATCAAATACACAAATACAATACCCTGCAATGGAATATTAATCTTAAGAAAATAGATTTTAAATGCGAAATTTTTAAGCTATGTCTGGGATAAAAATTTTAAGTTATCCCCACTTGTAATATTTCTTAAACAGACTCTCGTTCAAAGTTACCTTAAATTTAAATTTGACCTTGCAAAGATGTATTTATTATTTCACAATGTATGGCTGCTCTTCAACATATAATGTTTCCACACATTTTACTTTAAGTTCCAGATACGCATCGGTGGGCACCCGATCTGAATTATACTATAGGCCTATGTAAATAATAAATGGGTCAAAATGTATTCCATCATATTAGCAAAATTGTGCACCTAAATATATTTAGTGGCATTTATATCCATATATTTAAATATAATATATATTACATCCATATTGGCATATTAACAGTTTTGACCATATGATATATCATGTATATGTTAGTTTTAACAATACTCAAGTTAAGGCTTATAATTATATTTTAGCATATACTACATTACTTAGTTTTTGACAAATAATTTATTGGAACTAGAACTTTAATTAATATTCTGTTTTTGTTATTTTAAAATAAATTTTAACAAAATTGTTTCTTAGGTCATATGTATTTAGTTAAATTTACTTACCAATTATATTTAATTTTATATTTTGATTTAATAAAAGTTTGCTGATGTGCCAAATATAGCAGAGATGAAAAATGAAGAGTTGCAGCTTTTGTCTAATGAGAAGGTCGGGCTATTGCTAGACAGTTTTTATCCAGCTCTAGAATCTCTCCAAAAAGATCATTCCAATCAGGAAACCCTATCCAAAGATAATCTCTTCCACCTTTTAAGATTAATATGTTACAACAATAACACTATTCAGTTACTGGAATCAAGGCAACAACAGTGTAATATTTCAGGTATAGTAGCCTACATTTCTAAATACAGTGGTCAGTGGGTTTTCCTACATACTACATTGTCTAATTAACTGTATATCATTGTAACTGATGTTTACGCGTAGCTTTGTTACCCTACTTGGTGACAAATGCAACCTGGAATTCACAAATTAAGACACTAAAAAGAAAATATTGTCATGTTGCAAAATGAGCTCTTAGATGCAGTCAGTGGCACAACCAAATCATCAATACATATTTTACTATATAAAGTTACTAAAAAGACTGTCAAACTGTCTTTTTAGAGCATTTTCTAAAAAAAATGCTCTATTGTCCCCGTTTTGTCTGTCTGTGTACACCCTAGATCTCAACAACCATAAGTCCTAGACCCATGATGTATATATCATTTTGTAGGTCTTGGCCTGCCAAGAAATGACTTTTTTCCATTTCGCGATCTGACCTCTCAGGGCCGTAAAAGGGGCCTTAGTACCGTTTTTTACTATATAAGCTATATTAATAAAGGAGCGCTATATCTCAGCAACTATAAGCCCTAGACCCATGATGTATATATCATTTTGTAGGTCTTGGCCTGCCATGTGTACATCAAAAGTTTATTTCGCGATAGGACCTCTGAGGGCCGGGCTTCAGGGCTCCTAAGGGGCTTATATATTATATATACACCTTGTACGTTCAATAGCCCGTTCATTTGGTGCGAAATACTGCAGCACGTAGTTTCACCAAGATTTATTAAGAAACTCATCAAATGAAATAGTAAGTTTGTGTTCTGAGTTTAATTGAAAGTATCAGAGCTATGCAACAATTGACGGAGTTTTCGGACGATTAAATGACTATAATTTCGAATGTTTTCAAATATGAGTCCTATTTCAGTAATCACAAACCACTTGTAGTTAGATTTAAGAGACAATAATTTTTTTTCAAATATAAGAAACGTCTTTATAATTTATTTTTTACAGATATATGCATTACACAATTGAATTTATAAACATTTCCAAAATTTACAAATATTTACTGAAAGATAGCATATGTACTGATACATAACATGAAAATGCGCTAACACGTCCTGTGTCCAGAATGGAACAGGCTTAATTGCTTGTTTCTATATGGGAGCCCCCCCCCCCAGCATTTTTTTCTATAAGTGAGACACCCCCCCCCCTCCAGCATTTTTTGCTGGTTGTGCCACTGGATGCAGTTAATCTTTTGTACTTATATTGGTCACTGCTAGGAGTAGTTCTAATCTTAATATGTTTGTTAAATAAAGATCAGCCACCAAAAATTTTTTATGAGGCATTTATTTTTTCCTAAAAGAAGAACAGGGTTGTTTATTTATGTTATAATGTAAGTAATTTCAGCAAAAGTGTATCAGTTGAATATTGAGTGATGTTATACAACTTGATTTTCTTAACTCTCCCCCACTTTGTTGTCTAACTCAAGTAAAAGCAGATGATGTATAGTGTAAGCTTATCAGCAGATCACCAATTGAATTTTATCAATCTAAAGGGTATTAATTCTCTCTACCTTTAGAATTAACCATTTATGATATTCACATCTGTTGTACAAAAAAAATCTAAAATATGTAATTGCAATGTAAATTTAGATTTTGTTTTCCAACAAATATGTTCAGAAAGCATCGCAAGATATATCATTGATTGGATTAAAAAGTCACTGCAGCCGAAAAGTGACAGAGAAAAGATGATCCCTCTACCTCTGCTGTTGTTGTCACTGGAAACAGTAGTATCTAATTATGGAAATAACTGCAAAAAGCGAAACAGTGATTTCTTATCAGACACACCGAAAAAAAACAAAGTAATTTTAAATATTTTTTTTTTAAAATACTTTATCCCATTTAGAAATATTTCATAAGTGATTTACAATTAACAAAAGTAATTGGAGGAAACATCATATAGAGTATTTACTTAGTGGAATCCACCTACTAATTGATTTCAGGTGTATAAGCACAACAGGCTTTTCTTAAATAGGGCGTCAAGCCAAATAAATGGCATTGTTTTTTATTTTCACTACTTTACAAACACATTTAAAGTTTCATTTTTTTCACTTGCATAATACAGTAGATACAATTCTAGTAATAGTCAATTTATACTTTTTTATATTACAAATCAATACCGAAAGTTATTAAAATAAAAGCAGTATTTCTCCTTAACGTATTAAGTGCAAAGTATATTTAATCAAAACTACGAATTGATGTATTCTCCCCAAATGCCTTAATGTAAACATTGTTTTAAGGCATGACAAATCCAAAAAATTCTATAGGAAATATTTAAATTTGAATTATCAAATTTGTTTCTGAAATATTTCATTATAAATTTGTGACCCTCTTCCATTATCAAAATGTGTGACTTTTTTACTATAATCAAAATGTATGATTTGTTTACATAGTCATATTAAATTGTCTTATATTTTCTTTTTTCTTTTTATATTCTCTGTTAGTATATATATATATATATATATATATATATATATATATATATAGTGCAGAAGCTAACATTTGATTTTTTTATAGCTGGAAAACAAGGTACTTGAACTCTTTGCCCACTTAATGTCAGACATTGTACATCCTCCCATTACAAAAGAGGTAACATTCTAAAACTTTATTCTGTTCACTGTATATTTTATATATATATAAATATATGCCATATTTAAAAAAAAATATCTACTACTAAAGGAATAAATTGTTGATCAATTATTAAATTGGACATAAAAAAAGACAAAAAGATACACTTTGAATCCCAGTAATTATTGCTAAAAATATTGTTTTCCACAGTTTATTAGTAAATAATCTGAATAGTGATTAAAATGATCAAGCTGATTAATGATTACGACCAAATAATACTGTTTTTAAAATCAAAACTGGCTCCATGACCGTCATATGACGGACGATGTATTTTTTTACCGCTTCCGTCACCGTATAGCCGAGCAATTATACATTAAAATGAGAGGTTAGTTTGTGTGGCGCGCTAGTGATGTAGTTTGGCTAGCTATGTGCGGGTTCGATTCCTGATAGAGACATACATTTTTTTGTTCAGATTTTTTTTTCAGGATCAGGGTTAGGGATAGGGGGTTAGGATAGGGTTAGGGTGTGGAGCAATATCTATTGATGGTCATTTTTTTTAAATCATAAATTTTTTTTCCAGATTTTTTTTTCAGGATTAGGGTTAGGGATAGGGTTAGGAATAGGATTAGGGTTAGGGTTAGGATTAGGGTTAGGATGCTAGGGATTGGGTTAGGGATAGGGATAGGGTTAGGGATAGGGTTAGGGATAGGGTTAGGGATAGGGTTAGGGATAGGGTTAGATAGGGTTAGGATAGGGTTAGGGATAGGGTTAGGGATATTAGGGATAGGGTTAGGTGTGTAGGCACATTCTATTTATATCCCCGAAAATATCTCCGATTTTAACAGGTAGACGCCGGGAACGTTCGCAGTAAGAGTTCTCATTCATTCTGTTTACTCTTTAATTTTTAAAACGCACTGGCTCCACGATCGTCATATGACGGACGATGTATTTTTTTTTACCGCTTCCGTCAACAGAATGAACTCTTATGATGTAAAGTTATAAATGCAGGCTTATATCATGATATTATTACTTACACAATGATGGTGCTCAAAATCGGCTATCGTTTTAACACAATTAAAGAGTAAACAGAATGAATGAGAACTCTTATTTACTGCAGACGTTGCTGACGTCAATACTGTTAAAAATCGGAGATATTTTTTTTTTCGGGGACCATAAATAGATATTGCTGCACACCCTAACCCTATCCCTAACTCTATCCCTAACCCTATCCCTAACCCTATCCCTAACCCTATCCCTAACCCTATCCCTAACCCTATCCCTAACCCTATCCCTAACCCTATCCCTAACCCTATCCCTATCCCTAACCCTAATCCTATCCCTAACCCTAATCCTAACCCTAACCCTAATCCTATTCCTAACCCTATCCCCAACCCTAACTGAAAAAAAAATCTGGAAAAAAATTTATGATTTATTAAAAAATGACCATCAATAGATATTGCTCCACACCCTAACCCTATCCCTAACCCCTATCCCTAACCCTGATCCTGAAAAAAAAAAAACTTGAACAAAAAAATGTATGTCTCTATCAGGAATCGAACCCGCACACAGCTAGCCAAACTACATCACTAGCGCGCCACACAAACTAACCTCTCATTTTAATGTATAATTGCTCGGCTATGCAATTGTTGACGAAGCGGTGTAAAAAATACATCGTCCGTCATATGACGGTCGTGGAGCCAGTGCGATTCAAAAAAACAGTATTATTTGGTCGTAATCATTTTTTATGTGGGCTCTAACTAAGAAACTATTTAATTTATCCCCGTCGCGGTAAATTCTGTAGCCGTTTAACCGCGGTAAATGAGGGGATGATGTATACATTAAATAGAATCTGTCAATTGATTATTGTAAAATAAAATAAACACATTTTTAATAATGCAATTATGTATGAAGAATAAAGTAATACTGAACTAATTTCCAATTTTAGAATTAAAAAAAATGGTGTATAAATATAGATTAGATGTGAAATGCTATGGAGGCCGCGCTACCATTAGGCTTCAAAGTGGGTCAAGAGAACAAATTCAACCATGCATTCAACTCTGAAGTGTAGACATTAAAATATTAGATATGGTGGAATCTTTAGCTTTGATTTCTTTGTGCTGCTGTTTTGGGAAAATCCCGACTAAGAAAATTATAAATATGTATGGCGCATTACAACAAAATGTTAACTGTTTCAGAATGTATATTATTTACGCATTACAAAAAATAATAACAACATTTATCTATCTGTACTGAATAATATCAAAATAACACTATAGTGTGCTGGGGAGGGAGGAAAGCTGATTGAGGCAGACCGAAAATAAAAAGAAATGCAAATTAAAAAGCCCCCCGGACATATGTTTGATAGAAACTCAGAAAAATTTACATTTCAAAGAAATAAAAATCCTGATCTTAAAAAAGAGGCATTAAAATATATATAATCAATGAAGAGAAAATTAACTATGGTAGCTTATCGAGAATCAAGGCATCCAAGGAATAATTCAAAATCTGGTAAACAATAAAATAAAAAACAAGTTGCTGGAAGGTACCAGATAGTGACCCTAAACTCTGCACATAATAGGTCAAAGTACAACTATGCATACCATGTATGTCAGCCTGTTATTTTGTTTGATTGCTAATTAAAAATAATTACATTAATTATATTGATTGATGAGGCGGCGTATGCCGCCGCGGGATGACTAGTATACAAATATTCTTAAATACATTCTCGGCACTTGGTAAAGATTTCACCTAAATCAAACAATATTTCTTTCATGTATTTTTACAACCTTTTCTTGACCAATTTCTCTTTATTACCTCTGAAAAAACACTTGTGTCAGTCAAGCGCTTTTCCACACCGTCATCCTGTCCCTTGAACTGAAGATTCTTTTTCATCAGCCATTACACAGGAAATACAGTGGTGACTAATGAGGTAACCTACATGTCTGGGATTCAAATATAAAATATGTTTGACGTCTCTTGACATCATAGCCCTAAGCTGACCTCTATTTTATTGGCAAATGGTCATGCTTTGACTTTAAATATACTAGTGGCACAATACATATTACAGATATTTGTTATTCTCTAATAACAACCAGGGAACAATATTTTTCCTACCTGGGATCTATTAAGTGTACTAAGACCATTTTGACCTGCTGATTCCAAATATGTCCTTGAAAATTGTGTATACGTCAGGTTGTAAATGTTATGTTAATATCCCATATCCTTGTATGTTGTAAGTAGTCTCTCAACCAACTATGCATACTTTCAGACCTGTGGTTTCCCAAAAGTTAGAAACCACAGCCACAAATGCATCACAGGCTGCCAACTGAGCAGGCTGCAGCTGTGTCTTAAATGTGGGATAACGAATGACTTGAGGTCCGGCGAACACACTCGCACATGTAAGAGTGTTCTGGAACTTCTTGAAGATATGCAAAGCCACCCGAATCCTTGTCCAGAGCCTTCACAAAATTTGGAATAGTCCAAGCTTTATGAGGGGGAGGCAGTGTTTTTGGTAGGATCAACAAGAGACTCAAGTTGTACATGGTATCTGCCAGGTATATGATCAGTACTTGCTGGCCAATCTTTAACTGTGAATGATTTTCTTCATCACGGCTGTTCCACAGGCATATAAAGCACATGCACTTTCTATCTCAGCTGCAACCAAGAAGAAGGGAAACTACTTTTAGATCCCACAGAGGCACGAGTTATGATCTCTGTACTTAATAACGTTGAGGAGCAACTTCATAGAATCATGTCTCATGTAATCCAACTGCGTGTGCTAATGGCATTGATGGCATTTATCCCATTTGTAGGAGAATGTTTTAAGAATAACTTTACTTGAGTCTATAAACAGACGCTAGTCTCCTGAAATATACTCACAGTCCAGTTCTTTCATTAAACCGTTAACGTCAGTACAATAACAGATACTGTCATTCTTGTCATCAAATTTAGCAAGCTCCACATGCCTATCACGAAAATGTGAAATTGTTGTTCCGCTTTGTAACAAATTCCATTGTTGTAAACGAAATCCAAGCAGTTCTGCCTTCTTCTCCGTTAACCCAAATCCCTCACTAAATCGTTCAATTCAGCTTGGCCAATAAAATGAGGTATTTTTTCAGCATCTAGAGGTTCATATTCAAGCAACCCCTTTTAACTTCATATTGTTTTGAAATTAATACACAATCAATCTAAAATAAAAAAAGGTAAAGCACACAGCACAGCAAGTATACAACATTATTAAGCAATTATAATAGCTATACAACATGCGATTTTACCAAAAATGTAAAAGTCATATAACTCAAGAACCTGAAATGTTAGAAAAAATTCTGATTACCCCACTGTAATCAGCTGGTCAGAATTAGTCAGACTGACATGTTTTTTCTCAGGTAGCAGACCGAAATTTTTTTCTGTTCCCTAGTGTAATAGATGTTTCTTGTGTCACATTCATTACGTTAACTAATTTTAGCACTTTTTAGACTATTCCCCCCCCACACACACACTCGCATTTTGTCTTTCTGAAGTTATTGAAAGATTTCAACCGAGAAGACATTTTTATTTGCGATTTAGAAACATTAAAAAATGTTCACATTCCTTTGGCAAATAATACCTCGGTGAGTACAATTGATGCTCCACCAATCACAGGCGATGTAAAAAGTGTCATGACCTCTGAAAGATCATTACGAAACCCTAAATACCAAAGTCATATGTCACTGCATAATTTATCAACTGAAACTGTGACTGTTAATTTTAACCCTAATGCGGTTTTTTTCAGAGTAGCGGAAAAAAAATGTGAGTTAAAAAAAAAACATTCTAATAATAGTAATTGATCAGACAAGATCTGAGATATACCAAGAAAGAAAATGCCAACTTTCTTTTTTAAAAGATGATCATAAAATAATAGGGTTGCCATTTCTTTATTTTTTATTTTCTGACCGTGAGTGAAATAATTAAAATATGCTGACGATTGTCACTTGTACGAAAATAGAACAGAAGAAATAACTATACAGTATCATACGTACAAATAACCTCAGGTACTCCTAATACAATGCATTTTTGAAGTCAGAAATAATTAGATGATGTTGCTTTTCTTTGTAATCATTGTCACACTCTGGCTGTAAAAACCAACAGAAATCGCCCATCTTCCTGCTATCATACCTCCCTGGATATATATAGTAGGTCAGTCAAAATGACTTGTAAATCTTGTTTTTGGTGCTGAAGCTATAAATTGCTTTTCCAGCCCTTGTCAAGTTTAATCATAGCAGTCATAACAACTATAGAAAATATTACTAGTATAAATATTAAACATCGCTGCCGTAGTTTTTATATTATTATTATTAATTTGAACTATTTAAGATGTAACATTTAAAGAAAGCAATGTAATAGAAAATGTTCTATAATGCTTTATTTTAAATAAACCATAATATCAAGTTTCCTTATAATATTTGAAAAATATTGTTAGCGTTTTTTTAAAATAAGTTTTAAAATAATACTTTCTAATCGCATTGATAAAAATTCAAGTATAATTTTCATTTCTTGAAAGTTACATCAAATTTAAAATTATCATTTATAGATAGAAAATATCTCGAGAAAGATAATAAAACGAACAGACGGTTTGAAAAAATCAGTTCTATTTTTAACTTTTCATTTTTTACTATTAGAAGTCTGTTTAACTGCTGTCTTGGTGACACTGGAAAATAAGCTAATTTGTTGGGATCTATAATTGATTCTAGCTCAGGGTATTGACTGTAGTGGACACAGTGGACATTGTCCGAGGTGGTGGTGTATGTGTAGTCCCTGTAAGGATGAGATGGAATATCTTAGATCCTATAAACCACTAATGGTGCGTTTTTAGAGCATTTAATGGTGTGTTTTTAGAGCATTTTCAAAAAAATGCTCCATTGTCCCCGTTTTGTCTGTCCGTCTGTCTGTCTGTCCGTCATCACCCTAGATCTCAACAACCATAAGTCCTAGACCCATGATGTATATATCATTTTGTAGGTCTTGGCCTGCCAAGAAATGACTTTTGTCCGTTTCGCGATCTGACCTCTGAGGGCCGTAAAAGAGGGCGTATTGAGTACCGTTTTTACAATATAAGCTATATTAACAAAGGAGCGCCCTAGATCTCAGCAACCATAAGTTCTAGACCCATGATGTATATATCATTTTGTAGGTCTTGGCCTGCCATATGTACATCAAAAGTTCATTTCGCGATAGGACCTCTGAGGGCCGAAAAAGGGGGCGTATTAAGTACCGTTTTTACTATATATACTATATTAACAAAGGAGCGCCCTATATCTCAGCAACCATAAGTCCTAGACCCATGATGTATATATCATTTTGTAGGTCTTGACCTGCCAAGTGTACATCAAAAGTCCATTTCGCGATCTTACATCTCAGGGCCGAATATTAGACTTTCCTAGGTACCGTTTTTGTTTATATTTTAAATATAAATAATAAAAGCTAATCAAAGGGGCGTAATCATTATTTATTTTTGTAACAGTTATTCAACATGATTACTTCTCTCTATTTATCAAAACCTGAAAAAAATACGGATTTCGTCCGGCGTAACCGGCGAAAATGCTCTAAAATGTCCTTTGTCCGAAACGGAAAAGACTTAAATTGCTTGTTCATTATCTCCACCATTGCCAATAGTTCAATGGCCATGGAGGCACCACACGAGATTTAGAGAGGACTTAAGACATGATCTGAAATATCCATTGATACACATCGGAGATCGAACCAGGACCCTCAGGTCGACAGTCAAGAGCTTTACTACACGACCTGCCGTCCCCACTGTAGTGGTGGTACAATTTAAGTTATAAAAATAACACTTTTCTCATAAGCCTCAGTTTAAACGAGCCTAGCATCAGATTTAATTCAATATTGTTCTACTTATTTTCTCATTCTTTTATCAGAATTCGACCCTAGTCTAAAACTAAATGTTAATATTTAATAGATGATTGTGAGTTCCATATTCCCAAGGCGGTGTAAACGTTAAAAGCCCCCCTTCCCCTCTCTCACTCTTTCTCCCTCTATCTCCCCCCCCCCCTCGCTACGCCACTGTTTTTTCATAGGAGATCAGTTGATCATGTAAATAAAAGATAAGAGTGCTACATACATTTAAGTTGACATTTGCCTAGTAGAGTGAAGCTGTTTCAGAAATACCACAGTACTAATAATAAAATGCTGTGAAAATTCAATACGTGTTATTGACTAAAATGTCAGGCTAGCATTAAAAGAATACGTTTGAAAATCAAAAAAATGAAAAATAAACAGCCATAAGCTACAAGACAGAGTCGTTGACAAGCCTACAAAAGCACGCTGGCCTCTACACAACAGTAGATGACGATCATGACATCATGACGCAGGCTCTCGTTAGGATCTAAGAATATCTTTATTACAGGAGTTTTAAAAATGAAATTCATTATCCGAAATAAAATACTTAATTATCTACTCTAAAACTGAGCGGTAAGCTCTTCAAAATTCTACTGCTTTTTAAAACAAAATTAAAGAAATGTGTCCTTTAAGATTAAAATAAAATTACCAATATTAGACTCATCAGGAAACTAATCTAAAAACTGACACAAATTAATTAATTCAAACATACCCAAATCTTTGAATGTGAAAAACGTCATCGATGAAGGGGCAACATAGAAATTAAGATTAAAAATACAAGTTCTAAGGAAAACTATATTTTGAATTTGTCAATAAACATGTTTTCTATTTTTTTAAAAAACAACACCTTATCATCTCTTAAATTTGACTTTTGAGAACAGAATAAAATTAGATTCATCTGCGAATATGGGGTCTAGAGATAATGTAAATATTGAGTGCTAAGTTTGTTGACTTTGGATCGATCACATGACCTTATTTAAAAATAAAATGAAGGTTATAAAATATAACTCCTGGAGCCTAAATAGATATCTAATAAGTCAATCATTATGTTTTTTTATATAACCTCATTAATTTTTACATTTTAAGATAGGAAACAATTAGGTTTATCTGCAATAGAGTGGGTTGGTGGTGTTTACCTGCGAATAGATGGGTTGGTGGTGTTTACCGGCGAACAGAGGCGCAACTAGACCAAACTTTCAGGGGGGCAAAAATCACTTGTATTAAAAAATCACATTATTTATATATTTGTATTTTATTTTAAACAAATTTTGGTCTAATCTTTTAATTTTTCTATTTCGGAGGGGGCAATGCCCCCTATGCCCCCCCCCCAGTTGCGCCACTGCTCATGAATAGAGTGGGTTGGTGATGTTTACCTGCGAATAGAGTATGTTGGTGGTGTTTACCTGCGAATAGAGTGGGCTGATGGTGTTTACCTGCGAATAGAGTGGGTTGATGGGGTTTACCTGCGAATAGAGTGGGTTGATGGTGTTTACCTGCGAATAGAGTGGGTTGATGGTGTTTACTCATGAATATAGTGGGTTGGTGGGTTTACCTGCGAATAGAGGTTGTGGGGTTTACCTGCGAATAGAGTGGGTTGGTGGGGGTTTACCTGCGAATAGAGTGGGTTGGTGGGTTTACCCGCGAATAGAGTGGGTTGGAGGGGTTTACCTGCGAATAGAGGGTTGGTGGTGTTTACCTGAGAATAGAGTGGGTTGGTGGTGTTTACCTACGAATAGATTGGGTTGGTGGTGTTTACCTGCGAATAGAGTGGGTTGGTGGGGTTTAACTACGAATAGAGTGGGTTGATGGTGTTTAGATTCAATGTAAACTAAATGTTTTGACTGATAAGATGGTTCACAATTAAGGGCTCGTCTAATAATAATATCAACAAATTTTAGCGCTTTTAACATCCCCTCCACCCCACTCCTTGTCAACAATTGTCAAACGTTCGGTGAACCCCTCCCCTAGCAAAATTATATCCATCTTTTAACACCCCCCCCCAAACATACAAACTTATAAAAAACAAAAATAGTATAAATATACCCTCCCAAATATAACCACTAATTTTAATAGTTAAAATCTAATTTGACTTGTATATATATATATATATATATATATATATATATATATATATATATATATATATATATAACACATTTAACAAAAACTGGAGCCCATCTCCAGTCCTCAAATATTATATAACAGTATAAATTTTGTTTGACTATCCGGTCCCAATTATATGCCCACCACACTATCCGGAGAACCTTAGCTGGCTATTGTGGCACCCTGTGTGAGTAATTTTTGAAAAGTGTGAAATCCTTAACGATATATACAATTTTAAACTACACATTTCATGTTTAATATTTGAGTAAGATCACTTTCTTCATATATTGCGTGTGAAGTGTTGTACGTGCCATACGTTTTTCTCGTCTCAGAATAGTTCTGGAACATCCATCTTTTTTCACTGTCTGTAGCCCTTGCTATCAGGGGTGGGGTGTCGGCAAAAATTGAAGGAAAATATTTGCCGACACCGACACCAGTGTACAAACGGTACGTTCTGTGTTCGAATCCCGGCTAAGACATATTTTGAACGTCGAATTAAGAGAGAACTTACACTTCAAAAAACCGACACAAAATTTACTTGATGCAACAAATAAGCATGGACCTTCTTATGCTTAATTAGCGTATTAAATCATTCGAACCGATATCACCATTTGATTCCCCATCCACTCCGTAATCGTTTAAGAATGATGGTGTAGTCATCTCTCGGATAATTGCGTACACATTTCAACATTGCAGTCTGTGTAGAGCTACATTCGAATATGAGTCTCCTTATGTTGTTATTGTCCAGTACATGGTAGCAGTCAATAAAAATAACCAATGACATTCTAGTGGATGTCTACTTAAATATTGATTCAATTAATTCCATAGCGAAGCCTTAACCCATAAGATTTGACCGGTAGTTTGAAATATTGAAACAATGCCCAGTGCTAAAATATCAACGTTGTAAGATTAGTATCGTTTACACTATTTACAATAGTTAATTTCATCTCAATAATAAGATAGTTGAAATTAAATATCATACATTTTGAAATGAAAAAGTCACATCAATATTAATACTAGAAAAGAAAACAAAATGTTCTGGCAGTGTTCTCCACTAACTGTTTCTTCATGTATATGTCTCACTGCATCTCACACTAACTGTGTCTTCATGTATATGTCTCACTGCAGCTCACACTCAACTGTGTCTTGTGTATATGTCTCACTGCAGCTCACACTAACTGTGTCTTCGTGTATATGTCTCACTGCTGCTCACACTAACTGTGTCTTCGTGTATATGTCTCACTGCTGCTCACACTAACTGTGTTCCTGTGTATATGTCTCACTGCAGCTCACACTAACTGTGTCTTCATGTATAGTCTCACTGCAGCTCACACTAACTGTGTCTTCATGTATATGTCTCACTGCAGCTCACACTAACTGTGTCTTCATGTATATGTCTCACTGCAGCTCACACTAACTGTGTCTTCATGTATATGTCTCACTGCAGCTCACACTAACTGTGTCTTCGTGTATATGTCTCACTGCAGCTCACACTAACTGTGTCTTCATGTATATGTCTCACTGCAGCTCACACTAACTGTGTCTTCTATGTATATGTCTCACTGCAGCTCACACTAACTGTGTCTTCATGTATATGTCTCACTGCAGCTCACACTAACTGTGTCTTCATGTATATGTCTCACTGCAGCTCACACTAACTGTGTCTTCATATATATGTCTCACTGCAGCTCACACTAACTGTGTCTTCATATATATATGTCTCACTGCAGCTCACACTAACTGTGTCTTCATATATATATAAGCCTCACTGCAGCTCACACTAACTGTGTCTTCATATATATATGTCTCACTGCAGCTCACACTAACTGTGTCTTCATATATATATGTCTCACTGCAGCTCACACTAACTGTGTCTTCGTGTATATGTCTCACTGCTACTCACACTAACTGTGTCTTCGTGTATATGTCTCACTGCAGCTCACACTAACTGTGTCTTCATGTATATGTCTCACTGCAGCTCACACTAACTGTGTCGTCATATATATATGTCTCACTGCAGCTCACACTAACTGTGTCTTCATATATATATATGTCTCACTGCAGCTCACACTAACTGTGTCTTCATATATATGCACTCACTGCATCTCACACTAACTGTGTCTTCAATGTATATGTCTCACTGCAGCTCACACTAACCCCATCAACTCCCATCACAAAAGCATCACGTGATATAATTAGTCTCACTAAGGAATAAGATGACATAATGTTGAAGGGAATCGCATTTAAAATAAATAAAGTTTGAGAGTCCCATATAGTGGTCTAGTTAAATTGAATTGAATTTTTGCTGTTTTTTTTTATTCTGTTGCTTTAGTTTTATTAATATAGCTGATAAGCGTTCTATGTTGGTATGCATTGGCCAAACAAAATTTGATATTCCGTGTGTGTCATTGCATTCTAGACATTTGCTATTTACAGGCTTTAGAAAATACATTTTAATTCAGTTATTCGACACAAATGAAGACAGACACCATTACTTTCTGTAAGTTCACGCAGCCGTTCGAGATATTCAGAAGTGGAATAGCCAATGATATTTGACATATAAAAACGGGAGAGTTGTCATCTATGTGTGCAGCTGAAGCTCTCCAAGTAAGGATGAGGTGCCAATATATCTTGACCTCATATTTAAGCTATAAAACATCTGTACCCTACAGCTAGGAATGATTAAAGTGACTAAATCGTGGATGTGATCATGGTGAAGAACAAAGTCATTATCGACATAACAACATTCAGCTAAATATAACTTCAAATGAATGGAGGTTGGTTTAGTGGGGCAGCTTCAGTTACTTTATCTAAATTCTGTCCAGTACATAAGCTTTCAGTTACATTGTTGTATGATCGCTGTCCAGCACTTATGCTGTCAGTTACATTGTTGTATGATAGTCCAGTACAGATGCTTTCAGTTCCATTGTTGTATGATCGCTGTCCAGTACAGATGCTTCCAGTTTACATTGTTGTGCCGATCGCTGTCCAGAACAGATGCTTTCAGTTCCATTGTTGTATAATCGCTGTCCAGTACAGATGCTTTCAGTTCCATTGTTGTATGATCGCTGTCCAGCAGATGCTTTCAGTTCCATTGTTGTATGATCGCTGTCCAGTATAGATGCTTCCAGTTCCATTGTTAAAGGATCGCTGTCCAGTACAGATGCTTTCAGTTCCATTGTTGTATGATCGCTGTCCAGTACAGATGCTTTCAGTTCCATTGTTAAAGGATCGTTGTCCAGTACAGATGCTTTCAGTTCCATTGTTGTATGATCGCTGTCCAGTACAGATGCTTTCAGTCTTACTGTTGTATGATTACTGTCCAGTACAGATGCTTTTCAGTTCCATTGTTGTATGATCGTTGTCCAGTACAGATGCTTTCAGTTCCATTGGTGTATGACTGCTCGTCTTCAACTGTCAATTATTGGATTATTTTTTTTAATTTCTGTTATCGTTTACACCACTAGTTTTTTACCAACATCGTAAAAAAACATTAAAAATATATAGTACATATTATTTTCATTCGCAATAGATTATTTTAAACACTATATACAAAGAAATGATTCACTCACATTAATAAGTAATATGTAGCTTTTTTGTAGACTAGCCTTTAATTTTTGATAGGCAGAACGTAGTTAATTTGATATTTCATTGATGATTCCTAACTTTTTTGTATGTTAATGACCTAGACAATCACGTATACACACAAACAAAACGGTCAAAACAATGGTCTGTAGATAAATCACTTTGAGCAAGAATGTTAAATATGATGACATTTTTTACGAAGTGACGTCAGCATTTCTAATAGTTGAAATCACAAAATAATTTAAAAGATTTAGAGATGTCTTTTTAAATCGGTATTTCGCCCGCCAACATGAGAGCTTATTAAGTTCTAGATCTATGAAACTATAATTACTAAAAATCATTGAAGTACAGTATTGACTACTGGCAACTTCCAAACTTAATACGTTCCAGAAAGTCGTCCGAATATCAAATAATTTGAGTTCGAACTTGGAAGTTAGTTATCTCAATATTAAACTCATGAAACGGATTAGCCCGTTCACGTTCCTAGTGAACCATTTTAAAGTAAAAATAATAGTTTTTTGGTTTCTACAACCCATTATTGAATATAAAACTCACTGGGTGGGTCCTTTGTCAATTCAAATTTCTTAAACGAAGGAATTTCTTTTTCAAGTTATAGGAATTTGAAACAGAAATTTATTATAGACTTTTATCATTTTTTAATGAAAGGTTTTTACGGATTTGAACGAAAATCCTTAAATTTTTTATATTTTCATGTAATCATGGAGGCCATCTTCTTCTGTTTTGAGTCATTATAAACACACTTAAAATTGGAAAACGAAAAAATTAGACAACGGCTTAGGTGGTCCGATAGCAATAGATTTGACAGGACTTTATTAGTGCTGATTGATAGTCATTTAGCTGTGTTTGTGTGTGTGTGTGTGTGTATGTGTGTAGGGGGTCATAAGGATATACGAGCATTGGTCGATGAACATCACTTTGTACAAGCTTGTATCAAATTAAAGCTACGTCATGTGCTAATGCTACGTCATGTACTAATGTCACGTCATATACTAATGCTATGTCATGTACCGATGTACTAATGCTACGTCATATACTAATATCACGTCATGTACTAATACTACGTCATGTTCTAATGCTAGGTCATGTACTAATGCTAGGTCATGTACTAATACTATGCCATGAACGAATGCTACGCCATGTACTAATGCTAGGTCATGTACCAATGTACTAATGCTACGTCATATACTAATACTACGTCATGTACTATGTTACGTCATATACTTTTGCTATGATGCCCCAAAACATTTCTCTAAAAACCAAAGAACAGCTCATCTTAAAATAAATGTTATTTAGTTTTAAGATAGATACCGATTCTGTGTATTGTGCACAAAAGTAAATTAAACCAATATAAATTTAAAAGAAAAGTGTGGTAAACATTGTTATTTGTTGCAAACAATCCGCATTAAAAAAATCTTATCAACTAGTACAAATCCTTGCATATTTCTTTTGTAAATTATTTATATGAAGCTCTCTTTTAAATGCACGGATTGTGGCATTGATTTGAAATGAAGAGAACTGATAAACAATATTGTAATAAAAAAATGGTGTTATTATGTCTATGAGTATATTGGTTTTTTATTTATTTTTTCAGTTTTCTTATCATTTCGACACAGTTTAGAGGAGTCATATTATTTATAAGCATTCAGAGAAAATTCAAACGTTAAACGAAGGATTTCAATTTCGGACCGTTAAATTTAATTGAAGTTTATAGTGTCCGGTCGATTTAAACAAGACTGGGATGTAGGTGTCGGTACTTTTGCCCGGTGACGGTGTGGGAACTGATGTATAGATCTTGAAGTAACGGAGACTGATGTATAGACTATGAAGTAAATGGGACTGATGTATCGACTATGGAAGTAACGGGGACCGATGTATAGACTATGAAGTAATGGAGACTGATGTATAGACTATGAAGTAACGGAGACTGATGTATAGACTTTGAAGTAACGGAGACTGATGTATAGACTATGAAGTAATGGAGACTGATGTATAGACTATGAAGTACCGGAGACTGATGTATAGACTATGAAGTAACGAGACTGATGTATAGACTTTGAAGTAACGGAGACTGATGTATAGACTTTAAAGTAACGGAGACTGATGTATAGATAAATGTAGCATTAAATTCCTAGTCTAAGAATCCTGCATTTGAAATTGATGTCAATTAATAGGTCAATGTTTATTTTGTAGGCCCTTTGATAAATTGGTTCGGTTATTTCAGAAAAAAATGTTTCCGTCATCATTTATGAATGTCAGACTATGATACCCGTGAAAATAATACTATTTAAAAAAATCTTTGAAGAGCCGACTCTATTGGGAGCAATAAAAATTCAACGAAGAGCCGCACTATATTGAGAGTAGTACAAAAGCCAACGAAGAGCCTCACTATATTGAGAGCAGTACAAAAGCCAACGAAGAGCTGAACTATATTTAGAGAAGTAAAGAAGTCAACGAAGAGCCGCACCATATTGAGAGCAGTGCAAGAGCCAACGAAGAGCCGAACTATATTGAGAGCAGTACAAAGTCAACGAAGAGTCGCAATATATTGATAGCAGTACAAAAGTCAACGAAGGGCCGCATTATATTGAGAGAAGTACAAGAGCCAACGAAGAGCCGCACGTAGAGCATCATTGGTCACCCTTGGTTTATAATAAATACAACAAAAAAGAATGTGTATCCTCATCTTGTTCCATAGTCTAAATCATACCAAAAAAAAAAGATGTGCAGTTTCCAGGTGCTGTATATAAGGTGGAAGAAACTAACGCGGACATCACAGATTAATGTCAAAGGCAATTAAAGGATTAATTTGGATACTTAGTTTTGATCACTGTTAATGCTATAAATGTATAATGATTGGGTGTCTCTTTAATGTGCTTTATAAAGAAAAGGGACATGTTTATTGTCATCCTTCAGTCAAAAGAGAATTTCTCTTTAGTGTCACACTTCAGATTGATATTAAATAAAACATCACAACAGATTAAATAGCAAAGATTTAAGTTATTGTAGTTGTAATACCTAAATTTAGTATCATTTTCTTTTAAGAGATTAATATCATTATTATGACACGGAGTCATTGATCAAGCGTCAGACTAAATAAGGAATAGTATCAAGTATACCACATAGACGTTATAGGGAATACATTTTGAGGGCGTTAGCGACGGCAAATCAGGAGGCAAAAGTACAAGTTGTTACCTCATGTCAGAACCGTTCTTATTTTGGGGAAGAGGGGGCATAGGCAAAGGAACTTATAGGGGCGACTGGCAAATGTAAACTTTGGGGAAAACCTAATTTGTGGTAAAAAATTGTTGATGTCGCCTCTGACAAATTGTGGGCCCGCTGACAGTCCTTCTAGTCTCGAGCCTCTGAATACCAGCACCCGTTGGTGAGATCATTTAAAGGCTTAGATTGGAAAAACGAAAGTCCCCAACGGGGGATTATGACCTTAGGCAGCCGCTAAGTTTGTCTATAAAACTGCTTTAGACAAATAATAACACACATATATAATCGGGTGGAGCAAACTGCCGTTGTCTCTGTCAGACATTATAAATTGATGCCCTCATCTAGTGATCAATTTAACAATTCATGTTCATGTTGTTTCATGTTTAGGGGTCGCAACTTTGAAAATACAGTTCTTATAGTACATTACATGAATATTAACCCCTAAAGCGCCAACTAATATTAACGAAATGCATCTAGAATAGTTATCATATTTATGTTTGGTATAATTAAACAGCTAAATGATAACTGTTTACATTACAATTATTATGTAAGCTTTTTGAATTTTTATTTTATTTTTACTATAAATATGTGTGGGTATTAAAAATGCCGCTTCTAGGCTCCCAAAAAAGTTCCAATGATGGTAAATTAATGAAAAAATATAAAAGGCGAATGTTCACTTCTTATTATCTATTTAAAAACGATCAAATTAAATATACAAACTTTCCTGAAAAGAATCCATCAAAAATTAAATAAATTAAATCATTTATATCCAAAAAAAGCTATGTCGGTCTATAAAAAATTCTATCAAAATCACTACCAATCATTTTAAAAACTTTATAAGCAGTTCCTTGTGATGGAACACCAATAAATACTGGTAAACATGGTGCAATCCAACAACTTGAACTTCAGCTACGAAGGCCATTTCAGTAGTTGGTTTGTTTACTGCATGCCAACAAATTGCCTTTAAGGAAGCTAATAGAAGTCGTTGATGGGAAGACCACTGGTCTAAATACTTCAGAAGGACAGATAGCAAGCATGTTGAAATTTGATCCCCAGCAGAAATCAATTTTCGAATTTTCTCAAGTTTCAGGTTCTGTTGCTGAGGTTGAAGACGAGGTGATGAAAGATCTAAGTACAGATCAGCAGTATTTACTGAAAATGTGTCTGCTTATTCAAAGTGGTTGCAGAGCTACCAGAGTTACATCTCATACTTAGAGACTGCCCAACCTAGACAATCAGTCATGCCAGATGGTTAACTAAAGCTTCTGCCGACCTTCAAAGAATTGTGAAATTCATACTGAATTTGTGGCGTTCCATCATGGTTTTGCATTAAATCTCATCCAAGCTGCCAGGATGGAGCCAAGAACTTCTTCTTCATGATTTCACTGTACCAAAAAACTTGACACAAAATATCAGGCTGTCGTAGCTCCATTGCTTCAAAAAAACAGCTACTTTTGTCATCCAGAAAATATCTTGTTGGCGGCTGTTGGCGACAAAGACGAAAACATTAGAAATTTTGCATAAAAAAGTCTTGCTGGCTCGAAGTACTCACTCAAGTGACAAGTGTAAGATTCGTTGTTTTGACAAAAACAGAATTAAAATAAAATTTTATGCTGAGTTGTACATTAGCATGGTTAACTGGGAACTGGTCGAGTTTGATTCACCTCCACTGCTGCAGGACATCACTGCCGAAGATATTGCCAGTTACGGCCAGGTGATTCACTCACTTTCCATGACATTCGCAAGATGTTGAAAGAAACATGAAGGATGTCACAGAAGTTTGTGGCAAAAAGTATAAGCGCATGATAGACGCCATGGTGCTTATTATTCAAAGAAAGAAATCAAGATCGGACGTGCCAAAAATAGAAACAGAGGCAGACTTTCGCAACAATTTCACATTTGAACTGCTGTACTGTTGCAAATAACTTTGTTATTTTTTTTTATTTTACTAGAGATTGTTGTTGTTAAATATTTTGTGTTTGAATTTAAGAACCGTTAACATTGTTAGTAATTCACTCTGTTCAGCAGCGTTATATTTTCAGAACACATTTAATTGCGTTTTTTTAAAGACAGATTGCTAGAAAACGGTTATACAGAAAATAAAACTGTTTTTGTCTGAGCTTTTACTTTCATATGGATCACTGACTTTGGTTTGTCTGAGACCAATATATATATATATTGTCACGGGCTGTGGGCAATTTGTCGAAACCATTCCGACTTTGCTTCAACCTTGACTGCATCATCATCATCATCATTGCCCGTCACTCCTATCGGGGTATGGGCCACCAACTAAAGTTCTCCAGCGACTTCTATCCTGAGCCATTCTCTCCAGCTGCTTCCAGCTGAACCCCATCCTGGTGATGTCCGCTTCAAATTCTCGCCTCCAGGTGTTTCTAGGCCGACCTCTTTCTTTTTCCTTGAGGATTCCAACTCAATGCTTGCCTAGTGATGTTGCTTGCCGGCTTTCGTAATGTGTGGCCTATCCATCCCCACCTTCTCTTCCTGATCTCCTCTTCTATTGAAGCTTGGCCGGTTCGTTCTAAGAGGCTGGCATTGGTGATGGTGTCAGGCCATCGTATTTGGAGAACTTTCCTAAGGCAGCTGTTGATAAAGGCCTGGACTCTCTTAGTGGTGGTCTTCGTAATCCTCCAGGTCTCAGCTCCATATAATAGGACTGACTTTACATTGGTATTGAACAGGCGAATTTTGGTGTTCAGAGACAGCTCTTTGGAATTCCAGATGTTCTTGAGCTGGATAAAGGCGGCTCTTGCTTTTCCGATCCTTCTGCTGATCTATGATGCTACCCAGATAAGTAAAGGACTCTACTTCCTCCAGTTTACTTCCGTTTAGGGTGACTGCATTTGTGCTGGTGGAGTTAATTTTCAGGATCTTGGTTTTAGATGTGTGTATGCTAAGGCCGACCTCCTTTGCAGTGGCATTCACAAGATTTGTTTTCTTGCATCTGTTGATAGCTATGTGTAAGGAGAGCAAGGTCATCTGCAAAGTCCAGGTCGTCCAGCTGTTTTAGCAAAGTCCATTGGGATTCCATTTCTTCTTTTCCTGGTGGATTTCTTCATAATCCAGTCTATAGCCAGTAGGAAAAGGAATGGGAAAGCAAGCATCCTTGTCTGACTCCTGTTCGTACCTGGAAGCTGTCTGTTAGCTGCCCTCCATGGATAACTCTGCAGGACATACCCTCATATGATTTCTCGATCAGTTTAACTATTTTTAAGGGGACACCATAATGTCGAAGAAGTTTCCAGAGGATTTCTCGATCTACACTGTCGAACGCTTTCTCAAAGTCAATAAAGTTGATGTATAGCGGCGAGTTCCACTCCAGGGACTGCTCAACTATGATGCGGAGCGTTGCGATCTGGTCTGTGCATGACCTGTTTTGACGGAAACCTGCCTGTTCGTCTCTCAGCTGTGGGTCGACTGTGTCTTTTATCCTCTCCAAAAGGACTCGGTTGAAGACTTTGCCTGGCACTGATAGCAATGTGATGCCCCTGTAGTTGTTGCAGTCGCTAAGGTCACCTTTTTGGGAAGCTTGATGAGATATCCTTCCTTCCAGTTTGTTGGTACGTCTTCTTCCTCCCATATCCTTTCAAAGAGTGGGTACAACATCTCCACTGTCGTATTGAGGTCTGCCTTTAGTGCCTCTGCTGGGATGTCATCTGGTCCAGCTGCTTTCCTGCATTTTTTATCAGAGTGATGGCTTTTCTGATCTCCTCTTTGGTTGGCTTGTCACAGTTGATTGGCAGATCTGCTATGGCTGGTTCAATGACAGGGGGTTCAGTGGTGCTGGTCTGTTCAGGAGTTCCTCAAAGTGCTCAGCCCATCTATTCAACTGCTGATCTAATTCATTAATAGCTTTCCCTTGCTTGTCTTTGACAGGTCTTTCTGGTTTGTTGGTCTTCCCTGAAAGTCTCTTTGTTATGTCATATAACATTTTCATGTTTCCACTGTAAGCTGCCTGTTCTGCTTCAGCTGCCAATCCATCCACATAGTCTTTCTCTGTCCTTCCTAATACTTCTTTTCACTTTGTTGTGTGCTTCCGTGTATTCTTCTTGAGCTTTGCCTTTAGCTGATCTAGTTTTACTGTTGTTGACTGTTGCTTTCTTCTTCCTCCTGTCCTCTATCTTATTCAGGGTATCAGTTGTGATCCACGCTTTTTGATGGTGCTTCATTGGCCCCAGTACCTCTTGGCATGCTGATCTTAATGACTCTTTCACTTTCTGCCACTCATTTGATACACTTGTACTCCTTCCACCAGTTCATGGAGCACTTCATATTTGTTCTTCAGCACCAAGTTGAACTGTTCTTTTATCTTAGGATCTTTCAGAAGGTTAATGTTGTACTTTACTCTTCTGTCTGCCGTGCTTGTCTCATATCTCTTCAGCTTCAGTTTCAATTTCGCTACAACCAGATGGTGATCAGACGCTACATCCGCCCCTCTTCTCACTTTTACATCTTGTAGGGATCTTCTAAATTTCCTGTTAATGCAAAAATGGTCTATCTGATTCTCTGTCACTTTATCAGGGGATATCCATGTATTCTTGTGGATTCTTTTATGCTGGAAATATGCTAGCTCCAATGACCATGTTATTGAGTGCACACAGGTCTGCAAATCTCTCCCCATTCTCTGTGGCATGTGTGTACAGATACGTCGGGAACAGGTCGAATGGTCTTTGTCTTAAAGAAAAATCGTTAGATCCTCGGATGTGCAGCCTTTTTTTTTTTAAATCAATAAATTCCAATATGCAGATATAAATTTACATACATGCATAATTTAGGTATGACTGTTAAGATAACATTAGCTTGTACAAAGGGACCCGGCTTTGGAATTAAGGTCAAATATCCAAAGTATTTTTAATACATTATACATTTAATCTATTGCTACATTTAGTTAACGCTTGGGAGACATAGGTTGGGACCTTTTGTTGCATCCTATATAATAAAAGAGTAGTGTGTGTGTGTGTGTGTGTGTTTTTGTTCCTCCACTTGTATTTACTAAAGTAATCACGTGACAGCTTACCTCGGGTAGTTTTCATATCGTGCGGTGTGTGCGTTGTAGCACTGGTTCTCCCCTCGCAGGTAGTTTTTCGCCCTCGTGCGGTGTACACCACGTTGAATTTCCTTACATTTCTTTGATATTTTCAAGTGGATTTATAACTATTCAGATTTCACATTTATGAAAAATGTAAAATTCGCCGTCCTTCGGCGGGCTTACAAATAAAAACATAGTCGGCTAAGATTGGGATGCGTAAACTTTACGAAGCTCTCGGCGTTAGTTTCGTATATCATATAACAGAGGACATATAGTTAGTTTCGTATATCCTACAACAGAGGACATATAGAGACACACCTGTGTACATTTGTGGTGGGGAAACAGTATTACAGCTCGCGGCTAAGGATAACAATGTACTATTGGGAGAGATAATTTTCATTTCACATACACCCGTTTTATGCTAGTCTCAATGTATGAGTTATGGGCTCTTGTATTAATGCACTTATTGGTGATGGCGTAAAGAGCCGCATTTAGCTATCTGACGCCCGGGTGAAGAATAATTTCTATCATATACTTAAATTCAAGAATTTACCATCAAAGGTAAAGATTTTGCCGCTAAAAAAGTCTGCCCCCATGTGTTTTGCACCCCTACATATATGACCCGCAATACGGTGCTACTCAGAGTACATGTATAAATAGTACTTTTTTTTTAAAACTGCTAAATTGTATTGATTAAAAAGAAAATAAATAAGCAATTAAATGACTTCTATGGTGCTAGACGAGGGGTGTGAAGCGCCTGCCTCTCCCCCGCAACCACGCCCTTAGCGACCTCAGACACTACAAAATTCATTAACGGATGTCCAATAAAAAAAATTCCATTTGGCCCCTTTAGATACGCCCCTAACCATCCACCGCCCTCCCCCCATTCTCGCTACACCGCCTTCTACGTTGCTCACGGTTTGTAAGTTAAACATATTTTTTTTTTGGTTGTATATACAAAACGTATTAACTTCAAGTTTTTACATATTAAACAAAAGCATTGCTCTCTCTGTGTCTCTTCCCCCCTTCCCTCCACCCCTCCCTTCATCCTAAAGAATCAAGCCTCACCTAGATTCACACCAACAGATTCAAACAAAATCTTAAATATCTTTAAGACAAGAAATCTCAAACTATTGAGATGTGTGACCCACTAAGAACCCTGTTATGTTTTCATGTCACCTGTAAAGATATATATATATGTATATATATATATGTATATATATATATATATATATATATATATATATATATATATATATATAGATAAAAAAGAAAAGAAAACTAACATACATTTTGTAAATTCTTCAATAAGTAACTATCGAAAGAGGGAAACTATTTTATCAGCATCCCCCTTCCCTCTCAATGATCTCACACATTGAGAACAGCTGTTCTAGATTCTCGAATACAATATGTCTGCCATGGGTAGTTGTATTTCACCATAGCAACTGTCTGCCATGGGTTATTGTATTTCACCATAGCAACTGTCTGCCATGGGTGGTTGTATTTCACCATAGCAACTGTCTGCCATGGGTAGTTGTATTTCACCATAGCAACTGTCTGCCATGGGTAGTTATATTTTACCATAGCAACTGTCTGTTATAAAACTTAAATAAAAGTAAATAACCATTTTTCTAATGTTTCCCGGAAGCGTTATCGGCCCCATATGGTCACTGGTTTGACCTACTTTAGAATCGACCAACAAAAGAAGGGAGAAAGAGGGTATTATATCTCACAACGTATTAAAGTAAATTACTCATCTTAATCAGTGTCTGAGAGAGAGAAAAGTTGGGAAAACTCGGACAGGAGGACGTGTTTGAAAAGGGGTAGATAGCTTAATGAACTCCTCAGTCTTCTAAGGTCTGTAGAGAAACGTAACTCTAATGAAATAATTAATTAAAACGACGATAATTTTGTCTGCCCCCTGGGATTTAGAATCGAAACCAAACCAATAAATCGATGATTTGCCGTGATTTATTTTTTTTTTCTGTTGCAGACTAGATCTTTGAGAAAGTATGTATGTATAACTTAAAGCTTGTTTCATGATTAGACGTAAGAAGGGACTATTTATGAACGTGTATACCGAGTGATTTTTTAAACTTCGCGATTCACTGTGAATATAATAAACAAAATGTTAGACAAAAAAAAGACAGAAAAGACTAAACTTGATACTGCACCGTTTAAGTTTTCAAATTAACAAACGTTTAGTTTCTTATTGTGTAATATATAGCACCAGAAATTGGCACATAAGTGATTTCTTTGTACACAGAATATAAATTACACAAGAAATGCGCATCGTTAATTTAATTTGGATTTTCCCGAAAGCCGCCATATTTGTGTGTTATTCCATTGCGTATCAAATGGAAAGTAACATAAATGAAGGGAGTTTATTTCACTCATTGCTAGAGGACTTTTTAAAAAGTGATGCACTTTCTGTATGATCTCTCTCTCTCTCTCTCTCTATCTCTCTCTCTCTCTCTCTCTCTCTCTCTCTCTATATATATATATATATATATATATATATATATATATATATACAGTGGGTATTCGGTTAACGAACTGTTCGGACAGCGAACAAATCGGACAACGAACACTTGCAGAAAAGATTTTTGTGTTCGGACAACGAACAAAATTCGGATAACGAACAAAAACTAATTCTAACGAAAACGTCTCGGCTCTCGAAACACCCTACATCAGTCCTCAATTTGTCTTGAAAATGGATGTGCGCGTGCGCTGACACGTCATCATTCATACTACGTAGCAGTGAGGCAGCACCATACGACGCGTAGGGTAGTGTGCGACGACACATGTTCAATAGTGTACCATACATGAGTAGTTGGTTTATGTCCTTGTGATTTTCGTATGTGCATCTCTAAACACCTTATAAAAAACACTGAAAATTTGAAAATATTATGGGACCTGAAAAGAGTGGAGTGTCAAGAACTGTGCTCACCATAAAAAACAAGCAAGAGATTATAAGTTATAAGTAGAGAGTGGACAAATAATGACTGATGTTACCAGGCAGCGGCTGCGAACAGGTCTACTGTAGGCACAATCCTAGCTAAAAAGATATCATCAAGAAGACTCAAGCCTCAAAGGAGTAACGAAAATTACATCTGAGAAGCAAAAACGTGTCATCCATGATAAAATCGAGAGTTTGCTTTTAGTTTGAATAAATGAACGGGAGGTGAAAAGAGTGCAGCTAGAGATGGCCATCATTCAAAGAGAAGGCTGGAAGGAAATTTTTGAAGAAATTGAAAGAACAAACTCTAGGCTCGTCCTCCGAAAATCTAGAATTCAAGGCTACCACTGGCTGGTTTACAAAATTTAAAAGGAGATCAGGCATTAAACAAGCTGATGTCAATAGGGTTGTCTACACAACGACATTGCTATCAATCATTTCCTGAAAGTCCTGAAGGAGAGAGAAAAACAACCGACATTGGACATGTTCTTTAACGCCCAAAGAAAGGAATTGAACTGATTAATAAGCAAGACTATATGTATGTATCATATTTGTAATAAATAAACTTACTAAGAAATTTTCTTGTACATGACATTTTTTAAAATTTAATTTTTAGGATCTCCAGAACGAATTAACCGAATCTCCATTATCATATATGGTAAATCGATGATCGGTTAACGAACGATTCGGATAGCGAACATAATTGTGGAACGGATTAAGTTCGTTAACCGAATACCCACTGTATATATATATATATGTATATATTATATATATATTGTCTGGTACTGTACGTGTGCCTAACAAGGTATGCAAGGAAATTTTAAAATAAAGTCAAGTATATTATAAATACATTCATTATTGTACTACCATAAAATAGTTTTGCACGCGCCAAGTAATACATTTTAAATTGCTCAATTTTCGGCGAAGGCCAAATATTTATATCAGTTTAGCTGTTTGTTTTCAGCGATTTCATTCGCCAATCGCCGGGTTACAGAGTAGTCGGACTCTATATATTCATGCTCACTGACATATATTCTAGATAAATTAATTAACATGTTTAAATGTTGTCGAGATCCACGAACAAGTCGTTCGCGACCCATTTGTTGTATAGAGTTGTATACATTGTACTAAAGAGTACTTTTTGAATATTCTGAGCCGTAGTCTATTAGCTATACTTTGTTCTGTACTATGTGTCTGCAAACATATTTCAATATTGATTTAACTTCCTACCTATCGATATATATAATTATCAGTACATATATCCAGTGGCGTAGCGAGGGGAGGGCATCATGCCCCTGGTATTGTGCCCCGGGCGCAAGTTAAGCTCGCTACGCCATTGCATAAATCAACCTGACTTTCAGCCAAACTGACTGTCTATATACCAATTAATGTATCAATCTACCTGTATTTATATTTGTCTGTCTTTGTCTAATCTATCTATCTATCTTTCTGTCTAATCTATCTATCTATCTATCATCTATCTATCTATCTATCTATCTATCTATCTATCTATCTATCTATCTATCTATCTATCTATCTATCTATCTATCTATCTATCTATATATCTATCTATCTATCTATCTATCTATCTATCTATCTATCTATCTATCTATCTATCTATCTATCTATCTATCTATCTATCTATCTATCTATCTATCTATCTATCTATCTATCGATCTATCTATCTATCTATCTATCTATCTATCTATCTATCTATCTATCTATCTATCTATCTATCTATGTCGTTAGGTCAGTCTGAGTGTCGCAGTGACACTAAACGAAACGTTTCCCCTTGGGCTACTTGAAATAAAACTAGTTTAAAGCGGTATTAGTTGACGCACTTTAAAACTGGGCATGACCACTCCAAAACTTCTGTCTTGTTTACAATCCATCAGATACCGGGCATGCTGTCATATGTGCATAAACATTCTCTCCAGATCGAGATAAATACATATACAATAACATGCCATAATAAAGACATTCATGGGAAAGATGAAATAAAGCAATGTAAAGTGTTCTGCTGACTGTCAACAAAAGGAACGGTCAGCGCTTGTACAAAGAAATCGATACAGACACCAATAAATACTTCAATAACGAGATGATATTATTATTATATGCAGCTGTGGCGTTCAATGTTATAAGTAAAGCCTTTACATGCACGGCATTGTGGGAAGAATTCTTTTATATCAGAGTGAGAGAGAGACATTATTGGTTAAAAAAAAAAGACAATGTTTTATTAGGCAAAATAAATAGACTGTTGGCGAAATACAATTGTGGTTTCGTTTTGATGGACTGACTGCTAATTGGCTTAGTAGTAGAGCATTCGACTGCCAACCAGAAGGACTCTGGGTCGAATCTCAACCTTTGAAAATATTTCCCTGTCTGCCCAGCTAGACATCGACAGAGCCGTGGCTGTTAACAGCTGTTGTGAATATGTTGTGAATTCAATTGGAATTAAATCTGACATTGGAATAAAAGATTTTGTGAATACAAACATAGACTTGAGGATTATCTAATGTTAATTATGGTAGATGAAAAAATAAAATGTTTCTTGTAAATAGGAACCTAATTAGACTTTTTCAGCAGTAAAAATAAAACACTTCTTCCCTGTCTTTTTGTTGGGTAGAGATGGGGGTTGGGGGGGGGCATGGTAGATATAGTTGATTAAAGAAATCGGTATTACATTGGATGTGATTCCATAACCCCAATCTTACTCTGAAAGCATCAGACAGCCTCAAAGTCAATCGATTTAATTTGTCTGTCTTATTCTGGATATGGAACGTACAACTGTGTAGAACGTCACGCATTCATTAAAACAATATCTTTTTATTAGTGTATTTAAAAAGACAACTCGATGAGCTTAACACGGGTTCATTCAAGGGCCACACAAAGGCAAAAAATAATCAATAAGAGATGAGAGAAATTTTAAAAAAATTAAATGATATGTTTCTCGGTTTCGGATTAAAAATTGGGTTTCTTGTGTATAACACGCTTCCTATAATATCAAACCGTAAAATTTCTATTTTTTTTTAAGCCAGAAAATAGTCAATGAAAAAAGTTTTTTGATTGACGTGAAATGTACAGAAAGTTTAATATATTTCACATTTCAGTCGATTAAGAAGCTACTTTGCGTCCTGTTCAGTGGACATTAGGGTAATGGTACTGTAAAATCAAGTTTTTATTATTTTAGACCGATGCGGGAGGGGGGGCAGTGGCGTAGTGAGGGGGCAAAAAAGGAGGGGGAGGTGTCATCATGCTTCTCACACCATAGGGCGCCAAAGGGTATATTTTTACAAATAATATTACATGGTTTTTTAATGGGGGAGACGCGCTAAAAAGGTATTATGCCCCGGGCGCGAATTAAGCTCGCTACACCACTGGGGGGGGGGGAGATCACAGGGTGTTGATGCTTAGGGCATTATCTGGGCTTAACCCAAGGTATTGGTCGCATGAAACGTATTTTTTAATACGCAGACAGACGTAAACTTATTTGGTGTGGCTTGTTTTAAAACAGATTGAATGATTGTGTGTGTGTTTATGTGTGTGTATGTAGTGTTTGCAGCATGTTAGAGGGTTGAGAAAAGTGCAGTTGCTGTTTCAAGTGGATATTGAATGGGGGTCCGGAAAGATGTACAGTGTGTAAGTTAATGGCTTTTCCCCCGTTAAATTGTCGTTACTGGTGGGCGGAGCTTGAAGGAAATGGGGCGGAATTAAATCCCTAACCTGTAGACACGCCTTGTTAAAAAGAAAATCGAAAGCAGGCCCGGATGTTAATCAATAATAACACTTTAAAAAAACGCATTTCTGACATTTCTTTCATTTTCTTTTTTACTTCATACAAAATGTATAGTGAATGGGTAATGTCCATCAACAATAGATAATGTCCATCAACAATAGATAATATCCATTAACAATAGATAATGTCCATCAACAATAGATAATGTCCATCAACAATAGATAATGTCGATCATCAATAGACAATGTCCATCAACAATAAACAATATCCACCAACAATAGACAATGTCCATCAACAATAGATAATGTCCATCAACAATAGATAATGTCCATCAACAATAGATAATGTCCATCAACAATAGACAATGTCCATCAACAATAAACAATATCCACCAACAATAGACAATGTCCATCAACAATAGATAATGTCCATCAACAATAGACAATGTCCATCAACAATAGACAATGTCCATCAACAATAGACAATGTCCATCAACAATAGACAATGTCCATCAACAATAGATAATGTCCATCAACAATAGATAATGTTCATCAACAATAGATAATGCCCATCAACAATAGATAATGTCCATCAACAATAGATTATGTCCATCAACAATAGATAATGTCCATCAACAATAGATAATGAGCATTGTAATAAAAAAGAAGATACACTATAGTATAACAGTGTTGAGCAGTATACAGGAGTTTAGAGCAGTTTACAGCAGTATACATCAGTATATAGCAATGTAGATCAGTATAAAACTATGTAAATCAGTATATAGCAGTATATAACAATGTAGAGCAGTATATAGCAATTTATAGCAGTATACAGCAATGTAGAGCAGTGTAGAGCTGTATATATCTGTGTAGAGCAGACTACAGGCAGTTATTTATAGATTCCTGCGCCAAATCAAGAATGTCAGTTTCATGATTTCCAACATCGAACTGTGGGGAAAGAATTAAACAACTGACCATTAGCCAAGAAATCCAAAAAAAAAAAGCAAGTGGCGATGGGTGGATCCATACCCTCAGAAAACCAGCCGACAATGTGACCAGACAGGCACTGGAATGGAACCCCCGAAGGCAAGAGAAAAACAGGGGCCTTAAAAAAAACACAGAGAACAGTCGAAAATGTAATAAAGGAGGCAGGGTCATCTTGGTCCCACCTGAATAGAAGACGGCCCCCAAATAGTGTCAGCCTGCTGTATTTTCGTTGACAACAACCCTTATATATATACATATATATATCTTTGTAAAGTTGTTCAAGTTAATGACATGTTCTAGATATTTACAAATCTGCCTTTGTCTCCTGTGCTATTTTCTTCATATGGCAAAAACAAAAACAAAAAAAAAAATACATGTACACAGGATTAGACTGAGTGACAACTCATTCAGTAAAAAGAGAAAGAATCGCCTTTCACTAACTATTTATATTTTAATAATGATTTCATCTGTTGTTTTGTATTTGAAGTGCAGCCATTATTTAACAGTGAACAAGTGATTTGCAACAATGCAATCTAGAGTGCTTTCTATATCCCCGAGGTTGTAAAACCAAATCGTTTCTAGAGATTCCATCTCGAATTTGAATTTCACATGCGTAAAAGTACATCCCTACGCCGCTCCCCCCCCCCTCCCCCCACCCGGGGGGCACTAAGGCAGATATAACAACATTCGGCCCACCGTGGTGACGCCTTCACCGACGAATGACCGGCCGTTACTGGTTTTGTAGAAAGTACACCCCCACCCCACCCTCTCTGCATGTTTACATTATTTCCCCCCATCCTATGATCTTACACCAGCCCCTAGAGCCAAACTACTGGATAAAGATTGCAACGGCTTCATATTGAAGGTCCTGACCTTTCGGACCAGAAGAAATACGTCATTGTTCAAGAGACGTTATTTTTGGGCGGGAAATAGATCACAGGCTGGCTAGCGCGTGATGAGGAAAAAAAATATTTGTTGTATTTATAAGACAATATTTGTTGTATTTATAAGACAATGTTTGTTGTATTTATAAGACAATATTGTTGTATTTATACGACAATATTTGTTGTATTTATAAGACGATATTGTTGTATTTATAAGACGATATTGTTGTATTTATAAGACAATATTGTTGAATTTATAAGACAATATGAAAAAAGAAGAGTAAAAACAAAACAAACATAAGATATCCAAAAAAAAAAAGAGAAGAAATATTTTGTTTCGTTTCTTTAATGCGAAACATTTTTAATCTTTTTGTTTAACTACAAAATGTACTTTAAAATATTCAGGGTTAGGTACAGATAATGAAAGTGAGAAAGATGGTAATTTTTATTTTTTTCTTACGATTTACCAAATCAAAAATTAATATACAAAACAATACAGTACCTTTTAAATGTTTGTTTAATAATCAAATAATATTTTCAGAAGACTAAGTGACACGTTACCTTAAAAATATTTAATTGATCACACATTTTTATATAATAGTTATTATTTTCATGTTAATAATATAATTTGGCTTGTTTATTAAACGTTTCTTATTGCCAGCTGATTATAAAAAAAAAATGGTTGTGTCTCTAAAAACAAAGCAACGAATGACGTCATCTATTTGTGAGTGCAAAGCGCAGTATAAGACGACTCAATGAAATTCTCAAACGAAAAAAAAAATGCCGGGAAATACACAAAGGGGATAGAAGCCGCAATGATTTTATGAGGAAATTCTTACCTTACAATTTTTTTTTTATATTTTCGTTATTTTTTTTTTCTTTAAACAATACCAAGCTCGTTCCACAGCCTAAGTCTGACATCAATGGACAGACAACAGAGAATACAAAAAATAAAAAAAAATCTGTTTTCGGTCTGACAGAATATGACACCAACGGTAGTGGGTAAAAAAATATGTAAAAGTTTATTTTTTTATTTTTTACGTCTGCTGAGATGAAGATACAGTTTTTAAATGAATTATCTCCTCTTCTTTTTCATGTCCCTCCTGTTCTAATGTATTCATTACCTACTCACGGACTGGTTGTATATAACAACTAGACCCTGTGACACTGTACGTCTGTTAACATTCTGTCAGAGCTAGCTAACGAATTTACCGAGCTTCAGTTTTGTAATTATTTTTATACACAAAATGTAGAATGTAATTTTTGTGACACTCTGAATGTTTACGTCTGTATGTGTAGAATGTAGTTATTGTGATATATCTCCAGGGCCGGCTCTGGGCATAGGCGACATAGGCAGCTGCCTAGGGCGCCAAATTGCTAGGGGCGCCAAATTTTAGAAAAAAAAAAACTTTCTTTACTGTTCATGCAGAAGGGGTGGGCGTTCTAATAGATGACTGCCTAGGGCGCCAAATTGCCTGGGGACGGCTCTGTATATCTCTATATGTTTATGTCCGTCTGTATGTGTAGTGTTGTGTACATGATCTTGTTGGGCCTCTAATTAAATACTTCATAATACGTCCGCATTCTTTAAGATCAACATTCCAGCTGCCTCTTGAGTACCACGCACCAAATGACACTAAGGGAAAAACTCGCACAAGGAAACACAGCGCCGCGCAATTTACAGACTAATACACAACAGTGAACACTTCAAATATCCAATCAGTAATAGGAACAATGTATTCATAAAAACAAAATAATAAAGTTTAATCCATCAAATCTATACAAAGAATGATGGGAAAAATAACAATAAAGTCCAGACAAATAGTATAGTCACCAACGGCCCAACCTTTACACTCGTGAACTAGCACCTGTCCCATACGATAAACTCTTTACTGTATGTTAACTCCCTTCTCCACGTTCACCTACAACCACCTTCCCCCCCCCCCCCGATCTCCTATATCAAATACAGTCATCTCCACTGGTCATATTAGTCACTCCGATCACTCTCCTTTCACGACTTTGATCTTCCAACCTTTTCACGATCAAACCCACGCCATGCCATTCAAACACGCTAACTGACCCAACACAGCTCTCACATTAACATATAATATTCTGACAGCAGATATTCTGCTGCGCAACTCACAAACTAATACACAACACTAGAATGTAGTTATTGTGACACTTTGTATGTTTACGTCTGTCTGTATGTGTCATTTTCTTTCACTAGCCATCCACTTAAACGACACCAAATGTTAATTAGAATATAATAATATAAATAAAAGCGACTAGGGTTCTGCATGAAATCGAAAGAATTAATACAACAGTATTCCAGTTTAAAATACAACCATGAAAAAAATCGGATCTGCCCGAAACCAAAAATAACCTAGCCTACCGATCAAGCCTAAGGGGAAATAACTCTATGCAAAGGTTTTGCAGGGTACAGCTAATATATGTCTAATATTTAATTATAAATTGGATTTTCGCCATCAGCGTAATCTATGTCTAATATGTGTAAATGCGCTTTATGAAGTCTACAAAAATCTAACATAAGTCTGATGATCATAAAGTGATGTGGCTATAAAAATAGTGGACTTGACTGGCCATCATGGCCACTCTTTCCATGTTTTTGGGACTCTAAGTAAAGGCTAACATCTACGATATGAGTCTCTTCTACTATTTCTAACCATCCCCCCACCACCCACCCAAAGGTTACGAACGTCGTGCAGGGGCCCTGATAAAGTGTTAAGATGGCCCTTTGACTGCGGCTGGCAATACATTATCGACAAGAGAGCTGCTTTATTAGGTTGGGGGGGGTGTGGGGGGGGCGGGGGGCGGCTAAGCAGCCTTTTAGTTTTCCTGTGAGTGTGAAGGGAATATTTTACATACAGTTACATCAGATACGGTGCTGGGTCATTCTGTAGCGAATAATTAGTCACCCTACACTTTTATTTTTAATAACACTACCGTGAGAGAAAGATAACATTACCGTGAGAGAAAGATGTCATTACCGTGAGAGAAAGATAACATTACCGTGAAAGAAAGATGTCATTACCGTGAAAGAAAGATGTCATTACCGTGAAAGAAAGATGTCATTACCGTGAAAGAAAGATGTCATTACCGTGAGAGAAAGATGTCATTACCGTGAGAGAAAGATGTCATTACCGTGAGAGAAAGATGTCATTACCGTGAGAGAAAGATGTCATTACCGTGAGAGAAAGATGTCATTACCGTGAGAGAAAGATAACATTACCGTGAGAGAAAGATATCATTACCGTGAGAGAAAGATATCATTACCGTGAGAGAAAGATGTCATTACCGTGAAGATGTCATTACCGTGAGAGAAAGATGTCATTACCGTGAGAGAAAGATAACATTACCGTCAGAAAGAATAACATTACCGTGAGAGAAAGATAACATTACCGTGAGAGAAAGATAACATTACCGTGAGAGAAAGATAACATTACCGTGAGAAGGATACAAGGATACAACGGCAGTCGCTTGCGGGTGCCATAAATTTTTTAGCAGCTCTTAGTGTCGCATGTGGCTCTTCGTTGAGTTTTTAGAGGCTTTTTATTACCGCATGTGGCTCTTCAATATGTTACCAATAATTTGTGATGTTTGAGGGTGCGGCTATTTAAAGTGTTTGTTTTTTTTACTATAATCAGAGACCGAATGGCTGCTCACGTTGACCTCATGCTTGTTGACCCGGATGTAGTACATAAATAGACAAGATTTCATTTTTTATTCTCTATACGTTATGAGTCAGTCGAGTCAGATAGAATTTTCTAGTTAAAAAAAAAATTTTTTTTTTCGAAAAAAAAAATTCACAAGACAGACAGAAAGATAGACAGACAGACATACAGACCGATAGATAGATAGATAGATAGATAGATAGATAGATAGATAGATAGATAGATAGATAGATAGATAGATAGATAGATAGATAGATAGATAGTATTAGATAGATAGTATTAGAGACAGTATTAGATAGATAGATAGATAGATAGATAGATAGATAGATAGATAGATAGATAGATAGATAGATAGATAGATAGATAGATAGATAGATAGATAGATAGATAGATAGATAGATAGATAGATAGATAGATAGATAGATAGATAGATAGATAGATAGATAGATAGATAGATAGATAGATAGATAGATAGATAGATAGAAACGGAAAAGAATGTTCTATTTCGTTATACGCTTCAGTAAAGTGATCATACCTGTGGTCTGATGTTGTGTGAAATCGTACAACTCAGAGCCATCCGAATGTCACCACTTTTTATAACGACAGTCTTAACGGATTAACACACACACACACACACACACATATATATATATATATATATATATATATTTTGCATAATGTTCATATCAATTTTTGACTTACTATAAACTCCATCAAATATCCATCTCAGAAAAACACTACCATATGCTCACACAAATGTTTAATTTCAATAATTCAAGCACTCACAGAGACGAGTACATATCTATATATACATATATATAATCTATCAGACCAGCCCATCAACCAGCTCTCACTCAATATATGCACAGTTCATGAATGGCACGTTTTGTAAACGCTTTCATCTCTCTCTCTCTCTCTCTCTCTCTCTCTCTCTCTCTCTCTCTTCTCTCTCTTCTCTCTCTCTCATCTCTCTCTCTCTCTCTCTCTCTTTCTCTCTCTCACACACACACACACACTCAGTTTTTTTCTCCCTGATTTCGTTCTCCTGTGACCCATATTTATGTATAAGAAGCAGAAGTAAAGATTTAAAAAGATAAATTATACAACTTAAAAAAAAAAAGAATTCTAAAACTCAGCTACATTTTTCTTTTAATGTTGTTTCGTCCGCGCCATTAATGAGAATGTTAGTGCACAATTATTTTTTTTTTTTTTTTGTGTTTTCTTTTATATTTCATGACAAGAAGTAACACAAATTGATCAAGTTCGTCTGGCCAGCAAAATTTTGCACAAACTCTGGGACATTTACCTGAATTTTTTAACATTGTTTCTAATGACGATGGGTTATGTAGACAAATGACCTAGACTAAAAGACGTGTTTTTACTATTTTTGAAAAATAAATAGAGTACTGCCGGGGAAGTCGACAACAATATCACTGACCCCCACGTGACATATCTATTTATACTCTAATATGTTATGTTATTACTTGACAAGCTGAACATATGTGAATATCAGCGCGAGGCACTGGTAATGAGGATACTGTGTTTAAGTGGATTTAAGTGTGATTCATATCTTGGGTTAAACAAACTAGGATTTGGGTTAAATAAATTATCTCTTAGATGTAATTTCTAATGTACAATTTCATTTCTTTTAATAAAGTTGAGTATCCAACTAATAACAAATGTAAAGTTCCATTTAACCCTAAAGGGCCATTAGGGCAGCTGAAGTGTAGAACTTAAATGTTTCTTTAACCAAGGCTTGTAAAGGGATTATGTGGTTAGCACAACGCCCAGCCGCCTTTACTTCCCAGCTTATTAAGTCAGGTGCCCGTTTAAATCTTGGTGGACTTGTGGGACTCGAACTAACTTGGTCGACTGTCGAGCATCTACACCACTCGGCCATCCATCCCACCTATTAAGACTAAACCGACTTTAAAGTGTACAAGCTGTACACTGCAAAACCTTTGCATTGAGTTATATCCCCTTAGGCTTGATCGGTGGCTAGGTTATTTTTGGTTTCGGACAAATCCGATTTTTTCATAATTTGTATTACTATTGTTTACGTTTGACGATTTTAAATTGGAATACTGTTGTATTCATTCTTTACTTTCGATTTAACGCAGAACCCAAAATCGCTATTATATATATAAATATATATATATATATATATATATATATATATATATATATATATATATATATATATTATTTTTGCAATGCTGGGGGGTGGGAGTGAGGAGGGGGTAAGCCCTAATTGCCATCATGAATCATTCCTTTATTGATCACGTGATCAAGTGAGCTAATAGTAAACAAGGGATGATTGTGCAGAGCGCCACACACAAAACACAAATGCAAACAGATCTGTAAATGATCCCCACACGATGACGTCTAATACAAACTTTACATGTACAGTTGTTGTTATTTTTTTGTTTTGTTTCGTTAACAAAATGTGTATCAAATTTCCGTGAAAGTTCATCGTATGCTGGGTTTCAGGGTATCCAATGATTCGTTTAAACAAATAGCGCGGGGGAAAGTTTGTTGTTAAAAACAAATAAAGCTCCTGGCAGGTGTTAAAAACTACATTCTCAAAAATACAAGCTGACATCAAAGAGTTTGCGCAAGAATTAGCTTGTGTGACGAACTATTTTAATTTCTGTTTAAACTTGACAAGCGACAAGAATAAAAAAATAAAAATAAAGGGGAGTGAAGCCATTCTACTACGTGGAAGTTTACAAAACAAAAACAAAAAAAGTATGGTAGCTGTCAAAACAGTGGCGTACCTAGGGATTTGGGGGCCCGGGGAGGCTCAGCGTCTTTGGGGCCCCTGCATGTTGACATTCGACATTATGACATGAGATAGTGTACTTAATATTTAATATAAAATAATAATTTCGGACACCCTCCTCAAGCTGGGGGCTGGGGGGACTTTCAAATTTTACCCCCTCCCCTAGTTACGCCACTGTGTCAAAACTGTTCTTTTTTTTACTTTCTTTTATATTTTTAACTTCCAGAAGAGCCCCAGTTAAGTTGGCAATGCTATTTCCTCGCCCTAGTGTCCGGCAGTTGATGAGTGATACGTCACGGTGTCTATAGAATACGGTTTGGCAGACAAGGATGGGCTGGAGTGACCGAGTTTACAGTGACCTAGACGTGTCTTGATTGACCCGGACAGTGCAAGTTAATTTTTTTTTTTATATCCTGCAAGACCCGTCTCCTGGTGTCTACTATAGGTCATTAAAATGTTCCGGCGTCTGGCTTTCAATCGTAAAATCAGAAAGTAATCACGAATGACTCTCAAAGAAAACGTGCTTTTCTGGAATCCATGATTGAGCACAATGTAAAGTATATATATATATATATATATATTTCCCTGCTATCCATAAAAGAGCACAATTTAAATTATCACCGGCAGTGCCTGGTTAAGCACAATGTAAACTATCACCTGCAGTGCCTGGTTAAGCACAATGTATTGTATCACCTGCAGTGCCTGGTTAAGCACAATGTAAACTATCACCTGCAGTGCCTGGTTAAGCACAATGTATTGTATCACCTGCAGTGCCTGGTTAAGCACAATGTAAACTATCACCTGCAGTGCCTGGTTAAGCACAATGTATTGTATCACCTGCAGTGCCTGGTTAAGCACAATGTAAACTATCACCTGCAGTGCCTGGTTAAGCACAATGTATTGTATCACCTGCAGTGCCTGGTTAAGTACAATGTATTGTATCACCTGCAGTGCCTGGTTAAGCACAATGTATTGTATCACCTGCAGTGCCTGGTTAAGCACAATGTATTGTATCACCTGCAGTGCCTGGTTAAGCACAATGTAAACTATCACCTGCAGTGTCTGGTTAAGCACAATGTATTGTATCACCTGCAGTGCCTTGTTAAGCACAATGTAAATTATCTCCTGCAGTGCCTGGTTAAGCACAATGTATAGTATCACCTGCAGTGCCTGGTTAAGCACAATGTATAGTATCACCTGCAGTGTCTGGTTAAGCACAATGTAAAGTATCAATACCTATACAAAAACAAATACTAGACTCAGAACTAGTCAGAACTAGTTTATAGGGTACAGTTTTTAATTTGTTCGCTATTTACGAAATAGTTTCTTTCGGTTTCCACAAGCCCATTCTATGATTTCCCACTCGGGCAAAACACCATTGGGTTTAGATTAACTTCATAAAAATCTTGTTTTCTAGCAGACAGTTGCCATAGAATACTATAAGTTGACTACAACCCAATTGAAGTAGGTGTATTTAAAATTAAAATCAATGAATTTATGTTTTCAAATGTCGTAGTCTCTCGAATTAGCTTGAAAACATTTCAGAAAAAGAACCACTATACATCTAAAGGCTAACATAAACAAAGCTATTTTTGTTTTTTTCATTAAAAAAACCTTTCGCAAATCCTCTGCCAGCCCCCACTGCAATCTCAAAATGGACTCTCTTCTGAATTGTGGGCTTAATAATACCCAGTTTGTAAATAACTTCGTTCACTCCTCCTGATCAATAATAATTATCTTCACCTCATTAATCTCCCTCCTCTACCCACCCCTGCCCGAAAACCACCTGCTCCAAGTGCCACATTGAGACGACACCCACCAGATACACCACAAAGTATTGATCTACGACTGTTTATAAACTAGACTGAAGTGGACTAAACTAGACTGAACTAGCCTCACTTGATAAAGAGACTACCACAAACACATGCATGTGTGTTTAAACTGAAATAACCATTCAGAATGAATGACGTTAAAGAAAACACTGAAAGTGGCTTGCTGTTGTGTGAGTGTGTGTGTGTGTGTGGGCGGAGCTGACCAACTAACGATAATAATTAGAATACATCAGGTGCTATTCAAATATCGATGGATGTGCAGACTCTTTAGATTTCAAACATAGATTTCTTCAATTGTTAAATGCAGTAATTATATCTGCTTTGATTTCTTCATACACTGTCAATTGCCCTGTTAAATAAAGCCTAAAAATATCACTACAGGTTAATTATAACTGCGTTATCATTTTATTATAGCTGGCCAAACACAGTTGGATTTTTTTGAGTTATATACGTAGGAGTTACCGAAATAAGTGCAATGACGTATGTTTCAAACTTTCAAACCAAAGTCTGATATGATTATGTAATATCTAATGTATTATTATTTATATCTATCGAGCGTTCGTTATCATTTATAAGTACAGTACTGTCTGGGAAGTTGATAATTTAATTGACCCCACGGCCACGTGACTGATATATTTACATTGTAATATGTTCTGTGTTCAATTACCCCCACGTGACATATCTATTTATATTTTAATATGTTCTGTGAATACTTGACAAGCTGAACATACAAGAATATCAGTTCTAATCCTGACGATATCGTCGGGCTGTCGTTCATATCCGCTCTAGTGTTTAAGTCGAGCGAAGCTTGTTTATAATCTTGGGTTAAATAAACTGGGTTTGATTATTATCTCTGATATAATTTCTAATACACATTTATTTATATTTTTTATAAAGTGTATTGAAAATAATCTGGATTTAAATTATAATTCGTTTCACAAGTGTTGGGGGGGGGGGAATCGCCCAAATTGTAATCATGACTAATCACTGATTGATCATGTGATCAAATTAGACCCTGGGGGGGTTGAAGCGATTCATAAGGGAAGCTAGGGATTATCTTGGGTGAGTTCGATCTATTTGGGGAGAGTTGTTACAACCATGGGCGTATTCATTTTGAAAAAATGTCATATAAGAGGGGGACATTTGCTCCCCCCCTTACATTTAAAAAAAATGTCATAAAGTTGTTATTTGCCCCCCTGGAAAAATTTTTGCCCCCCCTGAAAAATTCCTAGCGACGCCCATGGTTACAACTATACTATAACTATTCTAGATATATATATATATATATATATATATATATATATATATATAAGATCTGGATCCGAGGCTCTCAACCTGTAGTAAGCGTAGTACCCTAAGGGGTTACGATAAAGGTCAAGCAGGGGTACGCCGTGGCACATAATTTTTTTTTAAAACAACCAAGAATTCGCATCGGAAAAAGTTGAGCGCGGTCCACTAATGAAAAGTAAATACATTCATCCACTGGCTTGTGTGCGGGGGAATTATCCGCGGACATAATTTTGCACCCTTGGGGGGTGGATACATTTGTAAAACAGGTTGGGAACCACTGATCAAGAACCTTCATTACAGATTAAAAAAAAACAGGTCCGTGAAAATAAAAAAAGCAATTGGTGTCCACATTTGTTTCGTTTTTTTTTAAATTCATATTTCAGCTTCAAACCAAACTACGTGATTGAGAATCTAAAATTGAAATAGGTCCCTAACAATCTACATTCATCTTCAGTGTCGATTGTTTTCCCCAACTTTCCCCATTGTCTGAGTTATTACAATAGATTCTTTTCGACAGGAAGTTGAACTTTTTTTAGAAAGGTTGTCGCCTTACTTTTGACCTGACGTATGTCTGTGTCAGGCTGACATCGCAGGTAGTGTTCAAGTTTACGGTTTTAATCATTTGTGGGTCATCTAGTAGAAGTTTTACTTAAGGGCGGGGTGTAGGTACAGTGAACGTTAAATTGGTGGTTGTCAATCTATATTTTAGTCATGACATCGTTTTATTAGAAATAAGACCCAAGACCACTTTAAAAAAACAAACAAACAAACCAAAATATTTGATGAAACTAGTTAGCAGTAAAATATCTGATGGCAACTAGCTAGCAGTAAAATATCTGATGGCAACTAGCTGGCAGTAAAATATGTGATGGCAACTAGCTGGCAGTAAAATATCTGATGGCAACTAGCTAGCAGTAAAATATCTGATGGCAACTAGCTAGCAGTAAAATATTTGATGGCAACTAGCTGGCAGTAAAATATCTGATGGCAACTAGCTGGCAGTAAAATATCTGATGGCAACTAGCTGGCAGTAAAATATCTGATGGCAACTAGCATGGCTAACAGTAAATATCTGATGGCAACTAGCTGGCAGTAAAATATCTGATGGCAACTTACTGGCAGTAAAATATTTGATGAAGCTAGCTAGCAGTAAAATATCTGATGGCAACTAGCTAGCAGTAAAATATTTGATGGCAACTAGCTGGCAGTAAAATATCTGATGGCAACTAGCTGACAGTAAATATCTGATGGCAACTAGCTGGCAGTAAATATCTGATGGCAACTAGCTGGCAGTAAAAATGGGTTTATCTGATGTCAACTTGCTGGCAGTAAAATATTTGATGAAACTAGCTAGCAGTAAAACATCTGATGGCAACTAGCTGGCAGTAAAATATCTGATGGCAACTAGCTGGCAAAAATATCTGATGGCAACTCAGCTGGCAGTAAAATATCTGATGGCAACTTGCTGGCAGTAAAATATTTGATGAAACTAGCTAGCAGTAAAATATCTGATGGCAACTAGCTAGCAGTAAAATATTTGATGGCAACTAGCTGGCAGTAAAATATCTGATGGCAACTAGCTGGCAGTAAAATATCTGATGGCAACTAGCTGGCAGTAAAATATCTGATGGCAACTAGCTGGCAGTAAAATATCTGATGGCAACTAGCTGGCAGTAAATATCTGATGGCAACTAGCTGGCAGTAAATATCTGATGGCAACTAGCTGGCAGTAAAATATCTGATGTCAACTTGCTGGCAGTAAAATATTTGATGAAACTAGCTAGCAGTAAAATATCTGATGGCAACCTAGCTGGCAGTAAAATATCTGATGGCAACTAGCTGACAGTAAAATATCTGATGGCAACTAGCTGGCAGTAAATATCTGATGGCAACTAGCTGGCAGTAAATATCTGATGGCAACTAGCTGGCAGTAAAATATCTGATGTCAACTTGCTGGCAGTAAAATATTTGATGAAACTAGCTAGCAGTAAAATATCTGATGGCAACTAGCTGGCAGTAAAATATCTGATGGCAACTAGCTGGCAGTAAAATATCTGATGGCAACTTGCTGGCAGTAAAATATTTGATGAAACTAGCTAGCAGTAAAATATCTGATGGCAACTAGCTGGCAGTAAAATATCTGATGGCAACTAGCTCGCAGTAAAATATCTGATGGCAACTAGCTGGCAGTAAAATATCTGATGGCAACTAGCTGGCAGTAAAATATCTGATGGCAACTAGCTGGCAGTAAATATCTGATGGCAACTAGCTGGCAGTAAATATCTGATGGCAACTAGCTGGCAGTAAAATATCTGATGGCAACTAGCTGGCAGTAAATATCTGATGGCAACTAGCTGGCAGTAAATATCTGATGGCAACTAGCTGGCAGTAAAATATCTGATGTCAACTTGTGGCAGTAAAATATTTGATGAAACTAGCTAGCAGTAAAATATCTGATGGCAACTAGCTGGCAGTAAAATATCTGATGGCAACTCAGCTCGCAGTAAAATATCTGATGGCAACTTAGCTGGCAGTAAAATATCTGATGGCAACTTGCTGGCAGTAAAATATTTGATGGCAACTAGCTGGCAGTAAAATATCTGATGGCAACTAGCTGGCAGTAAAATATCTGATGGCAACTAGCTGGCAGTAAAATATCTGATGGCAACTAGCTGGCAGTAAAATATCTGATGGCAACTAGCTGGCAGTAAATATCTGATGGCAACTAGCTGGCAGTAAATATCTGATGGCAACTAGCTGGCAGTAAAATATCTGATGTCAACTTGCTGGCAGTAAAATATTTGATGAAACTAGCTAGCAGTAAAATATCTGATGGCAACTAGCTGGCAGTAAAATATCTGATGGCAACTAGCTCGCAGTAAAATATCTGATGGCAACTAGCTGGCAGTAAAATATCTGATGGCAACTAGCTGGCAGTAAATATCTGATGGCAACTAGCTGGCAGTAAATATCTGATGGCAACTAGCTGGCAGTAAAATATCTGATGTCAACTTGCTGGCAGTAAAATATTTGATGAAACTAGCTAGCAGTAAAATATCTGATGGCAACTAGCTGGCAGTAAAATATCTGATGGCAACTAGCTCGCAGTAAAATATCTGATGGCAACTAGCTGGCAGTAAAATATCTGATGGCAACTTGCTGGCAGTAAAATATTTGATGAAACTAGCTAGCAGTAAAATATCTGATGGCAACTAGCTGGCAGTAAAATATCTGATGGCAACTAGCTGGCAGTAAAATATCTGATGGCAACTAGCTGGCAGTAAAATATTTGATGGCAACTAGCTGGCAGTAAAATATCTGATGGCAACTAGCTGGCAGTAAAATATCTGATGTCAACTTGCTGGCAGTAAAATATTTGATGGCAACTAGCTGGCAGTAAAATATCTGATGGCAACTAGCTAGCAGTAAAATATTTGATTCTTTGAGAAATCAACTCACTACAACGGTGAACTCTGGGTGTGGCGAGTAGAGCCCCGGGCAGAGAAGGGAATAGCTACATGGTAGATCCTGCGAGGTGTAAATCTCAAACTTATAACGTGTGGCGTTACCGAACAGGCCGTATTTGGTCCACAAGCCGTACTTGCCCCTTAAGACATACTTGGCCCACAGGCCGTACTTTTTCCACATGGAGTTCTTGGCCCACAAGCCGGACTTGGTCAACAAGCCGTACTTGGCCCACAGTTCATACTCGTTGTACAGACCGTACTTGGCCCACAAGTCATACTCGGTCTATCTGCCATACTTTGCCTACAGGCCGTACTTTGTATACAGGCCATACTTTGTCTACAGGCCGTACTTTGTCTACAGGCCGTACTTTGTCTACATGCCGTACTTTGTCTACACGCCATACTTTGTCTACAAGCCGTACTTTGTCTACAGGCCATACTTCGTCTACAGGCCGTACTTTGTCTACAGGCCGTACTTTGTCTACAGGCCGTACTTTGTCTACATGCCGTACTTTGTCTACAGGCCATACTTTGTCTACAAGCCGTACTTTGTCTACAGGCCATACTTTGTCTACAGGCCGTACTTTGTATACAGGCCGTACTTTGTCTACAGGCCATACTTTGTCTACAGGCCGTACTTTGTCTACAGGCCGTACTTTGTCTACAGGCCGTACCTTTTCCCCATTTCTGAAACACGATAAAATACTGGTACGTGTAGACTGCTCAGCGATTATTTAAAAAAATTGACAGTAAAATATACTACATTGTATGCTATTAACTGAACAGAAAAAAGGAGCTCTGCTGGAAAAATAAAATTGTTTCGTTTAATTACTGATGTCACCATCACATAAGATTATTACCCTACCCCCTCCCACACACACACACTCTTAGAGCCACTGTGTTAAAATACGTAAGTCAAGTAAAGAAGATGCTACGTATTGCACAAATAGAACAAATCACAGATTAGATATAATGTATAATCTGTGGAACAAATCAGCTGGGAATAAATTGTATTTCGAACAAAAAATCCTAGGAGAAATTGATAAAAAATACATAAAAATGTGAAAATAAAAATTAATTAAAATTCCTTAATTAAGCCTATGACGACCTAAATAAAATTCCAGGAAATCAACTTTGTTTCAAAAGATTTTAAATGCCAATATAAATGTATTTTTATTGATATTGATGTATTACTTTATTATTACACCTATGCCCAGAACCGTTCCTACGGGTAGGCAAATTAGGTAACTTCATTATTAGGCACCCACTGCCATAGGAAACCATTACAGTACACATTTCTATCACATCTGATGCCGATATATACTTTAGTACAGGATCCACAAAAGTCTATAAACCTCTCTGTCTAGGGCCTCTAAACCTAAGAACGGCTCTGTCTAGGGCCTCTAAACCTAAGAACGGCTCTGTCTAGGGCCTCGAAACCTAAGAATGGCTCTGTCTATGGCCTCGAAATCTAAGAATGGCTCTGTCTAGGGCCTCGAAACCTAAGAATGGCTCTTCTAGGACCTCGAAACCTAAGAATGGCTCTGTCTAGGGCCTCGAAACCTAAGAATGGCTCTGTCTAAGGCCTCGAATCCTATGAATGGCTCTGTCTAGGGCCTCGAAACCTAAGAATGGCTCTGTCTAGGGCCTCGAAACCTAAAATGGCTCTGTCTAGGGCCTCGAAACCTAAGAATGGCTCTTCTAGGACCTCGAAACCTAAGAATGGCTCTGTCTAGGGCCTCGAATCCTAAGAATGGCTCTGTCTAGGGCCTCGAAACATAGAACGGCTCTGTCTAGGGCGTCGAAACCTAAGAATGGCTCTGTCTAGGGCCTCAAAACCTAAGAATAGCTCTGTCTATGGCCTTGAAACATAATAATGGCTCTGTCTATGGCCTTGAAACATAAGAATGGCTCAGTCTAGGGCCTCAAAACCAAAGAATGGCACTGTCTGTGGCCTTGAAACATAAGAATGGCTGTCTAGGGCCTCAAAACCAAAGAATGGCTCTGTCTATGGCCTTGAAACATAAGAATGGCTCTGTCTATGGCCTTGAAACATAAGAATGGCTCTGTCTAGGGCCTTGAAACATAAGAATGGCTCTGTCTATGGCCTTGAAACATAAGAATGGCTCTGTCTGTGGCCTTGAAACCTAAGAATGGCTCTGTCTAGGGCCTCAAAACCTAGGAATGGCTCTTTCTATGGCCTTGAAACATAAGAATGGCTCTGTCTATGGCCTTGAAACATAAGAATGGCTCTGTCTAGGGCCTCAAAACCTAGGAATGGCTCTGTCTATGTCCTTGAAACATAAGAATGGCTCTGTCTATGGCCTTGAAACATAAGAATGGCTCTGTCTGTGGCCTTGAAACATAAGAATGGCTGTCTAGGGCCTCAAAACCAAAGAATGGCTCTGTCTAGGGCCTTGAAACATAAGAATGGCTCTGTCTAGGGCCTCAAAACCTAGGAATGGCTCTTTCTATGGCCTTGAAACATAAGAATGGCTCTGTCTATGGCCTTGAAACATAAAAATGGCTCTGTCTGTGGCCTTGAAACATAAAAATGGCTCTGTCTAGGGCCTCAAAACCAAAGAATGGCTCTGTCTATGGCCTCGAAACATAAGAACGGCTCTGTCCAGTGCCTCGAAATATAAGAATGGACTCTGCTTATACCATTGCACAATTTTCTAAATGTATCAGCGTTCTCAGTATTGTTAGAGATAAATCAGAAGCAGAAATATTTTGGAAATATATATATACACTAGTACATGTGTCTATCGGCCCGTATAAACAGAATGTTTGTTCGCTGCTGCTGTTGTTGTTTTTTGTTCTTCTTTTTATTATAATTCCGTAAAAATGTGAACTGCATTTAATTGCTTACTGAATAGTCATATCAATTCACCATTTGCCTTTAAATGTTTTAGGAATACAAACAAAAAGTAGTTCAACTATCATTGATTTTTATCTCCCTTGAGCTACACAGTGTCACGTGATAATCCATTTTCTAATTATTTTTTTTTTTTCATTGCTGTAATTGAATAAAAATATATATAAAAAATAAAGCTGATAAAAAGTAGAACTCAATAATCCTCAAGTGTTAGAATTTCATTTTTGTAAATCATTATCAAACAGAAGCGGGGTGGGTGGGTGGCAATTCTAGCGTGGCCTTTGGTGAGTATCGCATGTGGGGCTGAGAATTTACTTCCGTTACAGCTAAGTGGACAAAAGAATTTCCCATGGCGGGATCGGGAGGGAGGAGGGGCTGAATCGATCTCGCTTGTCGCAGATCCCACGGGCCGCCACTGGTTTAAAGACATGGCGTGGATTGCCAAGGGAGGCTATTACAACGATTAAGGAGATAGAAATAAAATAGAATCTCCGCCACGAGCTGTACTTGTCGCCCCTTGCTGCAATGTGGCCAAGTGAGTGTGAGGAACATTATTATAGAGTTTTATTTTATCTTTTCAATCTTAACATCCCATATGTTGTTATAAATCTGTACAGTCTGCTTATTTATGAATGCTTGTGCAAGAAGGATTAGGGGAAGAAGTGGGGGGGGGACTTCTTTATTCAGGCCGGGAAAAGTATGCGAAGCCCGGGAAAAGTATGCGAAGCCCGGGAAAAGTATGCGAAGCCCGGGAAAAGTATGCGAAGCCCGGGAAAGTATGCGAAGCCCGGGAAAAAGTATGCGAAGCCCGGGAAAAGTATGCGAAGCCCGGGAAAAGTATGCGAAGCCCGGGCATTGCTCAAGAGGGCAAAAATTAATGTAAATGGGCGGCACGAAAACTTGAATGCGGCACGAAGACTTGAATGCGGTACGAAGACTTGAATGCGGTACGAAGACTTGAATGCGGCACGAAAACTTGAATGTGGTACGAAGACTTGAATGCGGCATGAAAACTTGAATGCGGCACGAAAACTTGAATGCGGCACGAAAACTTGAATGCGGTACGAAGACTTGAATGCGGCACGAAAACTTGAATGCGGTACGAAGACTTGAATGCGGCACGAAAACTTGAATGCGGTACGAAGACTTGAATGCGGCACGAAGACTTGAATAACCCTTTTTTTTCCTCTTTGGTATGACAAAAAAATGATAATTCATTCTATTTTTTTAAATTGAAAAAAAACAGACGATAACACTACGGCCAATGTCAATGACAGCCGAGATAACTTTGGCGACACAAATTTTTCTGGATCTTTCAGTTTCTTGCAAGAAATTATTTTAACCATGCTAGTAAGTAAGAGACAAACTTTCTTTAAATTTCCATTCAATGAAACATTAAGAGTAATATCGAGTGTTTTAAGGTATGAACGTATATGAACAACAGAGAAATACAGCCCAGGGATAATCAAACCACAATACCTGCCGTGTATTCCGATATAAAGTAATGCGATTTATTCTTTGTTTCAGATTCTTTGGACAAGAGAGATTTTCATCTCAAATTAAACATTATGTATATATACCCCCAGGGGTAAGCGAAGAGTTCGGTGGGGGGGGTGTTACGCATTGAGGGCTAATCCTAACCATAAAAAAACAACAAGAAAAAAACTCAAAAAAAACAAAAACAAAGTGCATTATTACCTCGAGCAAAGTTACGGATAAACCAAATGACGGTGTTGAAAACGACTGAAAGATACGGATAAACCAAATGACGGTGTTGAAAACGACTGAAAGATACGGATAAACCAAATGACGGTGTTGAAAACGTCTGAAAGATACGGATAAACCTAATGACGGTGTTGAAAACGACTGAAAGATACGGATAAACCAAATGACGGTGTTGAAAACGACTGAAAGATACGGATAAACCAAATGACGGTGTTGAAAACGTCTGAAAGATACGGATAAACCTAATGACGGTGTTGAAAACGTCTGAAAGATACGGATAAACCAAATGACTGTGTTGAAAACGTCTGAAAGGTGTTCTAGTTTATAACCTATCCATATAAGGGAAACCAATAAGAACAGAAGCATATGAAAAACAATGACAAAAGCAAGAAAGCTCAGTCAATATGTGGAGGGGGGGGGGAGGAGGACGATGGGGTTGATAGACTTGAAAAGTAATGCGGGGGGTTGACAGGAGGAGACAATCAGAAAATTCCTATCGCGTACTCTTAGTTGCAAAATACAATTAGTGTGCTTTACAAGTCGATGAATCAACTGATATTATGAAATATGCCATCTTTATAGCGGTTTTTTTAGACACGAAATAGATAAAGAAATTCATGACGACTTTTTAATTAGCCAGCTTTTATCATATCATAAAATAGGAGAAGATTTCTTAACATAGTATGGTTGCATTTACACAAGAGAACAAAATTGATTGAAATAAATGTGTTGGGATAAACAATGATGGAGGGGAAAATATGGTCGGACATACTGAAAAATTCGTTGCAAGAGATTAGAATGTCGCCCATAAAGTCAGTATAACCTCATATTGTTGCACACACAGAGAAGCTTTGTCTAAATGTCAAATGCCCACTGATCTACAGAAAGTTCTGGATGAAAGTGTGAAAGAAAATAACATAGTAGCCATACAAGCCATACCAGTCATACTAGCCATAAAAGTCATACTAGCCATACTAGTTATACAAGCCATAATAGTCATACTAGTCATACTAGCCATACTAACCATACTAGTCATACTAGCCATACCAGTCATACTAGCCATACTAGCTATACCAGTCATACTAGTCATACTAGCTATACTAGCCATACTAGTCATACTAGTCATACTAGTCATACTAGAAATACTAGTCATATTAGCCATACTAGCTATACCAGACATACTAGCCATACTAGCTATACCAGTCATACTAGCCATACTAGCCATACTAGTCATACTTAAATACTAGTCATACTAGCCATACTAACTATACCAGTCATACTAGCCATACTGGCCATACTAGCCATACTAGTCATACTAGAAATACTAGTCATACTAGCCATACTAGCTATACCAGTCATACTAGCCATACTAGTCATACTAGCCATACTATTCATACTAGCCATAATAGTCATACTAGTCATAATAGCCATGCTAGCCATGCTAGTCTTACTAGCCATACCAGCCATATTAGTCATACTAGCCATAATATTCATACTAGCCATACCAGCCATATTAGTCATACTAACCATAATAGCCCATAATAGCCATACTAGCCATACGAGTCTTACTCAGCATCTTTCTCATACCGATGTTCGTTGGCTATCTTGGGGGAAAATTCTATATCGATTGTTTGTACTTTACATGAAATTCAACCTTTTCTAAAATAAGCCTGAGGTGTTTAAACCCTTTACACGGCTGGAAAATGTTATGTAAATTGCCATACTTAGCAGATAAAGTCTTGACAAATTCTCTGTTTCAAATTTGTCTCATCTTTGCAATGCACAAGTACTTCATTGTTTCATGTTCAAGATAAAACTAATCCTACCATGGCGAAAATAAATCTGTGACAAAAGAAAGTTGGTAATGGAGAAGTGAACTCGTTGCACTATCTCTTCATGAGGTCAAGACAAGTTCGAAAGTTAAAATTAATGCTGATACTTTGAAATGTATAACATAATGTAAAGAGAATTTACAAGAGGACCATGGATGAACATTTTCCTGGAGAAAAATATTAGATGGAAAAGATATCTGTTCAAAATAAATAAAACATCCATGACAGAATATATTTGTTCAAAATAAACAAAACATCCATGACAGAATAAATCTGTTCAAAATAAATAAAACATCAACGACAGAATAAATCTGTTCAAAATAAACAAAACATCCATGACAGAATAAATCTATTCAAAATAAACAAAACATCCTTGACAGAATAAATCTGTTCTAAATAAACAAAACATCCTTGACAGAATAAATCTGTTCTAAATAAACAAAACATCCATGACAGAATAAATCTGTTCAAAATAAATAAAACATCCATGACAGAATAAATAATTTTTCCCACGAGGCGTACTTAGTATTACAAAAAAATTAAGTAAGGGGTACGGGGAAAAGTTTGAGAAACACTGGTGTAGGCGATTGCATAAATCGAAACATCTTTTTTTCCCCTTTTTAGTTTTTCTTAAATTTTTGTTATGAAACAATTTATAACAAAATTCCGATGCGGTCACTGCTAGACAGATGACAATATATACATTTTTTTAAATTATACATTTTTAAAAGATGTGGTTTCCAATTTTTTTTTAATTTCTCGACAGCAATTTCTAAGGGATGATTGTCACGTGATTTTAATTTCTTTCCACGTGAAATAAGCAGCTTGTGCACAAGTTGATTAAAAAGATAAATAAGTATATTTTTAACTTTGACTCTAGATAGTACTCACACAACTCAACACTGCCGTTGTTATATATATAAATACATATGTATGTGTGTAGTACTATACATATACATACACACACACACATATATATATATATATATATATATATATATTAGGTGTGCCGGAATCCGGTCCGGAATCTGGTTCCGCCGGATTTTGCACTATCCGGTAAAATCCGGTTCTGCCGGATTTACATGTATCCGGAATAACCGGATTCGAGAATCCGGAAAATACCGGATTTCTGAATTTGACAGATTTTGTGACTCACGGACCATAATCTGAAATAAAAGTATATATCTTTCCCGAATTCTACACGATCACGATACATTAATCGATTGTTTCGAGCGTTGAGCTTGTTTAATGTTTTGAACATAGAGTCAGCACCGCTAATAGTGGCCAATCGGCCCAATCCCATACATGATAGTGCGGGGATGAGTAATTATACACTGATAAACAAGTTTTGGATTTCTTATATGTCATTAACGTTTTCGAATCAGTTTTTTGATGCTGATTTTGAATCTGTAAATCATTTTCCTTATCAGCTCAAATTATTAAGATATTGCCGAACAAAGTTTTGTATGCGCCCAAACAGGAATAGACTGCTGACAGCATAATTTTATGCACACAAACGCACGCACCTGCGCGTGCACACATGTTCACAAACACACATACCTCGTAATTATATACGTATATTGGCAATGTTCTTTTTTTTCTGATGATGTCAGATGTTTGTAGGGTGAGTGTTGATTTGCAGTTGTGTAATGAATCGCGCATTGTCTTAGAATTTGATTACGTTGCAGTTTCAGACTTATAAAAGGAGCAGTGAATGTGGCAATTGCAAGTTGTTTTAAATATGGCGACCAGAGGATGCGTAAATTCACCGGATCTGTTTTGCTATGTGTGCGGCTTTTTCACAAACAAGTCTCATCAGAAGACTTTCACGCCGTTACTGAAGAAAGCTTATCAACTTTATTTTGACTCAAAGGTGGATTGTGGTAAGTCGTGGGCACCACAGTCCATCTGTTCGACATATTCATGCAACTTGCATGGTTGGATGAGGAAGGCAAAGAAAAACAACCACATGGCATTTGAGTTCCTATGATATGACGTGAGCAAGCAATCACTCCACAGGTTGTTATTTTTGTTTGACAAGCATCAATGGAATTTGTTATAAAACTCGTACAACTGTCAATTACCCAAAACGTTCCATCAGTTTCAAAACCAATTCCACACGATCCTGTCATTTGTCCAGTACCACAATCGCCTGTAGAATACACAATAGACGAAGAGAAGGATGAAGAAAGTGATGTTCCATCTTGTGCAGATGACTCAGACCCTGACTACAAAGCTGCCGGAGAAGGAATTCATTTGATGAATTATGCTGAACTTTGCAACCTTGTGCGAGATCTGGCGCTAACAAAAGAAGTGTGAAGCTGAACTTCTTGGTTCACGGTTAAATGAATTTAACTTGCTTGCACCAGGTACAGCTACAGCAAACTTTCGTCACAGGCATAAACAGCTTGTTCAATACTTTTGATGTGACTGGCAGTATTTGCCACTGTACAGATGTTGACGGCCTTATGAGAAGTCTTGGTGTCGAACACATTGTTGAAGATTGGCGACTGTTCATTAACTCGTCAAAGACTAGCTTAAAAGCAGTATTGTTGCACAATGGAAACAAATATGCTTCAGTACCAGTTGGATATTCTGCCCACATGAAAGAGACATATGAAAACATGTCGGAACTGTTGGAAACAATACTTTATCGCGTGTACAACTGGAATATCTGCGGCGATCTAAAAGTAATAACTATTTTGATGGGAATGCAGACAGGGTACACGAAGTACATGTGCTTCATATGCGAATGGGACAGCCGAGATAAGAAGCACCACTATACAAAAAGAATTGGTCGATCAGAGACAGAATGCAACCAGGAAACAAAAACGTTCTTCATCAACCGTTGCTTGATCGTGACAAAATTCTCATGCCACCGCTTCATATAAAATTAGGACTGATGAAGAACTTTGTCAAGGCATTAGACAGCAAATCGGATGCATTTATATACCTATGCAACAAGTTTCCAGAGCTCAGTTATGCTAAAGTCAAGGATGGTATTTTCATAGGTCCACAAATAAGAAAAATCATGGCCGATGAAGACTTTCAAAACACTTTAAGTCATCCTGAAAAAGATGCGTGGGTGGCATTCAAGTCAGTCGTAACCAATTTTCTTGGAATCCGGTTCCGCCGGATTTTGCACTATCGGGACATAAACGCTACCAGGGCCGGTCCGGTTCTGCCGTTGGGCTCTCATTTACATGTATCACATGCATTCTGACTTTAAATGGAAGATGATTTTTGTACATATAATTTTATTAGTTAGAACTGATTTCATGCTTGTGTTTAATAACCGGATTCCAGAATCCGGAAAATACCGGATTTCTGAATTTGCCAGATTTTGTGACTCACGGACCATAATCTGAAATAAAAGCAATTCTCTTTCCCGATTTCAACACGATCACGATACATTAATCGATTATTTCGAGCGTTAAGCTGGTTTAATGTTTTGAACATAGAGTCAGCACCGCTAATATTGTCCAATCGGCCCAATCCCATACATGATAGTGCGGGGATGAGTAATTATTATTCGTGACGTCATCTTAACAGCAATCACCAATGACGTTGTAACAGAAATAATAAGCAACTATACTGCCCAAGCGCCTGGCCGCCAGCCCGCCACCTTCATAACAAAATAAATAACAGAAATGAATGGTTTTTTATAAATTCAACATTTAAGTTATTTAGATTTCTCTGAGAGATGGAAAAGATGTCTTCTTTGTTATTAAATTTAAAAGGAATCACCCACGAGATCTCCTGTTGAAAAAATAGTTCAAATATGAATATTAAATATTGTAAAATGAAAAATAGAATATTTTTCCATTCTGAAATTTCCGTGAAGAAACACTAATTCTCTAACACTAATTAATATAACACGTCACTGAGTTGGTAATCTAACCCTAACCCTAACGTAACGTCTTCCATTAGAAGCAATTCCTTCCCAATTTTTTTATTTTATAATTCTATTTTATAATAAAGGTTATTATAATTCTATTTAAACTAGTAATTAAAAGTCAAATATGCTTTAAAAAAATTTACCGTAATTTTAATTCATATTTTGATTTATATTATCGTTCACTCAATTGTTAAAAATGCGTATCATTTTTGAGTAAAAATTAACTTTACGTTAGCGGTCTAGTATTAATTTAAAGGTCTTTGGTGATCTCTATGTCACCAAGCCATCTTCGGCGATTCTCGCTTGCGCTATGATCTGTGCTCTTTGGTTTAAACCAGACTTGCGAAGCCGGAGCCGGAGCCGAGGAGCAGGGATCCGCTACTTTTTGCTGGAGCTGGAGCCGGAGCCGAAAAAATCTGGCGGCTCCACGGCTCCCAAATGCTTTTTTTTACAGCAAAATTCCAAATTTGTTTGATTGTTTTCCTCCTACAATTTGAAATGTTGTTATTTTTACGAACGCCACAACAGTAATAGCGTTAAAATGATAGCATGCACGCACATCACCACAAGAAATCTTTAATGGGGAATCGTTTTGTGTTCGTTTTAAATCTTGTTTACCCTCCGAAATTTTTTTAACGGCTTGTTATTTTGTTATATATAAAGTTAAAACAGTTTTATTTCACACAATAATTGTATCAATCATTTAAAATACATTTTTACTATGACGACAAATAGAACGCGTCATTTCGTATTATTTTTTGACCGCGAATCAGGCCCGTAGCGTGTGTGGGGGCCAGGGGGGGCTTAGCCCCCCTTGCGTTTTGTCTGTCCCCCTCTGCTTATTTGCTCTAATAAGTAAAATATTTTACCTGCCCCCCCCCCCCTATTGCCTGGTCCCTGTTGTAGAATACCTGGCCCCTGCTGTAGAATTTTCACGCTACGGGGCTGCCGCAAATTTGTAATAGACTAAAAACAAAATGGTCGCTTTCTGTATTTAACAATTTTATTATAAACAGAATATCTGAAATAGAGTAGATAAATTTATAAGGCTGTGGCTATACGGACCTGGGTCCCAATAAAATCCGATTGTTATTCGGACCCGTGGCAAATATGCACTAAGCTTAGCTATATTTAAACTTTATTTGACGGAACCCGAAAAAATAATAATACAGAGTCCGCTTAATGGAACCCTAGACACTGAGTAACGATTAAATTATACAATTCAAACAATTATTAAAAAAAAAAACAATAATGAAGTTTATGTATAGCTAAGCTAAGTGCATATTTGCCACGGGCCCGAATAACAATCAGACTTTATTGGGACGGGGTCCGAATAAAAATCGGAATTTATTGGTACCCGGGTCCGAATAATCACTTCGAATTTATAAATAATAAATATAAATACTGAAGTCTTTAAAATATTTTAAACAATGTATCATTTTACTATTTGCTAATTTGATGATTGAAATAACTTTTATTACTTATGAAAATGGCGAATAGTGAAACCTCTGTCGAAAATAATATGATTCTGGATGCACTGAAACGGTTTGTTTTTAGTAAAACCGACATGCGTATATTTTTCAAGTTCCTGACTATGGGGCAGCCCCGTAGCGTGAAAATTCCACAGCAGGGGCCAGGTATTATACAGCAGGGGCCAGGCAATTGCAGGGGGGCAGGTAATACATTTTACTAAGAAGAATAAATAAGCAGAGGGGCCAGACAAAACGCATGGGGCCCTGCCCCCCTGCCCCCCGCAAGCTACGGGCCTGCTATGGGGGTGAACGCGACAAAATTTGCATAACTTTTTATCAGCGGCATGTTTGCGTGGCGCAATTTCAAAAATTTTTGTCTCGTGTGATACTATCTTAATAGGGAGCCGGAGCCGTCAAATTTGTGGAAGCCGGAGCCGGAAAAAATTGGCGGCTCCGCAAGCCTGGTTTAAACGACGGTATGACGTTGCCGCGGCCCGCGGCGCTCAGCTGTGATTTTGTGGGCATCACTGGAATGTGTACATTATTTGGCTGTGGACTTGGAGTAACTTAACACTGTTAACAAACTAATAGTCATTAGTTAGTTATCAACATCTTATTCTTCTTTCTTTAGGCTTGAATAATGGCTTTGTCATTAAAATTTGTATTTCAATTTTAAAACTTGTAAAGTACAGAAATACAAAATTATTGTTCTCAAATCTCAATTCCATTCAATCTTGTTATTTGTTTTTTCCAATTAATTATCCATTTCAATACACATCATAAACTATGAACATTTGAACAATAACAATAAGCAATAAGCATCCATCATCCAATGAGCAAATGACAAGACGAGATGAACTCAAATGATGAGTCTGACTTTCTCCTCAGATTCAAAACAATTAGTGCACTACAATAGTTCTTCACTTCCAACTTCTAATCAGCCAATGTCATTTAACCATTTAGGCCAACTGTTCAGAAGGCATCCAACCCCTCAGAATTACCGGTATCTGCAAAGTACCAAAATCCGGAATCATAATCCGGACAATAGATATACACAGTGAAATAATTAAATTATATAATAATTTGTCATTTATTGCAAGGTGATATTCATTTTTTCCCCTTTAAAAAAATGAAAGCCTAACATCTTACAAAAACTGGTGTAACAGAAACTTAATAAATCGTATGGAATGCCATGATCTAACTACTTGTTCACTTCTTAAAGAAGTGGACAATCAGTCAGATCCTATAATTTTGATTATCCCATCTTGCTTTATTTTCAGGCACATGTTTAAATGTGTGTAATACTGTATTAAAGTGTTTTGTAGTCATATCAATTTTGAATCAATTTGTGTCACGCGGACTGTCGGTGTGCTTTTACAACTTAAAGTAATGTGCGAAATTATTGCTTTTATAAACATTTATTTATAAATAATAACATAAAAAAACGATAACAAAAACCTTTCCATCAACACTTTCGATATTTAAAACCAAAAAAAATTCAATTTATAACACTTGTCGCCTTTTTTGTGATCTTACCAAACATATTACATGATGTCAACAGTCTATCTTCTTATGACGATTTTCGAAACGAGCCCAATTAGGACAGGAAATGCAGATGTGATTATTGTAGATCCGACGCTCTTGATGAATTCCCATGTTGCATTTTCTCTGACTTCTATGAATTCCTCCTGCACTTCTTTCGTTTCGGACTGCAGTCTCTTTTCCATAGCCTCAATTTTACATCTATTTGCCTCATCCTCTTCTTCTAGCTGTCGAATTTTCATCTCCATTTCTCGGCTTTGTCTCTCCTCTGCCTCTTTCTGCAGTTGCTCTTTCTGAGTCCTCAGCTCTTCCAGTTTCTTCAGGTGCTCCTCTCTGATCGCTTGAATCTTCACTGCATTCTGCGCACTTTCCATTTGCTCTTCTACACAGGCATATATTCTCTGCGCGTTCTTTATAATCTCTTTTAGCGCTCCGGTCCCTCTGTCCTGCATTCTGATGCTGCTCAATAAATTTTCCGCTCTTGTGTGCATGCCTTGAAGAATTTTTAATTGCCTTTCAGGTTGGTCCAGCTGTACGCTGCTCAGCTGCTGCAGAATCAAGCCCGCTTCTTTCATGCTTTCTTCTTGAATCATTGGCATCTTGGCTTCCACTAAAATTTTATCTCTTCGAAAAGCTGCCGCTTGAAAATGACTGTCGGTGTATCTGAGATGAAGGTAATTGAGACTGTCAACCAATCTTATAAGCTCATCAATTTGACCTTTGATCTTTATAGCGTCGGTGGTTCTATTGTCGAACAAGACAACTCTTTCTCTACATTCATCGACGAGGAATTTGAATTCTCCCCCTTGTGTAGCACACCAGTCTTTGAAAGAAGCCATCTGGGTTTCTTCAGGGTTATAGTTGTCTCCGTCGGTAACAACCACAATGCTGTATTTAGCGACAAGATCATCGCCAAAGATTTGCTTCAAAAGCGTCACAGCTTGTTTCTCTTCGTTCGTAAACCTTACACCGAATCGAACGACGAGGAGAATAGCGTGATAACCTTTAGGGTTGGCAGCAATTGCACACTGCATTGCGTCGATAACCAGTTTAAGTGCCTCTTCGTTATCAAGGTCCGTGTCTACAATGCCAGGACCGTCAACCACTTTGATGATCCTGTCTCTGTATTCGCAGTAATCGAACTGCGTATGCTTGGTGACTGAAGTAAAACTTGGGCTACTTTTAAAGCATTTTCTTCCGAGGATCGTGTTGCCGGTAGCACTTTTACCATTGCCAGTTTTACCAATAAGAAGAAGATCCAATTCTGATTTGGACATTTTTTTTTCTATCACTCTGCTAAGATAAACAAAAAAAAATACTATAGTTTATAATTTACAATAGGTTGTTGTTAGTAAATAAAAGAAACTTTTTGAATAAAATCATAACAAGAAAAATACAAACAAACCGTAATCTTAATACTGTTCCATAACTTTATAACTTTGACTCAGATACACAGGCGTAGCGAGGGGTGGGCAAGGTAGGGCATTATGCCCTGGGCGCCACTCACAAAGAGGCGCCAAATGGTTTTCGAAAGGGGGGGGGGGGTTGGTGGCGCAAAAAGGTATTAAAAAGGTATTGTGTCCGGACGCGAGTTATGCTCGCTACGTTGCTGCTAAGATACCTTCTGGTTCAATGTACTTTTTATCACAAAAACGTTTTAAAACCAAAGCCTTATCACGAGAATGTTTCGCCTTTATTAATAACATAAGAACAAATGTAAACAGAAATGCACGTATTCTTTAATGTATAAGGTCCTAAGGCTAAAATACCTGACAGGACCCGGGTATTCCCAAAATAATATTTGCATGGGCAAACTTTTTTGGATCGTGGGCCACGTTGGGTTCTAAAATTTGATGGGCCGGCCGGATCAAGAGTAGATGAAGAGAGTGTTGACAGGAAATATTTTAAAGGAAATGTAAACGTCAAAAGATAAAAAGGCTTCGCTACGAAACGATTAGCGGGCTGCGGGCCGAATGAAATAGTCCAACGGGCAGGCTGTGGCCCGAGGGCCGCGGAGTTATGCGGCTCCGTTAGTAGTTTATTTCGGCATCGTGACTCTCAACTGTGGCGCCCCGGCAGACCGACCCTTCCGGTTGTTTCCAGGTCGTTTTCAGCCCCTAAGCCCATCACAAGTCTCCATGATGTACCCCGCACCATGAGGAGTGAATGCTGAATGAATTCTTCACGTTAAATTGACCCCCCCCCCCGGACAGATTTTAACGTTTAATAAAAGAATGTTCAGAATACTCCCCCCCCCCCCACACGCCCAATTCCTCTATTTATATACCATTTGCCCCCCCTCACATCACCCTGGTAGAAGAAGAAATTAAGTTTGTATGTACTTATATAGTTTATTTACATAACAGATCTTCAAGAGCTTCAGTGGGGGGGGGGGGGGCGCATCGTGCTATGCTACAACATCCCCGTGGCAGACCATCAGGGGCGGCATAATCTTCTACCTCATAGGGTAGAATTTTGAAATTTAAGAGTAAGAATATCAAGTTCAATATTAAAACTTCACCGATATCGGTCAGCCTGATAATCCGAGGCATGATATCATTCTAAACAGAGTTTATACATACCTCTTATGGTTAGTAAAGAAACTTAGACGATACACCAGTATGGCTGCCAATGTAGGTTACTGGTGAGGACATTGCCGATGGCTATGGATTCTGCTCATGGAAAGGGGCTCTGTAAAATCGTTCTCAGAGGCGTAGCTAGTTGTTGTTATTTTTTTGGTTTTTTTTACAGCACACTGGGACAAAGTGAATTTTGAGCCGCAAGGAGGTACATTCACTCTGACACCCAAGAGTTGTTGCCCCCCTTGGCCATTTATGGTTAAGCCCCCAGGTCAGATCACGTGACATCTTTAATATGATCTCATATTTAATCTTTTTTTTTAAACATCAATTTGTCTCACAATTTAGTTAAAGCCAATATAACAACTAAAACTGGATATAAATAAATACAAAGGCTTCATTTGCGTTATATTTAGGCATACATGTGTAATCATAATAAGTCATCTGTTTACTTCATACGCACACATACGACACAAATACACCACACACACACATAAGACACACATACACCACACACACACATATGACAGACAAACACACCACACACACATAGACACACAAACACACCACACACACACACACATAGACACACAAACACACCACACACACATAGATACATAAACACATCACACACACACATATGACACACAAACACACCACACACACATATGACACACAAACACACCACACACATATGACACACAAACACACCACACACACATATGACACACAAACACACCACACACACATATGACACACAAACACACCACGCACACATATGACACACAAACAGTCAATACAATGATTAATTAACGTACGTATATTCATACCTATATACAGACATGTTTGAAATTTTCTCCTAAGACACTTACCGTACGGTTTACGTATTTTTAATTAAAATGAACTGAAACTCTGAAAGAATCAAAATCTAAAGCTTCACCAAGAAACATGCAGTCGTAAGACTTCGTTAGGTCTTTCTTTTTTGTTTTTTTGAACAAACCACTGAGACATCACAATGACATGCACACACACACACATCATAAACAGCAGTCTTTGCTCAAACAAAAGACTAAGAACATCTTTTTTTTTGTCTACCTTGTTATTGGATAATCGGGATTTTCCCGAAATACGTTTCTTTTCCCGAGGAAAATCAAAGAATAAGAACTATAGTTAACATGGAAGAAATGTTCCTGTTAATAGATTTCTGAAAGATAAAAAGTCAAGTTTAAATAAAATTAGACCAAAGTTTTAGTAAATCAAAAGGTAAGACCCACTTACAATTATTTTTTTTTTTTCATTTTATTATTAAATCTCGTTAAATTTCTCAACCTTTAACCTTATAGGGAGTTGTAAAAAAAAAATAAATAAAATGAAAACAACCTGAAAAGAACCGCCCCACTACGTTTGACTTGTCTGGTATTGCCAGGGGCGAACCGTTCCCTTCGCGTTTCGCCATTAGTTGCCGCCTACTAAAGATAAAAGGCGACAATGCATATCAATTACACGTTACATTCTTCGGAGTCCCAGCAAGTTGTCACGCGTCTTTGTGTTAATGTGTGCGTTTCCATGTGTGTGTGTTGCTAGAGAAAAAAGATAATTATTGATAGCTTAATCTTTGCAAAATAGCTTTGCTATCTTGTATGTGCGGGACGTATGGCCGAGTGGTGTAGATACTAGACTGACGATCCGGGGTTCGATCCTCGGGAATTCTTCCAGGTGAAATGTGTTTCAAGTTGTCCCAGCTTTTTTTTGATGGTCCTTTAAAGGAATCGTTAGGTCCAACATTGACTTAAAAAGGTCATGCAATTTTTATGTGATTTTTTAAGAGACTTGTATTGACTGATAGCATTTTTTTTTAATGAATTTAGTAATGTGACTGAAGTAATCAACGGATTACTGGAGATTTCGACCATTTATTAATCAGGGGCAGCCTCAGCCATGTGCACTGTTCAATTTAAATATATATTAAGTATAAACATACAAGAGAAAAAAAAAAAGCTTAAATGATAATACTGTGCCCTTGACAGTGTCGCCTATTAGAGGCCCCCTTATGACACCCATGAAATTTTCATCCAGACACTTTAAAGCACTTTACTGTACCCAACTTGTTTGGTTTGTATATATATATATATATATATATGCATAAATGAATGGTCAATTAATTAAAAAGGTTATAGTTCTAAGAGAAATATTCTGATTCCATTGGTGCGTCCATTATCACGTGGTCTATGGGGGGGGGGGAGATGCCATTTTCTTAAAAAAAATCATGTTTATGTGTATAAATTACAGTATTTTTAACAGATTCTAAAAAAGCATCCCTTTTAATTATATACCACTTTGCAGCATTTTAAGGTCATTAATCTAAATAAATACCAATGTAAATGGTATGTTCCTATAGAGCAGATTCTATTTATCTCGAATGGCGACAAATGGACACATAAACAGATGTGCCTTCAAACAACCTTTCAGTGGACATACAGGATTGGGTGGCGCCCCATCACCTCTTCAGGGTTTGAACCCTCTACTCTTTGCATGTGAGTATAGTTCATTAACCACTTCGCCACCCAGCTACCTATTTTAAAAAAACTACCAGTTAAGTAGAACAGGGCTGCTGCTGCAAATAAAAACAACACAACTGCTAAAATGGTTTGACAATACTTGTAATTTCAAAAGTTCTAAAAATACAATAAATAAATAAAGCATAAATATGAAAAAAAAGAAGATAAGTCAAACACAGAACAACTGTTTTAAAAATATTAAAGGAAAAAAAGTCAGAACAAAAATATTTTAACAGAAATCTTGTTCTACAGATGGAATAGACAAAGTTTATTACTGAGTATATTATTACATGTATTTACTTTAACATATTTAAAAACCTATATCCAGTCAAGACGCTTTAGGCAAATTTTTTAAAGACCACATCATGTTGAGGTGATTCTGCAAGAAACAGGTGCAACAATTTTATCGAACTTCTCCATTGCTTGTCTATCTTTAGAAGTGAGCAGTCGACTCAGTTGATCTCTACTTTAGAAGGGCATGATCTATCTCGGTGGCTTTCAATGTGTCCGCTAGACATTCCATTTACACTCAGACTTGTCTTTGACTGATCACGTGTATGCTGATATAATTGAATCTTCAGATTGAGCCCAACAGCAGCACTAACAGGTAGGTACTTAATCTGTGAAAAAGTAGAAAAAAATTCATCGTTCAAGTTTTGAATATTTTTACAAGTTACATACTATTAGCTCATGCCAAGTCAGCAAAACTTATGAAAATGAACAAGGACTACATTGTGAAATCTTTTTCAGAAATAAGAAGCCATTTCTTGATGGCTGCCATTAGATTGCTTCAAAGAGATCAACCCAATTAGAACAGTTACTTCATCGTCAGTGATGGAGGGTAAAATAAGATATACCATAAAATTTAACAACAACATCAATTCTCCTACAGTACCCTACACCAGCTGAAATATTTTTGAAATCTCTTAGATTTTGAAAAATGAGATTAATTAACTGTTGTTAATCTGCAACACAGTGAACAAAAGAAATCTATAAGTGCAATGACTGAACCATTCGGAATCACCACCACAAAGACCAACAAGCTGCAGACATTGTAAATGGTTGTCTCCAGTACCATCTGAAGAAAAGGTTACCAGACAGAGTAAAGAATGAAAATCGGTGGCAAACAGAAAAACTGATACCCCCATCAATCTACAAATGTCAAGAAAAAAATGGGGTAGATTGACCCTTGACTCTGGAAGATATTACAAAAATGGCACTGCAGTGAAATCCTATAGCCAGAGAAAGGTTTGCCACTTATAGACTACATGTAGGTCTTCTTCAATAAAGTGTGCTATGCATCTTAAGCAATTTTCACCAAAGCTAAGCTTTACACTTAACAAATTTTTTTTAACTTTTTATTATTATCTTTGTTGATTTCTAATTACTGTTATAATGAAAACCCAAGTACATACCATTCTAAACCATGATAATGACTAAATGCTTTAAAACCAGAAAAGATATAAATACAAAGACGCATTTACTTGCATATAAAATGCTAAAGTCCAATCATAAGTAACAGTGGGTTTTGTAAAAACTATAGTAGAAAAGGCAAATTTTCATTTGATTACAAGTTGAATGTGCTTGTAAAAAAAAAATAATAAAGAATGGGTTTTTCAAAAAAACTTTTTTGGTTTGTCCATTCAAAGATTTGTGCAGGGAAATTCATTTCATTTTTTAATTCAATTTTCAATAAAACTTTTCTTCATTGCTTTTTGACTATTCGGCAATTATTTTTTCCCATTTTACAGGCTTTTTTTTTTTACTTGTCAAAATGTGTGAATTAATTACCTGATTGACGGCCTGATTGATTTATTCTGATTTTTATGGGTCACAATCAAATCCACGGCATCCAGAGAAATGAAGACGCTCACAATCAATCTATTCAAGCTCAAATTGAAAGCCAGGATGAAATATGTGATCTCCAACCATTGAAGTCTGTTTCATCATTCATGGTCCTCTGTGAAAACAGAAAAGGAGACTGATAAATATATATTATAATAAATAAAAAACAAAAAGATATTAAAAGAAATAAAAAATAAAAACCAATTAAACAATGCACATTTGAAATGACTATAGAGCTATCGACATATTTTTAAATGATTTACTTTAGGGTCAGGAAATAGATCTGTTAAGACAAATGTTTTCCTATCTGTAGGTTGTCTCACATGTAGGTTTGAAACCAGTAAAGTGATTGACACTGCCTAATCCCAATCGGATACCTATGGAGGAAGATCAAGCATACATCAATTACATGCAATGTAAAAAAAAAAAAAATTATTTTTTATTTACTTCATTCTTCATTTTTTGTAAATTTTATAAATCTTACTTATATAAACCTTACTATATAAAAAAATCACTTCACTGATGTATTTAGGTATGTATGAATGTTAGGTTATTCAGCCTAGAAGTCTACATAGTTGAACCAAAAATACTGCTAACTTTTTACAATATCAATGTACGCTGATAATCATTTTTTTTTAAATATCTTTATTGAGATATTTAAGCAATGCTAATTAATAATGGTGGGGATTTGATAGTAAAGAATCACAGAAGATCCTATGACAATGGTAATGATTGTTCCTGGATCGTAACAGGGGGCGAAAGGGTAATCTATTCGTTTTTTTTATAAAATATAAAAGACATTTTTGAAACGCATTAAGAAACTGTTGTGACAGTAGGCGAACTACATTTTTATAGGCGAGAACATCTATAAACAAGATCACTATTAAACCTTATACTTTTGTGATGTGACATATTGAGAACATCTATAAACAAGATCACTATTAAACCTTTTACTTTTGTGATGTGATATATTGAGAATGTCTATAAACAAGATCACTATTAAACCTTTTACTTTTGTGATGTGACATATTGAGAACGTCTATAAACAAGATCACTATTAAACCTTTTACTTTTGTGATGTGACATATTGAGAACGTCTATAAACAAGATCACTATTAAACCTTATACTTTTGTGATGTGACATATTGAGAACATCTATAAACAAGATCACTATTAAACCTTTTACTTTCTGATGTGAAATATTGAGAACGTCTATAAACAAGATCACTATTAAACCTTTTACTTTGTGATGTGACATAAACAAGATCGCTATTAAACCTTTTACTTTGTGATGTTACATATTGAGAACGTCTATAAACAAGATCACTATTAAACCTTTTACTTTGTGATGTTAGATATTGAGAACGTCTATAAACAAGATCACTATTAAACCTTTTACTTTGTGATGTGACATATTGAGAACGTCTATAAACAAATTTATTTTTTTTACTTGTGATATAATGAAAAGGTCTTCCAGCAACCATACAAGAATAAAATAATCAACAAATGAAAATTTTAAAAAAAAAAACACTATTATATTTAACAGATAGTACTACCTGTTTTTGGTTCTGTTGAAATCAATTATTGAAAATTTCAACTGACTTAACTTCTTACCAGCATGTTTGGATGATGCTAAGATTTCATACCCTACTACAAGCTGTGTACACTAGTTCCAATCGTCTTAACCTATGGTTGACAGTAATTCAGTCGAATTTCAATTCTTTATAAATCAAAGAGTGTGTTCATTTAATATTTCTAACCCATCATTAGCTAAACAATTTTACAATAATTTTTTTTATAGAAAAGTCAGCTTTTTAAAAATTGTAAATCAACCTGCTTAAATGACTTGATGATACAGAAGTATTTTTTCATCTTTGAAAAAATCTATATAAAAAAATGATGGTCTTTTATATCGAATGTCTGTGAATAGCAGCAGGTGCAAATAAATTTCCTTGAAAAATATATAATTAATATGTTAAACGATTGAATACCAATCTGAATTAAATAGTTTTTCTTAAGAGTTAAAATACATTGTATGAAAAAGCTATTTAATATTTTTAAACCAATTCAATTTTTACACCAAATTTAGTCTATATGTTTAAAAAATCCTCCCCCACACCCCGTAAAAAGGAAATTAGTTGAGACAGCATCACCACAACAAATCCCCACTGCAGGTGTTTAAGAGAAGAAAAAAAGCCAGACAGACCTTGTATGAATTAAATTTTGAAAAAAATTTTAAGCCTGGTACTTACCAGGAAATCTTGTTTGAAATTTAATTTTTTCTGTATTGTATAAAATCTATGACAAGGCTTTGAGGAAACAAATCTCACTAGACTGCAACAATCTCTCAGATCACTTCATACATCAGATATTAAAAATTTAGCCCCAAATAATGTGGTGTGAGTCCACTAGAAGGAAAAGTCAGCCTGAGCAGGCACTGTTGTGATGTCACAGACAGAAATTTGTCTACTAAATCTACAAAAAAAAAGATGAAAAAAATTACATTTTAAAATAACAAAGCAAATTTTAACAAATGATTAAGCTTACTCCATGCAATAATATAAACCATAAATAGTCAATTTAAATAATGTATCTAATGTAAAAAAAATAGTTCTTAACACTTGACTAAATCCGAGTTTTTTCCCCAAAATAAATCTGGTCATGTATTTCACCGTTAAATGAAAAACAACTTCACATGTGTGATAAGAAAAGATATGGAAAAGAGCTAAATTTGCAAGCTGAATTTTATTTACTTTGAATTTTGCCTTTCCATCCAGAAAAGAAATATGCTGGCATTAGGAGCTCTTTGCACTAGAGTCTATAATCCACAATGTAGACTCAGCCCAAATGTTGTGGGCAAGAGCACTGGCTGCTTTGACCTTTAGTTTCTCTGTTGTATCTGCAAGATCCTCAAAGAGATAGCGAGACATTTGTCTATTTAACACATCTGATGTGGCACTGGCAAGTAGAATTGAACTGGACAAAATTCATTATGTCAACTATCCTTACGCAGACAATGTGTCATCTAAAGAGGACGTCCAAATGCACCAAGTGTGTTACTCATAAAATATTCTGGCTCAGCAGAAATTCTTTCAATGAAGCGTACAGCTGTCTTAATTTGTTGTGCCTTAAATTGAACATAAATGAAATTTTGAAATAACTAGAATACCAGTTTACTAAAGATGTATATTAAGTAAACTGTCTTGTCTATTTAAAACTAATTTACCATATCAAGATGATTTCTTTGAGATTCAAAACCAAATACATTGACCATCCATGGCCCAGTCTCAGCCCATGAAGTTGAGCCATCCAGCTGTCATTCTTTAGGTCTTCCAGTATTGCATTTTTCAAAGTAGTCGTGCTGTTGCAATACTTTTCTTGGTACTGAATGAGCAAGTGCTTATGTCTGTATACCAATCCAGATGAGTGAAATAGTACATGAAGCCTGTATCCCAAATACCTAGGGAAAGTACAGTAATTTATCTCTTTAGCGACAAGTCCCCCTTGGATTTGTATCTGAAAATTTAAATAAATTACACACTGAATAGCATATAAAAAAATATAACATTTATACTCCATGTACATTTCTTTGGCTAAATAGTAAAATACCTACATCCACTTTGAAATGGAGTAAAGAAGATTAACTGCTTTACAGTTTAGTCAGATCTGTATGTCTCACTTGTGAATGAGTTTGTTTTAATCAATTCTTTTCTCACTTCACTATCTGTTCCATCCAGTGGATGTAGATTCAAGTATTACACTGAGTTGAGAAATAGCTGCCTGAATGATTAGCTTATGTTCAATACCTGTATAGTGTTTTAAAAAAAAGTACAAAAATATAAAGCTAACTCCACATTCTGAACAAAATAGCGGTGTTGCTTTTTCAATACATGGAAATATTAATAAGGAAAACATTTTTGTTTGGTAATTAAGAATTATCTGCGAGCCATATCTCTGCCCATTTCGTTCGGTTCACATAGTCATTACGACGACATTACGTTGACTCGTTGAGACATATACATCTAGATATTAAAGAACCATTAATCTCGTGGGCCGACTGTCGTAAACAATTACTAAAAGATTTGATCAATAATATAATAAATAATCTAAAAAAATATTTAAATATTGTAATTTTACCGATTTAGTATTCAAATAGTCAAATAGTCTTTCCACTGTGTCTGAGACCACGTCTAAGAAGACTTATATTAATGAACCGGAAGATTCTTTGTTTATTTATTTATTTTTACTGATAATGTTGGACTGGATTGTGGATTGGAAACATGGAAGCAGAAATGAGACACTGCATTGCAAGGGACCTAAGGCGAATGACATTTAGGACAAGTTTCTATGTTCGGTATGCATGAAATAAACATTTAGTTTATTTACAGGTACTCAATTAGGTCATCTTCAAGGCCATGCTCCCCATCAGGATGGGGGGGGGGGGGGGAGATCATGAGCGGTCGCCCCAGATGCAGCCCTAACGTTGTTTGTTCAAACGTTCTTCAAGGTTTTCTGTACGATTGCCACATCAAATTGTTTGTAAATGAATGAGATTTGCATAATTATGAATCTGGTGTGGATATTTCTTGGCATGTTCACAAACCTTAAAAAAAATCGCAAGGGTTTTTTTTTTTTCTTTAGAAGAAAATGGTGACGGTTAGACCAGATTTGAAATTCACTAAACACATTAGCCACTGTTTAACCTCTGTTAAACCTCATTAGTATCCGTACAGGATATATTTAAAAAATAATATTACCATGTCTAATTTTAAAATAATATTACCCTGTCCAATACAAGTTCTCTTCGCTCGCCACAGTGCTTCACAAATATACTCTCAATTATAAACTCATTAACAGCTTTGAAAACACGCGTTCTTCTGTCCATTCATTTGGCACTTGGCTGCACTTCCACTGGTTAGTTAGACCCATACACACGTGACACATGGTTTTGTCCAGTTTAACAGCTAGCCACTGCATTCGCTCCCTTGTCCACTATACCACTAAAACAGCGGAAGAGCGGCTTTGCTAAACACGATTTTTAAATGTACAAAGACAGGTTTGTGGTTTATTGATAGGCTAATACGCATATATAACCACACACACACACGCATATAATCATGCTATCAATATAGCTTGCATACACACATAAGCACACACATATAATCATGCTAGCAATATACATACACACAAAAACACACACACAAAGAATCATGCCATCAATATACATACACACCTAAAAGCACGCAAACAAAATCATGCTATCAATATACATAGCCTACACACCTACAAACACACACACACACAGAATCATGTGCCATCATTACAGTAGCGTAGCCAGCTTAATTCGCGCCCGGGGCACAATACTTTTTAGCGTTCCCTCATTCGAAAACCATACAATACTATATGTAAAATATACCATTTGACACCCCTTTGTGAGTAGCGCCCGGGGCATGATGCCCCCTTGCCCACCCCACGCTACGCCACTGGCCCACTCATATCCAAACTTGTGACAAGTACCAACTATTGGTGTCCCACTCACACCCAACCTGTGACAAACTATTGGTGTCCCACTCACACCCAACCTGTGACAAACTATTGGTGTCCCACTCACACCCAACCTGTGACAAACTATTGGTGTCCCACTCACACCCAACCTGTGACAGGCACAAACTATTGGTGTCCCACTCACACCCAACCTGTGACAAACTATTGGTGGCCCACTCACAACCAACATGTGACAAACTATTGGTGTCCCACTCACACCCAACCTGTGACAAACTATTGGTGTCCCACTCACACCCAACCTGTGACAGACACACACTATTGGTGGCCCAATCACACCCAACCTGTGACAGGCACACACTATTGGTGGCCCAATCACACCCAACCTGTGCTGTGCCGAACCGAGCTTAACTCGCGCCCGGGGCACAATACCTTTTTAATACCTTATTAGCGCCCCCCCATTCGAACAACACACAATATTATATTAAAATATACCGTTTGGCGCCCCTTTGTGAGGGACCTAGAGCGGTTGACCTAAATTCCACCATCTAAAAGTTTTCGTGATGGATGCAGTGGCGTACTTAGGGGGGGGCGGTGGGTCCGGTCCGCACCGGGCGGCACTTTTTATTACCTTTTAGGGGGGGGGACGGCAAAAATGTTTAAATTAAATTGAAATACCTAAATGAGAGGGCGGCAAAATAGTCTTCCGCCCTGGGCGGCCGATACCCACGCTACGCCGCTGGATGGAAGTGAGAATCTCCGGATTGATTATAAGCCATTTCTCATTACATCTGTCGTGTCGAGCTAACACACAGTTTACGATGGTCCCAACTAACATTAAAATGTCCGTATGTCAAGCCTTATTCTCCCCCCCCTCTTCCCCTAACCCTAGCCCCCATCTCACACTCAAACTACTCATTGACAATGCGGTGGATTATCTTATTAGTCAAAATTAAAACTTCATCGATATCGTTCAGCCTTGATAATCCGAGGCATGACATCACACTAAATATAGTCTATACACACATCTATACACACATCTTGTGGTCAGTAGGTAAACAGACCTAGACGATATCAGTCACCTGGTGAGGACAATGGCAATGACCATCTCTGCAGTTTGCGTGTTAGTTTTTTTTAATCACGACAATCATTCAGGCAAACGGATTCCTTATTGGTAATTTACATTTTATTCATTTGGTGAAATACGGTTTTAGCAAACCACGTTTCTATTCAGAAAGATAAAATAAAAGCCTATAATATATAAGCAAGTGTAATATATTTAATTTCTCAGTGTTTCTTTTATAATATATTTAAATGTAGGCCTATACATTTACCATTATATATTTATCAAATGACATCAAATGTACACATGCTAGAACTGCCTACCATTATATATTTATCAAATGACATCAAATGTACACATGCTAGAACTGCCTACCATTACATATTTATCAAATGTATACATAATTCAATATTACTTATATGCTTTTATATAACAAGGGAATACAAATTAACTACTCTGTTTTATCAAAGAGAAAAAAATGATATCATTTCTGTTGATTTGTATGTATCTTATTAAAGGTAACGATTGCATTGAGTGATCGATTTAAACTCACGATCCCTTACACGTATTTAGGTCGCCCCCCCCCCATCCCCCTGATTACAGAACGTCTGCTCTCTATACTAGAACTTAACAACTGCTCTCTATGCTAGAACTTAACAACTGCTCTCTATGCTAGAACTTAACAACTGCTCTCTATGCTAGAACTTAACAACTGCTCTCTATGCTAGAACTTAACAACTGCTCTCTATGCTAGAACTTAACAACTGCTCTCTATGCTAGAACTTAACAACTGCTCTCTATGCTAGAACTGAACAACTGCTCTCTATGCTAGAACTTAACAACTGCTCTCTATGCTAGAACTGAACAACTGCTCTCTATGCTAGAACTTAACAACTGCTCTCTATGCTAGAACTGAACAACTGCTCTCTATGCTAGAAATGAACAACTGCTCTCTATGCTAGAACTGAATAACTGCTCTCTATGCTAGAACTGAACAACTTCTCTCTATGCTAGAAATGAACAACTGCTCTCTATGCTAGAACTGAATAACTGCTCTCTATGCTAGAACTGAACAACTGCTCTCTATGCTAGAACTTAACAACTGCTCTCTATGCTAGAACTTAACAACTGCTCTCTATGCTAGAAATGAACAACTGCTCTCTATGCTAGAACTGAATAACTGCTCTCTATGCTAGAACTGAACAACTTCTCTCTATGCTAGAACTGAGTAACTGCTCTCTATGCTAGAACTTATTAAACGCTCTCTATGATAGAACTGAACAACTGCTCTCTATGCTAGAACTTATTAACCGCTCTCTACGCTAGAACTGAACAACTGCTCTCTATGCTAGAACTGAACAACTGCTCTCTATGCTAGAACTGAACAACTTCTCTCTATGCTAGAACTGAACAACTGCTCTCTATGCTGGAACTGAACAACTGCTCTCTATGCTAGAACTGAACAACTGCTATCTATTCTGGAACTGAACTACTGCTCTCTATGCTAGAACTGAACAACTGCTCTCTATGCTAGGACTGAACAACGGCTCTCTATGCTAGAACTGAACAATTGCTCTCTATGCTGGAACTCAACAACTGCTCTCTATGCTAGAACTTATTAATTGCTCTCTATGCTGGAACTGAACAACTGCTCTCTATGCTAGAACTGAACAATACATATTAGTAAACATAAAATCACATTTATTAAAAAAAAGCTGACCAGTTTACCTGGGACGCCTCCATATTTTCGCACCATCAAATATCCACCAAAAGCCTCGACCTGTGGTATTCAGCCTCAGACTAAGCCATCAATACATTATAAAACACATGTTGTTATTGATGTTGTTATTTTTTGAAAAGTCTGCTATCAGTAAATAAAAAATTTTTCACTGTCATAAAAAAAAGTAAAGTCTCCTTAGCCATACTGGACTATCGGGGCAGATGATGTGCAAAATTTTGGGGTTAGCACAACGCCCAGCTGCCTTAACTTCCCCAGCTTACGTCAGGTACCCATTTAAAGCTGGTCGAACTTGCGGGACGACTTTGCACAAAATAACAATTGAATGAATTCCATGGCTCTCACAGAGGATCGATCAAGCCCATGACTCTCAGTTCGACAGTCGAGTCTCTACACCACTCGGCCATCTGAACCAATTTCACTGTCATTCTTCCATCTAAAATATGTTATTTTATTTTATTTGGTAGTTTTTTGTGTTATTTTAGAAGACAGCACCAAATGCCCTGAAAATTTCGTCTATAAGACATACAAGAAAACTAAGTTGTGCATTTACGTCTCCGAGGATCATTCCGATTACTTCCAAGCCAGGGAAAATTGTAAACGTAAGTAATAAAACAAAACAACAGACGTTTTTAAGGATACGTAAACTAGCCGGTTGACTCTCTCTCTCTCTCTCTCTCTCTCTCTCTCTCTCTCTCTCTCTCTCTCTCTGAAATCTCTCAGTGATAACTGCGGGCTGGGACTTAGTCTCTTAGAGCCCGTGAGATCAGACCTGCTGTGTCTCTCAACATCTGGAGACTGCCATAAAGCCCAATGGCCATCAAGCTTTCAGACTGGTCCACCCTGTGGTCCGCCAGTCCGGGGCACTCGAAAAGCACAAAAAGCCGGTTGACTTGCGCCCTTCCCCCCCCCAATGTTGACTTGCGCCCCCCCCCAATGTTGACTTGCGCCCCCCCCAATGTTGACTTGCGCCCCCCCCCAATGTTAACTTAAGCCGCCCCCACCTCCCACAGTCTAAAGTTTTAATTTTGTCTTTATATAAAATAAATAAAGTAAATTTAACATTTAGGACCACTGGGAACGCACTCGACGAAAGTCGAAAGACCAGAATTTGCAAGCAGAGACTTTGACATCCGTTTTGCCTAGAAAAATCTTAAACGTAGCTCCCCCCCTCCCCCATAATGCCTAGGGCTCAAAATATTCACTTGTTGTAATCCCATGAAAGAAAATGATATCGGCTAATTTAGCACCACGACCAAAAACTCGCTTTTTAAATTCGATCAAAGATGAAATGTTGATATAGAAGATCTAAAAACCACTTTATGTAATTTATGTTTAAGTGAGAAAAGGGGACGTGACTGCTGTTCTTTGTTGAATGGTCAAAAACGGTTGAAAATCATTGTGATAAATCACAGGCACAAATTATCTAAACTTATTATTGACAGCTTTATCAACAGATGTGTAATACAAACTACATATATTATGTGTTTTACAGGACGGGGCGCTCTGCTGTTCAGTCCAAGAACCCCTGAAAAGTTTGAAATTATAAATAAAGTTTTGCCGGACGACTATGATTAATACTTTGTAGGACTTTTTGCTCAAAACTCTGTGTTCAAATGGGAAGAGGACGGATCGAAACCCGATATGGAATATCTGAAAACAATTTTTATCAGAGGTATACCGAATAGTATTTTCATTTGCTTAGGTCAGTTACGGATAGTGAGTCATGTCCACCCCTTTTGGCTGTTTGATGATCCCACTTTATGATAGTGAGTCATGTCCACCCCTTTTGTCTGTTTGATGATCCCACGTTATGATAGTGAGTCATGTCCACCCCTTTATGCTGTTTGATGATCCCGCGTTATGATAGTGAATCATGTCCACCCCTTTGGGCTGTTTGATGATCCCACGTTATGCTCCTCTCAACTCGTTCACATTTTTGACGTTTTCATTTAATAAATGTTATTTTATTAAAAAAAAAAAAAAATACTACATCTATGGGGCTGTCCATTAATTACGTCAACAAAATAGGGGGGAGGGGGGGTCAGAAAATTTTGGACAAGGGGGAGGGAGGGAGGTCAAGAAAAGTTGACGTCAACAATGTTACTTTTTTAAATTTAATATAATTACTTAATAAATAGGAAAATTAAGCAGCGGTTGTAGTCCTGTGTTACACACACTCGCTTAACATTCAGTATTTTAATTAAACTAACTATATTCCTACTAATTTTGCCACATAAACATTTTGGAAGCCACCTTTTTTTTAGGGGGGGGGTTATCAAATGTCGACGTAATTTTATAGGGGGAACTGGAAATTTGACTAGTTGTTGACAAGGGGGAAGGGGGGGGGGTAGGTAAACATCGCCAAAAATTTGTTGACATAAATGATGGACAGCCCCTATATTCTCTTGGTCCGACCACTCTGTAAAATTAAAAACATCAATGTGGCCCTCGGTTTTAACTAAAATTCGCCCACCCTTTATATAGGCGGACTATGAAGTGAAATTTGATTTGGTAAAAAAATGGATTTAAATAAGTACAGACTAAATAGAAACGGAAATTATTAATTTATAACAGTTATATTATGTTATGCTAATTAAACAAAATTCGCTACAAGATAGAAATTTGGGCAGGGGGGGGGGAACGAGACTCAATATAACGGGTCAACAAGGGTGCATTTCAATAAAGGGGCGGCATAATCAGTGGTTTGCCCCGGTTGCCACTAACACTAGATACGTCACTTACAAAGGTTTACCAATGATCAAAAATATTTGATTGTTTGGCTTAGAAAAAATGTTCAAGTTTAACAGTAAATTATACAATGAAAGGAAAACTTTAAATACAACGTTTTATCACAAAAAGGTTCGCTACATTTTCCTGAGACTCCAGTTGCTTGCGGCTCTTTCTGCACCGGCCCACATCAAAAATTTACCTGGACTGACTGTAGGAAAATGCTACGCTTCATCTGCGAGGCTTGACTGAGAATGTTTTATCACTAAAGTAAAATGTCATCCAACAAGCGGTCACAAGTGTCGAATTTGTTTCTATCTGTCTGTCTGCCTTTCTATCTGTCTATCAGCCTTTCTATCTGTCTATCTATCTATCTATCTATCTATCTATCTATCTATCTATCTATCTATCTATCTATCTATCTATCTATCTATCTATCTATCTATCTATCTATCTATCTATCTATCTATCTATCTATCTATCTATCTATCCATCCATCCATCCCTCCCTCCCTCCCTCCATCCATCCATCCATCCATCCATCCATCCATCCATCTATCTATCTATCTATCTATCTATCTATCTATCTATCTATCTATCTATCTATCTATCTATCTATCTATCTATCTATCTATCTGTCTGTCTGTCTGTCTGTCTGTATGTCTGTCTGTCTGTATGCCTGTCTATCTATCTATCTATCTATCTATCTATCTATCTATCTATCTATCTATCTATCTATCTATCTATCTATCTATCTATCTATCTATCTATCTATCTATCTATCTATCCATCCATCCATCCATCCATCCATCCATCCATCCATCCATCCATCCATCCATCCATCCATCTATCTATCTATCTATCTATCTATCTATCTATCTATCTATCTATCTATCTATCTATCTATCTATCTATCTATCTATCTATCTATCTATCTATCTATCTATCTATCTATCTATCTATCTATCTATCTGTCTGTCTGTCTGTCTGTATGTCTGTCTGTCTGTGTGCCTGTCTATCTATCTATCTATCTATCTATCTATCTATCTATCTATCTATCCATCTATTTATCTATCTATCTTAAATAAAGTTCATATGTTATAAAGCTCATCCCAAAGAGAATAATCCTCATTATAGGTTCAGAACGTTAACTCCAACATCCATCAGTATCCTACATAATTTGTGCACACAGCACACTATCATTGATAAATCTTAATTCATTCATAATATTTTAATGGACTCCTTTCCAAACAGTTCTTCATTTTATGTTTTATGATGTTTAACATGACGTATTTTTAAACAAAAAAAAGAGAGACGTGGGTGAGTGCCAGTTAAACGATACGTTACATGTATAGCAGGTGGTTTATATACTGTTATACACAATGTAGTATAGTACAACATATCGTACTGAGAATCAATTAAGAAAAACAGCCAACCCAGCAGTGCCGAGCCTTTGTATTTCGGGGGGGGGGGCAGGGGGCTTGGCCTCTTTGGGGGGCCCTTGTTTTTTTGACATTCGGCACCATGACATGAGATAATATACTTAATATTCAATGTTAAAAAAATTATTTGGGGGCCTCCGCTCAATCTGGGTCCCTGGAGGGGGGACTTTCGAATTAGGACCCCCCACTCCCCACCCTAGGTGCACTTTTGATTACAAAAGCATATTATTGGAAGGTAGTGGCTACCATTCCAGCCAACTGGAATTATTATTTTTGTCCGGCGTTCAGCTATAGATGTGCGCATGCGCGACTCGACGGACTCCGTATTATTTTTTTTCGGGGTCCGTCTATAGATGTGCGCACCCACGCAATGACCTTCACCCTCAGTTTTAGCGGGGAAACGAATGGATTCAGGTTGGGAACTATGCTGTGATTCGGACGAACAAGGGACAACGAGAGAACAATTCGTACAGGGCGAATAGGATGAACAGAAGGAGTGGAAAACCCCAGGTCTGTTGATGCAGCGAGTTCGTCATCAGCACGTCGCCAGCGATAACACGTAGACTCGTTTCAACTGGATTAGTTGTACGAATAATAGACTTAGTTGTTTTGTTTACGTCGTCTGGACTATTACAACCTGTACATTGTAGACTGTGAATACAACTTATGATATCCTGTACATTGTAGACTGAAAATAAATCTTATTATAACCTGTACATTGTAGACTGTGAATAATTCTTATTATAACCTGTACATTGTAGACTGATAATAAATCTTATTATAACCTGTACATTGTAGACTGAGAATAAATCTTATTATAACATGTACATTGTAGACTGTGAATAAAACTTATTATAACCTGTACATTGTAGACTGTGAATAAAACTTATTATAACCTGTGCATTGTAGACTGTGAATAATTCTTATTATAACATGTACATTGTAGACTGTGAATAAAACTTATTATAACCTGTACATTGTAGACTGTGAATAAAACTTGTTATAACCTGTACATTGTAGACTGTGAATAATTCTTATTATAACCTGTACATTGTAGACTGTGAATAAATCTTATTATTCAACTAACGAACCCACGTGTCCTTTAGTGCCTACCTAGATAGTCTTGGAAGTTCGCAACAATACTCTAAATTTACATTTACTCCTTTACAACTTTCAAAATACACGTCCTTTTGTTCATTCAGTTGGAACTGGACTGTGCTTCAACCGGTCAGTTAAACATACCCACGTGTCTCAGGGTCTTGTCCCGTTTTCCAGCTAGCCACTGCATTCGCTCTCCTGTCCACGATACCACAATAAAACGTAACAGCGGCTTTTTCTTAACACGATTTTAAAATGTATGCAGACAGGTTTATGGTTTAATCGTTAGTGGTATGCTAATATACACACACAGTCACACACACACACACACACACACATAATCACGCTATCAATACACACACACACATAATCATGCCATCAATACACCACACACTTATAAGAACACACACAGAGAATCAGGCATATCTGCTGCCCCATTCTTTTCCATTGTAAATGATTAACTGTCAAACTGGCAAGCGTTGAGATTCCCAAGAATAAAACTTTTTTGTTTAAGATTAACATAAAAAACAAACTTAACACACACTTGTGAACTTTTTGTGGTCGTTTTTTTTTTTTTGTAAATAAGAAAGACCATTTCCTGAAACATCCATTCCATTTATCACATACTTTTTGTATTATCATTGGACATGCGTGTTATTTATGTCTTGTTATGATATTAAGCAACTCAATATTACACAGGGAGTTTTGCTCAAATAATTGTGTGAAAATATTTATTGTAAACTCAATGTTTTACAGTTACCTCGTCTGTTCAAGTGGCTGTTGGTCCTACCGATATTGAATGAAAATTATTTTACTTTCCTTTGCAACAAAGGCCAAATTTGTATTCTTATTTATCTCGATAAAATGTTTGTGATACTATTTCTCATTGAAACGGCAGTTTATCAAACGTCCTTGTTAACACTGATTGCACATGTACACAATTCATATTCATCGAATAAGTTCAGTGGTTCTCAAAGATTGAGTTGCCAGCCACACAAGTTTGAAAACAGCTGGGCTAGGCCAGTTATGGGCAAACTAAAGACCATCGGGCCAAATCTAGATAGCCTTTCATCTTATTACGTTTACATTCAATATGTATTAGTTCGCGTTATCACTACAACAATCTTCTCTTGATCCTGCCCGCCAGTCAAATCTACGAACCCAACTCTGGCCCGCGAGTGAAAATATTTGCACACGGCCCAAGGAAAGTCACATGCAGAGGTGCCCACAGGATAGGGTGAGGAGTGCCTTAAGCACTGAGCGATTCTCATATGAAGGGCCCAGGGACTTAGTTCGCTTGCAGCCCGGGCCGCCGAGAGGGGGGGGCAGGGGGGTCCTTGCCAAAGGGCCCGCATCTGTAAGGGGGCATAAAGGGGGCCCGGCAGCCCCAACCATGTCAATTTTTTCACGACTCATTGTTTATTAAGGGGCCCGCAATGATGTCCTGCCCTGGGTCCCGCGTTGGCTCTCGGTGCCATTGCTTGCAACTAAGTGATTATATAGTCTCATAACGCTGAAACCCTCGTAAGGGGAAGGCCTTGGGGGAGGGGTGAATGACCTAGTGGGTGTGAGAATCGTCGAAGTTATTATAAACCTTCAGTCATTACATCTTTCGTGTCGAGCTAAAACACAACTCACGATGGTCCCAGCTGAGATTAAAATGTCCGTATGTCAAGCCTTACCCCCTACTGCCTCCTCCTCCCCCCACATCTCAGACTTTAACGACTCATTGACAGTGCAGTGGGCAATCCTATTAGTCAACATTAAAACTTCATCGATATCGTGTTAAGCCTGATAATCCGAGGCATGACATAGAGTCTATACGCACATCTTGTGGTCAGTAGGTAAACAGACCTAGACGATATCAGTCACCCTGTGAGGACAATGGCAATGACCATCTCTGCAGTTTGCGTGTTAGTTTTTTTAATCACGACAATCATTCAGGCAAACGGATTCCTTTTTGGTAATTTACAATTTATTCTTTTGGTGAAATACGGTTTTAGCAAACCACATTTCTATTCAGAAAGATAAAATGAAAGCCTATAATATATAAGCAAGTGTAATATATTTAATTTCTCAGTATTCCTTTACAATTTATTTATATATAGGCCTATACATTTAGTAAATTTGCAATCGTACTAAACCGATCAGTTAAGTGTTTTTTTTTTTGCTTCAACTTACACCACCCTCAACATTAGTCTACACCAGTGGTTCCCAAACTTTTTTTTGACACATGGACCCCTTTTTATAATCAAAACTTTCCCACGGACCCCCCACCCCCAAGTGAAAAAGCTACAAATTGCATAGGATAATTGTTTTTCTTTAATTAATTGAATTGTGTCGCAAATCATTGTCTTTGCTTTCCACGAATATCAACACTGAATCGAAGAGCGCATACAATTTGATTTAAACATACACCTTTAGATAACCAACGTACTTCTGTGTGAAGTAGTAAACGGTTATCGTCTTCGTCATTTTTCAAGCAAAGTTAAGAAAATATGGGGACGGGTGGTCGTGCGGTGTAGAGCGCTCGACTGTCGACCGGAAGGTCCCGGGTTCGAATCTCAGTGAGAACCTTGGGATTTTTCAGGTCCTGGTTATAGTCCCCAAGTCCACCCAGCTTTAAATGGGTACCTGACTTTAAGTTGGGGAAGTAAAGGCGGCTGGGCGTTGTGCTAACCACACAACCCCTTCATATGCCGAGGTTATAGAAACAGATAAATTCTACACTTCATCTGCCCTGCTGGCCCGTTAGGGTTAAGGGAACTTTTAAGAAAATATGTCACTTAAGGCATTCCTTCTGATTTTATTAACTGCTTTAATGACATTATCTAGTGATCGATGCAAACGTTCACTAAGATATTTTACGACCAAATGATGTCGATGAATGACACAATGCACTGAAAATAGATTACGTGCAACTTGTTTTAAGTATGCCAGACAACCTCGGTGTCTTCCTACCATTGTTGGAGCACTATCAGCCATTAGTCTCAATGGTAAAGCTTTTATATAGAACAATCTTTTTAATTCAGTAAATAACGTTTCACGTTTTGTACCGGTTTCAGAACATTTAGCAACATTTTTCTTCTTAACAAATCTTACAAAAGCTAAAAAGTAAAGCTTCGGTTCCTGGTAAAGTGAACCAGTGCCGTAGCAAGCTCAACTCATGCCCGGGGCACAATACCTTTTTAATACCTTTTTAGCGACCCCCCCCCCAATTCGAAAACCATATAACATTAGGCCTTTATGTAAAATATACAATTTGGCTCGCTATGTGAGTTGCCCCCTTGCCCACCCTTCGCTACGCATCTGAAGTGAATTTGTCAAGCTGTATAGACAATTCAGATGTTTTTTTAGTAATCACATCAAGCATTTTCTTCGGACTGAGCCATTTCTTCAATCTTTCTTTGTACTGTATTATTACTCAGTGTAACTCTTTTTATAATGTCAAAATGTGGTTTGTGCAAAACTGTGTGTATTACCTCACATACAACTGGTAAAATAAGGTCTTCAACAATAATATACAACTTTCTGGACTTTGCAATCGATAAGAAGCATGCAATCATCATCATCTTGCTTATATGTTGTCCCGATGAATTGTTGCAATGACGTTTCTCGGCCTTTTGGCTAATATCAAAAATGTATTATCTGCACTATAATGGATCTTATCCATTTGGCTAACCTGGTCTGGAAGGCATACCAAAGTCTGTGGGTAAAAGTTAATTGGAGTTCTCCTGGCCAGGAAAAAAATCTTTTAGCGACGGTGGTGGGACTGTGGTCAATGAGGACAATCCGAGACAATTTTCCGAGTGACAGGAAAAAAAAAACCTTGCATTGCCATTCTGGTCGATCAGCAGTACACACACCGTGCTGGTCTGGTCAGACTAGGCGTGTCTTAATAACCGTTTTCTATGCCGTGCCGATAGATTGTGGGGAAGTATAATAGTCAGATTTTGATGACGCCATTTCCGCATACTACGATGTCCAAAGCTAGACTGTAGTAAGTGTACTCTTCCTGAGTTCACCATTATATGAAAGTTCATGTTCATGCTACTAAAGAATTAAACATTACTATTGTTCCTTTCAACCGGCGTCGACTTTGTATTTTAATTTTGTTCACTGGTGTTGGGACAACTAATACAAGTTTGCAACATAAATGGATCAAAATATTACTATTTTACATTTATCCTTTCATGGACCCCCCTGGAGTTGTTCAGGGACTCCCAAATGAATTTTAATTTTCCACGGACCCCCTGAATGATACTGCGGACCCCTAACCAATAAAGTAAAAATTAAGTCTGGCAGCTCATCGACAATCAAGGAATTAACTAAAAATCTGTAAACAATAAAATAAAAAAAAAACAAGTTGCTGGAAAGTACCAGATAGTGACAATAGATTCTGCAAATTTTCTCCGAATATGTCAGCCAGCCCCGTAGCATGAAAATTCTACAGCAGGGGCCAGGCAATAGAAGGAGGGGCCAGGTAATATATTTAACTAAGTAGAGCAATTAAGCAGACTGGGCCAGACAAAACGCAGGTAGGTGGCCCATTATATATTTATCAAATGGCACCAAATATACACACGTTAGAACTGCGTACCATTATATATTTATCAAATGAGATCACATGTACACATGTTAGAACTACGTACAATTATATATGTATCAAATGAGATCACATGTACACATGTTAGAACTACGTACAATTATATATTTATCAAATGACATCACATGTACACATGTTAGAAATGCGTACCATTATATATTTATCAAATGTACACACAATTCAATATTAATTTTGTGCATATGTATAACAAGTGAATTTAAATTAACTACTCTGTTATACAGAAGAGAAACAATATCATTTCTGTGGTGTTATAAGTATCTTCTCAAAGGTAACAATTGTGTTAAATGATCGATTTAAACTCAGGATCCCTTAGACGTATTTATGTAGCCCCCCCCAATCTCCATGATTATAGAAAGTCTGCTCTCTATGCTAGAACTGAACAACTGCTCTCTATGCTAGAACTGAACAACTGCTCTCTATGCTAGAACTGAACAACTGCTCTCTACGCCAGAACTGAACAACTGCTCTCTATGCTAGAACTGAACAACTGCTCTCTATGCTAGAACTGAATAACTGCTCTCTATGCTAGAACTGAACAACTGTTCTCTATGCTAGAACTGAACAACTGCTCTCTATGCTAGAACTGAACAACTGCTCACTATGCTAGAACTGAACAACTGCTCTCTATGCTAGAACTGAACAACTGCTCTCTATGCTAGAACTGAACAACTGCTCACTATGCTAGAACTGAACAACTGCTCTCTATGCTAGAAATGAACAACTGCTCTCTATGCTAGAACTGAACAACTGCTCTCTATGCTAGAACTGAACAACTGCTCTCTATGCTAGAACTGAACAACTGCTCTCTTTGCTAGAACTGAAAAAACTACTCTCTCTGCTAGAACTGAACAATACATATTAGTAAAAAATAAAATCACTTTTATTAAAATAAAATAAATCTCCATTTAATGCTGACCAGTTTACCTGGAACGCCTCCCTATTTTCCCACCATCTAATATCAACCAAAAGCCTCAACCTGTAAAGTTACTTTAGACCTAAAGAGCCAGCGGGCAGTGGAAGTGTAGAATTCATCTGTTTCTATAACCTCAGCATATGAAGGGATTGTGTGGTTAGCACAACGCCCAGCCGACTTTACTTCCCCAACTCAAAGTATCCATTTAAAGCTGGGTGGACTTGTGGGACAACTTTGAACAAAATATCACTTGGATGAATTCCATGGTTCTACCCGAAGATAGAACCCATATCTATCAGGTCAACAATCGAGTCTCTACACCACTCGGCCATCCGTACCAATTTCACTGTCATACTGGTATATTTTTTTTTATGGTAGTTTTTTGTTTTGTTTCAGGCAAAGACAAATGCCCTGAAAATTTCGTCCATAAGAAACACAAGTCAACTAAGTTGTGTATTTACGTCTCCAAGGATCATTCCGATTACTTCCAAGCCAGGGAAAACTGTAAACGTAAGGAACAAAACAAAACAATGGAAGTTTTTAAGGATAAGTAAACTAGTCGGTTGACTAACACCCCCCCCCCCCAATGTTAACTGGAGCCCCCCCGCCCCTTTCCCCTGTCTTAAGTTTAATTTTGTCTTAATACTAAATTAATAAAGTAAATTTTACATATGGGATCAATGGAGGCCGCACGCGACAAAAGTCGAAAGACCAGAATTTGCAAGCAGAGACTTTGACATCCGTTTTGCCTAGAAAAATCTTAAACGTATCTCCCCCCTCCCCCATAATGCCTAGGGCTCAAAATATTCACTTGTTGTAATCTCATGAAAGAATATGGTATCGGCTAATTTAGCACCACGACCAAAAACTCGCTTTTTTAAATTTGATCAAATATGAAATGTTTATATAGTAGATCTAAAAACCTCCAAGAAGATTTTCATTGTATGCTGATTTGATTCCCGACATTGCCATGGGTGCAAGGGCTATAACCAGAACCATTGCCATAGATATACGTAATATGGTTTCTGGGGGGGGGGTCCTCTGCTAACACAGTATGAGGGACCTGATATTTGCATATGACCTTAACAACGTATTATCCAGGACTTTTCAAATAATACATTTCCTTAGGGTGGGGGGGGGGGAGTTCCGGATGTAATTTGCCTAGGGCCACCAAAACCATAGCACTGCCTTGCACACCATTATAGAAAATACTTTCTATTTTTAGTCTCATTTCACGTGTAGAAGTCATTATAGTTTTTTCAATTTCCAGGTGCACACTGCTGCATGACTAGCTAGAATAGACTAATCATTACACCCCCCCTCCCCCGCCGTTTTTGATTATCAATTTTTGGGTGTTAATACTGCCCATAAATAAATAGTTGCTTCTGAACATGAAGTAAAAGTAAATAAGCCAACGTAAGATAACTTACACCCAACACACGTCTTTTTACGTGGGATCGAAATTCTTTGTGATCAAACTCGTTCGACAAGGCAAGTTCAGAGGTCATGGCCAAATTGGTTAATTTGATATTTCTTTTTGCAAAACATTCGTTAAGCGATGTAACAATGTGTACGTCATATATAACCGATTAAAGGGGAAGTGACTGCAGTCCTTTGTTATATGGTCAAAAATGTTTGAAAATCATTGGGATAAGTCATAGGCACAAATTATCCACATTTATTGACGTCTTTATACAAAAATATGTAATACGAACTACATTCATTACCTTGTTTACAGGACGTGGTGCTGTGCTGTTCAGTCCAAGAACCCCTGAGAAGTTTGAATTTATAAATAAAATTTTATCGAACGACGATGATCAATACTTTATTGGACTTTTTGCTCAAAACTCTGTGTTGAAATGGGAAGAGGACGGATCTATACCTGATATTGAATATCTGAAAACAGTTTTTATCACAGGTACACCGAATAGTGTTTTCATTTATTTTGGTAAACTGCTGCCAGTGAATCAAGTCTATTCCATTCAGGCTGTTTTATAATTACACGCACCATTACTTTTACGCAGTCGCTACAAGTACAGCCAACTGGAATTATTATTTTTTTTTCCGCCGTTCAGCTATAGATTTGCGTCTGCGCATGTGCGGCAGACGGACTGCATATTATTGCATATTTTTTTTGTTTTCGGGGATAGGGTTAGGATTAGGGTTAGTAATAGGGTTAGGATTAGGGTTAGGAATAGGGTTATGGTTAGGATTAGGGTTAGGGCTGGTTTTAGCATTAGGGTGAGTGTTAGGCGCAATTTCTATAGCCGGACCCCGAAAAAAAATAATACGGAGTCCGTCTAAAGCGCATGCGCACATCTATAGCCAGACCCCGGAAGAAAATAATACGGAGTACGGTTAGCCGAGCGCATGCGCACATCTATAGCTGGACGGCGGAAAAAAAAATTCCAGTTGGCTGTACTTGTAGCCAGTACGTTTCTTTTAACTCGTTCACATTTTTTACCTTTACATTTCATCAATATTATTTTTAAAAATACAACACTACATCTCTCTTCTCTTGGTCTGGCCACTCTGTAAAATTAAACTAACCAGTTGTGTCCCTCGGTTCGAAAAGAAAATTGCCCACCCTTGAAATAGGCGGGCAATAGAGTCAAATTTAATTTAGTAAAAAAATTATGGATTTCAATAAGTACAGACTAAATAGAAACGTAAATTATTAATCTATAAAAGTTACATTAATGTAATGCTAATTAAAAAATTCGCTGGGGGAGGGGGGAGGGGACGAGACAGGCGGGTCAACAAGGGTGCATTTCAATAATGAGGCGGTTTAATCAGTGGTTTGTGCCGGGTGCCACTAACACTAGATACGTCACTTACAAAAAGGTTTACCGACGATCGAGAATATTTGATTGTTTGGCTTATAAAAAATGTCCATGTTTAACAGTAAATTATACAATGAAAGGAAAACTTTAAATACAATGTTTTATCACTAAAAGGTTCCCTACATTTTCCTGAGACCCCAGTTGCTTGCGGCTCGTTGAACACAGGACGTCATCTAAAATTTACCTGGGCTGACTGTAGGAAAATGCTACGCTTCATCTGCCAGGCTTGACTGATAATGTTTTTATCACCAAAATAAAATGTCATCCAACAAGCGGTCACACGTGTCGACTTTGTTTCTATCTCTCTGTCTGTCTTTCTGTCTGCCTGTCCGTCCGTTTTTCTGTCTGTTTATCTATCTATCTATCTATCTATCTATCTATCTATCTATCTATCTATCTATCTATCTATCTATCTATCTATCTATCTATCTATCTATCTATCTATCTATCTATCTATCTATCTATCTATCTATCTATCTATCTATCTATCTATCTATCTATCTATCTATCTGTCTGTCTGTCTGTCTATCTTTCCATCCATCTATCTATCCCACGCTCACAGAGAATATCGTATATCTTCTGCCCCATTTTTTTCCAATGTCAACGATTAACTGTCATACGTGCACAATTCATGTTCATCGAATATGTTCAGTGGTTCTCAAAGATTGAGTCGCCAGCCACATAAGTTTGAAAACAACCGGGCTAGGCCAGCTATGGGCAAACTAAAGACCATCGGGCCAAATCTAGATAGCCTTTCATCTTACTACGTTTACATTTAATATGTATTAGTTCCAGCCCCATAGCGTGAAAATTCTACAGCAGCGGCCAGGCATCCTACACCAGGAGCCAGGCTCTAGCGGGGGGGGGGCAGGAAAAAATGTTTTAAGTAGAACATATAAGCAGAGGGGGCCAGACAAAACGCAGGAGAGGGGGCCGGCCCCCCTCACCCCCCGCCCTTCACACGCTACGTGCTTGATTAGTTCGCGTTATCACTACAACAAAGTTCTCTTGGTCCTGCATGACAATCAAATCTACGAACCCCACTCTGGCCAGCGACTCAAAATATTTTCACACGGCCCAAGGAAATTCACATGCTGAGGTGCCCACACGAAAGGGTGAGAAGTGCCTTAATCACTGAGAGAGTCTAATATGATAGGCACATGGACTTAGTTCGCTTACCGTAATTAAGTGATTATATAGCCTCATAACGCAGGGACCCTCGGCCCGGTGAGTGATAATATAGCCTCTTAACGCAGGAACCGTCGGCCGGTGAGTGATTATATAGCCTCTTAACGCAGGGACCCTCGGCCCGGTGAGTGATTATATAGCCTCATAACGCAGGGGCCCTCGGCCAAATGAGGGACTCGGGGCGGATAAACCTGGTTGCCACCATCTACAACTTTTCGTGGTGGTTGTGAGACATCGTGGAAGTGATTGTAAAACTTAAGTCATTACATCTGTCGTGTCGAGCTAACACACAACTCCTGATGGTCAAATTAACATTAGAATGTACGTATGTCAAGCCTTACCTCCCCCCCCCCCCCCATCTCAGACTTAAACTACTCATTGACAGCGCGGTGGGAAATCCTATTAGTCTTTGTTAAAGCTTCATCGATATCGTTCAGCCTTGATAATCCGAGGCATGCCATCACACTAAATAGAGTCTATACACACATCTTGTGGTCAGTAGGTAAACAGACCTGGACGATATCAGTCACCTGGTGAGGACATTGCCGATGGCCATCTCTGCCGTTTGCTTGTTGGTTTTTTTAATCACGACAATCATTCAGGCAAACGAAATTCTTATTGGTATTTACAATTTATTCTTTTGGTGAAATACGGTATTTATCAACTGATGACATCTAATGTGCACATGTTAGAACTGCATACAATTATATATTTATCAAATAACATGAAATGTAAACATGTTAAGACTGCGTACCATTATATATTTATTAACTGACATCAAATGTACACATGCTAGAACTGCGTGCCATTATATATTATCAAATGACATCATATGTACACATGTTAGAAATGCGTACCATTATATATTTATCAAATGTACACACAATTCAATGTTACGTTTATGCTTATGTATAACAAGTGAATATAAATTAACCACTCTGTTTTATCAAAGAGAAAAAGTGGTATGATTTCTGTTGATTTATAAGTACCTTCTCAAAGGTAACAATTGCGTTAAATGATTGATTTAAACTCAGGATCCCTTAGACGTATTTAGGTCGCCTCCCCACCCCATCCCCCATGATTATAGAAAGTCTGTTCTTCATGCTAGAACTGAACAACTGCTCTCTATGCTGGAACTGAACAACTGCTCTCTATGCTGGAACTGAACAACTGCTCCCTATGCTAAAACTGAACAACTGCTCTCTATGCTAGAACTGAACAACTGCTCTCTATGCTGGAACTGAACAACTGCTCTCTATGCTGGAACTGAACAACTGCTCCCTATGCTAAAACTGAACAACTGCTCTCTATGTTAGAACTGAAAAACTGCTCTCTATGCTAGAACTGAAAAACTGCTCTCTATGCTAGAACTGAACAACTGTTCTCTATACTAGAACATAACAACTGCTCCCTATGCTAGAACTGAACAACTGCTCTCTATGCTAGAACTGAACAACTGCTCTCTATGCAAAAACTGAACAACTGCTCTCTATGCTCGAGCTGAACAACTGCTATCTATGCTAAAACTGAACAACTGTTATCTATGCTAGAACTGAACAACTGTTCTCTATGCTGGAACTGAACAACTGCTCTCCATGCTAGAACTGAACAACTGCTCTCTATGCTGGAACTGAACAACTGCTCTCTATGCTAGAACTGAACAACTGCTCTCTATGCTAAAATTGAACAACTGCTCTCTATGCTAGAAATGGACAATTGCTCTCTATGCTAGAACTGAACAACTGCTCTCTATGCTAGAACTGAACAACTGCTCTCTATGCTAGAACTGAACAACTGCTCTCTATGCTGGAACTGAACAACTGCCCTCTATGCTGGAACTGAACAATTGCTCTCTATGCTAGAACTGAACAATACATATTAGTAAAAGAAAAATCTCCATTATATGCTGACCATTTTACCTGGGACGCCTCCCTATATTCGCACCATCCAATATCCACCAAAAGCCTCGACCTGTTGTATTCAGCCTCAGATAAAGCCATCAATACATTATAAAACACATGTTGTTGTTGTTGTTGTTGTTTTTGTTGTTGTTTTTGGATGGCGAGTATAGACTCCAAACTCCCCCTCCCTTCCCTCCCATATTTGTATATCGTGTTACCTTAAATGAAAGGTTGCTATCAGAACTTAAGTACTAACAAGTAAACAATGTTTTCACTGTCATAAAAAAAGTAAAAGTCCCCTTAGCGCTACAGGGCCATCAGCGCAAAGGAAATGTAGAATTCATCTGCTTCTGTAACCTCAGTATATGAAGGGATTTTGTTGTTAGAACCACGCCCAGCCGATATTACTTCACCAACTTAAGTCAGGTACCCATTTAAAGCTGGGTGGACTTGTGGGACGACTTTTCTCAAAATAAGACTTGGATAAATTCCATGGTTCTCCCCGAGGATCGAACCCATGACTCTCAGGTCGACAATCGAGTCTCTGCATCACTCGGCCATCCGTACGAATTTCACTGTCATACTGTTATTTTTTTTTTTTTGGTAATTTTTTTTTGTTTGTTTTGTTTTTGGAGGCAAATGCCCTGAAAATTTCGTCTGGAATAAACACAAGTCAACTGGGTTGTGTATTTACGTCTCCAAGAATCATTCCGATTACTACCAAGCCAGAGATAACTGTAGACGTAAGTAATAAAGCAAAACAAAACAACAGTCTTTTTTAAGGATAAGTAAACTAGCCGGTTGACTAGCGCCCCCAGTGTTATCTGGAGCCCCGCCTCCCCCCGCCTCGCCCCGCCGTTTTTTATTATCATTTTCTGGGTGTTAATACTGCCGATAAATAAATAGTGCAGTGTTTCTGAACATGAAGTAAAAGTAAATAGGCCAACGGGAGATAACTTACACCCAAGACAAGTCTCTTTACGTGGGATCGCGGTTCTTTGTGATAAAACTCGTTTGACAAAGCAAGTTCAGAGGTCATGGCCGAATTCGTTAATTTGATATTTCTTCTTGTAAAAATATTCTTTAAGCGATGAAACATTGTGTACGTTATATATATATATATATATATATATATATATATATATATACAGTGCTTTTTTTCTAGCGAAAAATGTTTGGGAACTCATTTCACATCTGTTTTTTAACTTATGTCAAAAAATACTATAATAGTCTATAAAAAAAAAGGTATGGGAACTCAGCTCCCATGAGTTCCCACTGAAAAAAAGCACTGTATATATATATATATATATATATATATATATATATATATATATATATATATATAGGGTTGCCATATTTTTTCACGGACCAACCGGGACAGTTCTGTCTTTTTTACTTTAGGTTTAGGGATGTCGGTTCCGGGGGAGGGGGGTATGAAAACAGTAATGTAAAAAACACTTAAAATATAGAATAGATAATATTTGTTATTTTATTCATAATGGTACACTAACATGATATTTTTACAAAACAAAACAGTTTTCTTCTTGTTGTACCACTCGTATTTTTCACTTCTGTAAATTTGTATCACTGTGTTACTTACCAAAATGTTACTGATCACACAAGAGCAGATTAATCATTCTCTGATCTAATAATTTTGCTCAATTATTTCCAAGAAACTGTGCCCTGAATCTAAACCGGGACAATTTCAACAACCGGGCGGGACACCGGGACAACCCAGTATAACCGGGGCTGTCCCGGCCAAACCGGGACGTATGGCAAGCCTATATATATATATATATATAAGTGAGTAAAGGGGAGGTGACTGCAGTTCTTTGTTCAATGGTCGAAAATGTTTGAGAATCATTGGGATAAATCAAAGGCACAGTTGTAGAAACTTATTGACGCCTTTATACAAAACTACGTAATACGAACTACATTCATTATCTGTTTTACAGGACGTGGCGCTGTGCTGTTCAGTCCGACAACCCCTGAGAAGTTTGAAATTATAAACAAAATTTTGTCGGACGACAATGATCAATACTTTGTTTCACTTCATTCTGGACCCATTTTCTTAAGATGGAGAAAGAAAACTGATGTAGCTGATAATGAATATCTGAAAACAATTTTTATCAGAGGTAAACTTAATATGTTTTCATTTGTTTCAGTAAGTTACGGATAGTGAGTTATGTCTACTCCCTTCAGGCTGTTTAACAATCACGCGCACTGTTCCTTTTAACTCGTTCACATTCGATACCTTTACATTTAATCAATACTATTTAAAAAAAAAAAAAACAACACTACATCTGTCTTCTCTGGGTCTGGCCACTCTGTTAAATTAAACTAACCACTAGTGGCCCCGGGTTCGAAAAAAATTGCCCACCCTTCAAATAGGCGGGTAATAGTGCCAAATTTGATTGAGTAAAAAAATTATGGATTTCAATAAGTACAGACTAAATAGAAACGTAAATTATTAATCTATAAAAGTTATATTATGTAATGCTAATTAAAAAAATTCGCTGGGGGGATGAAAGGGGGGGGGGCGAGACTCAATCTAGCGGGTCAACAAGGGTGCATTTCAATAATGGGGCGGCATAATCAGTGGTTTGTCCCGGGTGCCACTAACACTGGCTACGTCACTAACAAAAAGGTTTACCAACGATCGAGAATATTTGATTGTTTGACTTAGAAAAAATGTTCAAGTTTAACAGTAAATTATACAATGAAAGGAAAACTTTAAATACATTGTTTTATCATTAAAAGGTTCGCTAGAACTTCCTGAGACTATTCCAGATGTTTGCGCCTCGTTCCTTACCGGGCCACATCATAAATTGACATGGACTGACTGTGAGAAAAAGCTAAGCTTCATCTGCGAGGTTTGACTGAGAATGTTTTTATCACCAAAATAAAATGTCATCCAACAAGCGGTCACAAGTGTCGACATTGTTTCTATGCGTTTGTCTGCCTGTTTGTCTGTCTGTCTGTCTGTCTGTCTTTCTGTCTGTCTGTCTGTCTGTCTGACTGTCTGTCTGTCTGTCTGTCTATCTATCTATCTATCTATCTATCTATCTATCTATCTATCTATCTATCTATCTATCTATCTATCTATCTATCTATCTATCTATCTATCTATCTATCTATCTATCTATTTATCTATTTATCTTTCTATCTTTCTATCTATCTATCTATCTATCAATCTATCAATCTATCAATCTATCAATCTATCAATCTATCTATCTATCAATCTATCTATCTATCTATCTAACTTTCTATCTATCTATCTATCTATCCATCTATCTATCTATCTATCTATCTATTTATCTATCTATCTGTGTGTCAGTCTGTCTGTCTTCTCTGTCAATCTGTCTATCTTTCCATCCATCTATCTATCCGACGCACACAGAGAATCACGTATATCTGCTGCCCCATTGTTTTCAAATGTCAACGATTAACTGTCAAACTGGCCAACGTTGAGATTTGCAAGAATAAAACTTTTGTTTACGAATGAACATAAAAAAAAAAACAACTTGTGAACTACTTTTCCAGTTGGAAGTTTTCATTTCTATTTAGAACAGACCATTTCCTGAAATATCCATTCCATTTATCACATTTTATTTTGTATTATCATTGGACATGCGTGTCATTTATGTCTTGCTATGATATTTTAAGAAACTCAAGATTACAATGGAGTTTTGCTGAAATACCTGTGTGAAAATATTTATTGTATACTCAATGTTTTACAGTTACCTCGTCTGTTCAAGTGGCTGTTGGTCCTACTGATATTGAATGAAAATTATTTTACTTTCCCTTGCCCCAATGGCCAAATTTGTATTCTTATTTATCTCGAGGAGTTGTTAGTGATACTATTTCTCATTGAAACGGCAGTTTATCAAACGTCTTTGTTTGTGCACAATTCATGTTCATAGAATATGTTCAGTGGTTCTCAAAGATTGAGTCGCCAGCCACATAAGTTCGAAAACAACTGGGCTAGGCCAGCTATGGGCAAACAAAAGACCATCGGGCCAAATCTAGATAGACTTTCATCTTACTACGTTTAATAATCACGCGCACTGTTCCTTTTAACTCGTTCACATTTGATACCTTTACATTTAATCAATACTATTTAAAAAAAAAAAAAAACACTACATCTGTCTTCTCTGGGTCTGGCCACTCTGTAAAATTAAACTAACCACTAGTGGCCCCGGGCTAGAAAAAAATTGCCCACCCTTCAAATAGGCGGGTAATAGTGCCAAATTTGATTGAGTAAAAAATTATGGATTTCAATAAGTACAGACTAAATAGAAACGTAAATTATTGATCTATAAAAGTTATATTATGTAATGCTAATTAAAAAATTCGCTGGGGGAGGAGGGGGGACGAGACTCAATATTAGCGGGTCAACAAGGGTGCATTTCAATAATAGGGCGGCATAATCAGTGGTTTGTCCCAGGTGCCACTAACACTGGCTACGTCACTTACAAAGGTTTTACCAACGATCGAGAATATTTGATTGTTTGACTTAGAAAAAATGTTTAAGTTTAACAGTAAATTATACAATGAAATACACTGTATTTATCACTAAAAGGTTCGCTAGAAGTTCCTGAGACTATTCCAAATGTTTGCGCCTCGTTCTGCACCGGGCCACATTATAAATTGACATGGACTGCCTGTAGGAAAAAGCTAAGCTTCATCTGCGAGGCTTGACTGAGAATGTTTTTATCACCAAAATAAAATGTCACCCAACAGGCGGCCACAAGTGTCGACTTTGTTTCTATCTGTTTGTCTTCCTGTTTGTCTGTCTGTCTATCTGTCTGTCAGTCTCTCTGTCTATCTATCTATCTATCTATCTATCTATCTATCTATCTATCTATCTATCTATCTATCTATCTATCTATCTATCTATCTATCTATCTATCTATCTATCTATCTATCTATCTATCTATCTATCTATCTATCTATCTATCTATCTATCTATCTATCTATCTATCTATCTATCTATCTATCTATCTATCTATCTATATTATCTATCTATCTATCTATCTATCTATCTATTTATCTGTCTGTCCGTCTGTCTGTCTGTCTGTCTGTCTGTCTATCTATCTATCTATCTATCTATCTTACCTATCTATCTATCTATCTATCTATCTATCTATCTATCTATCTATCTATCTATCTATCTATCTATCTATCTATCTATCTATCTATCTATCTGTCTGTCTGTCTGTCTGTCTATCTATCTATCTATCTATCTATCTATTTATCTATCTATCTATCTAATCATTTAGGGGCCCTAGATCAAATATAGGGCCAAAGCTCAAGCTACACTTGGGTTAAGAGCCAGTTTACATTCAGAAAGCGGAGGGTGTTGACCCAATGCATTTTGGGAGCCCTATTGCAAGGTAATTTTGAGGCCCCCCCTAAGCAAAGTAATTATTGAGGGCCATGGACATAAACACTGAGAAGGTCAACGCTTTGTAAGGTTTGGGTTTTCATTGTTCTTTGAAATAAAGGCTCATATGAGCCCCATCTTTTTTGTTACGTCATGCTATGGTCTACCTTTGACGATTTGTCACGAACAGCTTTCGCATAGTTGAAAATAATACAGTATTGACTTCACTGTATGAAAGGACTTTTTGTGTAAAAATAAATATGCTGTTTACAAAGGATTGCGACGGATGGCCAATTGGTGTAGATGATCGACCGTCTATTGTTCTGGGTTCGATCTTCAGTGAGAAACCAAGGGAATGTATCCAGGTCATAGTGAAAGTTTGTTAACGTCCCACAAGTCCACCCATCTTTACAATGGACACCTTACTTTAGTTGGGGAAGTAAAGGCGGCTGGGCGTTGTGCTGACCCAGAATCCCTGAAGTTATAAGCCTTTGAACCCTCACCCGGTGATGGATGGCGTCTGCATATATGTATTTCTTTTATATTGGGACTGGAAAGGGGGGCATTTCAGGTTTTGCCACTAATGCTAGCAAATACCACCAACTGCATTCAGATTTCCTGGATATGCCAGCAAAGCAACTGCCTCCACTGTTTTAAAACATTACTCACACTATCAATGTCATTCCCTGTCTAATGTTATCAAAGAACTAAAAATAGCATTAATATGAATTATAAATCTTATAAAAAAAATGATAAGTAATTTGCGAAAAAAAATAATGGTGATTAAAAAAGAAACCAGATGCAAATGATACTTTACAATTAAAAAAAAACATGTTTCTTTACAAATAAATCTCGTATGAATGAAGTCAGCAAGGCAAGGTGTGTTGGCGCTACAGGATAAATTGTCTCCTTATACACATGTGACACATGGCTCTATTCTGTGAGCCAGATGATACAGCTGCTGACGTATTTGCATGCCACAGGCGAGTTTGGTCTCGTGTGTCATCCCCACAGCCTTTGAATACTCCGCCATGGAGTTGTGGTGACTTAAAAAAAAAAAGCAAAGTCCAGTTATTGGATAATTTTTATTAAATTTATGACCGTATCAAGTTTAAAAAAAAAATATAGAGGCTGCGAAAAAAATGCAAAAATTTTGAAAAAGCGAACAAAGAATATTTTGATTTTTTTTTTCATGTCATAGTAGAAACAGAAAGAAAGCTAATGGAGATTCCAACATCGACATAAAATATAACTTTATGTGTCGAGGTTTGAACATGAAATAAAGACAAGAATGAAATTAATTGAATTAGAAATATGTGAAGGAATAATAAATTAAAAACATGTAATTAAAAATGTTTGAATACCGTTGTAGTGTAATTTCTTTTTTAATGTGTATATAAATTAAAAAAAAAATCTTTGCCCAAAAGTAAACTAGAAAGAAATAAAATTTGAAAATCTAGTCTTAAACTAGTGTATTATTAAAAAAAAAATGGGCTCGTCTGTTAATTACGTCAACAAACTTGTAGTCAAACAGCTTGCACACATAACAAAACATAACAAAACACTTTACCCGTTGAAGGAGAATAGAGAAGCCAGTCTCGCGTGACAATTTCACCATTTGTTAACGTTTTAGCAAAATATTTTTGCGTGCTTATCAGATCTTGTCACCAAGTTGTCTACCCTTTAATGTAAAATATGACTCTATATTTTCTGAAGGAAGATATTCATCAAACTAATTTCTTAGATGTGCAGTTATCTCCCAATCAGCTGGATCACTTGAATAACTGTGTTCTTTATCATGCAGCTATGCTTCAAACAGGCAAATACCTTTTCTTTGTAACACTTGTTTCGGTTATTTCACTTCTTTCAGCACAGTCCGGCAACATTATTTCTGGTATTGAGGGATTGTTGGTGTACATTTAGCCGAAGAAGTAAATGAAATGTCATTATAACTAGTATTACTAGTTTTACCAGTAATGCAATCAGTGTCTCTGCTCATATATAGCAGCAACGAACTCCGAATTTTTTTCACTCTTTTTCTTTCTCCTCCTTTTTCTTCCGCTTGTCAAATTCACTCTCATGTTTCCTCTTGTATCCATCAGACAGGGTTATTTAAAAGTACTTTCGTTACTGTTGAAAAAAATACTTAAGAAAAATGAAGCACACAATTAACGATAAACAACGTATGTGAAGCGCATGATGCAACACCTTCATCACTGCATAGAGTCTGCATAGAATAATTAACAATGCGGAAAGCTTATTTAGATTTCAAATAACAAAGAAGTGCGGGTGCATTCTTAAAAAATATTAAAAATGAAGTCGGTGAGAGCCTACGACTTTGAAAGTTCCTAGGGGCCTACGATGATCTTAAAACGGCCCTGATCATAGCAGTAATGCTTATAAATATGCCCTTACTTTGCAGTGACTTTTTTTAAGACTAAATCAATCATTCACAACAATCTCACGAGCATCCCAACATAAATGAGAAATTAATGAAAGGAACTTAATAAGTACTATCGATAAAGATATCAATTATCACAACAAGGTGTTTTAAATGTAATTTAAAAAAATCACTGTAATGATCTGTCTAACAATAATGATGACAGTTTTAATTTGTCTAACAATAATAAGACAGTATAGTAGGAAACTAGATATGAATAGGATGCCACATAATAAAGTACAAACGTCTCATAAAGTAAAATTAACATTGTACATTAATGCACAAATGTTAAAAATAGTAATTCGGTACGCACGCTTCTTTAGAACATCAGGAACTGTTTTGTAATTTCGGCTCAAATAAAAGGAAGACACCAGCACAGATAAATTATTCATGCTTGTAGAGTTATTTAAAAGATGGCAAATTCAACAGTTATATTCAAATTTTCATTGAATATTACTGTGATTTTCCTCTTAATTACAATGTTAAAATTTTCAGGTAGGTATAACCTATACTTTAAACCAGTGGACACCATACTTGATTTTGATTTTTTTCTGGTAAATGGAAAGTTTCACAATCATGAGATATATAAATAAAAAGGAAATAATTAATGTTACTTGGGCGGCCCAGTGACATAATTTAATGTTACATGGGCGGCCCAGTGACATTTATTCCACGGACCGGTACCGGTCCGCGGCCCGGGAGTTCGGAACCACTGCTTTAAAACTATTAAATTCACTTCGATCATAAATATTAAAAATAGTGAAAAAGACAAACGAGACAGACAAAAGAGACAGACACTAGAAAAAAATTGCACAAGACAGGCGTACCAGCAATTAATGTGAAAGACATACATAACTATTGAACAGCTAAAACAGACAAACGAGGCAGTCATACAAGTCAGTATGATTCGAAATAATAGACACAACAAACAGAATAAATGTACTGTAAAAAAGGAAACAGTTTATTACAATTGCATCTTATCACCGATTCTCACTGCTATACATTTTATATTAAATATTGTTTTTTTTTTTAATCAAGGGCAATGGAAAGGGGTTATAGTTTTGGAAGCATCTTGGGGGCGTCAAAAAGCCCAGTAGCTTGACATAGTGCATGCAGTTACATCGGCGTTCAACGCAAATACAGTGGATTCCGCTTAATTGGGACACCGCTTAATTGGGACAGCCGCTTCTTTGGGACAAATCTCAAAGAAACCAAACCAAGAAACCAATAGTAAATTTGTATGTTTAATTGGGACAGCCGCTTATTCGGGACAAAAAGCCTCGGTCCCGATGTGTCCCAATTAAACGGAATCGACTGTAGTTCAATGACGCACTGACGTCACAGCGCAGCAATAAAAATGTTTAACGGGGGGGCCCTCCTGAAACAATATTTCCCCACTATTAATTAATGGCCAAGGCATCGAGTGACAGTGTTGATGCCAGATCAGTGCATCTTAATTAAATTTCCTCTACAAAAATCAATAACTGACCTAAACTGTTAAAAGGCAAATAGCGATGTAGATGATTTAGGTAGGTCTATTTTGTTACACGGGTGAAAGCTCATTACGGCTGTGAGCGCGATCTGTTATCTTAGGCTATGAGCTCATATCGTATGAAAGAGATACACTTACCTTTGTCTCCGCCATAGGGTGGGGGGGATGAAAGGAGGGCGTTACAGACACTTTTTTTTTCCTGCAAATATTGATCAAGAGATAAAATTCGTATCCCTGTAGAGACTGTAAAATAATTGTAATTTTCATAATGGTGTACGTCTGTGAATGAACACTATACAATCCCGAATACTTAACCCTTTAGTTAAAGAGTATTTATCGGAAACATTCAATGGGTTTCAAGTCATTCTGTTTCTAAACCAGCCACCACGTTGAGCAACGTGGGCAGTGGCAGCTCGTATAATATAGGCTGTGCACTGTGGAACTGCAGCACAAGCTATTTCCACTTGTTATCGTTGATAATATTCATCGTAATTATTCATTTGCTCTTTAATTCTAATCTATGTACTAGTACTTTAGTAAGTCCTAAAGCTTAATTAAAAGTTTAAAAAAGCGAGCTATTTGGCAGCTATGCGTATTAAAAAAGAAAGCTTCAAGCGAGTCAAAAAGGGAAAGAAAGAGATTTGTCGATTTAGCAGCTATTACTGTAATAATGTAGATTATAATATATATATATATATATATATATATATATATATATATATATATACATTTATCAAGTATCTAGGTATTGTTTATGTTATTTATTCTAACCCTAATTCTGTTTACATAAAATTTCAAAACAAAGGCTAATTTATCTCTTGGGCATCACTTCCACTACGTTTAGCCACGACATTCCACCAGTGGTTGATGTATGTAGCTATATAGACACATAAATTGTTGCCCTTTCAGAAAATCTCTCACATGAGAAAAAAAGGCAGGTGAACGGTCCAAACGAAATAAGACAATGGTCGATGGTCAAGGTATGTATGTTTTCCAATGATGTTGTCTACATTAGAAGTAGATAATATCAAAGACTTAACATTTTCTTCATCTTAGCTTAATCAATATCATTTGATATGAGATCATACAGTATAGTTTAAAAAAAAACCAAGATATAATTAAAATATAATTTACAAAAAGAATATGAAGAAAATGAAATTGCTAAACAATGTTCTCGATGTAACAAAAAATAATGAAATATAAATGATTTTTTTTAAACTTAAAAGATAACTTTGTATTTACAACAAAGGTATAATAAAAGCACTTTCATTTTCTTATCGTTGCATTTTTGGGATTTAAACCATTCATCTTTCTGATTGTAGGCTATTCTTTAATAATTCAAAGCCTATAACAAAATAAGTCAAAACTATTATAAAATAATGAACAGGCTATATAATTAAATCCAAAATAAGAAACACAAGCCTGAAGTAAACAAATGCAACCATTTTGTACACGGCAAGTCATTAAACTGAGCATAGTTTAAAAATAATTGTATTGTTCAAACATAAATAAATGACATAATGACTAGCGTAGCATTGTCATTCTCTGATGTTAACATATGCTGATTCTTATATATATATATATATATATATATATATATATATATATATATAATATAATTATGATCGTGCCATTAATTAGTACAACCCTTGTGAAGATATCAAGTCCCAGAAATCTAAGGCAGCTCCGCTGGTGATGTACACAAGTCAGGGGGAGAAGGGCTTTCTTTGCGACTCACTGACAGATGGTGGGAGGTGGATTGTCATCCAGGTAGGTTTGTCTGATGCCTTCACTGACAGATTGTGGGAGGTGGATTGTCATCCAGGTAGGTTTGTCTGGTGCCTTCACTGACAGATTGTGGGAGGTGGATTGTCATCCAGGTAGGTTTGTCTGGTGCCTTCACTGACAGATGGTGGGAGGTGGATTGTCATCCAGGTAGGTTTGTCTGGTGCCTTCACTGACAGATGGTGGAAGGTGGATAGTCATCCAGGTAGGTTTCTCTGAAAACTTCACTGACAGATGGTGTGAGATGGATTGTCATCCAGGTAGGTTTGTCTGATGCCTTCACTGACAGATGGTGGGAGGTGGATTGTCATCCAGGTAGGTTTCTTTGAAAACTTCACTGACAGATGGTGTGAGATGGATTGTCATCCAGGTAGGTTTGTCTGATACCTTTACTGACACATGGTGGGAGGTGGATTGTCATCCAGGTAGGTTTGTCTGATACCTTCACTGACAGATGGTGGGAGGTGGATTGTCATCCAGGTAGGTTTGTCTGATACCTTCACTGACAGATGGTGGGAGGTGGATTGTCATCCAGGTAGGTTTGTCTGATACCTTCACTGACAGATTGTGGTAGATGGATTGCAATTGTCATCCAGGTAGGTTTGTCTGATACCTTCACTGACCGATGGTGGTAATGGATTTTTCATGTATGTCATTTACCTGTCTTGAAACATAGTCAGTCAATGATGTAATGTCATTTATCATTCAGGTAGTTTAGTCAGTTACATTCTATATAAGTTAAATCGCAATAAATGCAAGAAAAACAAACCCCATTAGTTCTACGTAAACCTAACTGCAAAATTGTTACCGCATTTTATAGTCGTACATTTAAACAAATAAACCAAAATGGACGTTTTGTCTCCTTTTAGAAGCGACAATTGGGAGACACAGATTTCAACAGGACATGGGCAGACTACTCCAAAGGTTTCGGCGGGAGTGAAAATGATTTTTGGCTGGGCAATGAACTGATTCATCAACTGACATCTTGGGTTAGCTTTTACCTATTCATTACCTAATTAGTGTAAACACAATAAGAGACACGTACTATAGTGGTATACAGTGAAGTAATTTACGTCTTTAGGCCGTCGTGTGCCCTAAACAGTTTTAAATGAAAAAGGTGTAATCGGGGCAGGGCTCACAATATATAAACGTATACAGAGTGTTCTGTTGGCTGGATAAAACAGTTAATAGACAATGAGAAGTTGACTAAAGGAACTAACTTCATTTTATGTTTAATGGTCTGGACACTTCTGAATACCCCAATCTCTTATATATATATATATATAAAGATGTGTGTGTGTGTGTGTATGCTTATGAATACACCAGTATTGAATCAAATTACTGTTTTTTTTTATCGAAACATAAGTTCTCGTTCCGTGATTTTTTTTCTATCTATAAAATAAGAGCGTAATGGCACGTCCGTTTAAACATCTTTATGTGCCTCTATCCAGGGGTCAAGCATTGTATACAATAACCATTGAAATATATGAAAATATATAACTTTGAAAAGGTTTTTGCCCTGAAGGTGGCAATTATTCCTCTTGCCTCCGTTTCCTGAAAAAAGGCAAACATGGAAGCTGCATCAGCCCCCCCCCCCGTCTAATTGGGCTCTTTATACATTAGTTCCTACTAAATAAAACTGACCTCTTTTAACTCTAATAACTAGAATATCTAATGGGTCAATTTGAGCACTAGTTCCTGTGAAATCATATGGTACAATAGTCTCAGCAAGTTTAACTACCTACAACATTCTAAAATATGTATGAAAGTATCGGCCCAATGCTGTTAAATACGGTGACCAGACACCTAATCATATGAGACATTTCATCATTGCAATGATTCATCATAATAGAAATTCAACATTTATAGGGTTAGTGTTAGGGAAATACTATAATGATGAATTGCTGTAATGTTCAAATGTGCAATGATGAATTTCTATAATGATGAAATTTTGCAATGATGAAATGTCTCGTATGATGAGATGTCTGGGAACCGTTAAATACATAAGAACGGCTGCCCTCCCCACCCCCTTCCACTATTTACAGACTAATAATACAGTTTCAATTATTTTTTATTCATTACTTTTATTTGTTCAGGACGATTACGAGCTACTCATTGAGATGGTTTACGAAGGGAAACAGTATTCGTCCAAGTACGATTACTTCAGAATCGACAGCGAGTCCAGCGGCTACAGGCTTCACGTGGGCGCTCACGTCAGCGGCAACGCCCCGGACTCGTTCTCCAGCCACTGCAACTACAGCTTCAGCACCCCGGACAGGGACTTCGACGCCAGCGTGGAGTCCCACTGCGCCAGGGCCCGGTCCTCCGGCTGGTGGTTCCACGACTGCATGGACTCCAATTTAAACGGCAGGTTCGTGACAGGCAAATGGGGTCAAGGTTTATTCTGGAGGGACCTGACCGGAACGAGAGAGACGTTGAATTCGTCTGAGATGAAGATGAGATATAAGTCATACTAAGTCATATTAAGTCTCATTATGTCGTATTAAGTCATATCCAGAAATCCCACTCTCTTGTCATCCGGAGAGTATTAATTATTGCGTTGTATGTCGTTCTCAATTTTTAGACTGTATTCTACTGTAATTTGAATAGTTCCATCTTATTTGTTTTCCTTGTTTTATAAAACTGTTTTCTTGTTTAGTTGCAGAAATATCACTCTGACTATATATGGACAACATATCACACCCCTCGTCACAATACATTAGATTACTTTTTTGTGAAAACTGTTTTCTGAATATAATTTTCCAAAAATCCTTGTCTTTGAACACTTTCAATAAGCAGAGACAAGGCTGAATATCAAAGTAAACGTTTTATCGTGATGTATTATATAAGATGACAGAAATAGTTCTAGTTTATTTAAAAAAAAATATCTTTTCTCAATGATAGTTCTATTGGACTGCTGTTTTCGTAATACACTTTAGAGTGCTCTAACTCGGCTTTTGTTATGTTCATTTTAACTGTAGATTATATGAGTTATAGTTGTATTCTATATTTCCGTTTGAAATGTACTGTCTGATATAATAAATCCCATTTCACAATTAAAGTTGATATAATACAATAATGTATGTAATTGCCTTTGTATATATTTAAATGAATGTTGAAATAAAGAGTCTAGGACCTGTAGAACAGATTAATATCATCAGCAGTTTGCCAATGTCTTCATTAGTCTAAATAAAACTTGCATGTACAGTTTTGTACATAGTTACTTTCACATACATGTACAGTATTGTACATAGTTACTGGCACATACATGTACAGTATTGTACATAGTTACTGGCACATACATGTACAGTATTGTACATAGTTACTGGCACATACATGTACAGTATTGCACATAGTTACTGGCACATACATGTACAGTATTATACATAGTTACTGGCACATACATGTACGGTATTGTACATAGTTACTGGCACATACATGTACAGTATTGTACATAGTTACTGGCACATACATATACAGTATTGTACATAGTTACTGGCACATACATGTACGGTAGTGCACAGAGTAACCAAAACATACATTACAGTATCGCACACAGGCCCACCCGACAGAAATTTCGAGCCACTGGGCAGGGCTGTTACGGGTCCCCGTGCTGATAATAATATTTTAAAAAGTTGATTAGCCAGCTCAGCCCGGGACCCTAAAACTCGCCGGGCCCCTTGCATTTGCCCCCAAGCCCCTCCCCGATTGCACATTGTAACCGATACATACATGTACAGTATTGTACTGAGTAACCGATACATACATGTACAGTATTGTACAGAGTAACCAATACATACATGTACAGTATTGTACAGAGTAACCGATACATACATGTACAGTATTGTACAGAGTAACCGATACATACATGTACAGTATTGTACAGAGGAACCGATACATACATGTACAGTATTGTACAGAGGAACCGATACATACATGTACAGTATTGTACAGAGGAACCGATGCATACATGTACAGTATTTGTACAGAGTAACCGATACATACATGTACAGTAATTGTACAGAGTAACCGATACATACATGTACAGTAGGGTGATAACTATTTTCATT
>JAGDYQ010000004.1:14536342-14729227 GCA_021962125.1 Bulinus truncatus | reverse complement strand
CCAGTTAAACTCACTCCAGTTAAACTCACTCCAGGAGTGTGGTGATTATGGTAAAGAAAGTTTTTCTTTGACTCAACAATAAACTCCACTGGACGATTTAAAAAATTTAGATAGGTCATTAGTTAGTAAGCTATCATTCTATAGATTTATAACAATAACACGAAATAACACGAAACATTATGTATTAATGAAATAGTATCATTTAAAGACAATTAAAAAATAATAAAATATTAAATATTACTATAAAAATGTATACAATTTTATTTAATGTCAGTAGTTCATTTGGATCTAGTATTCAATGTAAACAATTGTTGTTTCCATTCTCCACAGGGTAAAACCATTACAGGAGATCGACTTGTTCCTTATAGGTAAAACTGGCAACGGCAAAAGCGCTGTAGGAAATTCCATTCTCGGACGATACGCCTTTGAGAGTAAATCATCTCTTGGTTCTGTAACTAGCTTAATAACTTACAACGTGGCAGAGGTCAGAGGTTATAGGTTTAAGGTCGTTGACGGGCCTGGAGTAGGAGATACAAATCTAGAAAGAGAGGAAGACGTAAGTGCCGCTATAGAGGTTGTGTCTAAAGCTGTTACAATCTGCCCCAACGGATACCACGCTTTTCTACTCGTCTTGAAGTTCGGTCATCGCTTCACCCCGGAGGAACAAGCTACAGTAGGGTTACTCAAGACGATCTTCGGCGAAGCATTCTTCAAGAGATTTTGTATTATAGTCATGACCTGCGGTGATATGTTCAGAAAGGAAATAAATGGTACTTTTAAAGACTGGGTTTTGGAGCAGAAATGTGAAAAGTTTCAGCAGACGCTGAGAGAATGTGGTAATCGAATTGTATTGTTTGACAACAGAACACACGATTCTTCGGTGAAAGAAAATCAGTTAAACGCACTCCTAAAATGGATAGACAAGTTAAAGTCCGAAAATTGTAGGTATTCAAACGAACATTTCCAGTCAGCCAAAGCCGCAAGAGATCTTTTGTTAGTCGAGACGGGAAGAGAAATAATATCTGAGAAAATCATGACCGAAGCTAATCTGATATTTCTTAATCTGCAAGAAATAGTAAAAGAACGGAACCCACACCTAAATAGTCAAAGCTTGCAAGAGCTGTCAGAGAGGGCAGCGAAACTGTGTCATCAAATTACTGAAACTGATAAAGGGACAGGTGCTTTGCATGCGCTGCTCAGTCACGTTCAAACGATAGCCAATACAATTCAAACTGAAACGGCAATTGCAAAGAAGATGGCCGAAGAGAAAGCTGCGTTTAAGAAAAGAATGATAATTGAAGCGCATAAGTACGCCATAATGTTACAGCAACAGAAAGATGAGCTAGGCAAAGGTTTCATAGATGAAAAGGACAGAGACGAGAGGAAGATCCAAGAGCTTCGGGAAGAACTGAAAAGTATGAAAGACAAGGAAGAAATTTGGCAAAAAGAGCGTGATGCGATTGACAGAATGCACAGAGCACGGCTGGACCACCAACAGAAAAAACTACAACCTGTGGGATTAGCATTAGAAGAAATGAAAACTGAACAGATTCAGAAAGTGGACAAACAACTGTCACAGTCTTTGTTTTCTAAGATTAGAAACAAATTCAGACGCTGATTATTGAAAAGTATTATATAGACACTTGTGAAAGTCAGTTTCTATACCGTATTTACACGGCGCACTTATCAACCAGGATCTAACAATAAAACTAATCTAAAAATAGAGATTATGTTAAGTTTTCTAAGAAATGCCGAGTCAGTAAAATAAAAGCTGTGTGTATCACTCCTGGAATTATATTGAATATTTATGTTAATTTAAATGGAGTCTAGAAATACATTTGAGATAATACAGATTTTTTTTAAAAGTAAAAAAAACTATAAGTGATATTTTTCGAAGATAATAAATTTATTGGTACAAAATAAAATGACTATTTGTTTAAAAGGTAACACCCACATAAACACACAACATATACACTTACACACACACACACACACATACACACGGGTGTTTCACTCTATCTTCGGTCTATCATCTGTTAGCACATCAATCTTTACGTTGTTACAGTTATGACATTCAATATTTTTCGACTTCTCAAACTAAAACTGTTGGTACCCGGCCAATATTTACAGGAGTTCAACGCCCAGTCCTGGACTAAACAGGGAAATAGGTCTTCTTTATTCTTAAACAGGCAGAGGGAGAGAGAGAGAGAGAGAGAGAGAGAGAGAGAGAGATAGAGAGAGAGAGAGAGAGAGAGACGAGAGAGAGAGAGAGAGAGAGAGAGAGAGAGAGAGAGAGAGAAAGAGAGAGGCTAAAAAGGAGAAAAGAAATATTGCAGATAAATATAAAATTATTCGCATTAATTTGTATACTGTTTTATTCTATTTCCTACATTAGTCTTAAGTACGAAGAAATCTTATTCAAATCCTTCTGATATGTCAATTTCAGATACACAAAATACAAAAATTCAATGGCTAATAAATCAGTGTAATAAAATCTACATAGAACATGTCAGTGAATGTCACAAGATGTAATATCTCTGCTATTTCTATGTTTACATTTCACATTGGGTAGTCAAGCATAGGACATTTTCTAAAGAACGTTTCTGATTTACTTGACTGAGTCGTTGAGTGACTAGACGTATATTCTAACATGTTTTATATGTTACAACATTGCGTTACAGGTGCTGACATAGTCACAGACATAAAAATAATTTACCTAAGCAACAGAATGTAAATAAATGTGATAGAAAAAAACAAAGAGAAGTGAATTACAATAACATGAAATAACTCTTATATTTTCCGAGTAAACTAATGGTAGGCCATTTGCATTGGGAGGCTTTTACCTGTTAGCCTTCCAGGCGAGACATCTGTCTCATATAAGAACTTCCTGCACAATGATAATGTTCGATCCTAGCGCATTCAATGCTAGTATCTCCAAATCTCATTATATGTATATAACAAAGCCCTGTGGTCCAGTTAATCTGCTTTAAGGTGGTCCATGAGGCATTTAAGGTTTCTGCTGGTTGTTTTTCTATCTTTTTTTATTTTTTAAACTACACTAGCCATTTTTGGCACATGCATACAACATACCAATTAATGAACAAAGAAATAAAAAAAAATATAAAAAAAATTATTTAAAAATGTATTTTGCGACTTTTTTGGGTAAAAAAGTGTAATTTTAAGACATATTTTCAAAAATTTTCAAAGAACCAATTTTTAAAATCTATTGTAGATATCGTAAAATAACTTTGCACAAATGTTAATGAGTGTGTTTCAAACAAACGTCAAATTTATTTTTGGAAATATTAAATAGAATTTTTTTTCTAACCTAGCCCTCCCCCCCCCCCCCCCCCAAAAAATGCTACTTTTTCTCCAGCTTAATTTCCCCCTCTTTTTAGGATACATTATTGAACTGTTACACTATCATGTTCATTTTTCATTGCTGATTCACTTTATGACAGTTATATTAGAGTTGAATTGCGCCATTTATGAGAATTTTCCCTGGTTCATGTGAAAAAGGCAGGCCTTACGAATGGCTGCGCACAATATAACGGATGCTTGCAGGGCCCCCTCTTCTAATTTTTTTACAACAGCTATTACTATTAATATAAATGTAAATTGCGGGGCCCAATTTTGAGCCATCGGTCTAAGGCCGGGCCTTGCTTGTGAAAGTTTTATTTTTAAAAGTCCATCATGTCCACCTTTCTTCAAGTTGGTGAAGTCTATAGGACTCTGTGAGGGGACGGATGGTCGTGTGGTAAAGCACTTGACTGTCGAACCTGAGGGTCTCTGGTTCAATCTCCGCGGTGAGGACCAATGGATATTTCAGGTCATGGCTTAGGTCCCCGCTATATCTCCCGTGGTGCCTCCATGGCCATTGCACTATCGGCTATAGTGGGGGGGGGGGTGAAAGTAGGGCATCATAAACACCGTCACATTAGTGGTTTATAGGATCTAAGAGATTTCATCTCATCCTTACAGGGGACTTCACACACAGGACGCTGTGCTAACCACACAATTCATTTTAAATGCCGTGTTTACAGAAACATATGAACTCTAGACCGATGGCCATCTGGCACTGCTGAAACTTTTCTTTTTTACTTTTTTAAAGTATATTTTTAAGGGAATAGTAACTGTCATAGAATTTTATTCATAAAAATAACAATATATTGAATTAAAACCAAAGTTGGCGATTACTAAAGATCATATAAGAGCCTATATTAAACAGACCCATGTTCGACGTGTAGCATAATGTTTAAACAATACACGGTATCATTATTGTAAAGGATGTTTTCTTATGAACTGGTTTATAATGAGAAACTCAATTCATGTCCATGGTTCATACAATTTATTGACAACACAATAAAATATAAACAGAATAAATCCAATATAATTCACAATGACTGACAATCTCCTCAACTCAATGAATAAATACTTATTGACAATAAACTCAACTGATTAACTAAAACTTCTGAACTGTACTCGAATACTATCTCTCTCTCTGTACTCAACTGAACTGAACTTCTGAACTCAACTGACTTGACTGACTTCTCAACTAAAAATCGTCTTTATATAGTTTACTTGCATCCAACTCGAACATTCCACATCGCTCTCTCTCACTCATTTAGACAATATAATTTACAATAAACATCATATTTATATTCTCTAAATATCTAGAATCTTGACCCCGTGACCTCATGTTGACCTGATTGGCCAAGCTCCAAACATACACACACACCTGTGTGCGTAGTACACAAAACTATACCATGACAATTATATTACTATATTTATACATTTACACTTATCTATGATACAAATTTTGAACAAAATAATTTGTTATGGCTGTTTATACTGAGACATTGATGCAAGCATTATGAATGTAACACTGTCTATAGAATTATAAGTTACTATCTTGATGCATCTATTATTGATATATTTATTTTAATTGGTGTTATATGGTATTTTATTTAATAAAATAAAATAAGAAACTGATATATATTTTCTCATATTTTTTTTTTGAATTTACGTAAGAATAAAAATAATTTGTTTCTTTCTCTATCCCTTTTTCTCTTTTCGCTTTCGCCTGTATTAGCCGGTGCCAGTTGACCAAACACCTAAATCTAGCAAGCAGCACTGGGCTCCATCAATGATCGAATGTGTCACATTGTAACAGAGTAAATGAAGTCTCCTGGGGTTTGAAGTTATGCCTGATTGCTTGAATACAGATTTTATAAAAAAAATGAAAAAAAAAAACATGCAGAATTTTTCCTCTCTCTAGTTCTGAACGCTTGATCAATACAATAGTAAATTTACCACGGTAATTGTAGACTCAGCTATGGATAGAATGGTAAATAAAAGTACTTATAACTATACAAACTTTTCCAGATACCTGGTTAAAAACGAAAATCAAGAGATGAAGATAAAGATGCACAACCTTGCAGAGGAACTAAGTTAATGATGTAGTTGGGGGGGGGGTGTGTTTATGATATAGATCAAAAATAACACCCAACAGGCGATGGACTTCACGTAAGTCTATTTGTTACAATGTTACACCGATGGACTTCACGTAAGTCCATTTGTTACAATGTTACACCGATGGACTTCACGTAAGTCCATTTGTTACAATGTTACACTGATGGACTTCACTTGAGTCCATTTGTTACATTGTTACACCGATGTACTTCACTTGAGTCCATTTGTTACATTGTTACACCGATGTACTTCACTTGAGTCCATTTGTTACATTGTTACACCGATGTACTTTACGTAAGTCCATTTGTTACAATGTTACACTGATGGACTTCATTTGGGGCATCCATTTATTACATTGTTGCACCGATGGACTTGCATGCAAGTCCATTTATTGCAATATTACACTGATGTTACTCACTTAGAGTCCATTTGTTACATTGTTACACCGATCGTACGTTACGTAAGTCCATTTTTTACATTATGTTTACTTGGTGGACTTCACTTGAGTCCATTTGTTACATTGTTACACCGATCGACGTTACGGAAGTCCATTTGTTACAATGTTACACCGATGGACTTTACGTAAGTCCATTTGTTACAATGTTACACTGATGGACTTCATTTGAGTCCATTTATTACATTGTTGCACCGATGGACTTTACGTAAGTCCATTTGTTACAATGTTACACTGATGTACTTCACTTGAGTCCATTTATTACATTGTTGCACCGATGGACTTTACGTAAGTCCATTTGTTACAATGTTACACTGATGTACTTCACTTGAGTCCATTTGTTACATTGTTACACCGATCGACGTTACGGAAGTCCATTTGTTACAATGTTACACCGATGGACTTTACGTAAGTCCATTTGTTACAATGTTACACTGATGGACTTCATTTGAGTCCATTTATTACATTGTTGCACCGATGGACTTTACGTAAGTCCATTTGTTACAATGTTACACTGATGTACTTCACTTGAGTCCATTTATTACATTGTTGCACCGATGGACTTTACGTAAGTCCATTTGTTACAATGTTACACTGATGTACTTCACTTGAGTCCATTTGTTACATTGTTACACCGATCGACGTTACGTAAGTCCATTTGTTACAATGTTACACTGATGGACTTCATTTGAGTCCATTTATTAAACTGTTGCACTGGTCTCATTCGTTTTAACCTCTTCTATCTGCTCTCTCATTCCTAGGTACACAGCACGCTGAATTATTACAGGTTATTATGACATTAAACATGACAGAACTTTAAATAAGATTCACTTCTTCACGGTAGGGATCAATATCACAAAATCAATAAAGGAATATTTTTTTTCTTTTTATTATCTTCAGTCGTTTTATTATTTTACATGCATTTTCAGCAATAAGAAAATTATTACATGATATTACAATATTATTGTCTCATAATATTATAGTATAGACAGATACAAACTTGAATATAAAACATAAGACATTCTCCACCAAATAACGATACATAATATTAACCAATGACTATTGATGTTGAAAGAAATAGCATTCAAAAACCCTATTTATTTTTTAAAACACCTTTCTTTAATTTTTGAAACTTCGATAATAATTTATTTTTCTGTTTGTTAGCGAAACTTACGGAATGAACAGACTCTGTGTTGTCTTTTATTGAACTAGAGTCTGAACTGCCGTCATGTATGTCGAACTCAACCAGTTTTATTTTAGATTGTATTTCTAAAACCAACGCTAAGATAAGAGACCTGACATTCTTATTAGAAGACGGTGTATCAGCCAAACATTTGTCTAATTCTCCTTCTAAAGTCTGCAGTCCTATTAACTTTTCTTTAGCACCGCAGTTTGATTTCGATTCCAGTCTTCTCAATTTTTCACGTATTTCCGAAAGTCTTTGCTCGATTTTCTTTTTTAATTTCAATATTTAGATTTTTCTGCTCAAAAATGTCTCTTTCTCCTTTGCTAGTTTCAAAATCATCTTTTGAAAATGTTTTCGATAGTTGATCTTTCAAGACAAAAAGTTTTTCCACCTGGAATCGCCGCATCTTCTCATCTTGAGTTTTGTTGTTAAAAAGCAAGCACCTGTAATTGCATTCCTCGAACAGTTTCTTAATTTCACCTTCTTGTTCTCTACACCAGTCGTCAAAACCTATAGGCGAGTCTTCACCTCGCTGGTCATCATCAAACGCATCCCCGTGAGTAAAGACACAGATACCGCTGTCCGCTATGATGTGCTCACCTAGCAAACCTTTAAGCAACTTTATCGTCAGAATTTCTTGTTTAGTGAAGCGTGATCCGTACTTCAAAACTATCAGTAGTGCCGTGAAATTGTAATCACAGATCTGTAGCGCCTTTTTGAAAGACTCTGTAGCGGCTTTCATAATGTCGTCATTTGAACTGTTAGTGTCAATCCCTGGTCCGTCGATTACACCGATTCTGACCCCTTTAACCTTCCTGGATTTGTAAACCCAGTTTGATTCAATGGAAGTCGTGCTGCTGGTTGTTTCAAAACAAGACTCTCCAAGAATTGAGTTCCCTGTAGCGCTCTTACCGTTACCACTACATCCAATCAGCAGATAGTCATTCCCCTAAATGAGATATTTGGAAATTGTCATTTTAATTGATGCTTAAATCAAAATATACATGTTTCGATTAATAAATATACTTCATTGAAATTGTATCTAAGATTTAATTTACAATATCACCCACTTCTATAATATCATTATATGCCTTTTTTCGCATTTATTATTATATATAGTACGTACGTGAAGATAGTTCAAAATATGTTTGGCTGTATTTATCTTCTGCCAGCAGGTTTTCAATAACTGGTACGTTCTCTGACTTTGCTTAACTTTCTTTTTGTTGTGTTGTATTTTGTCCAACACAGTTTGATATTCTAACATAAGTCTTCTAGCATGTTTCTTGATTGAATCTGGCAACACATCTGTCCAATCACAAGAAGATGCATCGTTAAAATCTTTAAATGTTTTAAATGTATCTTTATTTATTTTTAGCATGTACTCGAGTGCTTGATCTTCAGGAGATGCTTCTCCAGGAGGTTCTCTGGAATGTTGTTCAGCACCAGTAGATTCTTCACTGCCTTCACCTATTGTTATTATATCTAATTTGTTACATTCTGTTTCAGTGGTACGTTTACCTGATATCTGTTTATCAAGATATAGTTCGCCGTCATACTGTTCATAATTATCCAAGTTAGTTTGTAGATTTGAGGAAGACTCTGAATCGGTTCTAAAAGATTCATCCAATAAAGATGCAGAGCTGGAATTTTCACTATCTGTGGTAATGTCTGATACTAAAGATACTTCTTCTTCCTTTTTATCTAACTGAAAACCACCCTCACCTTTTAAAGTTGCACATTGAGTTACTTCACATGAAGCATCTAGTTTCACAATGTCAGTATTATTCTCTTTATCTGTACCTATGCACTGTGTGTCACTTTCTTCAGAATCGTTAATTATTCTGTTATTTAAACCTTCGTCCTCTTTACTTATGTTTTCTTGATTTCCTGCGTGTTTTTTCTTTTTGTGTGAGTGCACAAAGAAATGTTCAAGACAAGGGACATACGATTTTAATAAGTTAATATGTTCAGCACGTTCTAGTTCATGTTCATTACCGTTAGGTATATGGTGTTCTTGTGATGATATATATTGCTTGATAAGAAGAAGTAGTTTCGTTTCATTTCCTTTGATATTTTTCATCAAATCGCCAGTTTCTTCCAATATCTGACTTGCGATATGTGTGTTATTATTAACATCCATTACTATTGCCCTTGATTAGATTTTGTTGCATTGAAATTGTGTTCGTGGTTTGTGAATAGTGAGATTACACTGTTAAGAAATTGAAGAAAAAAAGACAAACATTTAAAAAAAAAAACAAAAAAACAATCAAGACATTGGCAGGAAGAGAGGGACGGATGGCCGAGTGGTGTAGAGAGCTCGACTGTCGACCTGAGAGTCGTGGGTTTCACCCTATGTTAGAACCTAGGTAATTCTCATGAAGTCCAGCCAGCTTTAAATGGGTACATAACTTTAGTTTGGGAATTAAAGGCGGCTGGGCTTTGTGCAAACCAGACAATTCCGTTATATGCCGAGGTTACAGAAATTGAAGGATTGCACTTTATCTTCCCAAACCCTTTAGTGCTGAGGGAACTTTACCGTAAGGTAGAAATTCCTGTCTGTTTGTCCTTATAAGCCAATAATGGGAGGGTTTTTTTTAACAGTGTCCTTATTTCATCCCCACCATATTCGACAACATATTGGTTATAAAGACACCATGAGAAAGACATAAGCTGGTGACTGGCATAACTCCCACCCTTTCTCAATTAACGTCTGGTACACAATTTTATTCTAATCTGGGTGGACTCAGTAACATTCGCCAGGATTTAAAAAAACCCAAAACATACAAACACAAAATCTAGCCCTCCCCCACTGGACCAGCCATCCCTGTATTTAGTCTTGACACATATTGAATCGTTTTTAATTTTGATTCAAGTAATTAATAATAAGAACGTTAAACTATTTATCGCTGCGATACAGCCCCGTGAAAATTCTACAGGAGGGGGCCAGACATTCTACAGCAGGGGACAGGCATTCTACAGCAGGGGGGCCAGGCAATAGCAGGGGGGCAGGTAATACATTTTACTAAGTAGACAAAATAAGCAGGGGGGGCAGACAATACGCAGGCTACGGGCCTGCTGCGACGCTTTCTTTTAGCAAGTTAAATATTTAACTATTGTAATATTTAGCACGAATAAAAAAAGTAAAATAAAGAATAAAATTTAAGTTAACTTACATTTTTCAAGAAGAAAAAACAGCTAAAGGAAGAGACAACCATTTCATAATAGTGTTGTATGTTGTATATGCAACCAAACTATGTAGAATGTTAAGATACGGTGTGCAGCCAAACTATACCCTCTATTGATTCAATCTCCTGTGTTTAAAAATAGCTGGTATTTAGCGAAGGGAGGAGACCGGAGTATTTCTGCCCGTGTGTCAAGACTCAAGAATACTTGATCAGTGATATTTATGTTGGTATAAAGTAAGCGGATGTATATTTATCCAGATATTTATTATTCAGTACTTATGTATCTACCCAACAATATATCTGTGTATAGGACTTTTTACGATGTAAAAAGAATAGGAAATGTTGCCAATGTTATCTCTAGCTATTCAGTGGAATGTTAATCGATTGCGAAATGATCCCATTATACTGTAATGTGGACCACTGATATAAAATAAAAGAACAGTTCTTCTGTGTCAAGGACGTAGTGAACATTAATGGTCAAGTAGTACTATTGAGAAAGACCTTGCAGGTGATATGTTTTTCAAATCACTATCACAATCAAGCCCAAGCAAACATGATGCTAATTTTGAATATATATGGAGAATGGATTCGACATTTAACTTTTATATTGAATTCCACAACTTCTGTTCCGGGCTGAACTTTTATCTTTTTGTTGAACTTCATTATTAATCAATGTCATTAAAAAAAAAAAAATTCAAAAAATTACCTGGCCCATGACGAGTTTACGAGTCTATCTGGACTAGCACCTTGTTTTGGGATCTTTTCGAAAGTGTATCCGTTACTTTAACCGTTCTTCCTACCTTGGCACCCATTCAGTGGCGTATATAGGGAGAGTGCGTGAAGGTATGGTCCTTCCCTGGTGACACTTACACTGCCAACATGTAAGGGTGGGGGGGGGGGGGAAGGGGCGTCATTTTGATCATTTATGAATATTTTGGCACTGTAATGGGGCGACACTTTTGTGAGCCCACCCCCCAGGCGTCACTAACGCTAACTACGCCCCTGCACCCATTGTTACAATTGTTTTTCTCTGCTTAGCCAAAATTAAAAAAAAAAATGGTATGACATGGGTATAGTACATAATTTTGTAAGTACACGCCTCTGCAGTGTCTTCAGTAACGGAATCACGGAATCAATGGAACACCGGAACCAAATGTTTAAACCAGTAGATGTACTGGCAATATGTTTGTAGATATCAGCCTGGGAGTAATCGGTAAGGATGACAAAAAAAAACAAGAAATAAATCAATATGTATAACCACCGTTTTGCTTAATTGCTATGCTTAGTAACATTTATTTCCTGACCCCCCTGCTATTGGACCGGCCCCCTGCTGTATAATGCCTAGCCCCTGCTGTATAATTTTCACGCTATGGGGCTGAGCCTCCCCCCCCCACACACACACTCCCAATCCTACACAGTGCCGTTTGCCTGATGTGTTAATAAAGAGTGCACTGCTGACACTGTGTGCTAGAGACTAATTTTTGTTATGACACTATAAAACGTTTTGAATTTATCTTGTCAACAGGGTAGGTAGTTTAACCCTAAAATGTAAACAGTGCTGGGTATAGCTTCGGAGCTCTGTTAAAATAGGACTTAAATAATATTCAAACCTTTTTTTTAAAAAAAAAATAAAAAAGTCAGTGAACGCATACAAATGTTTATCTCTTAGATCCTACAGGCAGCTATTGTGGTGGCTTTTTTTTTAAGTAGCTTTCTTTTATCCCCACCATAGCGCTTGTTGTAGTGGCCTTTAGAAGCACTACGGGAGACATAGTTTTGTGAATGTAAAAAACTGGAAATGAACCCCTAACCCACAGCATGTTTAGACTTCTCCTTATAAAAGAGCATCACAGCCACAGACTTTAGAAGCTTAGCGAAAATTATACTAGAGCAGTGCCAGACATGGAGCCATCAGTCTAATATGCTTAAGAACAACCCTGTGTGATATTCTCTGTAAATCCACAAAATAACAGATCAATGATCTTTAGATCCAATTTGTGTTTACGAGTAATATTCTCTGTAAAACCACAAAATAACACGGCAATAATTATAAGGCAACTTGCGGGAAAAACCAACTAACAAACACCGACAAGTTGTTTTTGCGGTACCTGTGTAGTGTAAAAACAATAACTTCAAACTTCCTTGTTGTAAATATCTGTGATAAGTGACGAGAACTACACACAACAATGTGCGTCCTATTCTCTACCGCCCAAACCGGTTGGCTTATATCACATTCATTATGATCAAAAAATCAATAGTAGACAAAGGCTTACTTTATCCTTGACTGACCACATGTTTTTTTTAATTAAGTAGAGATAATAGAAAATATTCAACAACGTTTACCAAAATGATCAACACATATCAATATTTACGTTATTTATTATCTTTTCATTTCAAATGTTCAAATATGCCGAATAAGTATAAACCTACATTTTATAATTCTATTTCATAAATAGGAATGTTATTTTGTTTGTTTTACCTTCAGCGATAAATCTATTTACAAATGCACATAAAGTGTAGCGGATACACTTGACATTCACAAGACCTTTACATTTAAATACCTAGAAATACCTAGTCGAAGATAGGACGGCGAAGTTTATTAATAGCCTAACTGGCGGTGATTTCCAGTAATATATTTTATAAAATAAACGAAGTCTCGCCTTTGAATCTTCGCAACAGAACTATGAATGTAGTGTGCTGTAAAACAGTCATGAAATTAAAACTGTAGTCTTATAACTTTGAGGATTCATTAACAGGTGAATACATTTGTATGATTGTATGTCTTTAAAAAATAGTCTTTGGTTACCATGCATGTAATTTAGAGATGTATTCAATGTTTTGATTTACTCTTTAAACTTGGTGGAAAGAAGAGCAGTTAACAAATTGTATTTACAACATCCTAACTTTAATTGGTATTTAAAAATATCGTCAATAAATATTTTATAAATAAATAAATGATATGTTGTTATTTTTTATATTTTTTAAATATAAACTTCTAACAACGCAATGATAAATAAAAATTGAAAAGTTGTCCGTTAATACTGGAATTTCACATTATTGAGTAAATGAGATAAAAATTAATTCCATCAATAAAACTCTTTTTTTATGAAATATGATAAAACACTTATTTCTTTTTAATGATCTAAAGTAAACAAAGAATTTCATATTTTAATGTTTTTATAATGAAGTATTTGTATGACAGTTGGCTTTCATGGACCTGCCCCATCAACAAGACTCATCTGAATTCGCAATGGAGATTACTGATGATTTAAAGGTGATGTTAGCACATTCGATTCCTTTAATTAATTATCTATCTTACAGCGTTACAATTTTTTACCTTGACCTTGAGCTAGATAAATTAGCTTTTAACCTTAAACTTATAAAGTAAAAAAAAGGGCGAACTGCTTTCGCCATGATTTGGCACATTTGTGCCTTATGCCATTAAAACACACAAAAAATACATAGACATTAAGAATACATAAAACTGCCTTTGTAACAAAAGCAATATATTTCATTAATAGATTGGTTAAAGATTCTGAGTGTAGGACAAAACCCCCAGCGGACAAAACCCCCAAAATATTAAGATTGATTATAAGTCAACACAGTGGATTCCGCTTAATTGGGACACCGCTTAATTGGGACAGCCGCTTATTTCGGACAAAGTTCAAAGAAACCAAACCAAGAAGCCAATAGTAAATTTGTATGTTTAATTGGGACAGCCGCTTAATCGGGACAAAAAGCCTCGGTCCCGATGTGTCCCGATTAAGCCGAATCGACTGTATTATTAATACTTCTATATATACGAAGTTGACCATAGCTAAGGGAAAGGTTTTTCGATATAAGAGATATAATGTCTGTCAACACAGTCTATCATTAGGTATGTTTCTATGTTTATATAATGTCTGTCAACACAGTCTATCATTAGGTATGTTTCTATGATGTTTTACCCAAATAAAGGATTGGCTTTCGACCAGAGTGCTTCTTAAGCTATTTGTTTTACCGTCTGCTATAAAATGTGTGTCTGGCGCAAGAATTAAAAGGAAAAATAAAGATACGGTCAGTATTGACCTTGGGCTAAAACTTATAATTTTTGTTTTTTTTTTACCTTGAGAGATAAGTTACCTGTTGATATAAAGTTAACAAGAGATTGACTTTTGACCATTGTGGCTCGACGGGCTAATGCAGCGTACTGGAGTACTTTGAAAAAAAATCCCTTAAAAATGTATTTTTGTATATATTTTCATCAATGTATTATATATTATATTTTTTTAATAAAAATGAGGGCCAAATAATACATTTTATAATAAAAATATGGGAGAGGTCCAGTGGGGGTTTTGTCCGCCGGTGGTTTTGTCCGCTGGGGGTTTTGTCTGCTGGGGGTTATGTCTGTGGGGATTTTGTCCGTGGAGGTTTTGTCCGGATACCAAAGATTCTATATATAAATAAAACTATTTGATTGAACTGTTAGTATGAGTACTGCTACATTAAACTGCCATACGAATCGTCAAGATCGCAGTCCACCCAATACCACAGCTACCCCCTATATTGTTTCCCCTCATCCGCACCCCGTGTAGATCTGTGGTCAGCAGAGCGCAGATCAAAGCTACCATGAGCTCGGGAGCTGGACGAAGGCGCGAACTCGCACCTTTGGCCGCTGACTGAGATCAAAGCCCTACTGAACGTCATCCTCACCCACCTCATTCAGAGGCGAGCAGACGATCGAGACAGAAGAGTTACTTTTGCATTTCAGAGATGAAAGTAACTGTAATTTTACTGGAAAACAGTCACGAGTATTTTTAAAGAACTCTTGGATTTTATATTTCAATTATAAAAAGTGTTTGAGTTACCTATATGAATGTAATGGTATTGTGTGTGTGTGTGATAACAAGCCAGCATCATTTAAGGATTGAATTTAAAGAGCCCGTAACACAATGAAAGCAATATATTTCATTTATAGATACAACTAATTGATTGAACTGTTACTATTTATTAATTGTTCCGTATATCCTAACATTTATATCATTTTACTTAGCTCTGTGTGTGTGTGAGAAGTCCCTGTAAGGATGAGATGATAGTGCAATGGCCACGGAGGCCCCACGAGATATATAGCGGGGACTTTGGCGATGACCTGAAATATCCATTGGTTTTCATCGGAGATCGAACCGTCAGGTCGACAGTCGAGCTCTTTTCCATCCGTCCCCTTACCAGTGTCGGTAGAGCGCCCGATTGACGATAGGTTAATAGGTGTATCGATAAAAAAGGTTGTTAGGTGTATCGATCAATAGGTTGATAGGTGTATCGATACAATAGGTTGATAGGTGTATCGATCAATAGGCTGATAGGTGTATCGATACAATAGGTTGATAGGTGTATCGATCAATAGGTTGATAGGTGTATCGATACAAAAGGTTGTTAGGTGTATCGATCAATAGGTTGATATGTGTATCGATACAATAGGATGTTAGGTGTATCGATCAATAGGTTGATAGGTGTATCGATACAATAGGTTAATAGGTGTATCGATCAATAGGCTGATAGGTGTATCGATACAATAGGTTGATAGGTGTATCGATCAATAGGTTGATAGGTGTATCGATCAATAGGTTGATAGTTAAATCGATCAATAGGTTGATAGGTGCATCGATCAATAGGCTGATAGGTGTATCGATCAATAGGTTGATAGTTGTATTGATCAATAGGTTGATAGGTGTATCGATCAATAGGTTGATAGGTGTATCGATCAATAGGTTGATAGGTGTATCGATCAATTGGTTCATAGGTGTATCGATCAATAGGTTGATAGATGCATCAGCCAATTGGTTGATAGTTGTATCGATCAATAGGTTGATAGGTGTATCGATCAATAGGTTGATAGGTGTATCGATCAATAGGTTGATAGATGTATCGATCAATTGGTTGTTAGATGCATCGACCAATTGGTTGATAGGTTTATCGATCAATATGTTGATAGGGGTATTGATCAATTGGTTGATAGGTGTATCGATCAATATGTTGATAGGGGTATCGATCAATTGGTTGAAAGGTGTATCGATACAATATATTGATAGGTGTAACTTAACGATTCTTACGTTATAATTTTGTATGCTTTCCTTATCTCTACAGGGTGGTGCTCCATGCAGTTCTCAAAATGGCGCTAAAAAAGAATCAACAACTACAAGGTGTTCTATGTTTACTTAATCTACCTGCGCTAGTAGTTCAATGTTTGTTTAGTTTACTAAACATTACTGAGACTCCAGGGTTGATTTTGTATAACTTAGGCTGATTCTTTAACTGTTAGCCCGACAACCTTATTGAATGCATGTCCGCTGCAATATTTTTTTTTATAAACAATGATAAAAAAAATAAAAAAATAAACTGAGTTTAAAAAAGTTTGAAAAATAGCAAAGAGAAAAAAAGAACAAAATAGTTTTTCTCTTGAATTATTTCTGTCAAAGTTATATTTTAAAACATATTTTCTTTTTTTTTTAATTTAAGCTTTTTTTGAACATCTTCTGTAGGTCGGAATTTCTAAAATCAGGTCCTGATATTGATCTTCTGTTGATTGGAAAAACGGGGAATGGTAAAAGCGCTCTGGGGAACTCTTTACTTCAACAGAACGCATTTGAGAGTAAACCGTCAGCTAATTCTGTGACCAAAGATGTGACCTATGAGGTGACTGAGGTAAATGGGAGAAAGATCAAAGTAGTGGACAGTCCAGGTGTTGGGGACACTGACTGGGCTGATGATGAAACAACTAAATTTGTTACCGGTGCACTGACCGATGCTATTTCAATCAATCCACGAGGTTACAATGCTTTCCTCCTTGTTGTAAAATTTGGCGGAAGATTCACCAAAGAAGACCACGATACTATCGTATTTTTAAAGAAGGTTTTTGGCGAAAGTTTTGTTAAAAGATATTGCATTCTGGTTATGACATGCGGAGACCAGTTTGAAGATCAGCTTACAAGTGGTTTTTTGGAATGGTTGAATGAACAGACAGGTGTTTTGATTGATTTAATACGTGAATGCAATGACAGGATAATCCTGTTTGATAACAGAACCAAAGATGAGGGAAAAAAACAAAAACAATTATTTAAACTTTTTGAGATGGTCGACGGCTTGATCCTTGAAAATTCACGTTACACGAACGAACAGTTTGAGCTGGCTAGATCAGTAAGAGAAGCTTACATTATAACTTCTAATAAATCAATTATCTTTGAAGAAACAATGAATGAATGTAATATAATTTTACAAATTTTTAAACGAGTACAGGAACAAGTAAAAATAGACAACCACCCAACCATGTTGGAAGAACTTTTGGCAAGAGCTAACAGATTATATGAAGACGTTTTTAAGAAAGATAACAGGACTGGTGTCCTTAGTGATATACTTCTACACATTGAATCTCTCAGAATCTCTATAGGAAATGAGATCGAATTATGCCAGAGGATCTCAGAATATAAGAAATCAATTGATCGAGAGAGTGATGAAAAACACTTGAGACTTTGTGAGGAAATGAGCTTTAGGGTGGGAAGGGTCATGGAAGAGAGTAGTCGGCTGGACGAATTTAAAGAAGCAAAGATGGAAAGAGACAGCGAGAGTTTCAAAAAATCACAGGCTCAATGGGTGGAAGAAAAAAGAAAGTATCACGAAGAATTTCAAAAAATATTGGAACAAACTTATAAAATGGAAGAACAACACAAAGAGTTGAAAAAGAAGAAAAATAGAGATGTCTTCACTGCTATCAAGCACAAAGTTGCTAAAACATTTAGACATAAAACTAAAGATAAAAAAGATGATGAAGCATCTACGTCAGAAACAGATCTGTTTTACTAAGACAGTGGTTCTCAGACTTTTGCAACCCACTTAGAAACTTTTGCAACCCACTTAGAATAGTTTGCAACCCACTTAGAATCTTTTGCAACGCACTTAGAAACTTTTGCAACCCACTTAGAAACTTTTGCAACCCACTTAGAAACTTTTGCAACCCACTTACAAACCATTTCGTTTTTTTTGCGTAAATTAATAACCGAAAGAAATATACAATTAATGAAGTTTACTCAAATAACTAAGCAGCTTTAATATATTTAAACGACCACTTCAAATCCACTTGTGGATCGCGACCAATACTTTGAGAACAACTGTACTGAAAGGTAATTTCACTATAGATAACTTTGTCAGTTTTTAGGAATATCAATTTGTCTATGACAGTTATATCAATATATTTTATAACTCATAGCATGTAAAGAAAACTTTAACTTACTGATAAAAAAGGAGTGTGTTGTTGCCTATGGCAAACATCTTTCTTTCGTAGGATAATACTAATATGTTATTATTTTTGTATTAATATTACTGTATTTTCTTAATCAGGGTAACATGTGTAGCAGTGGTATATATATAGTTTGTGTATTTTTTGTTATTATTATTTGGTATAACATGATTGTATATAATACATTATAAAAATGAAATTATCCAAATTTATACGTAGTATTTTGTATTTAATTATAATTAAATATACAATGTTTAACCATAGTGTTACTTTTTAGTCCATTCGTTTATTTGATATGTTGTTAGGCATTATATAAATCCACTTGTTGTTTTTTTTTAATATTATTTCCCCAAATCACTGTATTGTACTAAATATATGTAAAAATAAATCTTTCCAACTTATACTTATAACTAATTGGAGATGTGATGTTATGTAGATATTAACTGATTAATCTTTATATCAATTCGTTTGTGCCCATTCCAGAGCACACATTGATATGTTGACGATAATTTTCATGGCAGGATGAAGAAATGTGAAAGCTGTGATGTTCAGAAAGCAAATAAATGTGCAGGGCATTATTATATATAGACTAGTGATGTCAATCTAATTATATTTTAAGTAATGAGGACACTGGAGGATGATAATTTCACTATATTTGAAGTAGTAGTTTAGCCTTCTGAGGAGATACGACAGATAGATAATAGATAAACAAGTATTTAGAACCTTTCATATCTTATTATTAGGTAAAGTAATACTAAAATATTTTTTGTGAAATCACACTTAATGCTCAATAATTAGAATATGTTTTCAACCGGATAAAGCAAAGCGTTAATTGAAGATATTTCTTTTAAATCATTAAAACACATATAGGCCTATTCTTCCATTACCTCCTTAACTACAACTGAAGTTGTTTTTTTGGATTTTCACAATAGCGTGCCAAATGTTTTATAAGCTGCATATTAATTTTTTTTAAAAATATGTTTGGTTATTCCTATTTATTTTTGACTAAAATATGTAATTCAGTTATGGGCAGTCTTACATATGCTCTTGTGTTGAAGATTGGACAAACATGAACATATAAAGTATGTAGATATGTAGGTATACGTTTTTTTCTGTGAGGTCTGCAATGATGCTTTCATCTTATCTATTACATTTTTCGATCTGTTAATAGAAGTTTAAGCAAATGTTGGTTCAATACAAGATGTTATAGACTGTGATGTTTGTTACTACTTACACTTTTGATGTATATAATCTGAAAAAGAAATGAATGTATAATTATTAACATTTTGAAATCATTGTTTTGTTTTTTTCTTCCCTAAATTTTGTTTCATTTTTGTTAAGAGAATAGAAAAATATAAGATACTATATTATTTGAAACCTGCTGAATTTTAATATAAAAAATAATTCGTTGGGGGGGGGGGAAGCGAAAGAACACAACAGATGGCGCCCATCTTCAACTGAACTGCAAAAATGTTTTCGCTTTTTCAGGGACTGAACCCTGTAACCTTTACTTGAGAGTGGAGTTCACTATTGTCATTGCTAAACATCTGGTTTTCAAATCATGCTATATTTTCCTATGTAAATACTATTTCATAGAAAACAGAAATCAACCAGCATTAAAAGCTCAAACGTTAACCTGGGGCACTGGTAGGTAGACTCGTTTCAGGCTCGTTTGTCAAAAGTTCGATAAGGTTCGATCGGAAGCAATATCAATAACCTATATGATTCTAAATGGCTAGGAATCTTCCGCAGCCCATGTTTCTGTTGGGGATGTGAAAATATGCCTACAAAAGGCTATGTGGTTCTTAATGGCTGAGAATTTATCGTATTCCGGGTTGATGTATGGGATAAATGAAAGGACCCCCACAAAAAAATGTCCCAGCAGTTGCCTACAGTAGAGCTCCGCAACCTTTTTTCAGCCTGCGGCACACTTGAGTTGTTACAGAGATTCGGCGACACACTTAAGAAAATGTAAATGCATTAATTAAAAAAAAAAAACATGTGAAAATTACTTGGTTAATTTAATTTTAGTGTGAATTTTTATTGGGAAGAGATAATGTTGTGGTATTTTGGCTTAATTATTCATCGTTAACCAAACAGCATGCATAACAAGTAATACTAGTAGCAAAATAGTTATACCGTAACAAGCATGCAGTTTCTAACGAATTTTTAAGCTTCATAAACGCTTTAAGTATTGCATCTTTTTTAAACGGTATGTTTCGTTAACATTGATAAGATTTGCATGGAATGATTGCTTTATTACGGACTATGTTATCTCCAAAATTACATACCATACCGTGCAAATTTTATGAATTATACACTGCATTTGAAATATATATGTCTTACTTAAAACAATAAAACTATTATATTATATTATATTATTATATTATTGAGTTTTACTTCTTTGGCATTTATTTAAATCTATTTTATGGCATACTTTAAGAAATTACTTTAAATATTTTGCAAAATATTCTGTGTCCAATATTTTATTCATCAATTTTTTTCAGAATTTACAATTATTAATTGTGCTCTATAGCATTCTGTCTGTATGACTATCTTAATGGTAAACTAATTTTTTTTTTAAAGTATAATAATGTACATATTTTTATCAGAGTATTCTAGAATATGATTTTGTATATAGGGTGGATTTAATAGATATCATCTCATGGATAGAAGTATTGATCTGAATATTTCTTAGCACTGATTTGATTATTAAGCTTTAAATGGCTACAAGGGAATAAAAACCCAGCCCATTGGGCCTTACATGCTCTACAGGCAATATGTTAGCTATGTAAATATATACAATAATTTTAATCTTTATGTTGACTCAGATAACAGATAACACATTTTTTTTTCTTTATAAGTGGAGTATTCATAACTAATTCAACATAGGTAGTGCAAGCTGCACAGCTGCCAACGCCATGATTCGATTAAAAACAAACAAACTGTTTCTAGCTTAAAAAGGAAAACCTTATAGCTAATAGATAATGTCAACTTCGAAGCTGTTTGTTGGAAAACATGTAGGTAAAGCAGAATATAAAGAGTAATCATTTCAGCAAGATTACCAGGGAGTATATAAAAGTTGAAAAATTACATATCTGTTGGCACGATGTTCATCTTGTAACTTCATCACAGCGTTGTTATACAGCAGGTAAAGAAACAATTTTTATGATCCTCTGATGAAATACGTCAGAAGAACAACCGTAATACTATTTTTCTAAACATATTTAAAATAATTAGTCATTTTTGTAATGTCAGTAATTCAATATTCTTCTTACGACCTGTTATATATTATATAGATAGGGATATATGTTTTCTAAATTGATATATACAATTAAATATATCAGTGAATAAGTTATTACAATAATTAAATATACAGGCCTGTCTTATCTTTATATTTGTGAACGTTTGGTTGTGCGGTAAAGCGTTTGAATGTCGACCTGTAGGTACCTGGTTCGTTCTCCAGTGAGGACCAAGGACTTTTTTGAGGTCTTGGGTTAGGGATATATCTCCCGTTGTGCCTCCATGGCCATTGTATTATCGGTGGGGATGAAAGAAGGGCACCATAAAAACAGTCCCGTCAGTGATTCATATCATCTAAAAGATTTCATCTCAACCTTACAGGGACTTCACATATTTTTATATCTATTTCTATCATTTCGATATTGTACGTTGTATTTTCTATCTATCTAACTATCTATTATCTGTCTTCTATCTATCTACCAATCTATTTATCTATGTATCCTATCTATTTATCTATCTATCTAAATCTATCTATCATATATCTATCTATATGTAGGTCTATATTTCTATCATCTCTATCAGTCTTTCTCTCTATTTATATATCTCAGACTGACATATATATATTATCTTTTTTTTTTATTTGCTAAACAATAAAAATAAAACGGATGGCCGAGTGTTGTTGATATTCGACTGTCAACCTGAAAGTGTTGGGTTCAATCCTCGGTGATAAACATGATAATTTTTACACGTGTAGTGTGTTTCAAAGTCGCCCCACAAGTCCACCTAACTTTAAATGGGTACCTGACTTTAAGTTGGGGAATAAAGGCGGCTGGGCGCTGTGCTAACCACACAATCCCTTCATATGCCGAGGATATAGAAACAGATGAATCTACACTTTATCTGCCCCGGTGGCCCGTTAGAGCTAAGGAAACTTTATTTTACTTTTTTATTAATAAAAGTTATTAGTGTCTTTCTCTATTTTTCTCTTCCTTTTCATTCTATCCCTCTGTTTCTTTTCGGTTTTGCCTTTATTAGCCTTGTCAGTTAGCCAAACACATAGATTCAGAAAGCAGCAATGGCCCCTTCAATGAGGAAATGTGTTCCATTGTAATTGAGTTAATAAAGTTATTGCCTGCCCGCTTTAAAAAAATTATCTCAATAACAAAATATGGAAAAAAAATCATGTTTTCAGACTGATCGTTTTTTTTTCATGATTTTTATTACTAATGTTTAAGTTTTACGAGTTTAAAACTGGAATACTAATGTATTAATTCTTTACTGTCAATTTAACGCAGAACCCACACCGCTATTATTCATAAGGATTCCCGGATAGAAGTTAAAAAACAAGCAATTAAGCCTGTTCCATTCTGGACACAGGACGTGTTAGCGCATTTTCGTGTTATGTATCAGTACGTTTGTCAGCTTTCAGTAAATATTTGTAAATTTTGCAAATGTTTATAAATTCAATTGTGTAATGCATATATCTGTAAAAAAAAATTATAAAGACGTTTCTTTATATTTGAAAAAAAATTATTGTCTCTTAAATCTAACTACAAGTGGTTTGTGGTTACTGAAATAGGACTCATAATTGAAAACATTCTAAATTATAGTCATTTAATCGTCCGAAAACTCCGTCAACTGTTGCATAGCTCTGATACTTTCAATTAAACTCAGAACACAAGCTTACTATTTCATTTGATGAGTTTCTTAATAAATCCTGGTGAAACTACGTGCTGCAGTATTTCGCACCAAATGAATGGGTTATTGAACGTACAAGGTGTATATATAATATATAAGCCCCTTAGGAGCCCTGAAGCCCGGCCCTCAGAGGTCCTATCGCAAAATGAACTTTTGATGTACACATGGCAGGCCAAGACCTACAAAATGATATATACATCATGGGTCTAGGACTTATAGTTGTTGAGATATAGGCGCTCCTTTATTAATAAAGCTTATATAGTAAAAAACGGTACTAAGCCCCCTTTTACGGCCCTCAGAGGTCAGATCGCGAAATGAACTTTTGCTGCACACATGGCAGGCCAAGACCTACAAAATGATATACATCATGGGTCTAGGACTTATGGTTGTTGAGATCTAGGGTGATGACAGACAGACAGACAAAACGGGGACAATAGAGCATTTTTTTCGAAAATGCTCTAACAAAATCAAGAGATGAAAGCCACTATCCCACAGGCAATCGACTTCTTTTTTAGTCTTTTTGTTCCACTCACTGGTCTCATTCGTATTAATCTCTGATATCCACTCCCTCAATCCGATGTGTTCAGCACGTTGAATTATTAAAGGTTGTCATGCAATTAAACATGACAGAAATTTAAATAAGATTCACTTCAGACGGTACGGATCAATATCACAAAATCAATAAAGGAATACAATTTTTTTTTATTTTTATTTTCTTCAGTCGTTTTATTATTTTACATGCATCGTCAGCAATAAGAAAATTATTTCACGACATTACAATCATATTGTCTCATAGTATTATAGTATTATACAGGTACAAACATGAATATAAAACATAAGACATTCTCCTCCACATACTAAAAAAATATTAACCAATAACTAGTCATGTCGAAAAAAAAATTAGCATTCATAGACCCTATTTATTTTTTTAAAAACTTGTTCCAAAATTTTGATACATTTGATCTAATTTTGTCTTTCGGTTTTTGAGTGAAATTTACGGAATGAACAGACTCTGTGCTGTCTTTTACTGAAGTTGAGTCTGCACTGCCGTCTTGTATGTCGAACTCAATCAGTTTTTTTTTAGATTTAATTTCTGAACCCAATTCTATTACAAGAGACCTGACATTCTTATTAGAAGACGGTGTATCAGCCAAACATTGGTCTAATTCTCCTTCTAAAGTCTGCATTCCTATTAACTTTTCTTTAGCACCACAGTTTGATTTCGATTCCAGTCTTCGCAATTTTGGTTGATTTCATTTTTAATTACAATATTTAAATTTTTCTGCTCAAAAAATCATCTTTTGAAAATGTTTTCGGTAGTTTATCTCTCAAGAAAAAAAAGTTTTTCCACCTGGAATTGCCGCATCTTCTCATCTTGAGTTTTGTTGTTAAAAATCATGCACCTGTAAATGCATTCCTCGAATAGCTTCTTAATTTCACCTTCTTGTTCCTTACACCAGTCGTCAAAACTTATAGGCGAGTCCTGGCCTCCCTGGTCATCATCAAACGCATCCCCGTGAGTAAAGACACATATATCACAGTCGGATATGATTTTCTCACCTAGCAAACCTTTAAGCAACTTTATCGTCAGAATTTCTTGTTTAGTGAAGCGTGATCCGTACTTCAAAACTATCAGTAGTGCCGTGAAATTTTAATCACAGATCTGTAGCGCTTTTTTGAAAGACTCTGTAGCGGATTTCATAATGTCGTCATTTGAACTGTTAGTGTCAATCCCTGGTCCGTCGATTACACCGATTCTGACCCCATTAACCTTCCTGGATTTGTAAACCCAGTAAATTCAATGGAAGTCGTGCTGCTGGTTGTTTCGAACCACGACTCTCCAAGAATTGAGTTCCCTGTAGCGCTCTTACCGTTACCACTACATCCGATGAGAAGGAAATTTTCAACCTTTAAAAGTAATGCATATATATTTTTAATATATATATATATATATATATATATATATATATATATATATATATATATATATACTATGCACCTATATAATTATATTTGTTCTTTTAATAAACAATATAGGCGATTTGCTAGGGGCTTACACCAGCCTCTCCCCCCCATTGAGGCTTCATCGCGTTGAATTCCTGAATTAATTATTACCAAAGATTGTGCTTTCAGGGCCACGACAAGAATTTTTGCCTACGGTCCCTAACTAGATCTGAAATTTACCTAAGGATCTGTGTATATCTGTCTATCTATCTATCTATCTATCTATCTATCTATCTATCTATCTATCTATCTATCTATCTATCTATCTATCTATCTATCTATCTATCTATCTATCTATCTATCTATCTATCTATCTATCTATCTATCTATCTATCTATCTAAAAAAGTATTTATCTATTTATCTTTTTATCTATCTATCTGTCTGTCTGTCAATCTATCTATTTATTAATTTATCTATCACACAAACACACACACACACATATATATATATATATATATGTGTGTGTGTGTGTATGTGTCTACCCAGAAAGAAAGTAACATGGATATTTTTAACGCCTGCCAGGATATCTGGACATGATGAAATTTTAAAATCAATATACATAATTCACGTCTTAAAATAAAGTTATGAAGTTTATGAAAACATTTACCGGTTGTCAAGTCAGTAGTGCATCGCTAGGTCGTCTAAATAAAGGTATTTATTTATAGTTTACTGCTGCAAATGAATACTTACATGTAGATATTTTAAGACCTTTCCTGCAGTTTCTATCCATTTACAACGAATTGTCAGGTATTCGTCTGTTTTTCCTTTGGGTTCGACTTTATGTTTCTCCTTATGTATCATTTCTAACACATGTTAATATTCTAGCAATAGACATCGAACACGTTTCTTAATTGAAAGCGGTAACACGTTCGTCCAATCAGATGCATCGTCTTTGTTCAACTTTTCAAATGTTTCAATTATTTCATTATTATTAGTTTTTTCATTAGGGAAAGTCTCGGACAGATTTTCTGAAGAAGGAATTACTTTTTTGTCTGATGGCGGGCCAGTTCCACATGACATGTTTTCTCCTGTCACAATGTCATGTTTAGTCTGCTGTTTATCGACGCTTAGTTCGTCCTCGTGCCATCCAGAACAGCTCCTGGCTGTTTGTTCATGTGTAAATCAACTTCAAGAGATCCCTCTGAATAATCGATTAAGTTGAGATGTTCATTGTCTATGATGCAGTCTGCCAATAGAGATTGATCTATTTCACATAGCTCCTGTTTAGTTCCATTCAGATCATCTGGTAATGTACTTATACTGTTTTCTCATTCCTCCTGTTTAGTTCCATTCAGATCATCTGGTAATGTACTTACTGTTTTCACATTCCTCCTGTTTAGTGCCACTCAGATCATCTGGTAATGTACTTGTAATGTTGATCTGCTTGGATGAATCTGAAGATATTTCAAGCCTATTCCTAACATCTGTATTGCTGCTATCAATAATGGGAATATGTTCTTGAAAATTTCCCTCTATGTCGTCATAATTGTTTTTACCTTCCTCTCTTTTGTTTTGAACGTTTTCAGACAAGTTACAACTTAAATGTGAATACACTAAACTTGTTTCAAGACAGAGTACATAATGCTTCATTAAACTGATTTGTTCAGAGGGAACCATTTTCTGTTCTTGGGATAATATGCACTTATTGAGCCGCTTAATTCGTTTTTTTTTCCAATTGTCTAATTTTTTCAATCGATGCATATGTTTCTTTCATGATTTGCGTTGTAATCATACTGTAATTTTTCTCTTCCATTTTTATTCACTTACTCTTTTTTAATTAGAACTAATATGATGGTGTTTCATTCTAACATTGTGACTTTCTCCTGTAAATAAATTGAAGCAAATTAATAGTTTAACAACAATAACACAAAAAGTACAGCATAACAATTATTTTAAAGTCAATATGTGTCATCCAATGCAGCTGACGTAAAGAACTCAACTGTCTTCAAACAAGGAAACGCCCGACTAACGCTAACCTCTTCATCTAGTCTGGATAACTTGAAACCTTTTCACCAGAACCTAAAAAGAAAATCCAGAGCAGTTTCCTGGACTAGATACCCGGAATCACCCATTTTGACAGAAGCAGGGCATTGTACACATCATTCATCCTTACCCAATAATAATATTGTATACGTTTTTATAAACATAGAGACAATGGGAACTATATATTCTTAACATCAATAACATTTCTCAGACTCACAACACAGCAGACAAATATTTACTGGATAAAAATTAATACAATTGTTTCAGTTAGTCTAGTTCAAATATTGTAAACATTGTAGTCGGGCTGTATATGCTGTAAAAATAACCCGAACATTGTTGCTCTATTTTGAATTCTGACGTTGAAAATGCAGACCAGTGTAAAAGAATACTACTAAAAAAAATTAGCTACAGCTGCATTTGTGTTTTTGTAACGTTATTCAGACAGCCGGTAAAAACAATTATATTTCCTTCTAAAGAAATGAAATATTCAAATGTAACAAACTTACCCGCATGGTTGAAAATATCAATTATAATTAAGAACAACAAATGTCACAGGCAAGCTCTGCATTCCATAACATTATAAATGAAGTCATGCGACAAGACTATGACCTACCAGCGATTCTATCACAACTATACACAAACTGCAGGTAGATTTGAAGGGAATATTTTAGGCTCTCTGTCAAGTACCATAACTCTAGTTTTTTTTTCTTGCACAAGTGTAAAAGAGGATATGTTTAGTATATCAGTTTTATAGCTATTTACACTATAAATACATGAAGTGTCTGAGTATTTATATTTCTCTTTCGTTAAGTGTCTTCTTCTGTGTTTATCAAACCATCGTTCTACACAGTTAGTTATTCTTCTATACCTGTAACAGTTAATGTATCAGTCGATTAGTAGATGGGTCAGTCTGAATGCCCATTTATCTGATACCAGCAGTTGAACCCGGCGAGGTGGTTAAGAGTATAACTATTATAAGTAAATATAAATATATATATATATATATATATATATATATATATATATATATATATATATATATATAAATATATGATTGTAACGTAAAGAAACACAGAAAAAACAAAGAATAATAATATAATTATATTCCCTGTCTCCCTACCTCTCTGTCTCCCTTCCTCTCTGTCTCCCTACCTCTCTGTCTCCCTTCCTCTCTGTCTCCCTCTCTGTCTCCCTCCCTCTCTGTCTCCCTCCCTCTCTGTCTCCCTCCCTCTCTGTCTTCCTCCATCTCTGTCTCCCTCCCTCTCTGTCTCCCTCCCTCTCTGTCTCCCTCCCTCTATGTCTCCCTCCCTCTCTGTCTCCCTCTCTCTCTGTCTCCCTACCTCTCTGTCTCCCTCCCTCTCTGTCCCCGTACCTCTCTGTCTCCCTCCCTCTCTGTCTCCCTTCCTCTCTGTCTCCCTCTCTGTCTCCCTCCCTCTCTGTCTCCCTACCTCACTGTCTCCCTACCTCTCTGTCTCCCTCCCTCTCTCTCTCTCTCTCCCTCTCTGTCTCCACCCCTCTTTATAATTTAATCTATATTGTTTTAAAAATAAGTTTTGCTATTGTTTTGCAGGTTGCAGTTTGTAAGACATAATTCACTAGGTTGCATGAGCTAGAGTGATGTTTAGTCAGGCCTACTTTTTAAAAATATTATACATTAAAATTACAGTAAAACACTTCTTATTCTGGAGTGTAGCAGTAAGGTTTAGTATAGGAGTAAATCAATATCTGTACGTTTTAATTATACACAGTAATGGTTATCACTTTTTATGGAGTTTCATTCTATTTACTTCCTTCATGTTATGTAGACATATCATAACACAGAAACAGTGTGTTGTCGTGCCATATAACACAGAAACAGTTTATTGTCGTGCAAGGTATTCTCGGAAGACGTGCTGAGATAAACCATATAAAAGCAACACCTAGTGTGCTGCATATCTTTCATATATCCACATAATGTTAGCTTAACTATTTTTAAACATCCTGCTTCCAATTGCAATTAACAGGACTAAGAACTAAGCCAAAACAAGGTGAACACGAATCTACCTCATAATTCTTCTTGAAATATATAAATCAATAATATAAAACACTTATCTTAACCGAAATATCTTACATCATTTTATACTACAGAATTAAAGAAATCCTACAGCGTGCTTATTATGATTAATAAATATAACTACATGCATTCTTTCATCTATTTAAAACGAATGGTCAGGTATTCGACTGTTTCTCTATTGGGTTTGAGTTTATATTTATCCTTATGTATTATTTCAAACACAAGTTGATATTCTAACACTAGACATCGAACGCAATTTTCTGCGATCTGAAGTTTTATTAGACAACAAGCCTTCATTCAATGACTTATTTTCTATAGTCATTTTAGCTGACATGCCAACTTTGCTTTGTCCTCTTTGGAATCTTTAAGAACATTTAAGTGGTCTCATGTCTTAATTATAATAAAAAGGTGGAAAAGAATAAAAAAGAATTAGAAAAATTGATTACAATTGAAACTACAATACAAGGACACCCACAACGAGGCGTTTGTATCTTCATTAGGGTGGAGTGAAAGAAAAAAATTAATTTTTATTCTAATAGTTCAAAATGGTTGCCAAATGGTCTAAGTAGTTATGGACTAAAATATCTTTTATGTAGTGAAACGTTTACCGGTGCCCCAAAGGCCTTCAAATTTTAAATGATACAAACTTTAAAACATTATAACAATTTTAAATGAAATCAACATCTCAATAGTGATATTCGTAATGTTAATGTGCAAATATGAACTGCTGAACTAAATTATGTTTACGAATGGACAATTTAACCATTTACACTAAGTCAGGATCTTCGATTTTTATTAAGGCAGGAGATAAATAACGTGACCGGAAGATGGTCTTCCATAAGTGCCTTTGCACGACGGTTTTGTTTTAATGTCAAACCTAACAGGGCCATAAACCCTCACAATATAAGTTGAAAGTTCTTGTAGCTCAAATGACTGAGACATCGTTACAATATACAAACAGAGTATCCTGTTCGCCTTCGTCAACCAGCGTGCATGAGACAATTTGCCAGGATCGCGGCAGAAAGATTATTGGAGCAGTTGCCTCTAATTACAGTTTGAAAGAATTCCAGATGTGCTTTATCTGTGCTTAAATCAACGCACACAATTTCCGCAATTGTTTGCAAAATTGGGTGGCTTCATGTCCAGCGAACATTACAGTGACAAATGTTTTAGTTTATCCATAGTTTTTTTTTTTTTAAATAAACTCAATTTATTGCCAAATATGTCCGAATCCCAACCCTAATTTTAAGCCTCCCCCCCTGACCGCCATATTGTTCTCACGGCCCCACACTTTACTCGCCCTACCCCCCCCCTACCCCAAGTTAAAAGGTATCCCTTACAAGAGCGATTTATTTATATTTCTCCAAGTAATATTTATCAGTTATTTTCTTGAAATTGTAAAAAAAAAATAACGATTACTTCATCAACGGAAATTTTAATTGTGCCTTTAATAAGTAAATGTTTATTTATAGATACACGTTCAAGCATTTATACACTACAAAATAAAAAAAAAATAACCTATTCTCTTTAAAAATAAAATGTCCGTGTATTTAACTACCTAGCACAGCTTGTGTCGAAGATAAGACCAGGAAGGTTTTTAGCTGGTGGTATCTACACATTTTATAAAGACGAAAAACGGCCAAGCCGTTTATGTGCAGTGGAATAAAGAAGTGAACAAACTATGAAGCCTTCCTTTATCAATGAAAAGTAAGAATAGTTTTATGATTTTACACTTCCATTACTTCTATATTTTATAGTTAGTGTTTATACACTAATCGGTTTTTGTCATCAACAGATGATGGATTGACGAAGTTGAAACAAACTTTAAACTTTATAAAAATACATATTCATCTCTCTCTCCCACTCTCTGTCTCTCTCTCTGTCTCTCTGTCTCTGTCTCTCTCTCTCTCTCTCTCTCTCTCTCTATATATATATATATATATATATATATATCTTTTTCTCGTGAGAGTGTATGTGACTTATCTGTCTAGCAATCTTTCTACTTCAGTCAATCTATTATTCATACAGATCTATATAATTTCTATGTGCTGCTTCAGAAATATACTGTTATAGGAGAAATAATTGTGTGCTTGTATTTTGGGAGAAAAAGATAATTCATAGAATATTAATACATTTTATGAACTAATTTAGCATCAGCCGATTTTTATTTCTGATAAACGAATTTTCTCATTTAGATTTGTAAATAATTCAAGGGTTGCAAAGATAAGACTGAGCAGCGCACGAGAAGACCAAAAATGATTTCAAAAAGGTGAATTCTTTTTTTAGTCAAACATAGCTTTGCAAATTTATCTAATTATCATGTAATATTTTTTTTTTGATAACTATGCAATTGTTTATCTCTGTCTTTTGTCTTTTATAGCGTCTCTATGATCGGCTAAGTGATTCAATAAAAATAAATAAATAATTTGATAACAAATAGTGCTAATCTGGGCTGTTTGTGTGTATCTATGTATGTATCCATATATCCGTCAATCTTAAGTACCAGTATATGACAACATATGGAGATAAACAGTTGGCTTGGAACCAGCAGGGGTATAGAATGAGAGTTTCAATATGTGCCTTTTACTTTAGGTATTACATATCTATTAAACTTAACTAACTTTGTTATATTGAGTAAATTTACGTTTTTCTTTAATGAAGCTGTATTCCATAGGTCAGCATACGCCAAATCCGGTCCTGATATCGACCTCTTTATGATCGGCAAAACCGGCAATGGTAAAAGTGCTCTTGGGAATTCTTTACTTCAACAGAATGCATTTGAGAGCAGACCGTCATTAGCTTCTGTGACCAAGGAAGTGGAATATGAGGTGACGGAGTTTAATGGAAGGAGGATTAAGGTCGTCGACGGCCCTGGTGTTGGGGACACGGACTGTGCAGACGATAAAAGGGACGAATTCATAGCCGATGCCTTGGCTAATGCTATCGCAATGAACCCCACGGGATATCACGCCTTTCTGCTCGTCGTTAAATTTGGCGGGAGATTTACCAAAGAAGACATACAGACAGTTGCCTTTTTGAAGAAGATTTTCGGAGGAAAATTTGTTCAAAGATTTTGTATTTTAGTTATGACGTGCGGAGATCAATTTGAAGACCAGGTTGACGTCCCTTTCCAGGAATGGCTGAAATCAGAAAAAGGTGTTCTAGTTGATCTTGTACATGAGTGCGATAATCGGATAATTCTGTGATAACCGAACGAAACTCCAGGAAAAGAAACAAAAGCAGTTAATTGACCTAATTGATATGGTCGACAGCTTAATACTGGAAAATTCTAAGTACACCAATGAACAGTTTGAATTGGCCAGATCTGAGAGGGATGCTTTTATTGTAACCTCCCAAAAAGATTTTATTATTGAAGAAGCGATGAGTGAAGCTAATATAATTTTGCAGCTTTTCATGCGAGCACAGGATCAATTACAAAATGACAACGATACAACCTGGCTAGAAGAATTATGGAGCAGAGCCAATGAATTACATGAAGAGGTTTTCAAAAAAGACAATAAAACGTATGTCCTCAATGAAATGCTCTCACACATCAACTCCATTAGAAGTTCCATTGGCGATGAAATCAAATTATGTCATCGAATGACAGAATATAAAGCTAAACTGAAACTAGAGAGTGAAGAAAAGATATTTCAACTTAACGTGGAAATGAATAACAGGATAGGGATGGTCATGGATGAAAGTAGAAGGCTGGAAGAATTTAAAGATGCAAAGATGGAGAGCGACATGGCGAGGATCAAAGAATCAGAGTTACAATTGTCAGAGGAGAAACAAAGGTTAGAAGTGGAGTTTCAAAAAATAAGAGAAACGGCTGGTCAAATAGAAGAACAGCATAAAAATCTGAAAAAGAAAAAAGACAGAGGAGTCTTCACTTCTATTAAGCACAAAGTTGCTAAAATGTTTCAAAATAAAAAATAAAGACATGAAAGACTAAGGGGCATCTGCACCACAGACCTATTATTTGTTGGGATTGGTGTGTTCAACTTGACGATACATTAGCTTACCAGAGACAAGGGCGTAATTTAAGTATATAACTTGTCGTCAGTTATGTCCCCTAGTTAAAATGTATGCTGCCCAACAGTAGCGTAAGAAGGGTAGTTCGTGTTGTTGCCAACGCAGAGGGCGCCGAAAGTTCGCTGTTAAATGTTTCTGTACTTTTCATATTAGAAAGAAGGCGCCAAAAATGTAACTGGCACAGGGCGCCATAATTCTTTCTACGGCCCTGTTGTCTGGAAGTGGGCGACACATAACTTAATTTAATTTCAATTTCTTTGACTTTTTAAAAAAAATAGCCGACTGTATTTGTAACAATTTTTTTACTATTATATATTTATTTAAATCAAGATTATTACAATTATATTTAAATTCTACAATTAATTTTTCAAAATCAGCCTTATGGCATTGTTTTTCAGTGACTTATATTTCCCATTGGGCGTCATATTTTATTTGCGTAAGAAAGTCTTGACAAAATTCTAGTCTGCTCTTCTGGTTGCCACAAAAGGCACCAAAAACATTTTTTTCATAGCCGCCAAAGCTTTTTAGTGTGTGAAGTCACTGGAAGAATGAGATGACATCTTTTAGATCCTATAAACCCCTAATATGGTGGCCTTCTTTCATCTCCACCATAGCGATGGTCATGGCGGCACCACGGAAGACAGCGGGAACTTTAGCCATGACCTGAGTATAAATTGGACCTCACTGGAGATCGAACCAGTTGGTCTTCACTAGAGATCGAACCAGTTGGCCCTCACTGGACATCGAACCAGTTGGTCCTCACTGGACATCGAACCAGTTGGTCCTCACTGGACATCGAACCAGTTGGTCCTCACTGGACATCGAACCAGTTGGTCCTCACAGGACATCGAACCAGGTACCTTCAGGTCGACAGTCGAGCGCTTTACCACACGACCAGTAGCTGAGATTGGATTCATTGTAATTTTATATTTCATTTTGTTCATTCTAACTGTTGTAATACGTCCAATGTATCGTCAGATCTTTTTTTTTTATTATTTTCAATCTTTTCATGACATGTTGTACTTTATTTAATAATATTTTTACAAGAGCCGCTGTATTATATTCAATATACCCCAGACAGTGTTGAAATGTGTTCATTATATCCATGATTTGTTATATTATATTCAGATATTTGTTCACACACTCGTTGTTGTGTATTAAATCTTGTACGTAATGTTCAGATCAACATATCTATAATACATACACCTATATTTAACTTGTGTATGCATATAACAAAGAAAATGCTGTTTAAATTCTAAACCTGAACTGCAACCCAAATAATGTTAACAGTGCAATAGATAATATATTTTTTTCTTCTAAATATTCAAGGTCATAGTAAAGCGATATACCGTATTAGCCAATCCATGACGTTGCGTCATCTGTCAGTCTATTTATTCGTTTATTTTATGTTTCTAACTTTCTCTATTATATATATATATATTATAAATCTATTTAAGTTAAGATATCTCTGCATATCTAAACATATCTTTATAAAATCTATATTTATCCCTCTTTCTGTAAGACATTACTTCATATTACCTAAATCTAAACCTAAACATGTTTGTTTTGGATGACTATACATATTTCACTCGACCCAAGCCATTTCTCTGTACCGCAGGTAAAGAGTGTTATCGTAGAGTATTGATTTCTCTGACACTCTGATAACCTTTCAATTGTATACTCGACTTAAACTCTTAACGTGCCTAAAAAAATCAATTCCACAAACGGCAATACCAAAGATATAAAAACGATTCACTCTGAATGTTTTATTACTAAATAGACCAACAGATTACTTGATATTTCTAAACATTCCAAATCTTTGTAGATGTATGTAAACTGTGTAACAATGTGACAATAATGTGTGAATAGTATTTATATGAGAATGCAACTGCTGAAAACAATATAAATAATTTGAAAAAGAATTGCATATTATTTGCGAAAAAAAAAAAAAATCAATAAAAATGTTCATGCCAGTACCTTGATTAAACCAGGAAGTAAATTTTCAAACATTAGTCTTTCTATATATTTAGTTATTAAGGAATTATAATAAAAAGGTAAGTAAATAGAATTCTCAAATATATATTAATTAGAATGATACTTTTGAATTGGTTAAGAAAAATGCATCGTATTAAAAGCATCCAAAATATATTTATGGTCCCCAGCAATAAAATTAACTCACAAAAGTCTGCACATCATTTATATGTAAAATTATGTTTACCTATTTATGTACAGCTGTAAAAGTTTGCCAGAATCAAAGGATTTTATTTTTGTAGGACATGCCTGTAAGAATCGCCCTGTTTAAACTACGAGCTTAAATTACTAGTAATTATTTTTTGTTATAAATATATAAACCTAGTTATGAGAAAATACACAATCAATTTAATTGGCTCGATGTGGCAAACCAGAAATATAAAACATATGTCAAAGGAGATCATTTCTATTTTTAAATAATATTTGATGGTGTCAAAAATGTTTTCCCTGGTTAAGGATTATGTTTTTGGTGATTCCCCGGAACACAACATTAAGCAACAATAATGTTAAATAAGTTAAGATGTAAATACGTATTTATTGATTTGTTTACTTTTATACGATCAAACAGTATTGAAATAGTAATATAAGAACAACATTTTATGTTTAATTAAAAAACAAAAATATGCATTCTTCGAAGAAAAAAGATGACAGAGGACTCAACAGTGACAATGGAAGTGGAACCAGAGAACCTTTCATTCAAGCAAAAACTGAGGAACATGGAAACATTATCCAGACAAATGTCCTTTAGTTCACCTAAACAAGTTAATAAGCCAGTGTTAAGAAGAAGATCTACGTTGCAAGCGCAATCATTTCAAAAAAGAGTTTCTGTGCTGCCAATTCAATCAGACGTCAAAAGATGTTCACTACCAGTAACATTTGTCACATCTGAGGTAGAAACAATGTCTGGACAATCTGCTGCGTCTGAGTTAGACACAATGTCTGGACAACCTGCTACGTCTGAGTTAAAAACAATGTCTGGACAACCTGCTACGTCTGAGTTAAAAACAATGTCTGGACAACCTGCTATGTCTGAGGTAGACACAATGTCTGGACAACCTGCTACGTCTGAGTTAAAAACAATGTCTGGACAACCTGCTACGTCTGTGTTAAAAACAATGTCTGGAAAACCTGCTACGTCTGAGTTAAAAACAATGTCTGGACAACCTGCTACGTCTGAGTTAAAAACAATGTCTGGACAACCTGCTACGTTTCTGTGCTACCAACTTCTTCTGAGGTTGAAACATGTCCTGTGTTACCACCTCCACCTGACGTAAAGACACAAATTAGGCTACCACGTTTATGTGATATAAATACTGTTTCTGATCCTTCAATCCAATCAAAGCTTGAAAGTGTATATCTGCTTCCAGCCCCTTCTGTTGAAACAAATAAAAGTAGTCCATCCGTCCCTACCACAAGCAGTAACTACCTGAATGCATGTATTAGCGGGCTGCCATCAATCAGTGATCCAAGACCTGTAAATACAGTGACTCCTTTAATAGATGTAAGGGACACAGAAGAACTTCAATGTAAGTTACCATCAACGAGTTTGACTCCTAAGGATAAGTTATCACTTTATACCGGTAGCCGTGAGAACAAGGTAAACATGTCAAAAAAATATATCCATAAAAGTTCAGTTAAAAACATAATATATCATTTAGTTTTTATATAATTCTAGCAGTTAGTGAAAAGGAATTTAAAATTTCTAATGTTTTAGGAAAACAATTTTAATGCTCAATTTTATGCCATGTAAATTTTTTAAGAGCATTAGAGAAATTAGATGAACATAATTTATCCGTTTAATTTAATTTTTTTTCCAGAAAGAACAATTTCAACGATCACAGACTAAAGATAAGGACAAATTAAATGATTCAAAGTACATGTATGATTTAAAAAAAAATATTTTTAGCTACGTTATTTGTCAGTGTTAAAAAGCTGAGACTATAAAGTAAGAAAATGACATTTAAGCATAACTTTATATATTTTTAGTCATTAAGACAGATTCGTTCTTAAAGAGGCTGCTGTTTATGGTCTCTACTTTTACTTTTATACCCGTTGTCTAAGTTTTCAAACACAACATAACAGTTTGAAATTGAAAAATGAAGGGAGGGGGGGCCCAGAAGAGGTTCTGTTGTAAATAAATATCTGGGCCACAGATGTACTAGCAATGACCCTGCAAAGGCTTTTATGGGCCTCAAAATATTCCCTTTCTCAAGACCCGTAATCTAGCTAGCGTTGGGCCCTATAAATCTAACTATACATGGGCCCTAAATAAAGCTAGCTTTGAGCCGCTAAATGTAGATAGCCTTGGGCCCCTAAATATAGATAGTTTTTGGCCCCTAAATAAATCTAGCTTTGAGCCCCTAAATGTAACTTGCTTTATTCCCCCAAATGTAAATGGAATTGGGCCCATCTAAAACTTAAAGTACGGTTCTAAATAATCGCATACAAACATAATATGAGTAAAATAAATTTTTACTTACAGTTTTAGTTTACCTAATTATTTGTCGATTTCAATGTTCAACGTGAATATATATTCTTCATATCTTTGGTCAAGTTTTATTATTAATCATTACTCTTTAATAAAGATAATAAACCAACTTTGACTAAGATATTCAAATGTCTAATGAGGAGTATTGAGGAGGACATCTATTCATTACAGTCATCAAATATTTTGTTTAGCTATTTTTATATAAGAAATCGGAATTGTTATAGCGATATTTCATTCTAGTTTTCTTTGCAGGTCGATTTATGAAAAATCAGGTCCAGATATCGATCTTCTCTTGATAGGAAAAACAGGGAATGGGAAAAGTGCTCTGGGGAATTCTTTACTACGTCAGAACGCATTTAAAAGTATAGCTTCAAGTACGTCTGTCACCAAAGATGTGACCTATGAAGTGTCCGAGTTTAATCGAAGAAAGATCAAAGTAGTGGACTGCCCTGGTGTTGGAGACACAGACTGGACAGATGACGAAACAGAAAAATTTGTGTCCAATGCAATGGCCGATGCCATATCTATAAATCCTCAAGGTTATCACGCATTTCTGCTCGTTGTCAGATTTGGCGGCAGATTCACTAAAGAAGACAGCGGAACCGTAGATTATCTAAAGAAAATGTTTGGTAAACATTTTGTGAAGAGATACTGTATTTTAGTTATGACTTGTGGGGATTTGTTTCATCAAGAGGTACAAGATGCAACTTTCGATGAATGGCTAGATGGAGAACAAGGGGTTTTGGCTGAATTAATTAAAGAATGTGACCATAGAGTTCTGCTGTTTGACAATAAAACGAAGGATGAAGAAAATAGTATAAAACAGATAAATGAATTGACTCAGACGGTAGACTTATTAACACACGAAAATTCTCGATACACTAATGAACAATTTGAACTGGCACGGTCTGAAATGAATTCATTTATCCTTAACTCAAAGAAGCCAATAATCACGGAAGAAACAATGGCTGAAGCTAATATCATTTTGCAAAATTTCAAAAGATTACAAGAAAACATTCAAAATGACATTGATACAACTTTGTTAGAAGAATTATTGGAAAGGGCTAATACATTATACGACAGTTTAATTCAGAGAGATGATAAATCTGGCGCTCTCAAAGATTTGATTGATCACGTTCATTCCATTAAAAATTCCATAAGCGATGAAATCAAGGTATGCCATCGCATATCAAAATACATGGAGAGCATGAGAAGAGATCATGAAAAGCGACTGAATGAAGAAATAAGACGCAAGAGTGATTTTTTAGATAACGTGATTGCTGAAAATAGAAAACTGTATGAATCTAAAACTGCCTCGTTTATGGCTGAGATGGAGAGTTACAAAACGAAACTCAGTGAAAAAACCAAACAACTGGAAGAGAACTACTTGGGTTTGAAAACAAAGAACACACAACTTTTTAAAGCTATTAGGAAAAAAGTCAAGAAAACATTTAAACCTAACAATAAAGTTAATCCTAAATGTGATGCAGTTACAAAAAAAAATTGATTAATATATAGTAAAGAAAATACACAAAATGCTTGTATACTATATGCTATACGTTTAAGAGATTAGTCTTAGATAATATAATTAGATAAATATATAGTTGGTAGTTTTTTTTTTAAAATAGATTCTTATGGATAAACATATAATCAACAAAGTACTCAAAAAAAAAAGCACAGTGACATACACATTTATTGTTTATTTTGGTTGAACTATTTAATTACGTACTAGAACAGTGGTTCTCAAAGATATGGGCTTGGAACGCTGGTGGTGGGGGGTGGGGGGGGGGAGGGGGGTAAAAGAATTTTAAATGTGGCGCGATAAAAATTTTGAGTGTATAGTTAAAGAATCGGTATAAATATTACTACATCAATATTTGTTGATTTTTAGAAAAGTAAAAAAAAAAAAAATAAATAATTTAAACCACTTTAAGTTTAATGGTTAAACAATTCCGGTGTTTACAATTCATGACTCATTTTTTCTCTTTCTTTTGTTGAACGTACTTTTTCTAGGTCAGTGTGTCTAGAAAACAAACCAACCATGTTTACGGCGTATCGACAAACCAAACAAGTTGTCATATCTGATTGCAAAGTTAAAAAATTTCACAGCCATTGTATCAATTATTTTAAACTAATTTTAATGCTATTAAATTAGACTTTGACATTTAAAAACCATTTATCAATATAATTACACGAAATAGTAGAACTAATAAAATAAAAAAGTGAAATCATATTCAACAATTACTATAGATGTTTTTACTAATAAAAGTATATAAACCAATTCATATTTTTACCTTCTTTTTTTATTTTCCAATTAATCAATGAACGTTGTTTTTAAAAAAAAATTAAAATTAAATAATTATAGTTCTACAAGTCTAGAGAGAAATGTAGACGAGACAAACCCTCAAAATGTGTTTCAATGCTATAAATAACACGTAGGGGTCGTGTGGTAAAACACTTGACTGTCGTCGTCCTGGGTGTCCCTGATTCGATCTAAGGAGAGAACCACGTGAAATATGTAGGTCATGGTGAAACATTCCCGTGGTGCCTCCACGGCCATTGCACTATCGGATATGGTGGGAATAAAAGAAGTCATAATAAAAAACCGTCCCGACAGTGCTTTATATGATCTAAGAGATTTTAATCTCATCCTTACAGGAACTTTACACACATAATTTACATAAGACAATTAATCGCCTAAAAAGAGATTTATTGTTAAGCAATGGCGTATATTATGAAGAAACAAGACAATTTTACTTAGTTTGTTTTTCTATAGATAACAACTTTGAATTGGTGGCAAATTTGTTATATTCACGATCTGTATGTATACTGTAGGCGATAGTTAAAATCATATTGCGCCAATTAGCCTACCCTTGTCTTCCAAGGTGAATGCATATCTAGTACACACTCAGCTAAGGTTTTTGGTATAATACTGGTAAATACAATAACCATCAGTTATGGTTAAAAGGGTTTATGATAAAAATCTTGAACTTCAGGGACTAAAAAATAATGTATGTTCTATAAAAATAGTTTTTATTAAAAATGTGCCAGACATATTTTTTATTTAAATATTACTTTCTTGCATACTCCTTAAAATTTTGTCGATGCCTAACAAGCTGTTATTTTATGTTTGGAAAACACAAATAAATATTTCATTGTAGAACGTGTGTACTAGTATGTATGTGTAAAATATAGAAATCTGTTAGGTGGCCATTTATGCAGAGAAAAAAAGATAACTTATTATACCTTTTTGAAATTCCAGGAAATTGTTCATAGGTAATAGTCATATTCCTTCTGTTCAACTTAGTACTAATACATGCTTGCATCTGTTTAAAAATATAGTTTTATTTTTTCACCATAATTTCATTTGCACTAGACGTTTTGGCTGGCGCGGTAATTTTGGGCGTAGCCATCTCAATGTATTTTGGGGCCCTAGTAAGAGACTTCAAGAGTTTGTGGCCTTAATTAAAATTTCTTGTCGTGGCCCTACTAGCTTCAGGTTTAATAAAAGTTAATACATTTTTCTTTTTTGTGTGACCTATGTGGTCGCCTTTTTTTTTCTTTTATTCATAACTACTGTATTCGTGAAGGGCTTTCGTGTAGAAAAGATTTACGTTTTTTTTTTGATTTGTTTTATTAAACCTTTTCGCTCAACATATAGTTCGGGTCTTTTATTAGGACCTGGTTTCATCTAGAGTTCAGCTCGGTCAAGAGTATTTTTTTCAGAATTCTTATAAAATGTATAAAGTAAAGTTTCCTTAAGTCATTAAGGTGTTATCGAAACATATGAAGTGTAGAATTCATCTGTTCTAGTAAACTTGGCTTATAAAGGGATTTTTAAGTTAGCTTAACGTCCAGCCGCCTTAACTCCTTTTGACAGGTACCCATTTAAAGATGTGTTGACTTTGGGGCTTGCACCAGGACCTGGAGAGATCCCAAGATTCTCACTGAGGTTCGAACCCAGGACTCTCCGATAGACAGTCGAGCACTCTATACCAAATGATCACCCGACCCCTGTATATTGTGTATATATTATGTATACAATACACACACATATAGTTCACTGGATTCTATCCACATTCTTAGAAATAGACACTGACCAGGCCAATAGTGAGCCCTTGCCTTGGTGAAACAAAAAAACTAGATTATAACATTACAGCAATGTCAACATTGACTTCAAAACATAATTTACACATATATTATTTATAAAATGATTTATGTATATCTCATTTGGCGGCAATACTCGAAACAAATGATCTAAAGACAAGTATTTTTAAGAATATAAGGAATCATTGAGGTGGGATTTACAAAATGGTCATGACGACAACAGTGGCGTCACTAGGGTTGGTGTCAGCCGGCGCGGTAACTCAGGGTGTCACCCCCTCTCATGACACCCCGGTCTCCATATTTTTTTTCAGACACCGTATATATGTGCGCATGCGCGACTTTATTATTTTTTTCCGTTTCAGGGGTCAGGATTTTAGCGATAATTGATATCTATAGGTCAGTGTAAGTATACCAATAATTTTATTAAAATAACGCACTGGCTCCGGATACGTCTAGCAAACTTTGATGACGTCAGTAAACAGAATGAATGAGAACTCTTATTTACTGCAGACGTTGATGACGTCATTTACTGGGAGATATATTTTTTTTTCGGGGACCATCAATAGATATTGCTCCACACCCTAAGCCTACCCCTAACCCTAATTATGAAAAAAAAAATCTGAATCGAACCCGCATATAGTTAGCCCTAAATGGGTCACGGCCAAACGATTAGCCCACTCTGCCAGCGCGCCACAAAAAAGAAGCTACAATTTTAATATATAATCAAAAAGAATGGCTCGGTTATGCAATTTCCCGCGAAAAGAAAATAACTTTAAATCATAAGAGTTCCTTTTAGACGTATCAGGAACCGGTGTGTTAAAATAATTAATAATAAAAAGTACGCAGTGTCTGTTAATAATCGGAGATTTTTTTATTTATTTATAAAAATTAAATACGGCTTTGAATTATTTTAAGTATATAGGCCTAAAACTAGATATTTTGCATTCGGGTGTCACCCCTCGTGAGGGTGTCACCCGGTGCGGTCCGCACCCCCCGCACCCCCCTAGTGACGCCACTGGACGACAATACTATTCACGATAAAACTCTATATAAAAAGCTGCATCGTACACTCTCCTCGCTACCGAGAAATCCTAAGACGGTCTTAATCACTTTTAATATACAGGGTTCTTGGCTACCCGTTAGAACACAAGGCAGGCTATAACAATACTAAAGCTAATGTCGTCTACTTAGCTTTCACTGATTGTCGGACGACAGCGGGAGAACGTTATAAAGGTCAGACAATGTGCTGGCCACTACAAATTAACGAACATGCCATGCCGAATCCGATACATTTTCTGACTGACATTATTTTAGTGACCGGAGTGTTGAAAATTTAACCCTTTCGATGCTTAGCACTCTAAATTTGATGTCTTGCTCAGTGCTAACCTCCGAAATGAAAAACTTTCTCCCTGTGCTGAGTAATTTTTCGACCTCAGGTGACCCCAGGACACCAACGAAACGCGACGGTGTTGGTCAATTTTAATGTATCCAGAATATTTTAGCAGTCGTTGTGTATTGTCACCTGCTTTCGCCTAAGGCTACCGTAATTGCGCTTAAACTGTTTAGGTGGAGGGTTATGGGAGTGGCAAGCAAATAATGGGTTTGATAGTTTAACTATCTATGCAATTAGGTGTGTTTGGGGAGGAGTTTGGCTTGAAAAAGAAAGAGGGAGATAGAATGAAGGGAAATCGAATGGGAAGAGAGTAAAATAATCCAATTTACAATGTATATTGTGGTAAATAAATTAATGTTGATTAATTATTAGTAAATAAATAAACGGTATTTTAATGCAAGATATATTTAAGATCCAGCCTATTTATATGAGTTATTGATGTAATTTTTTGGAACTGGTGATCTGTTTTTACAAAATTCGAGATGCGTCCACAGTAGAGAGCTGCACGGGAGTCAAAATCACACCCAGTCCCATCCACTCCAGCGTTTTCAAAACCAGTCCCACCCGCTCCCAAAAGAAATTCTCCCCAGTCCCACCCGCTCCCACGAAAATTTTTCCCAACCCCACCCGCTTTCGCGAAAATTTTTCCCAACCCCATCAAAAATATTCTATTATAACTGATAAATAACGGTTTAAAAATTTGTTTGTAGAAATCCTCTCGAAAAACATACATAAAACATTTAAGATAATAAGTAAAATAAACAGTTCTACAGTTTAAGTCCATGTATAAATAAGAGGCCATTAACACTTTCTGGAGATTTTTTTCTCCACAACATTACCCAAATGCCTTGAAACAGTTGTGGCACAAGGCAAAATCTCATTAACAGGAAAATTCCCATATTTTGCACCAATGTTTATCAAGTTTGCAACCAATTCTTGGAAACCGCAGCCTTCGACAAATGAAAAGGGCCTGATGTCTTTAGCGCACATTGAAACAATGGTGTTTGTGATTTCTGTTTTAACCTGAACTGGAACCTGTTTAACAAACTTCTCTTGACTTGGAATGAAGCTAGTTTTTGATGTAATTTTTGGAACTGGTGATCTGTTTTTACAAAATTCAAGATGCGTCCACAGACCATTCGTACCATCGCGAGCCTTCCAAGTTATAATGGTATCGCATCTTGAACATACCGCTAATGGCACACCCTCACCATCCATATGCAAACGGTATCAACTTTCCCAAATATAGCTCTTACCACCATTATTTACGTAAAACTCGCTCGCTTTTTGTGTAAACTAACTTTTGAATGTTTGCTTTATTATCCATTATTTGAAAATTAAAAAACTAGAATTAGAGAAGTAAAAAACATTCAGATTTACATTTAAATTTAACAAATGGAAAATCACTTCAAAATATAAAAACTGCGCATGCGCATTAACGAATTAAAAACACGAAGATTATAAATAAGGAATCCCTTGTTCATTTTTAGTATAACCACCTTGAAAAAATAAATTAAGATATTTTAACGACTTTTTTAAAGGCGCTTTTTAAAGAAATTTCAATAGCAATCATATTCAAGTCCGCGAGAGCAGGCTTGCAGAGCCGGAGCCGGGGCCGAGGAGCCGGGAGCCGCTACTTTTTGCTGGAGCCGGAGCCGGAGCCAAAAAAATCTGGCGGCTCCACGGCTCCCAAATGATTTTTTTTTCAGGAGAATTTTTTTTTAGCTTTAAAATTGTAAATTTGTTTGATTGTTTGCCTCCTACAATTTGAAAGTTTGTCATGTTTTACGAACGCCACAACAGTAAATGAAGACACGTTTAAATGATAGCGTGCAGGCACATCGCCACAAGAAATCTTTAATGGGGATCGTTTTGTGTTCGTTTTAAATCTTGTTTACCCTCCGAAATTTTTTAATGGCATGTTATTTTGTTATATATAAAGTTAAAACAGTTTTATTTCATAGAATAATTGTATCAATCATTTAAAAATAAATTTTTACTATGAAGACAAATAGAACGCGTCATTTCGTGTATTATTTGACCGCGAATTTGTAATAGACTAAAAACAAAATGGTTGCTTTCTGTATTTAACAATTTTATTATAAACAGAATATCTGAAATAGAATAGATAAATTTATAAGGCTGTGGCTATTCTGACCAGGGTCCCAATAAAATCCGATTGTTATTCGGAACCGTGGCAAATATGCACTAAACTTAGCTATATTTAAATTTTATTAGACGGAAACAGAAAAAATAATTATACAGAGTCCGCTTAATGGAACCCTAGACACTGAGTAACGATTAAATCATACTATTCAAACAATTATAAAAAAATAAACAAAAAACAATAATAAAGTTTATGTATAGCTAAGCTAAGTGCATATTTGCCACGGGTCCGAAAAACAATCAGACTTTATTGGGACGGGGTCCGAATAAAAATCGGAGTTTATTGGTACCTGGGTCCAGGCCCGTAGCCAGAGGGGGATAGGGGGCTGACCCCCCCCCCACGTTCATGACCTGAGCCCCCCCCCTCCCCGTGCATGATTTGAGCTTTTTGACAAAATTTTAATAATAACGGCTATAAAACATCAATCATTTTGTTCAATTTTGTTTTAAGGGCCCGGACTGAGCTGGCCAATCAATTTTTTAAAATATTAATATCAGCACGGGGGCCCGTGTCACCCCAGCCCAGGGACCCGAAATTTTTGTCGGTGGGCCTGTTCGCAACCTTGTAATAGTTTTATATATTGAAATATTCTGAGGACTTAAATAAGTTAATAAAATAATATTGACTTCTGACTTCACTTTTATACATATGTATAATAAAATAATAAAGTACAAACTCCGTGATTTCTGCGTGATGTTATTTAATTTGCAAATTTACTTTTTAGCAGAATTAATTTTATTTTAAATTGAATAATTGCGACTGGTCAATTTGTTCTTGATAGATCTGTTCTTTGTTTTCAATATTTTATAAGAAATATCACACAAATAGCTAAGCTATATTCGTGCATCTTTGTCGTTCTTCCCGGGTTGTACGTTAAACAAACAGTTTAATAATATAAATCAGGTATCTATTATGTAACAATTGTGTAGCAGAACAAATGGTCAATATATTTATAACAGGAATCTGAAATAGCTCAGCAGCAATAGATTTTTATCATTAAAACTCTTTACTATTTAAATTATTTTTAACAAAACTGCAACATGCCATGCACTATTGAAACGTAGTTAAAACTATATATTTCTAATTAATAGCTAAACAATCGGTACTAAAATGCACCATTCGAGATATGGAACTGCAAAAAATTTCTTGGGGAGGGGACTCACTGAGGTCCCCTCCCCAAACCCCTCCTCTCTGTTCGCAAGCTTTCGGCGCTTCCATCTTCGCCCCCCCCCCGAACATTTCTTCTACCCCCACTAGGGGCGGAATTAGGGGGAGGGGCCGGGGGTCCATTTCCCCCCCCCCCCGGTTATCGCAAGTTTAGGTAATACATCATTAAATTTTCGAAATATTTTTTGTTCAAAGACCAATTTTCAACAATGAAAACAGTTTCAGCCCCCCCCCGGTCAAAGTTTTCTAGATCCGCCCCTGTGCCCCAGGATCAGTTCTTCGGTACCCCCCACTCAGCCGAAAATATTTCTTCGCCCCTTCATCCCCCCTCCGAAAATTTCTTCGCCCCCCCTCCCAATGCAATAATCCTGGCTACGGGCCTGCCCTGGTCCGAATAGTCACTTCGAATTTATAAATAATAAATATTAATACTGAAGTCTTTAAAATATTTTAAATAATGTATCATTTTACTATGGGCTAATTTGATCATTGAAATAAATTTTTAGTACTTATGAAAATGGCGACTAGTGAAACCTCGATCGAAAATAATATGTTTCTGGATGCACTGAAATGGTTTGTTTTTAGTAAAACCGACAATGCGTATATTTTTCAAGTTCCTGACTATGGGGGTGAACGCGGCAAAATTTGCATAACTTTTTATCAGCGGCATGTTTATCGTGGAGAAATTACAACAATTTTTGTCTCGTGTGATACTATCTTAATAGGGAGCCGGAGCCGTCAAATTTGTGGGAGCCGGAGCGCGAGAGTCCCACTCAAATAAAACCCAAACCCACGGAACTCCCGCAAAACCAAAACCCAAACCCATGGGACTCCCGACAAATTTATTTCCCGCGAATCCCAATCCCGTGCAGCTCTCTACCATGGAGGCACCGAAGGACATTTAGCGGGGACTTTAGTCATGACCTGAAATATCCCCTAACACATTTTGAGTCGCGGGCCACATTTGGTACATAAAACTGACCGGCAGGTCGGACAAATACAAGATGGATGGAACATTGACATGAACTAATATAATTAAATGTATAATGTACTCTGTGTGTCTCTACTCTGTATAATGTACTCTGTGTGTTTCTACTCTGTATAATGTACTCTGAGTGTTTCTACTATGTATAATGTACTCTGTGTGTTTCTACTCTGTATAATGTACTCTGTGTGTTTCTACGCTGTATAATGTACTATGTGTGTTTTCTACTCTGTATAATGTACTCTGTGTGTTTCTACTCAGTATAATGCATGGTACATGAATATTTTGTGTCGCCAGCCCACAAGCTCATAAGGAAAGTTACCATTTGAAAAATCTCTTAAAATTTTGACATTAAAATATAAATAATAATCAATCTTATCAATAACTGATTGAATAAAATGAATGATAATGATGTCGATTGTATATATAATTTTTTTTAGAAACAATTATTGTGTATATTATTTAAAATTCTTTCCTCAAATCATACTAATGTTGTTTATCGTAATAAAAAAAAGTATTGTCATTTATAATCGCGTCAGCAAATATGTGCTAAGAATAATTTCTAAAAATAGTTCTGTAAAATTCCCAATATTACATTTTATAAAAATATATGTAACCTTTACACGTTAACCGGTCATTGCAAACCAAAATGTCAAAAAATAAACTTAGCCCATTGAATAAAAAATGGATTCAAAACAACTATTGCTACCTAAAAGAAAATGTAGATGCAATGGATATTGTAGATTATCTATTTGAAAAGGAAGTCATTACATTGGATGATAAAGAGAGAATCAGTCAAGGTATGACAAAATTAGACAGAAATGACAAACTACTTCAAACGTTGCTAAATGCTAGGCCAGGACACACTTTTGATGTTTTCTATAGGTCGTTGCAGAAAAACTACAGTGATGTTTTGAAATACTTTAATGACAGACAAGGTAAATAATTAGGATTAAAAAGTTAATTAAATGTGTTTACATTTGAATAATGTTATAATGAGAGTTAAAAGTTTTTTTTTAACTGCCACGATCACAGACGATCTATTAGGGTCGTTGGCCTAGTGTACGATGACACACTAAGTTTTAGACAGGAATGTAGGCCAATGTGTACGCGGCAACGCAGTTTCTTTTGAAGCACACACAACACCACAACAATAAATGAAAAGACTAGACTCGTTCCTTGACAACAAGCTCGCGGTGCACTAAAAAAGAGACAGTAGCTTTTATAGCTATCTATATATGATATTATTACAGATCTATTTAACTATTTAATTGTTAATTTAACTATTTAATTGTTAAATAGAATACCTATTTAAAGCTTGCTTATTTGTATAAATAATTATATACTACTTTTATTTACAAAATAATTTTAGAGAAATATTTGGCTAAAAAGAAAATTAAATTGAAAACAGACAGATTGTATAGAAAGAAATTTAATAAAAATCTGCCGACATATATTCCCCAGTTAATGTTAATTCGAAAGTCTTTTCCTAATATTGCTCACTTAAATAATCTAGTGTTTGTTTATAATGAAGTTTTCTGTGTGACAGGAATATATAAGAAAGTTTAATTTAAATGTCTAGGATTTAACATTTTCAATGACTTATTTTAAATAAAACCACAACATGGTTTTAATTTCATATCGATACTACTGCTGGGTAGAAAGAGGGGTATTTTTTCTTCGGCTCAATCTTTACCAAAATCTTCCAATAAAATATATTTATGCTATTGTTTTAATCCAAAAGAACGCTTTCAAATGACATATTTTTGAATGGTAAATAGATATTTAGGGTTTCGAAACTCTTAGAATGAAATGTTCATTTCTCGATAAAACAGAAATTACCATTGTAATATCAGTTATTGAGAGTCAGTTTTGAATATCAAACAATGAAATTCATTTGTTTCTATATAATTGAATCGACTAAATGCGGGAAACTATAATTTTGAGTTAGTTGTGTATTTTCTGTTTGTAAATTTTTTTTTAGGAAACATCTAATTCAATATTATGCATTAGGATGACATCTTAATTCGATAATTTGTAATTAAAAGAGGTTGAATAGGCATGCCTTTGCTGTAAGATAACCCTAATATACAAAATAATAAATTTAATAATCAGATGCTGAAACTGAAATAAACAGCAGGAGTCAAGCCGGTGTTACGTCCACAAATGAAGAGCCTTTTGTAAGAATATCTGTTTCTGAATAATGTTGAATAATTCTTGCCATTACGCTTCATTATCGATTTCTGATTTTTTTCCTAAATAATTTATCTATCTATCTATCTATCTATCTATCTATCTATCTATCTATCTATCTATCTATCTATCTATCTATCTATCTATCTATCTATCTATCTATCTATCTATCTATCTATCTATCTATCTATCTATCTATCTATCTATCTATCTATCTATCTATCTATCTATCTATCTATCTATCTATCTATCTATCTATCTATCAAATCTATCCATCTATCTATCAAATCTATCCATCTATCTATCAAATCTATCAAATCTATCAAATCTATCTATCTATCTATCTTTCAAATCTATCTATATATCTATCAAATCTATCTATCTATCAAATCTATCCATCTATCTATCAAATCTATCCATCTATCTATCAAATCTATCAAATCTATCTATCTATCTATCTATCTTTCAAATCTATCTATCTATCGAATCTATCTATCTATCATATCTATCTATCTATCAAATCTATCTATCTATCTATCAAATATATCTATCTATCGAATCTATCTATCTATCATATCTATCTATCTATCTATCAAATCTATCTATCTTTCTATCTATCTATCAAATCTATCTATATATCTATCTATCGAATCTATCTATCTATCATATCTATCTATCTATCTATCTATCAAATCTATCTATCTATCTATATATTTATATCTATTTATATACGTATTATATATATATATATATATATATATATATGGAAAAGTAAGTAGAGTTTTGGAAATGTTATATAACACTTTATCTCGATGAAATATACATTTAAAAGATTCTTTATTTTTCCTTTAAAATTACAATGTAAATGAAGAATTGTATTTGTTTAGTATTTCTGTCATTTGATAACGTCTCTTCTCACTTAGGTGAACGCGAAGGACGAGACGTGTGAAGAAAACAAGGTTAGTTAATTATATTTTCTGTTAATTTATTCCACTTTTCAAAGCAACTACAGCTACTGAAAAAAAATTAAAACAATTAGTAAATTATCTTTTTATATGCGCCTACACAATAATAATCTATTGGATACAGTTTGAAAAAAATTAAAAATTGTTATTCAGTAATCCAAAAGAACTGCTTTCATGCACACAATTGTTGCACTATCATTATTAAACTTGTCATTATCTAGATTACCTTTATTGAGACAATAATGACTCTTATTTTGTAAATTAAATATCAATGAAAACTAATTTCAAATTATATACATATAATGTAAAAATATAAGGTAGAAATGTAATGGATTATGCAATATATTGTAATGAGTTTTATAATGTTTTTTTTTAAAAAAATATGAACGTAGCATGGCTACAAATATTTTTTGGGGGAAAAAAACAGATACTTTGTTTAATAACAGTAACATGAAAAGAAATAAGTGGTTTAAAACTTACAGAAAATAATATAATAATTAAATAATATTGAATACGGTATGCTTTGAAAAAATATGAAAATAGCTATTTTTATATTGACATACAATTTTGTTTTCATATTATTAGCTACACACTTATTTATTAAGAAATTCATTGATAAAAAAAAATAATAATAAAATATGGCATTTATTAAAAAGCGGAGAAATATCAGCTTAACAAAAATATTATTTATTTCTTTTTGGATTCATCTGAATATTGTTTTTTGCCCTTTTGTTATAGGACATTGACCTTCTTCTGCTGGGTAAAACGGGTAATGGTAAAAGTTCTACGGGAAACACAATTCTGGACGACGAGGTTTTTGAAACAGCAGACAACTTTAACTCTAAAACGAAAAGCATACAGTGCGAAAAAGGCACGTTTAGTGGCAGGAAAATAGAAGTAGTCGACGGTCCAGGTTTTGAAGATACAGAATTTAGGGATGATCAGGAAAAGTCTACGGAAATGATGATAGAAAAAATGGGAGACGCTATCCTTGAACATCCTGAGGGCTATCATGCTTTTATATTTGTGCTGAAATATGGCGGGAAACTAACAAAAGAGGATAAAAATGTGATAGAAATGTTGAAGGAAATATTTGGACCTAATGTAATAAAAGATTATTGTATTTTGCTGTTGACGTATGGAGATAATTTTAAATCCAATAAAGCTAATAAAGATAAGAAATTTAAGCAATGGTGCTCTGAGCAGACTGATATTTTTAAGGAACTTTTGGTGGAATCTGGAAATCGTGTAGTTTTGTTTGATAATAACACTGAAGACCCAAAAGTTAAAGAGAAGCAACTGAAAAAATTGATCGACAAAATAGACAACTTACAATATCATGGAAGGAGGTATTGTGATAGAAATTTTAAAGAAGCTGAAGAAAGACGTAAGGTACTTTTGTTAAAACATCAAACTGAAAGAATTACTGTCGAAATAAGGCAAGAGACTAGCAGTTTAATGGAACAGATTAAAAATACTAATGATCTTGAACCAGATAAACAAATACAAGAGCTAACTACTATTTCCGAGAAATGTAAAATCCTTACTAAAAAATTGATGCATACTGAGGACGGCAAACCAATTTTTCAAGATGCTTTATGCATAGTGTCTAATATGAATAGCTTTATTGAGTCAAATTTAAAGACAGCCATTAAACAAAAAGAAAAACAGGAAATTGAAGAAAAAAGAAGAAAATTGGAGGACGTACTGTTAAATAAAATTAAAAAGCTTGATGAAAAATCCTTTTTAAGTGATCATGAGAAACAACAAATTGAATCCATTAAAGAGGAAATGAACAAATTAAAATCTGAGAATGAGACTATTACTAAAGATATAGCGACATTGACAACAGAAACAAACCCATCACTTGAAAAAATTACTAATGAAAGTTTAAGGACATTCTTCGAGAGGCAAAACAAGGAAAAGCAAAGACTGGAGCAAGAGTTGGAGGAAAGAACTGCCACATTTTGGAAACGTTTGAAAAGTCTGTTTAAAGGACCTTGGAGGTAATTTATCATACTAATTAAATGATTGTGGAAGCAAAGGCTACATATACTTATCTATGTATGTATATATGGTTAACGTGCGCCAATTGAATAATGTGCACAGTGGTTTGGTGCGAACGCAGAAAAAAGGTGATGATGTGGATAGTAAGTATCCTGTGAGAGAGTTATCACCAATTAAGCATTTGTTAAGTGTGTACAAATAGTTAAGCAGGATAAAACTCTTGCACACTGTTCGTGTAAAACTACCATTATTTAACATGTACAGATTTTGTTCATATTTTAAGTGCTTTTGATATTATTTGACAATATTAGAACTATAAAATATTTTTTTTATTTCTTACTAAAGTACATTTTCTTTTAATTTTTTTTTTTCAGATCTAAAACATCAACAGCTAAGCAAGGTAATTTTATATAAACTAAACTAAATAACCTGGTTAATCTCTGACTGATTATGTTCAAAATGGAGAAGGCGGTGTGAGAGAGAGGTATGGGGCAAGCAGAGCCTTTTTTTGGTAGATATTGTTGCATCCGGTGCGAGTCTTACTTACGGTGTCTTCTCAACGTGCTAGATATATGATAAGTACAAGGACATATAACACCAAAGAACATTATCATTCATGTGTAACGCTTACTCTAAGCGTGTGTCGTCTTTTACTAAGTTCAGTGTGCATGCAGCTCATGGCAGTATTCTAGCATTCGATTTAGCAGAAGTAATGTGTACCTGTGCACTAAAAAACATATAAGCAGACCAGCCATACTAGTGCCATTATCTAACCTCAGCAGTTTGATAGGCATAAATGCCCTAAATACAATGCTAGTTGATGTAATAAATGAATTTCTAGTGGATACTGCCAGTGGCGTCACTAGGGGGGTGCGGGGGTGCGGACCGCACCGGGTGACACCCTCACGAGGGGTGACACCCGAATGCAAAATATCTAGTTTTAGGCCTATATTCTTAAAATAATTCAAAGCCGTATTTAATTTTTATAAATAAATAAAAATATCTCCGATTATTAACAGACACTGCGTACTTTTTATTATTAATTATTTTAACGAACCGGTTCCGGATACGTCTAAGATGAACTCTTATGATTTAAAGTTATTTTCTTTTCGCGGGAAATAGCATAACCGAGCCATTCTTTCTGATTATATATTAAAATTGTAGCGCGCTGGCAGAGTGGGCTAATCGTTTGGCTGTGACCCATATAGGGCTAACTATATGCGGGTACGATTCCTATCATAGACAAATATTTTTTTCTTCAGATTTTTTTTTTTCAGAATTAGGGTTAGGGGTAGGGTTAGGGTGTGGAGCAATATCTATATTGGTCCCCGAAAAAAAAAATATATCTCCAATTATTAACAGTAAATGACGTCATCAACGTCTGCAGTAAATAAGAGTTCTCATTCAATCTGTTTACTGCCATCATCAAAGTTTGCTAGACGTATCCCGAAAAAAAATACGTAGTACGTCTTAGACGTATCCGGAGCCAGTGCGTTATTTTAATGAAATTATTGGTATACTTACACTGACCTATAGATATCAATTATCGCTAAAATCTTGACCCCGGAAACGGAAAAAAAATAATAAAGTCGCGCATGCGCACACATATACGGTGTCTGAAAAAAAATATGGAGACCGGGATGTCATGAGAGGGGGTGACACCCTGAGTTACCGCACCGGGTGACACCAACCCTAGTGACGCCACTGGATATTGCACTTACACTGAACTCTATTTGACAATGTTGGTCTGAATATTCATTTATCATTTTAAATGCAGTTATAATCGCTATTTATAGAAAAAGAGACTTCTCAATATTTATTTTCATATTCGAAGTGGCTACGGGACCATCAAGCGCCATTTAATTAGAGTTAGGAATATGGCTGGTGCCCGTATTTTTTTTTCGGGTACCAGCAATTATATTAGGGTAAGGAATAGGGTTAGGGATAGGGATAGGGTTAGGGATAGGGATAGGGATAGGGTTAGGGTTAGGGATAGGGTTCGGGTTAGGGATAGGGATAGGGATAGGGTTAGGGATAGGGTTAGGGGTAGGGTTAGGGATAGGGTTAGGGATAGGGTTATGGTGTGGAGTAGGGTGATAACAAAAAAAAATTTTATGAAACCACTTGCAATCGAGGAACTTTAATGTGTAATTTAAGAATATCAATTGCATTTTACATTTTTTTGAAAAAAGTTCCCCACCTCGCAATTTTTCGGAAGAAAAAAGTGAAAAAAATATTTTTTTTTTCAAAAAAAGGGACATGTTTTTTTTTTAGCTTAATTCAAAAGAGTATTAATAATAAAAAATCAACTTTTATCAACAAATAAGATATAGAACAGTTAGTAATATGTACAGAATGTACAAGAAATGTTCAAAACATATTTTGTCCTATGAACTTCAGATTCAAAAATTCAATTTTTCTCGATTTCGCATGAAGTTCCGCCATCAGTTTCACAGCACGTTCAGCAATTTGGTTAGATCTGGGAATGTCAATTAATGACTTCTTGACTGACCAATGGGTCTTTAAACACTTAATTGCCTTCTTGCATTTTATCTTGATGAGTGAGGTAAACAGTTCATTGAAGGACGCTTCATTGTAGTGTTGCGAATCGAACCAAGCATTTGCCCATTCGTAGCAGATGAAGTTGCAGGCAGAAGAGAGAATACTGCGCCACTCTGGTATCAGAAATCATGCTATAACAGTAAATATTGCACGTGAGTTCCATCTTGCCTGGTGTAAATTTGGTAATTTATTCCAGCTGATGTGAGGCCAACGTGGGTTCTCGCCTGTGCTAACATCTTTTGTCCCAAGAAGAGGTAATCAGCTTGAAGAGTGGCATAGTTTTGTGTTAATTTGCCCATGAAGGAATGGTTGAGTTCTTGTTTGCTCGTTGGCTCTTGAATAAGAAAATTCATGACATGTTTCAGAAGAAGGTCGAGTACATGGTGCTGACAGTCAATATATTGTGACTTCTGAAAGCCATTGCTCAAAACATCATCCTGTATGAGCTTTACAATCCCGTGCAAATGGTTAGTATTTCTGCGGTCGTGTTGCAAATTAACATACAAATATTTTCTCAAGCATCATATTCATCTATTAGCTGATGTAGTTCATTGTGAATGGCCGCGGCAGAACCATTCTCACATTTGAGAATACCGAGTTTGATTTCGTTTGTCATCTTTTGCAGCAAACCTACTTGATTCTCTTCCCCTTGCACTCTTTTACCATCAAACTTGAGACAATAGGGATCTTTGCTTTGAAGTTTTTGAACAATTTTAGTTTTCATTTTCCGTCCTTCAGAGATTACTCGTTTCCAGACACCCGCCTGACTTGGAACCGGCACATCATGACCCTGTTCAGCAATGGTTGCAAGAACGTCATGTGCTTTATGTGTGGAAAGGTTTTTCAGTACTAGTAAACCCGCCGTTCTAGTGCTTGCTCTTTGGTATTTCGGTTTGCATTCAGAAGATGACGTCTAAGAAATAGTTGGCGACTCGGGTGAAGAAGCAGATGTTTCAGAATCCGAAGATTTTGAGATAGTCGTGTGTGTTTGTGTAGTTTATGAGACAGTTGTGTTTGTTTGTGTAGGTTTTGAGACAGTTGTGTGTGTTTATGTAGGTTTTGAGACAGTTGTATGTGTTTGTGCAGGTTGTGAGACAGTTGTATGTGTTTTTGTAGGTTGTAATTGAGAAAAGCTGGCTTGAGATTGAGTTTTTGATAGTCGGATTCATTTTCTTGGGTGGAATGATTCCAAAGAGGCTTGTTTGACCATTGAATAACCAATCTTTCCTCCACTGTTAACTTGACTCTGGTAGGGCTCTTTATCCTCTGTGCTCTTCCATTCTTCCATTGGTGACATCAAATAACTGAGAAAGTGTTATCAGATGGTTTCTTTTTGTTTTTGTAATATAAATCAATAAGTCCATTGAGTTTCATTCTGATTAGTGTGCATGATAATAGTGGAAAGTCTTGAATTTCCCTCCAGAGCAATTCTATATCAGTAATCATAATTTTGATTCGATCCAGTCGCCGTTTCTGGCTACTGAACAGAAAAGTGAAGTTTCCAAGAATTTGACGGTTTGTCGGCATCCATGTGAGATTGATTAGCTTTTCAACAGATAGAATTCTTGGATACCTTTTCTGTTTAGAAGATGAGGGAAGATGAGTATAGTAAATGCCTTGCTTATAAACAAATGGAAACAGACGACTGAAATGTGCTTAAAAGCAGTCTAGAAAGTCATATATAATAATTCAGTGTGAAATCGAAAACGAGCGTCAAACTGCGCGATATTGAAAACAAAAATTAAATGGTGGGGGAACTTTTTTCAATTTAAAAAAAAAATTAATGTTGCTACTGTCATCTATATATAATTGTTCCTCGAATGTAAGGGGTTTCATGTTGGTTACGAAAAATAATGAAAATAGTTATCACCCTAATGTGGAGCAATATCTATTGCTGGTACCTGAAAAAAAAAATACGGAGTCCCGCTTGATGATACCGTAGCCACTACGTTTCATATTTCATATCAATAAGTTACGAAATAAAGGCTTCACAACAATGTCTTCGTTTTTATGCACGTGATAACAGCCATAACCAACACTTGAGGATGGTGAGCGTTTCATGTGTGATTTATTTTTTAGCTAGGTGAATCCACTTCCTTTTTTTTTTGGGGGGGGGGGGGGGGGCTTGAAAGACATTGTATATTTCTTTTATAATTACCGTGTTTTTCTTTTTTTTTTAAATCCTTATAATATTTTCAGAACTAAATACAATTTAATAAACGTGAAACGTTTTATCATTTAAATTGTTACATACATAAAAAACAACTTTCTGATAGCTCTATTTGAGTTGCAAAACAACACACATATAAAGAAAGAGAGAGAGAGGAGTGAAAGAGAGAGAGGAGAGAGAGAGGAGAGAGAGGAAAGAGAGGATAGAGAGAGGAGAGAAAGAAAGGAGAGAGAGAGAGAGAGAGAGAGAAAGGAGAGAGAGAGGAGAGCGAGGAGAGAGAGGAGAGAGATAGAGAAGAGAGAGAGGAGAGAGAGAGAAAAGAAAGAGGAGAGAGAGAGAACATAGAGAGAGAGAGGTGAGAGAGAAAGGAGAGAGATAGAGAAGAGAGAGGAGAGACAGAGAGAGAGAGAGAGAAGAGAGAGGATAGAGAAAAGAAAGAGGAGAGAGAGAGAACAGAGAGAGAGAGAGAGAGAGGTGAGAGAGAAAGAAGAGAGATGAGAGAGAGGAGATTGAGCAGAAAGAGGAGATAGATAGAGAGGGAGAGGGAGAGGAGAGAGAGCAGAGAGAGGAGAGAGAGTTGAGAGAAAGGAGAGATAGAGGAGAGAGAGGAGAGAGATAGAGACGAGAGGGGAGAGAGATAGAGAAGAGAGAGATGAGAGAGAAAGAAGAGAGAGATGAGAGAGAGAGGAGAGAGAGGAGAAAGAGGAGATAGATAGAGAGGGAGAGGGAGAGAGAGGAGAGAGAGGGAATGGAGAGAGAGGAGAGAGATAGAGACGAGAGGGGAGAGAGTTGAGAAAGAAAGTAGAGAGAGAGGAGAGAGAAGAGAGAGGAGAGAGAAGAGAAAGGAGAGAGAGAGGAAAAAGAGAGGAGAGAGCGGAGAGAGTAGAGATAGCGGGAGAGCGAGGAGAGAGAGGAGAGAAAGAGATGTTACATAGTTGAAACATTTTTATTTAATACAGCTAAGTCACATTTCCTTCTGGCTACAAAAATGCTAAAATTCATTAAAAGAATCCGCAATAGATGGCAGTTTTTCTGGGTTTATTTTCACGAGTATACGGAAATCTCAGCGGCAATTTACAACTCGGGTAATTGTGCGATTATAAATGGGGCATGTGTCTATCTCAACTAATACATGGGTGTTGAAATTTTGAATTTTTCTTGTTGTGTCAGAGAGATGATTTTTTTTTTATTTTTCTTGTATTTTAATGGCTTTTTAATACTTCTTAATATAAACATTAGAACTGGCGAATTTTTTGACTTTGAAATGATTAAGTCAAGATTTATGGACTGACATCTTGAAGTCAAATTACCAAAAGATAAAGAATTTTACAGAAATATACGTGTTCCTTATAATTTACTCTTTTACAAAAAGAGCTTTAAAATTTACTTGGAGATTTTTAATACTTCAGAAGTAAGAGAAAAAGTTTTTCAGAATTTTAATATGCCATTACAGGGTTTTGCAGAATACGTTTAATTTTTTTTCGACATTAATATTATGTTGCGCTGGCATCTTCAGATAAAACTAAGCTCTAATGGTAATCCCACAAAATGTAGAAAAGATTAACGTAAATTAAGTTCATTTAATTAAAGAACGAGTTATGGATCCTAACCTAATAACTTTTTTGGCAATGTTTATATTATTTGGTAGATTAAAAGATTACACTGTCAAATGCTTTGCTTTTGTATGTTAGAGGTCATAAGTTCTTGATGTTTTTTTTTTCAGTCATGGGTTTTTTTCATCGTAGGCTAGAATTAGGTTCACCACTTTTTATTATTTGTAAAAAAAAATAATAAAATGCAAGTGAAAACTTTTAGGTATTGTTAAAAAAAGTGTTTATTTTTTTCATAACAGGTACTGTATATCATTCCGAGGAAAGTCCTGCTATAACGGTACTGGAATCTAAAAGAAAAAGTCCTGATGTTAAATGTACGAGCACAAGTAGCCAAGTTTCACACTCTGCAAGCGCAAATAAAAGTACACCTGACCCAATTCCAAGAGTTACTAGTGCGGTATCTCTAATGCAAGAGCTACAGACATATTCACAATTTTGAAATCCTGACATTTGTTCGTATAACATCAGAAAGCCTCATTCATTGATCAAGACTCCGTTTCATTTGAATTCAAATTAATTTTTGTTAACTGCCAATTCTAGATCGCAGTATTTAAAAAAAAACAAACAAACAATAGTTATGTAGAAATAAAATCATTTAACGTGGAAAAGTCTGTATAAAAATATGTAAAACTAACATTTGTAATATCTCCCAGTAATTTTAAACAGCCCTATTAAACAATGTTTTTAAAATTGCATTAAACGGCAGACTCAAGTCTGCTCGCCGGCAGCATTACTTCTGAAAGGCCCTTGATAAGGCTCAGTATAATACTTTTCGAGTAACATCTTTCCCGCGTGCAACATTAAAGATTGGGGTGGGTGGGGGGGGGGCACGTTTATGTTTATTGTAATTGAATGACAATGGTGTTACGTTTCGTCTAGCTAATATTGTTAAAAAAGACAAAAAAAATCTTGATCATGCCTTTTCAGAATCTGAATTAAAATAACTGTCTCTACTTGACATGGATCGGGCAATATAGCGTTAACTATGTTATTTACATGTAAGTTGTCTAAAATTTAAATGGTGGCAACTAGTAAAAGTAAATAGTGTAATGTAAATGAGATAAGGGTAAATTTTGTTTTTGTTCATTGCATACGGGTCAGTTCAAGCATTATCCAATGTATAGCGAATCATGATTTTTTTTTTTTTTGTTTTTATAAAAAATATCTTTTCCCTATAATATTTATATCTTTATTCCATATTTAATGAGGAAAAAGTCAGTTTAATCAGTATTTGGCCTAAAAATGAGGCGGGTGGAAGAGTTTCGGATTATGTCACATTTCTTTTATAATGAACGTTCTTTCTGTTTAAAAATGCTTATAATTGTTTCAGGGCATAACACAAAATAATAGAAGTGTTAAATTTTCTCATTAAAAAATGTAAATATTTAAAAAAATAAAAACTTACTGAATCCATCCATCCCTCTTTTATCTAAAAAAAATATCTGATTTAAGTTGTCCTGAAAATAATGTACATTTTTAACTCAAAACAGGAAACACATTCAATGTGTCATTTTTAATGTTCGTAAACCTCGGTTAATGTATTATCTAAGCCACAAGCAACAAAAAAAAAAAATAGTGCAAAAAGTATCTAGAAAGAAAATATGTTTATGTGACTTTATCAATGACTAGTAGTTGCCCGTTGCATTCGCAACTAAAGGTTTTATCTCAATAAAATGTTTAATATGAGAATAATCATGTCATAAACAGAGGCTTCTACTAATTCGATTACGATCACAATCCATCAACGAAATTTTATAAAAGCTGAGCGTCGATATAATCCATGGCTAAAAACGGGGACTGCCAATCTAAAGGATTTTCGGTAGGGAGTTTTGTTTCAAAGATTGCTTGAAGTTTAAAAACTACACGCAAACCGGCAGCAAGACTTCTGGTCTTACTGCCAGGCCGAGTAACAATCGGTTCATTTATTATATGCTTAGCAATGTAGTATTTACAACTGGCTGATTACTTGTCGAGCTTTTATTTTTACAAATAGTATACATTTAAATTTATAAAATAAATGTACTTAATTGATCCGCTGCGAATGTATCGTGCGCAAATTCGTCTTACTGTCTTCTTTAATAGTAACTATTAACACGGATTTCCAAGTGCAGAATTATTTTTTTTACAAGTATTTTAGCCCGTCGAACGACGGGTGGAATTTTATAGCGACCTAGTCTTATTGTTTACGTTTGAAGATGTTAAAATGCTATCTGTTGTAATAAAAACTAAAATAATTTGAATGATATTATATATTATTATTATTTAATATTTTGGAACTTTTACATTTCATAATAAAAAACCACAGAAATTATTTAAAACTGTAGATTTAAAAAAAAATCGAATCGAGACACGGGCATGACGCCTTTTTGAATTTTTGTTTTCGTTGGTCACGTGATTACTTTATCAAATACTATTGTTTTATTTATTTCTGCGATATGCGCAGCCGACGGCTTTTACGGAGGTCGTTTATTTATAGAACGGATTATTATAAAAAATGCACTGAAAAGTAAACAATAAATACTTTACTATGTCATTTAGCAGTGTGAAGGCACGATACAGCACTCATCGGGAAATGACGTCATAGAGGATTTTTTTTTATTTATAGCGAAGTACCATCGGGACGTCATAGACTGTAGATTTTTGAAATAGTCGAATCGATTCGACGCAAACGCCATTTTGAATTATGTCGAGGTCGTTTATTTATAGAACGGATTCCCCACACGGACGGAAGCCACGCGGACAAACTTAGCTGCTTTATAATGTAGATGATGAGTACAGAGATTAAAGAGTGTACTTATATTAATGAATTAAAAAGGTACTTTACGCTTTTATTGTAGCTTCGTTTAATTATATGCATCACTAATATTTTTATGTTTCAAACAATAAAAACCATTAGTATGTTCAACATCTTAGATTACAATTTCTTATTTAATTATATCGATAAAATAACTTACTGTTAACCTTGTGCGTGTATTTTATGAGATATAAATTGTATTTCTATATGCATATATGTTGTTTACTTTAGTGAGACGGATGGCCGAGTGGTGTAGATACTCGACTGTCAACCTGGGTTCGATCCTCGGTGAGGCCCATGGAATTTTTCCAGGTGAAATTTGGTGCAAAGTCGTCCCACAAGTCCAACCAGCTTTAAATGGGTACCTGACTTTAAGTTGGGGATGTAAAGGCGGCTGGGCGTTGTGCTAACCACACAACCCCCTTCATATGCCGAGGTTATAGAAACAGTTGAATTCTACACTTCATCTGCCCCGATGGCCCGTTACTTACTATTATTTACTTTAGCGAATAAGGTCAGTGTTACTATTTAGATATTTTTTTTTAAAAGAAAAGTCAATGCATTAAACAAAATATTTATGTATGAATAGTTAGTAATAAATTTCACAAAAGCAAGTTCATTCCATTAACCTAAGGGGACCTATACTATCATTAGCAATGCAACCTTCTATAGTTCGCAACTTCCCTTATATTCTAACAATTATATTGTCAAGATCTTTTTTCTTGTAACTCACAGCACTCTAACAAAAACTGGCATTTCGGTGGTTGTCATTTCCACATTAATATTCTAATTTTAAATATATATATATATTCTTTCGGTGTACTCTATTTATACTGTAAACATATTCTCAAAAAGGAAGGCACTCAAGGACGGGGAGGGTGGGTTCATTAAATAATACAATTCTATTTACAGTCCGAGTACAGTTAGCAGGTTTTAATAGTCCAGGCGAAACATCAGTCTACTGTGCATAAGACTGACAAAGAAGAACAATTTAAAGACATGTCTGCGTCGTGTTCATAACGAACTCATTGCAACAACAGACGTTGCGTTATACAGCGACCAACTTTAAAGTGTTTTTGAATTCATCTGCTCTATGTTCCTTGTATTCGCTATGTGAGTCTCTTTCCCTAGTATGCGTCTCTCTCAGTGAACTCACTATTTGTACTCTCTCTGTGTACTCTGTTTACTCTCTTTGAGTACTCTGTGTACTCTCTATGTGTACTCTCTCTGAGTACTCTGTGTACTCTCTCTCTGTGTACTCTCTGTGTGTACATTCTATGTGTACTCTCTATGTGTACTCTCTATATGTACTCTCTGTGTGTACTCTCTCTGTGTACTCTCTATGTGTACTCTCTGTGTGTACTCTCTCTGTGTACTCTCTATGTGTACTCTCTGTGTGTACTCTCTATATGTACTCTCTGTGTGTACTCTCTGTGTGTACTCTCTATATGTACTCTCTGTGTGTACTCTCTCTGTACTCTCTGTGTGTACATTCTATGTGTACTCTCTATGTGTACTCTCTATGTGTACTCTCTATGTGTATTCTCTATGTGTACTCTCTATGTGTACTCTCTATGTGTACTCTCTCTGGGTACTCTCTCTGGGTACTCTCTGTGTACTCTCTCTGTATACTCTCTCTGTGTACTCTCTCTAAGTGTACTCTCTCTGTACTCTCTCTGTGTACTCTCTCTGTGTACTCTCTGCGTAATCTCTGTGTGTACTCTCTGTGTGTACTCTCTGTGTGTACTCTCTCTGTGTACTCGCTCTGTGTACTCTCTATGTGTACTCTTTGTGTGTACTCTCTCTGTGTACTCTCTGTGTGTACTCTCTATGTGTACTCTCTCTGTGTACTCTCTCTGTGTACTCTCTCTGGGTACTCTCTGTGTGTACTCTCTGTGTACTCTCTCTGGGTACTCTCTCTGTGTACTCTCTCTGTGTACTCTCTGTGTGTACTCTCTGTGTGTACTCTCTCTGTGTACTCTCTCTGTGTACTCTCTGTGTGTACTCTCTGTGTACTCTCTGTGTGTACTCTCTATGTGTACTCTGTGTGTGTACTCTCTCTGTGTACTCTCTGTGTGTACTCTCTATGTGTACTCTGTGTGTGTACTCTCTCTGGGTACTCTCTCTGTGTAATCTCTGTGTGTACTCTCTCTGTGTACTCTCTGTGTGTACTCTCTGTGTGTACTCTCTCTGTGTACTCTCTGTGTGTACTCTCTGTGTACTCTCTCTGTGTATTCTCTATGTGTTCTCTCTGTGTGTACTCTCTCTGTGTACTCTCTCTGTGTACTCTCTCTGTGTACTCTCTCTGTGTACTCTCTCTGTGTGTACTCTCTCTGTGTACTCTCTCTGTGTACTCTCTATGTGTACTCTCTATGTGTACTCTCTCTGTGTACTCTCTCTGGGTACTCTCTGTGTACTCTCTGGGTACGTTCTGTGTACTCTCTGGGTACTCTCTGTGTACTCTCTATGTGTACTCTCTCTGGGTACTCTCTCTGGGTACTCTCTCTGGGTACTCTCTGTGTACTCTCTCTGTGTACTCTCCATGTGTACTCTCTATGTGTACTCTCTATGTGAACTCTCTATGTGTACTCTCTATGTGTACTCTCTCTGTGTACTCTCTCTGTGTACTCTCTCTGGGTACTCTCTCTGTGTACTCTCTCTGTGTACTCTCTCTATGTGTAGTCTCTCTGTGTACTCTCTGTGTGTACTCTCTCTGTGTACTCTCTCTGTGTGTACTCTCTCTGTGTACTCTCTCTGTGTACTCTCTATGTGTACTCTCTATGTGTACTCTCTCTGTGTACTCTCTCTGGGTACTTCTGTGTACTCTCTGGGTACGTTCTGTGTACTCTCTGGGTACTTCTCTGTACTCTCTATGTACTCTCTCTGGGTACTCTCTCTGGGTACTCTCTCTGGGTACTCTCTGTGTACTCTCTCTCTGTGTACTTCCATGTGTACTCTCTATGTGTACTCTCTATGTGAACTCTCTATGTGTACTCTCTATGTGTACTCTCTCTGTGTACTCTCTCTGTGTACTCTCTCTGGGTACTCTGTGTGTACTCTCTGTGTGTACTCTCTGTGTGCTCTCTGTGTACTCTCTGTGTACTCTCTCTATGTGTAATCTCTCTGTGTACTCTCTCTGTGTACTCTCTCTGTGTACTCTCTGTGTGTACTCTCTCTCTGCACTCTCTCTGTACTCTCCTCCTGTGTACTTTCTCTGCTGTACTCTCTGTGTACTTTCTCTGTATACCTCTCTATGTGTATTCTCATGTGTACTGTCTATGTGTACTCTCTCTGTGTACTCTCTGTGTGCCACTCTCTATGTGTACTCTCTTGAACTCTCTCTATGTGTACTCTCTAAGTGTACTCTCTCGTGTACTCTCTGTGTACTTCCTCTCTGGGTACTCTCTCTGTGTACTCTCTCTGTGTACTCTCTCTATGTGTAGTCTCTCTGTGGGTCTCTGTGTGTACTCTCTCTGTGTACTCTCTCTGTGTGTACTCTCTCTGTGTACTCTCTCTGTGTACTCTATGTGTACTCTCTATGTGTGCCTCTCTCTGTGCTCCTCCTCTGGGTACTCTCTGTGTACTCTCTGGGTACGTTCTGTGTACTCTCTGGGTACTCTCTGTGTACTCTATGTGTACTCTCTGTGGGTACTCTCTCTGGGTACTCTCTCTGGGTACTCTCTGTGTACTCTCTCTCCATGTGTACTCTCTATGTGTACTCTCTATGAACTCTCTATGTGTACTCTCTGTGTACTCTCTCTGTGTACTCTCTCTGTGTACTCTCTGGGTACTCTCTGTGTGTACTCTCTGTGTACTCTCTCTGTGTACTCTCGTGTGTACCTCTCTGTGTACTCTCTATGTGTAAATCTCTGTGTACTCTCTCCTGTGTACTCTCTCTGTGTACCTCTGTGTACTTTCTCTCTCTGTACTCTCTATGTGTACTCTCTCTCCTAAGTGTACTCTCTCTCTCTCTCTGTGTACTCTCTCTGTGTACTCTCTCTATGTGTACTCTCTCTATGTACTCTCTCTAAGTGTACTCTCTGTACTCTCTATGTGTGTACCTCTCTGTGTACTCTCTCTGGGTACTCTCTCTGTGTACTCTCTCTGTGTACTCTCTGTGTGTACTCTCTCTGTGTACTCTCTCTGTGTACTCTCTGTGTGTACTCTCTGTGTACTCTCTGTGTGTACTCTCTATGTGTACTCTGTGTGTGTACTCTCTCTGTGTACTCTCTGTGTGTACTCTCTATGTGTACTCTGTGTTTACTCTCTCTGGGTACTCTCTCTGTGTAATCTCTGTGTGTACTCTCTCTGTGTACTCTCTGTGTGTACTCTCTGTGTGTACTCTCTCTGTGTACTCTCTGTGTGTACTCTCTGTGTACTCTCTCTGTGTATTCTCTATGTGTTCTCTCTGTGTGTACTCTCTCTGTGTACTCTCTCTGTGTACTCTCTCTGTGTACTCTCTCTGTGTACTCTCTCTGTGTGTACTCTCTCTGTGTACTCTCTCTGTGTACTCTCTATGTGTACTCTCTATGTGTACTCTCTCTGTGTACTCTCTCTGGGTACTCTCTGTGTACTCTCTGGGTACGTTCTGTGTACTCTCTGGGTACTCTCTGTGTACTCTCTATGTGTACTCTCTCTGGGTACTCTCTCTGGGTACTCTCTCTGGGTACTCTCTGTGTACTCTCTCTGTGTACTCTCCATGTGTACTCTCTATGTGTACTCTCTATGTGAACTCTCTATGTGTACTCTCTATGTGTACTCTCTCTGTGTACTCTCTCTGTGTACTCTCTCTGGGTACTCTCTCTGTGTACTCTCTCTGTGTACTCTCTCTATGTGTAGTCTCTCTGTGTACTCTCTGTGTGTACTCTCTCTGTGTACTCTCTCTGTGTGTACTCTCTCTGTGTACTCTCTCTGTGTACTCTCTATGTGTACTCTCTATGTGTACTCTCTCTGTGTACTCTCTCTGGGTACTCTCTGTGTACTCTCTGGGTACGTTCTGTGTACTCTCTGGGTACTCTCTGTGTACTCTCTATGTGTACTCTCTCTGGGTACTCTCTCTGGGTACTCTCTCTGGGTACTCTCTGTGTACTCTCTCTGTGTACTCTCCATGTGTACTCTCTATGTGTACTCTCTATGTGAACTCTCTATGTGTACTCTCTATGTGTACTCTCTCTGTGTACTCTCTCTGTGTACTCTCTCTGGGTACTCTCTGTGTGTACTCTCTGTGTGTACTCTCTCTGTGTACTCTCTCTGTGTACTCTCTCTGTGTACTCTCTATGTGTAATCTCTCTGTGTACTCTCTCTGTGTACTCTCTCTGTGTACTCTCTGTGTGTACTCTCTCTCTGCACTCTCTCTGTGTACTCTCTCTGTGTACTTTCTCTGTGTACTCTCTGTGTACTCTCTGTATACTCTCTATGTGTATTCTCTATGTGTACTGTCTATGTGTACTCTCTCTGTGTACTCTCTATGTGTACTCTCTATGTGTACTCTCTATGTGTACTCTCTAAGTGTACTCTCTTTGTGTACTCTCTATGTGTACTCTCTATGTGTACTCTCTATGTGTACTCTCTATGTGTACTCTCTCTGTGTACTCTCTGTGTGTACTCTCTATGTGTATTCTCTATGTTTACTCTCTCTGTTTACTCTCTGTGTGTACTCTCTCTGTTTACTCTCTGTGTGTACTCTCTGTGTGTACTCTCTCTGTGTGCGTTTGTCCTTCGTACATATCTGGTTTTGTCAACCAAATGATGATACCATGTATAGTGTGGACGGGTGGTCGTATGGTAAAGCGCTTGACTGTCGACTTTAGGACCCGTAGTTCGATCTCCTATGAGGATATTTTTGGTCATGGCTTAAGTCCTCGTGGTGCCTCCATGGTCATTGCACTATCGGCTATGGTGGGAATAAAAGAAGAACACTGCAATAACCGTCCCATTAGCGGTTTATAGGATCCTATAGAATTCGTCTCATCCTTAGAGGTACTTCACACACCATGTATCTTGGCTTATGTGGTCAGCAGTTTTCCTCCAAAATTGTAGGTGGTGATCACTGCGTGGATGTGCTAGTGTAGATAATGAATGATACTACTTCATAAGGGGACGGATGGTCGTAACGTAAAGCGCTCGACTGTTGACCTGAAGGTGACATGTTCGAGCTCCAGTGAGGACCAAGGAAATTTTTCAGGTCTTGGCTCAAGTTCTCAATATATCTCCCGTGGTGCCTCCATGGCCATTGCACAATCGGCGATGGTGGGGATGATAGAACACCGTCCCATTTGTGGTTCATAGGATCTAAAAGATTTAATCTCATCCTTACAAGGACTTCACACACTACTTCATAATTCGTGTAAAGGTAGGGGTTAAAGACCGGAAAAACGTGTTGTGAGAAAGGGTTCAGAAAATACGTATTAATGTAGATGAACCTATGTTTTTAAAGACACACACACACACTAGCATATCCACGCAATGATCACCACCTAGATATATTATATATGTATATATATATGTGCAAGTATATACTTTTGTGTTAGATATGTGCCTATAATGTTAATTTAAGCGCTGCGAACTATCATTATATTATTAAACTTTAACTTCATATACGCTTTCAAAGAATTTCAGATTTTACTTTGTAATAAAATCATACATCTTCATATTTGGAGGCATGAAAAATCGTCTTGTAGAAAAGTTAGGGGATTTTTTTTACGCGAATCTGCATTTTTACTCAGTGCGATATTTTTTTTTCTAATCAGCACTTAGCACCATTTTATAATAAAGTGTGAATGTTTTGTCTAACGTAGATGCAATCTGAGAGAGCTCATTCATCTTGGCTCAACCAGTTTCACTTGATCTTCTACTAGTCTTACCTCTTCCTCTGACCTAATTTTTATCAAGATGCTATTTAGTGTGACTATTTAGCGATGTATTAAAATACTAGATTTAAAAGAGCCAGTTTGACAAATACATGTATTGTTAAATGCTCTAAAGAAAAATCACAAAAGCAAAGACTTAGGTTCAATAAAAAAACATCTAATAATCTTATTTACAATAAAAAATTACTATGAGCACGAATCCATACTGCCGGCTTCATCATCACCCATCTTCTGCTCTTGCGTCACTAGTCACTGCTTTCAATGGTATATTTTGCACGGTGTGTTGGTCTAAGGCAGTGGTCGGCAAAGTGCGGCTCCGGAGCCGCACGTGGCTCTTTGGTTCCTTAAGTGCGGCTCTGGCATTTATTTTTATTTAGTATACAACTTATTTAGTGTACTACTTATTTAGTGTAATAAAAGCAGATTTGGCTCCCAATTTTTTTTTAAATTGTTGTAATGTTCATATTTGGCTCTTTGGCTGATAAGTTTGCCAACCACTGCCATAGACCAGTGGTCGGCAAACTTATCAGCCAAAGAGCCAAATATGAACATAACAACAATTAAAAAAAAATTGGTTTAGTAAACTTTTATTACACTAAATAAGTAGTACACTAAATAGAAAATAAATGCCAGAGCCGCACTTAAGGAGCCAAAGAGCAAATGAGCCCAATTTATTACTGTGAACATCATAACTGGATTATTCCGTTTTATATGTTTTCCAGGAATATATTCACTTTGTAGCTTATAATAAAATTATAGAGGATTGTATGCAGTGAACCGAGTGAGTGATATTATTTTTAAAATGACACTGTGAAGTAATTTGAGTCAAATCAATGCCAGCAGAATTATATGGTCGAGAGTTTCATGACACAACCGTTATGTAGTGTGTCTACGTGTCAAGATATAATTTAAAAATATATTCATTATATAAAAGTGGGACTGTCATACGTCCTTTAAGTTTATTCATAAAAAACACAAGCCTTGATTTCTTTCTTTGAGTTTATTTCAATTTACAGTTAAACATACATTGGAAGTTATATTGTGGACTAACGTATCAATCAACAGGATATATTAGTATAAACTACAAGGATATTTTGTCAAAGATGATTTTACACAAAATATGTCTTATAAGATAAAAGCAAAAAAATAGGCTTTCAGCTCATACAACCAAATAGTGTTGTTTTAGTCCCAGGTCATATTTTAGTTTCAGTTTTTATTTCGTTTTTTCTGTAATAATTTCAGTTTTCGTCTAGTTTTAGTCTTGCTGCTAATTTTAGTTTTAGTTTTAGTTCTCGTTGACGAAAAGTCAACATTTTCGTCAACGAAGGTTTTAGTTTTAGTTTTCGTCAACGAAAACAACACTACAACCAAAATAGTTGAATAATAATAATCAGAATTAAAAATCATTAGTATTAAGAATATTTTTTTTTTAAATCGGCAAAACACAAAGTCCTCACAATGCAGGAAACTTTTGTGTGTTGGCTTTCTAGAAATAATAATGACATGAGTATTTAAACTGCACTACTGTCATCGGTAGCCCATGTGTTTTTAAAATTTGTTTTAAACCAATTCGAGATATTTGTAACAAAGACAGTCATTGGACAGCGTATCTTGCATATATGGCTGAAATGACATACAATCTAATAGGGATCAAAATGAAAAATATTCCTCATAAAAATGAAAATTATGCCTCATAAAAATGAAAATTATGCCTCATAAAAATGAAAATTATGCCTCATAAAAATGAAAATTATGCATCATAAAAACAAAAATTATGCCTTATAAAAAATTATTCAGACGAGAAGGTAGAAACACTAGGAAATTTCATTAAATAATATACGGAACTTAAGATTAAAAAATAATTTAATAACAAACATAAAATACATAGACAATGCTCAATCAAGCTTATTTAAAATGGCCTAAGTAATGTTAACAAGTAATGGTTGTACAAATTTAAAGATATAATTTTTATCAAGTATGCCGCCGATTTTTCATAAGATTTCATATGTGCCGCGAGTTTTAAAAGTTTGCGAAGCAGTGATCCAAGTTATTAAAAAAAAATCTTAAAAAAAAAAAGGATGACGACAAAGAGTCGACAACTTTAGAAATCAGTCATGCCCTTTATATGATATTGATTTCGACGGAATTAGTATGCATATCACACTCAAACATATTTCTTTACACATGGCAACATTAAGCCTGATTATAATAATTATTCAATCTAAATTAGTTGTTAGGGAAGAGGTGATTTAATTTTTTTCATTTCCATGCGCACCAGTAGGCACAAAACAGTAATTAGACATATAGTTTACTGGAGATTTTAACTTTTCAGAAACAATGATATAAGTTGGCGTTTAAACCAAGAGATATTTTATTCGTAGAAATGAAGTTTTTTTTTTGTCTTAAGAAAACAGCCTATTATAAACGTAAAATGTGTGTACTTTTTTTTTGGAAAGAATCGTTATTTCAAGTGCAGGCTTAAACGTATTACCTATGTGTAAATTTTAAAGGCATTAAAAAAAATCTCTTAAATAATTGCTTTGGCAACTGTTCTCTTGCTAAAACAAAAAAAAATAATTTCAAAACGGGTCGCAAAAAGTAAAAATTTGAGACACATTGATGTAGGATTGGTGATTGTTAATTTATTGCTTTAACTTATATAGTTACATAAAAAAATTGCCACCGCTTTTTAGATTTTATACACTTATTCCGAATTACGATTATTAGTTATCAATTTTGCTTAAATAATTTTTTTAATCAAACCAGTTGTGAGAATGTTCTGTAATTTAGCCCCAAAAAACATAATATTAATTTACATTCATTGACAAACTTATAAATAATTACAATGACTGACTTTGGAAAAATAAAGTGATACATTTAATTTAAATAAAAACAAATTCCACAACAACATTATTTTAAAATGAAAAAACAATAATTGTTTTATAAACCTGTCATTTATCACATGTAGGCCTATTTGTCCTTTTGTTTTTTGAAAATTTAAAAAGATTTTTAAGCCTCTTAAAAAAAGTTGATGTTTTCTTTTCTAATTCACAGCTTAATTCCTCATTTTCATTTATGAGTATGCTTATCGTTTGAAGATAGTTCATATCTGTTTCTCTTAAGCTATTTTCAGATGCTTTTTGCAGTTTGGCTACCTCATCCGTAATATTTCTTAATTTTTTTTCGTAATTTTTGATTGATTGTTTCATTTCTTCCATTTCTTTTTCAGTTTGCGTCTTTTTATGTTTCTGTGGAGTTTCATTTTTTTGTTCCTCGCGATAACGTTCCTCTTTCTTGCTGTATTCATTTGTTACTTTAAACTTAACCAGTTCTATGTCTTTTTTCTCCATCATTTTAACTGCCTTTATATAAAGTGTTCTAATTGTCACCATTAAATTAGTTGTCGATTTTTCAGCAGCTTTAAAAAAATTTGTATTGCAGTCCGCTTTTTTAACATTTTCCTTAAGAATTAGACCTTTGTTGAATAAATCTTTGAGAATTTCCTTTTGCTCACGAGGATTTAGTTTCTCAATAGTTTTCATTTTTTCTAAGATGGTGTTCACTTCTTGCCTTGTTTCTTTAGTGATCCTCTCCATTTTATGTTTCAGTATGAGTATTTGACGTCTTTCTTCAGCAGCTTTAAAATGTTCGTCGGTATATCTAATACCATTAGATGGTAAACTGTCAATTTTCGCTAATAATTTTATCATTTGTCTATTTTTTGTGAAAGGATCTTCGGTTTCATTGTCAAATAAAACAGCACGGTGATTACATTCATCAAAAAGTTCTTTAAAAACACCTTTTTGCTCATTACACCATGATTTGAATTTCTTATTTTTATTTTCTTTTTTAGACCTAAAGTTATCTCCGTGTGTTAACAGTAGTACACTATATTGTTTCACAACATCATCCCCAAATATGTCTTTTAACATTTCAATGACAAGTTTATCTTCCTTTCTAAACCTACTGCCAAAACGTAATACAATTAGAAAAGAATGATAACCATATGAATGAGATAAAATTGCTTCTTGCATTATAGCTACTGTTCTTTCAGTTGTTAATTCATCGTCATCTATGCCATCTGTATCTTCTAGTCCAGGGGTATCTACTATTTTTATTTCTCTGCCATTAAACGTTCTTTTCCCAGTTTCTAATTGATGAGTTTCAGAAGTAGTGGAGTTTGACGATGTAAAAACCTTTTTATCCAGTATTGTGTTTCCTGTTGAGCTTTTTCCTTCTCCAGTTTTACCAAGTAACAGGAGGTCAATGTCCTTCTGAGTATAAAATACAACAGGAAAAGTTTATTTGGAAAAAAAAAATATGCTAATAAAAAAAAAACATCCAGAGCTAAATAAAACAGTTTGTAGCTAGTAAATATTGTTTCATAAATGTCCTAAAACATAACCTTAACATTTGAAAAACTTGTTAACATATAGATGAATTTTTGAAATATAACAAAATGTATATCATACTTCAGTTAAATATGTGAGACCCTTGAACGGCTTCATAATTTTTACCGCACGTAGCGTATATTATGCGAAAAAAATTATGGAACAGGAAAGACTTTATTTCGACCACCTTTAAAACTGATTTAATATAAAATTCAATTTTTATTAAAAAAAAAAAACAAAAAAAAAAACAAAAAAACAACGTCTCTCTAACACATTATGATTTTCATAGTAAAACTGAAATAATTGGAAACACTTTATTCAATAATTAACATAGATATAATTTTTTCTAAGTCAATAGAATTGCATAAATAAGCATTGTGTACTTATCGAATGAAAACAATACATGTTTTATGAAATACCTTACCTTAGAATATTTGGTCTTACTGGTAATTTCTTTGCTTGTTCCTTAAAGTTATTAATAGAATATATATATTAGGTATATGACTTCAGAACAACACTTGTATGGCATACCATCAACAGATGAGTTTTTATTGTAGAAACACAAAACCATATCAAATTTATTAAAAAAATTGAAAAATGTCACCCACCAAACATTTTGAAGTTTTAGAAAAATTGACATTTGTTAATAATTTCAAGTATTGTTTCATAAACTTTTATTTGTAAAAATAAAACGTAAATTCAGTTTCTCTGGTGAGTGGCAAAGGGGAATAATATCTTGCAGAACTTTTATTGCTCTTTCTGCACAAACATTGCTACGTGGAGTGAGTATTGGAGATGGACTTTGAGACCAATGATTTCGAATACAGCGCAACCCTTTTGGATAATCATTAACAGTATGGAAAAGAAGTTCATATTGTTCAGCTTTGTAATGATGATCACTAAACCAGGCATCACTCCAATGTCCACATATAAATTCACACAATTTCTGAAGGTTCTGTCGTTCATCAGGCAATAGTATGAAAGCCAACAATGCAAAAATTGCTCGAAAGTTCCATCGGGCATTGCTGAGGCCAGGCAGTGCGCTAAAATTAACTTTTGGCATTTGTTGAGAACTCTTAAAATGCTTAAAAACGCAAATTAAATGGTGCAAAAATTTCATATCATCTCTCCAATCTATTTCCTGTTTTTCTAAAATTGGAGCACATTTCTTTGTTTTACTTTCAAAATCTTTTTTTAACATTTCATAATCTTTAAGTATCTTATTTACAAATGGATAATTTATGTTAGGAGACTCACCGAATCACCGAGTAATGCATCACACACGCGTCTAAGAACACGATCAAGTATGTGGTGCTGACAACCTATAAAGACTGGTGCAGACTCACCATGTTGAACAAACAGTTTCTGAAGTTTCACCACAACACCAGACTTCGACCCTGTATTAACATTTGTAGTGTCTGACACTATCATCTTTATAGCTGACCATAAGTTATATTCATCTAAAACTTTTTGAATGGCAGATCCGATCGTAGCAGCTTTGCCATCAGGTAAAACTAAGACGGCTAGCCTCACTTCTTTTGCTTCATTTTTTAATACAACTACTTGGTGTTCTTTTTTCTTCATAATTTTACCATCAAAATGTAAACTCTATAAGCTATTACGCAAAGTATTTATTAATGTTTCTTTTAGTTTACTTGCTTCTCTGAATACAGCTCGATAGGCACCTGACTGAGAAGGAGTTGATATTTTTACGCCGGACTTATGCAAAATTTTGCTTACTAATGCTGCTCTTCGAACTGGTAGTTTCCCAGATTGAACTAATGAAACTGCACTAGAAGTAGATTGCTGTGATTGTTTCTTATGTGTGCTTTGATCCAAGCTTTCTGTGGATGACTGCATTGCATCAGCACCATCAGAGAATTCTCGTTATCACTTGAATCACTGGAACTTTCAAAACTGCTTTGTTGTTGTTGTGCCTCATTCATTTTGCAAACAATTTTCTGTTTTGACGGATGAATTGTACTTTGACTAGCAATTTTAGTTCCCGTCTTACCTCCACTTTGAATTTGTATTTCGTAAAGTTTTTTGTCCTCAGCACATAACCATTAACCAGTTTTGTTTGTGACATCAAATAACTTATCAAACTGCTCCCATATGTCACCCACAGGTTTTTTCAAATGAAAAAACCTTTTAATTAAAGTTTCAATTTTTCTGCTCACTGATCGCAAAGACAGTATCGGGAAATTTAAAAAGCTCCATAATAGCTCTGCATCTTTCCTGAGTGCTGCAACTCTTTTCAATCTGGTTTTTTCCATAGAGGCCAACCCCTTTATCGACCAATTATCATCCACTCTTTTGCCATTCTAGAATGTGAATGCAATGGCTCGATCTCAAGTCCAATTTTGTTTCTTTTCTTAAGAGTGTTTTGAAATTTTTTCAAATTACTCGCCCATTTGTCCTTATTTTTAGCAACGCAAAGTGATGATTTTTTGTAAGACATTTTTAAGAATAAAATTAAGCAAAATTAAAATAATTATTCAAACTCAAGTATAATTGAAAAATCTAACATGGCGAACAGGAAATAGAATCTTAATGGTAAACAATAGGAGTAAAAGTGAACTTCAGTAAAAAGAGCCAAATGGATTATTTTTAAACTAAAAAATGTTTTGGTGGGTGAACTTTTTCAACAAAATTGATGGTTTTTTGTTGTATTTATTTTTTTTATATAAAAGCTCATCAAAATCTGGCACGCCACTTGTAAAATTACAAAATTTGTTTTTCAAGTCATATACCTAATATATATATATATATATATATATATATATATATATATATATATATAAATGCTTGTGAATTTTACTTTAACTAAGGTAGTATGAAGAAGTAAACAGCTGTTTATAGTTATTTTGATGTCTAGGACAGGATTTCCACTCACCAAGCAATATATACATATATGTGCATTTAGTCGACTAAAATTACCAAAGTATTCCCTAAAATGCACAAAATATGCCATTAAAATATTAAAATAATTCTTTCAATGAACTCAAAATGCAACATCTCATTATATTTTTTTTTAGGATTTAGCAGAAATAAATGTAACTTAATACTAATTTATATTACAGAGTACTAGTTTTTTTTAGAATGACATTTGCTAAAAAAAATAATTTGATTTCTTGAAATTTTGTCAAGCATTCCATTATAACCAATTATATTAAATCTCATATTGTAGCATTTAGAGTTTACCCCCACCTTCACCACCCCACTCTCTACACCGACAGGTGAAACTTTCCCCTCCCAAACGAGTGATCCGTCTTTGTTGACCATGTTATGTAGCCCAAGGTCATGGTCAAGCCAAGCTCCCAATTAACTTTTTTGCCTATAATGATACATGCATTGAGAGCGTGATCACCCCCTTCCCCCCCCCTCCGACCTTTATAAAGTTAAGTTAGAGTAAGTTAATTTTTCAGTAGGCAATAGACAGATGTTGTAGAGAATAGAGCTGATAGGCTTAGAGTAGACATAGGTAGATCTAAGTAGTTTGTTATTATAGAAGTAGGTAGGAAATCGTTATATAAGCAAAGTTGTATTATAATTGTATTAAAGAATTTGTTGTATTGTGTACTGCACTGAGTTCTAGCACATATAAAAGTTGACGTTACATATTTGGTAAGCAAATTGAAATCACCTGGCGAGCCTGCCCTCAACATAAATATAAATTATAACTAGGGCTGTACCGGAATCCGATTCCGGTTCCTGTTAAGCCGGATTCCGGCAGTTTTAACAAATCCGGTTCCGATTCCGGTTCCGGTTAAAATGTGCCGGATTTAAGCCGGATTTCTTCGTTGTTTGAAATTTTTAAGAAATTTTTTTAGCGCAACATATTTCAAAAATATGTTGCGCTACAGAATTAAATTAAAACAATAACTTCTTTTGCTTTTTTAAAACTACAATAACGTCGATCGCAATTAGTTCTATATGTTAGTAAAAATATATTAAAAAGGAAGATTTGAATCGTATTTAGTCTAGTAATACGACACCTAGTCTTCCGCTAGTTTGATTCCGTGTTTTCCATAAACTATATTAAGCTATCAAAGTTTAACTTCTTTAAACAGCAGACAACGATCTATTTTGGGTGTTTACAGTTTAAAAATAGTTCAACAATTTATTTTTCTGCAAATTTTTTAAATTAGGAGATTTTGTCACGATTTGGATAAAATTCCTCCCATATTTAGATAAATAACTTGAAGATACCTTTTAAATTGAACATTAAAGTGATATTGATTTAGATTTGACATGCATTTTAATTTGCGTTTTATGGGAAATAGTCAGATAATGATTTAAAGGAAAGTATGAATGAAATAACAAGATTTGGTGACGTCACTATGGAAAATTAAAGAAAGATGAACTATCGGGTGGTGCCACAGTATATATATATATATATATATATATATATATATATGTATATATATATATATTTTGGAATTTATTTATTAATAAACATGTTTATTATACTTTCTAAGATATGTTACCCATTTCTATGTTTGATTGTAATAGAAATCAAGTTAAATTAGGTACAGCTATATTAAAATAAATTTTTAAAACAAAGAACCTATTATTTTGACAGAGTTATCTTTCTTAACTCATGATTGGGGAAGGGGTTTTAGTCACATTCTTCAAGATCTAAATGGTTAATACTGTATTTTGCTATCTAGAACTGAAAAACTAAATTTTTATTCTTTTTTTCATTCTTATATCTTTTTTATGTTAGGCGAGAACTTACTACTTCGTTCGAAGAGTTACTATTGAATTCGGTAAATCCGGTTCCTGTTCCGATTCCGGCAGGATTCAAATATTAAATCCGATTCCGGTTCCGAATCCTGCAGGATCCAAAAATTGCAAACCGGTACAGCCCTAATTATAACGCAACATATTTGGCGATAATTCTGATGCAACACATATGATTTTATAATGCATGAAATTTAAATTTACTCAAAATAAAGCAAAATCAAAAATATGTGAAAAACAAATCTTTTAGAAAAAGATTGTATCAAAGTACAGAATGGTACATGTGTAAATAAACTGTCATTATTTAAACTTTAAGCGTAGGGTCTCAACTAGATATCTAGACTATATATATTGATACTTTTCAGTAAGTAAAGTTCTCTTAAGCCCCAAAGGGGCTCATCACCTCGGTATATAAAGGAATTGTGTGGTTAGCCACCTTTACTCCCTTAACATTAAGTAAGGTTCCCATTTAAAGCTGGGTGAACTTTGGGACTTTTACCAGGACCTGAAAAAATCCCAAGCTTCTCGCTGAGATTCGAACCGGGGACCATGTGGTCGACAGTCGAGCGCTCTACACAACACGACCACCCTTCCTCATTTGTTACTTATTAACTTATGTATATTTAGCTGAAGGCTTTGTAATCACCCTAATTTTAGTAACATTAATGTACATACATAATTGTATGATGTATGAGTTTTCTGCTTTTCGTCATAATAGAACCCATACACTTGTTTGTCTTTTCCACATCTTGTTATTATTAAAAAATGAAACAAAGTGTTGCTAGTTTTTTATCCATATTTTTTTTTTAATTATTCTCTCTTCGGCAACTAATAAGCGACATTCTCTAACAAGAGTATTTAATAATACAAATGTCCAACAAAATTACCATCGTTTATAAAAAATTGGTGAATTAGTTTCATTTTCTCGTAAAGTATGTTAAAAAATCAATGTCCACAATAGCTCATTTTATCTCATTTACAACAAGAACGGTGAGGAAGAGGAGGGGACAGCAGATTTTTATTTGGTCAACGTAATTGAAAATTTTAATCTTCATTTTAAGCTATTTAAATATGTCATAATTTAATTTAGCATTTCCCAATTTTATATGAACATTGCCAAAAAAGTAAAAAGCTTCGGCTAATTAAATGAATATTTATGGTGAATACACAATAGTTCAATTTTTTTTTAATTGATTGACCTCAGAATAGTTGATTATAATTTACTTAAAATATTCTTAAAAATTACCTTTCTGTTAGACAAAAGTCAAAGCAATCATGAATCTCTTTATTAATTATTATCTTAACATTAAACATGTATACACAGTAAAATAAAGAAATAAACCTTTACCTTCATTTTCAATAGAATTGATTTTTTCCTTTGAAATCTTATATCTTTGGCATAATTCTTCAAGCAATGGATCTTTTACTAGATGCAACAGACGACTTTTTAGCTGGTTGCGATAGTTAAAAAAAGTTGGGTAATATATTTAAATAATAATGTATAGTTCAATGATTAAATCTTATAGGGAAAATAAAAAAAAATTAAATATTATTGTTACACTTTTTGATAATCACTAGCATCGGATTAAAAAAAAAACAACAACAACAAACAATAACAAAATTTTGTTATTCAAATTGGTATATTTTACCCATTGGAAACAAAGCAATTAATAAAATTATGTTTCCTACATGTAATTCGTGTTTTTTTTTTTAAGTATTAACTAATTTTAATACATTTTTATTATTATATGTATGTATGCATGGATGTTTTATTGCGTTTGAATTCTTTACCCATCACTCAATGTCTTGCATACCTGCTTGCCGTGAATAACAAAACAATATTTAATAAATAGGCCCATCAAATTTTGTTCTATCGTGCTCTAATTCAGTGGTTCTAAAATTTTATCGAAACTGTATGCCGAAAATATGTCCGCGGGCATCAATGTTCCCTCTAATTTTTGGCGGCGCTGCGCGGTAAAAAAATTTCTTGTGCAACTTTTTAGAACTTCGAAACAATTTGGGCGCCAATGTGGAATAACTTATAAAAAAATTGGGTGTTGTTTGTAGTCCGAATCTGCGAGAATTATTCGAACAATGTTAATAAAAAAGCAACTATTTCTATATGACTTAGTCTAAAACTAATAAAACTGCTAGGCAACTTAAATAACCAGACAAATTTGAAAAAAAGGTTTTCTGAAGTAATTGCTAATCACTATTGAAATTATTAGCTATTGGTAGTTTCAGGAACAAAGGAAGTGATTCTATCAATCAGTCATTTAAATTTATATAGCGCTTATTATGTATTATATAGCGCTTATTATGTAGGAGCAAAAGCTCTCGGAACATGCACTTTGAAAAAGTGCGTTTTCAGACCCTGTCGGAATGCCATGAGTGATTTAGACGTAGTTAAAGAAGCGGTTAGAGAATTCCATTAAAAAATACCGGAATAAGAAAAACATCATTTAGCATAAGAATGTTCAACTGAAAAACTCAAATCGCGCTTAAAGGAAGAGGATAACAAACCAGATTTAGGATATGACTAACCAAATGAAGGTAGAAAATAGAGATTAATTAAGTTTCTGATAGCTATATATGACTGAAGCTAAAACATTAAACCAATAATCCAATACCAAACATCTTTTTTGAAATAGACTTTTTTAACCCATTACTCTACAAGACGTGCCAAAATGCAAACTATTTTTAGGTAAACATATTTTTAGTAGCATATAAAGTTATAATTATAGATATGTTTCAAATTTTAACTTTTTTTTTAAAACGAAATAAAAATGGTTTTCAATTATCACATTTGAAGTTAATCTCAATTTATAATTTTATTTAAAATATTTGATTAATATTTAAAATGTATTTATAATAGCAGACAATGTGTGCCCTTTATTTTTAAATTAAATGAAATTAGTGTCCAAAGAATAAATTCAACGTTTTTCTCTTCTATCCTTCATTTCTGCCCATTCTGAATAAATTGCGTTTAAATAAATTTGCCCACCATCGTTTATAAAGCTTCTAATTCTCATCAGCATGTCTAAGTGATCTTCCTCCAAGCGATTCCTCTGCTTTGTTTTAATTGAATTCATTAAACTGAAGCCACGCTTACAGTCAACGCTTGATGCTAAAAAATGTTCCACAAATGTCTATAAGCTGAGCCAAATTTTGAAATTGTTGATCAGCAAGAGCAAATTCTACATGAGTTAGAAAATTTGTTATGACTTTTGAATTTATTTTTTCACTAACAATAAACTTAAAATCGTTGTATTTTGCAACAATGCTTTCACTTTTATCTCCAATAAGTTCTTTATATTTTGTAGCTAGCTTTGCAATGTTTTGTGCCAAATTTAAATTACAATTTGTTAATGCCATAATATCTAAAGCGACCCAATCTTGTATTTCTTCGTCTTTACATTACTTTACATCATCTTCATAATATTTTAACAAATTAAATCAACATACCATATAATAGTTCTCTATAATGCAACCTTGAACATGTTTTTCTCCATTATGTTTACTATGTTTTGTTTAAAGAACTTATTTTTAGAATATAGCGTAATAAAATTTTTCTCACCTTTAACTTAATCTGAGGAAATGTGGCAATAAAATCAATTGCTGACATCAAGTCAGTACATCGAAATCTGTCTCTGTATAATTTGCTTTTACTGAAATAGGCTTCATTTAACCATTCTAAAATATGACTTAAAACATCATCTGAAATTATAACGTGTGTTAGGTGATTTTTTTACATAGTTTAATAAAAGCGAGCTAGAATATTGTAATGTTTTACTTTATTAGCAACATTATTTCTCTTCTTCTTTTTCTCTCTCTTTCTCTGTTTCTCTCTCTCTCATTTTCTATCTTTCTCTCTCTCTACATATATATATATATATATATATATATATATATATATATATATTACACACACACAATATATACATATATATATTACACACACACAATATATATATGTATATATATATATATATATATATATATACATATGTGTGTGTGTGTGTGTATGTGTGTGTATGTTAAACTCATACCTGATAGCTCCTGAACTTTTGTATCTGTTAATTTATTTATGATAATAAATGTTAGATGTGCAGTGGTCTTCATAGTTTTATCGTTTATTTTCATAATTTGGTGTATTATCTAAACAGAACAAAATGTGTAATAGTTTAATCATCCAACAATTTATAAAATAAGAATAAATATTTTTTAGAGATTTGTTGAAAAATAATTTTTATTTAACATTTTAGGCATCCATAACAGAGGAATTAAAAGTAGTTACCTCATGTGGAAAATTCGTCAATTCTTTGCACCGTTTACTCTTATTAAGCTGGTTATAAATAACAATTAATGATGATGCCATAATGTTTATATTTTTCTGAAACATATAAAGTATTTTGCTTCAGCATTTCGTGGATCACATAGAATTTTGTCAAATACAACTTGGTTTTAAGAATAGTTTAATATTAAATGGTTATTGTTGCGAAATCCTTAATGGCAAGTAGAAAATATTTTTCACCAAGGGGATCTACGAAATTCCTTTATAGATGAGCTGTTTATCTCTTTTATCATGTAACAAACTGTGAGACTGTGTTTGTAGTCATTAGTCATTTAAAGAGATCAGTTTATTTTATTTTCGATGAAATGAGAATAAAATTCATTATAATTTTTGTTTAGCATTTGATCTTTAACAACTGGTCTGTTCTATTTATATGTTATATTATGTTGTTTTTATTCAACTGTAATTTACCACATTAAAACATGGTACTTGTTTTAGTGATCTGAGATAATATTTAAGAGCATTAGGCTATGTTTGACATTATCTGGTTTTACTTTAGGTAGTGTGACGTCAGAAATAATTTGTTGAGGGCTGGGTCGCCAAATATGTGATGTCAGAATTTATAGTTGAGGGCAGGCTCGCAAAATATGTTACGGTGATTTTAATAATCGACTAATATGTAAAAAGGGGGGCGGTGATAGTTGGGGAAAATTCTAAACGAAACAGGCAGCTGATATAAAAAAAAGTTCCCTTAAACCACAGAGGGCTCATCGAGGCAGGTGAAGTGTAGAATTCATCTGTTTCAATGACCTCTGCATATAAAGAAATTGTGTGGTTAGCACGACGCCCAGCCGCCTTTACTCCCCCAACGTAAAATCAGGTGAATTTGGGGACTTTCTCCAAGATCCCGAAGAAATCCCAAGGTTCTTACTGAGGTTCGAACCCGGGACCCTCCGGTCGACAGTCTCGCGCTCTACACCACACAACCACCCGTTCACCAGAGATGATACATTCATGAAGAAAAAATACTGTTCAACCTATTTCAACATGCACACGTTCTATACATGAAATGCACTGACTTGATCGAATTCCTCTAAGCAACCTTTAAAATATATATAAAAAAATAAGATATGGCGTAATAGGTTATAAAGGTGAAAGAAAACTAAAAAAAAAATTATATGCCTATTGGTTGGATAAAATTGATTTGTGTCTTTATTATTATTACACAGCCCAACAAAAAAAAATGTGAATTGCCAAGAATGTTTGAATGAATTTATAGCAATTCATGGGTGCTGATTTCAAAACTGCCACTGCTTTTGCTGAATTGGCTCTGGTTTCTGAGATATTGCACACCCTTGAAAATATGATTGTACCCTTTGTGTAAAACAAATGTAATAAGTTTGGTGTCTGTTGTTTAACCAAGTTATACATTTTTTTTTCTATTTTATCTCTGCTTTCTAAAGACATCATGAGTTCATCACGGAGATGCTGCAAAAATAATCAGAATGTATTCTGTTACATCTCTGGACAATACATGATTAAAAAGCAAAGAAGAAATATAACCGACTTTGTGCAGCAGGTATATTTGGCTTATTTCGGTGTGAAGCTGGGAGACCAAGACATGTCTTGGGTTCCCCATAAGGTCTGCAATAACTGTGTGGAGAGCCTAAGGCAGTGGACAAATGGTAAGAAGAAAAGTCTCCGTTTCGCTGTACCGATGGTATGGCGAGAGCCGAAAGACCATTTTGGTAATTGTTATTTTTGTATTGTGAATGTTAAAGGCTTCAATCGCTACAAGAAATCTAACTGGGATTATCCTGATCTTGAATCTGCAAGGAGACCAATTCCACGTAGCAGTGAAGTTCCTATACCAGTGTTTACTGGATTATTAGAGCTTTCACCATCAGACTCAGGTGAGGGGCAAGATCTGGAGTTTTTGCAGGTGAAAACAGTGGAAGCGATTATGAAGGAAGTTCTTCAACACCTCAACCATTCAGCCAAGAATAATTCAATGACCTAAAACGAGACATAAATCTGTCCAAGCAAGCATCTGAGCCTTTAGCGTCCAGGCTCAATGAAAGAAATTTTCTCAAACCAGAAGTTAAAATAACATTTTATCGGAAAAGAGAAGAGTTTCTTCGTCCATATTCCAGCTAAAGGAAGATCTTGTTTACTGTAATGACATCCCTGGACTTCTGCTTCAAATGGGACTACAAGACTACCATTCCGAAGACTGGCGTCTTTTTATTGACAGTTCCATCAGAAGCTTGAAATGCATTCTGTTACACAATGGTAACCGTTATGCATCTCTTTCCATTGTTCACTCAACAACACTTAAAAAAGAGTATGAGAATATCAAAACAGTATTGCAAAAAGTCCGTTATTATGAGCATCAGTGGTCAATTTGTGTTGATCTAAAAATGGTAAACTTCTTGCTTGGGCAGCAGTCAGGATACACAAAATGCCCATGTTTCAAGTGCCTTTGGTATTGCAGGGCAAGGCGAGATCATTGGACAAGAGTGACATGGCCTGCAAGGGAAACCATGACTGTAGGTAAAGAAAATATTATCAACAAGTCACTTGTTGATAAAAATAAGATCATTCTCCCACCGCTTCATATCAAATTAGGTTTAATGAAACAATTAGTTAAGGCTTTGGACAAATCTTGTAATTGCTTAAAGTATATTTGCAGATCATTCCCCGGATTGAGCATGGAGAGGCTGAGAACTGGGATTTTTGACGTTCCTCAGATTCGGAAACTCATTAACAATCGAAATCACCTTGAGGCTTTTTCATGGAACAGTTTTGTTTCAGTTGTCAGGAACTTCTTAGGTAATAACAGATCAGAGAATTACGAAGAACTGGTGCAAGATATGCTCGCTAACTTCAGAAACAGTGGAACAAATATGAGCGTCAAGGTACATTACCTGCACAGTCATTTAGACAAATGTCCAGGTAACCTTGGGAACTTCAGTGAGGAACAAGGTGAGAGGTTCCATCAGGATATGAGGGTGATGGAGGAGAGATATCAAGGAAGATGGGACATACATATGATGGCTGACTACTGTTGGAGCCTCAGGCGCAATTGCACTAATGACATATACAAAAGGAAGTCAAGCAAACAGCGATTTGCTAATGCATTACCATAGACAATTAACATATTAATTAATTAATTAGACATATAATAAGTTTTTCAAATGAAAGTGTTTTCTTCTATAACACTATAACACATATTTTTGAACAAATTTCTGCATGACTATTAACAGTTTCATTACTATTTATTAGTATACTATTATACTTCATGCAATTCTTGACAAATTCCAAACACGGTGCATACATTATTTAATTAATTTTAATTATCTCGTAAAATAGAGCCAATCTAGCAAAAGCACTTACATATTCTAAATCAGCATAGTTGACTTTGTGTAAAATGACTCAAATATCACTGGCAATGAATTCACTGTTTACTATGTGATTATTTTCAAAGTACTGGTGAAGTTGTTTAAAAACAAAAGTATCAAAGTCTATTAAGTTTTATTGTGTCCCTGGATTTAACTGAAGTAAAGGCTGCTGTTTTGTTGTGTTTGTGTGTTAACCCCATAATCCCTTTTTATGTTCTGTTTACAGATGAGCTATAGGGAAACTATACTTTATTTATAGTATTGACCATTTAATGAAAGTACACCTTCCTATAAAATGAAATCAAATGCTAGTATAGCTGAATACATACCTTTGTATTTGTGTTCCACAGCAAGCTACAGTTAAACAGAAAATCTTTCATAAGCTCAGGCTTAGTGTCCTAAAATTGCAATGATCATCATTGAAATTCGTTTATGAAAATTATCCACATCATTCAATTAAAAGGATTTATGAAACATATCCAGGTGTCAATATTTAACATTTTTTTTCTATTTATACTAATCTAAATAAACATTTTTACTTGTCAAGTCTGTCAGCTGTAGATGAAAAATTAGAATATTGTTTCCTTGATAAATAGTAATTATAAAAAATGGCTTATAAACTGCACCTCGATAGGAAAAAATATTTTTAATAAATCTGCTGGTCTAAATATGAGACGTAAAAGAATTAATAAAGAACAATAATTTAAAGTATTGTTGTCTTTTTTTTCACTCTACAGAACACAACATTTCTTTGTAATATGTGTTTTAAATAAATTATAATGTCGAAATTATGAAAACAAATGTTTGTTTTATATATATATATATATATATATATATATATATATATATATATATATATATATATATATATATATATTATATATATATTGTTATAGCTCTGCTAAAAATTATATTCGTAATACAAGAAGTTAGTTCATGGTTTAGTCTTTTGGCCAAATCTGAACAGATCCGAAATTTAGTCACATGGTTTAGAGACAAACCCCTTAAGCGCACATCATTTTTAAAAGCATATAATTTTTCTTCTTACCGTTTCAAATAAATCAATGTCTTTAAATGATATTAATTGAAGTCAATATAGCAGCACATTTATGTCTAAGCCGTTTTCACTTTTCAGTGTCGTACTATGTATTGCTTCATTCGTCCATTGCAAAGTTGTGGTGATAACTAAAGAATTATAAGCCGTTGGATTTTAAATTAATTTTAAGAGCAAACAAAAAAAATTCATTTAAATCTAATTGGGAAAATATTTTTGATGTAATATAAAACTTTATATGCAAAAACTGTGTATATTTCTGGATAAATAATAATAATACATACGCATACATTATTTATCTATATCTATCTACTATCTATCTAACTATATATCTCTCTCATTCTCTCTATATATATAACTTTATATGTGTTTATATATATATATATATATATATAAATAAATATAATTTTTAAAAAGCAATATAAAAAGATAATTTTTAATATCAGAGCCATTATTACATAAATTATTACTAATAAAAATATATGCCTAGATGCCTCCCCCCCCCCCCCCCCCGTAAAAAATATATATTGATTTTGTTTTTTCATAGGTAATTATTCTTTAATGTAAAGACATATTTATAATCAGTATATTGTAATCAACTAACCTTTTAATTTAAGTGAAAATTTGTATAATATGATAAAATGATGTTTAGTGCTTTATTTAAAAAAAAAAAAAAAGCTTTTCTATATATGTATTTATCTTTTATTTATTTTTGTTTGTTTCCAAAGAATTAAATCTGCTTTTGTTGCATAATCCTGAATGAATAATTTTTGTTAGTCTTTATAAAAATAAAAAAAAAAAACAAGCTTAACTTTTTCGCACTCTTTTACACATATGTTTTGCATGGTATTTTTTTCGTACACAAATAACACAAGCCTTATTTTCTCTCATTATTACCCTCAATCAGCAGTAATTCGTTTCGTAAAAAAGCACAGTGTGTTAATTAACGGACTTAAGTATATTAAAATCGTGCATTGTAATGTAGAATTTATGCGTACGAAATTCGATCTTTTTCTCTTTAAATTATAACGTTCACCAAAAAAAAAATGTTTGAAGATTAAGGACGCACAAAAGGCACGATAAATGAATTTTGAAATGAACGTCAGTTAGGTCCAGTCTTTGCATGTTTATGGGAATTTTCAAAATAACGCTTTATTTTCATTAATCTCTTACAAACCAAAGCCATTAAGGACTTGTTTATATAATATTCTTCCTTCTAATACAAAACTATCTCATTAGGATCTGTAGCCAAGTTAAAAATGCTTGACATTCAATGCATTGTTATTTAATTATCGACCAAAAATCAAATGTCTCGGATGCACTTTAATCTTTCACAATATAATATAAATAAATCAATAAAATATAAATTAAATTTGATGTGTAACTGCAGATATAATAAATCAGACAAGTTAATAAAATTATTCTATTTTTTTTACTTATTTCGTATTTCATAAATTAAGAAAATAAAAATTGAGCCAATTTTTTAATAATTTATATATTTCCATGCACACTATTAATACATTTTAAAAATATGTTAATTAATTGACTTTTTGTAAAAATTATTTAACGGCTAGTAAAATTTGAGTGTAATAGAGAGTAGTGATGTTTTTGAATACAGTAGAGATGTATAGATTTTAAAAAAAAAGTACTTTCGAAAATTATTATAATTGGCATTATATATTATTTTGAGCCCATTGTTTTCTTTCCTTAAAAATATTTTATTTCTTTAATTTTTTGTGCTTTTTAACTAAAAAGTAATCAGACTTTAACTCATTTTATATACATGGCTTTATTCACTAGATATATACTTCAAATAAGAAATTTGTCTTTGCAATGATTATTACAGAAATAGTTATACTTTATGCAACATAACTTCTGATGATAAGGTGGATAGTATTTCTGTATTTGTATCTATTTTTTTTTCCATTGTGTTCCTTAAATTTTTTTTATAACCAAACGTGTAAGGAAATTATAGGGTCTGCGTCATTTATGTACCTTCTTTCTTAACTGTTATGTTTTCTCCACTGTATAGCAGTAAGTATGTAGACAAGTTGCGGATTTTGTCATTGTCAATTTGCAAACAGCCTTGAAGAGCCTTTGTAGATACAAATATTATATTAAGTCTTGGTAAAAATTGTTATGTTGATTAACACAATAACTCCCTATCGAACTTTATGTATGTAAGCATATATATTTGTATATACACCCCCCCCCAATCACACAAACATATATATCTATACATATATACTAAACTAAATATATATACATAGAGATATAGCTTATAGTTTTGCTTAAATAATTAAATTGGTATTTATAAATGCCAGAACCGTAAAGCTTAATAATTTCATAGATTATTAATAAATTATAAAATGTTTGCTTAAATATTTAACACCATTTTCTAATGTAGTTTTCTTCATAAGAATTCTCGACTTTGCTTGCATATACACACAAATATTTAAATGACTGTTTAAAAAATGTCATTGGTATTAGAAATACTGATTTGTGAAGTTTTGGATATTAAACATATTTATATCCTTATATCACTTTGAATAATTGATGTGAGCTAAAACATTGCGATATGTATTGTTGTAAACGTTTATGAAAATCCAATACCTGTATGTCAAGCGAAATATTACTTGATTTAAATATTCCTCCTTTTATTGCTATTTGTAAAATAACAACGAGAAGTGTCTCTAGTATCGCAGACAAATCCTAGGGAACACAGGAAACAAATATTTATAAAATAATTAGTTAATCGTTCAAATGTAAACTTATAATTTAGAAAAACAATCTTTTAGATACGATTATCTAACTTGAACACTCACTTTCTGAGATATATTTTCACTTTTAATGGCAACTGAGAACAGTGGAACAACTCTATTTTCTAACTGAAAATTCACAAGTTAAAAAAATGATAAATATAGGCCAAACACTAATTGTGCTTAAAACCTATTATAACTAAAAATATGTTTGCAAAAATATAAAAATACCACAATAAAGTACATTATACCTCGGCTCTTGTGTTTCTTCTTCTTTCTGATTCTTCTTCAGCTTGCAAAATGGTAACATCAAAATATTGCAGTTTCTCAATAGAATGGGCGAGCAATGTCAAACAGTCTATCCGTTTACAATCTTGAACTTTTTGAAGATCCTCATTCATATATCTGATTATTAATTCTGTTATTTATATAGATAAGTAAAATGTCAGAAACAAATTCAATTTATTGTCGGAGTACAATAATAACTTTTATAGATCATATTACTATTCAGATACTTTAAAAAAAGGTAATACTTACCAATTAAAACAGTTTCCACCTGGTCATTTTTCATAATATCCACCGTTTCACCATTTAAACAAAGAAGTCTTAGAAAGTGATAGACAAAATCACGAAATACCGGAATGTCATTTTTTAGTGAAGATATGTTTTGATTTAAAAGACTGACATATAGTGTGATTTCAGATCTATCAAGATATTTTAATTCTTCATCTTTTTTCGTTAAAAAGTCTGAAATAACATACTTAGCGTCTTCTTTATTCATGTCTTCTGTGTTCATTATCTTTAAAAAAAACAAAAACAAAACGAAGTTGGTACATATAAAATAAAATCGAACATATGAAAAATTGTACATTTAAACCTATGATTTTAAAAACATCAAGTAAAATAAGTTTTTTTTAATCAAATTTTGTATATATCTGTTTATCCATTAAACAGCCATAATTCATAAATGTGTTAATTGATAGGTATAATAAAACTAAAAAAAAAAGTTCTTAACATTAGAGACATTAAATTTTTAAAGTACCGTTTAGTTATAATTTCTTTACAACCATACAAAGTAAAAACAATTAAACCATACGAATTAAAAAAAAAAATCTTAAAAAAAAAAAAACAACATATTTTTTACAGACTTGCAATTAACAGTTTTTTACCAAATGTTATTTCGTTCATAGAATGCAATTCGAAAGAATGGAATATTAAAATGCACATTAACTATCAATGTGGCAAAATCAAATCTCTAACTATACATATTACTAGTGGCTAGGTGGCTGTCTCTTGCACCACTCGTTTGATTTGGGGATTTAAATATATTAACTAAAATCGATAAAAGACAATCAGATTTACTGAATAAAAGTTAAGTGATAATAAGTGATAATATAAGGATGGAATTTGGTGTGAACAAATGAGCCATATAAATATAAAATAAAAAAAGCAATTTAACTCACTGTAAAACAACCAACTTGATGTTAGTACATTTAACAAAGTGTCTCAAATAAATATTGAGGTGTCAATGAATGAAATCGCATCCTAATTTCTTAAATAAAAGAAAGAATCAGAAATAAATGTTACAATCCAGTCCGCATAGAACTTAAATCTTAGTTAAATACATGAAATAAAATTTAAGCGATGCTTTGTATTAATGTGGCATACAGCTTCAACTTAATAAATTGACGAAATGCAGATAAAATTTGGAATTAGAAACACCGCCATACCAGTAGTTGTTGGAGTGCAAAGAAATATAAAGATAGAAATTGAAAACATTGACGGAAAAAAATAAAAGATTAATTTAAATATATGCGCATTTTAGAAAACTGCACTGATAAGGATAACCCACATTTTCAGAAAGGCTTTCTACAAAATATAAAATTTAATTCAACATCTAGGTTCCCTTAGGTTTACGGAATAGTCCTGGTGGCTTCGCTAACCAGTGGTAAAAAATATTTATTACATACACAAAATAATGTAAAAGTAATAATCGTTTTAGAAGAGCATACTATTGTCAAATAACATAAAGATTGCCACTTTCACAAAAACATATATGTGACTATAAAATTAATTTCAACCACCATAGCCGCTGTTGTTTTAAGGCTGCTGGTAACTGTAAATTATGACCATATAATGCTTTTTTGTTCTAGAAACGTAATAATAAAAGCCTAACCAGAAAAACCTTTTAAAATGTATATTTAAATAGTCGGTGTGTGTGTGGGGGGGGGGGGGAGAGCTTGTGTGGATGACTTTAGAACAAATAAACATCTTCCTGTACAAATCGAAAAAGTAAATATTGCTTCAATTTATTTTAATAAAACATTGAAAATTTGTCACTAGAAAATAAATTTCTAATTGAGTTTTTTGGGATTTGAATTTTAATACATTTTCTTGTGTTCGATTATTTAGTTGGTCCGCAATATATAGCTATTCGTTTTCTGAAATCTACTTTTATAAGTTCCCTTAATAACGCAATACACCATCTTCAACAGCATCAATGATTACAGTGTTATACATTTCCAGAAATAATTTAAAAGCTAAGTTTTGTTTTTAATCGTTTCAGATCTTTGACAAAGTCTTTTTTTTCAACTACTAACCATTATTTTAAAAGAATTATTTTTGTCTGGTTCATTTTTACTATTTAGATTATTCTTTGATTATCATCTACGTCTATTTTTATGCATTGAAGAGATTTTAATTCAGCAATGAAATCAAGTCAGTAGACCTTTAAAAAAATAAACATTATTCTTATAATGTTTTACTAAGATATTGTAGGTGATGATGTGTTTGTTAAAATTATAACCAAATTAGTTTACATGTTATAGATCTGTAAGATTAATCTTATCCATTAAAGTTGGAACAGGGATTTAGACTATAGACAAAAGTCTATATATAGTTTAAAATATTAAATTGATTATTAGAAGTTGTCCCCAAAACATAATATCAACTATAACTCTGGATAAAAATAGTACGGATTTTTAGAAGATTAGTTCAAATCATTTAAATGCATTAGCACTTATTTCTCTAAGACATGATTATGGATTTAAACACAGTTTTACGCCCTCATTAACAATGTTTCATGGGTCATTAAAGAAAAACAAATTTCCCCCTGGGGACTGGGGCTTACGTCTCGTAGGCCCAACGATACTTATAAATATAAAATGTAAATACAGACCTGGCTTTTACAAGTAAACATTTTGCCAGCAAATAAGTCAACGTAGACTAGCAAAAAGAAATATCTTTGTACTCCTGTATTTATAGTGTTAACTAGTACAGACCAATTATTATATAGGCCAATTCTTAAACGAGAACATTACGAGGTATGTATGTATTATTATTTTTTAAAATAATTAGGTTAGAATTGATAAAGAAATTTAGTGCATGTGAAAAATATTGCCTTAGTTTTCAATTATATAAGCCTGAGTATAGTCACGTGTGAAAGCTTATCTAGCAATTAAAGATTAAGAATAAATAGAAATTGTGGATGATGGTTGACATATATTTAGATATCAAAATGAGACATTGTGACTGAACACACACACACACACACAAACAAACACACACACACACATGGAAAAGCCTGCTGAAGCTGAATGAACGAATTTCGACAGAAGGGATAACAAAGAAATATACGAAATACTGCAGTAGAAAAAAACATGTGACCTTTATTCCCATGAACAGAATACGATATGAACAGAAATATCAAAAAATTATGAAATACTGTAGCCTAATAGAAAATAACATTTATCTTTTATTGCCATAAACAAAGTACGATATAAACAGAAATAACAAAGAGATGTAAGAGAGACTGCAATAGAAAAGAACATTTATAGCCATCAACACAATACATATAATAGATTTCCTTGTACACCACATATTCAGCGTACGGACCATTAACCTGATTACACCACATTTTTAGTGTACGGACCATTAGCCTGAGGGAGAGACACGCACACAAACTAACGACGATTATGTTTTATACATATACATACATGTAATCGTAGTTCCCCAAAGAAATAAAGTGAACAGTACAACTAGATAATTTTAAGCAAACAAAACTAAGCATATATATCGTCAAAAGATTATATATATATATATATATATATATATATATCAGGGACGAGGCGTGGGTGTTGCCGGTCTAACTTTTAGAGAAAAATTAATTAATGTTATAATAGCTATATACAAAGCACAAACGAATAAAGATCTATATATTTGTATAAAGAATTGGACTTATAATATATACAATGTATATATCACCGATGTTATATATATTTAAACGGTAGTCATTTTATTATGAATGTTTATGCTATCTATATTCAATACATACAGGACCATTTTATAGCTATATAATGCCCCCCCCGGTTGCGCCACTGTTTGTGCTGATACATAATTCGAATTTGTTATTTAGTTGATGATGTAAAAAGTAGGTATAATTTATTTTATCAAAGTAATTATCTCAGTGGTATCAAATCCAAAGTACTACAAAGAAGAGAAAAAAATTATCAATATTTGTAGAACAATGTGTATCACGTTTTAACGATCACACGTGATCTGATAAAAAAAAAAGCAACAACTAAATATGTTTTACTGCTGCGTTAAACAACTTAAATATATATATATATATATATATATATATATATATATATATATATATATATATACCTCCTATTTCTTTAATAGGTATACAATGAATTATACTTGAAAATAGTTCAATAACAATATGTCTACATAAATACTTAGTCAAGAACTAGGTGGAGGACACTTTATCTAGAGTCTAGACAACCGAGCGATGACAGAGACGGCATCTAGGACATGCTGTGGAAATAGTTTTCATTGTCATTATATATGTTTAAAACATGCATGTTTCCTTGATTTGCTTTTGTTGATTGTGGAGAGTACAAACAGGATTGTAGTGGTTTGTTTGGTGTTAACCATTCACTGAGAGTTCTGTAAAATTTTAATTGTAGTCACATCATATTAATATAAATGTATCATCTTACTATTACAACACACACACACACACCTGTAAAAATGATAAATCGGTATTCTTTTTAAAAAGTGACTTATGACTTGAATGAATTATTTATGATTTTTTTATATTTTTTTTATATTTGTTAATTTTAAATTTAATTTTCTGAAAATATAAAAACTTTTCAGAAAGTATAAGAATAAAAAACACATTTTTAAGATAATTTTAGAACATAATTTTATTTAGTGTGGACTCAATAGATATCAGCAGTTGGAAAGAAGAATTAATCTGAGTTATTCATAAGACTGATTGGAACATTTAGCTGTAAGTGGCTACAAGGAAATAAAAACCCAATCTATTGGGCCTTACATGCTATACAGGCCATATATTAACTATGTGAAATATCTCCAATGATTTTAATCTTTATGTTGACTCATATAACAGATAACTCATTTTTTTTAAAATTCTGCTGAATGGAGTATTCATAAGTAAATCAACAAGATTCGAGCAAGTTTCATAGCTGCCAATGCACTGACTCGATAAAAAAGCAAACTATTTCTAGCTTAGATAGGTAAATCTTTTAGCTAATAGATAATGTCAACTTCGAAGCTGTATGCAGAATGGTATACACTTAAAGCAGAATATAAAAAGGGTTCTTTGTAGTAAGATTATCTGAGCGTATAGAAATGTTGAAAACTGACAAATCTGTTGGAACGATGTTCATCTTTTAACAGCGTTGTTATACAGCAGTTAACGATAACATTATTTTATGACCCGCTGATGAAATTAGTCAGAATAAAATCCATAATACTATTTTTTAAATAATATTTAGAAGTATTAGTCATTTTTGTAAAGTCTCTCTTAATGTTTCTCTATTCCTGTTTCTACCTGTTCTGTATAATATAGATAGGCAGAAACATATATAATTTATTTTCAAAATTGATATACAAAATGAAATATATCAGCATAATAAGTCTATCTGTAAGTCTATCTTCTCTGTCTCTCTGTCTGTCAATCTCTCTCTCTATATTTATATATATATATATATATATATATATATATATATATATATATACAGATATATACATATAGACCTAATTTATAGATCACTGCACATTTTCCCCATTTGCCTCTATATGTCTAATATATTTAGCGCAGTTCTGTTAAAAGCTGACATTTGTTTAAACAAATAACCTCCACCCATTTTTCAAAAGCGTTCAGATAGCAATGTCTAAATATGGATTTTAGATTACAAATAATCTCTACAATTCACTTCCAAGTAACAAAAAAAACAACAAAAATAGTTTTTCCGCATCTTTTATTAAAAATTATGGACTTTCTCCAGAGTAGATTTTTCCTTATTCATAACAGCATCTATTATTTATTATGATTCTAACCTAATGTAGATTTTTCCATACTATAACTATTAGAAAAAATATTTAAATCAAAGAATTCCGACCATTTAATTTATTAAGCCCAACTATCGCTTTCCCGTGGTTGTTCTTTTAATAACGTTTCTAAATTTTAAAAAAACTTAGTAATAAGTTAGTCCAACGTGTATGGAATGTGAAATGCATGTAAGAAAGTTAACTTAAATTTTATAACATTTATTATCGATTATCGACTATTTCGGCAAGCCGGTTCAAATCAGTGCACGCGCTTACATTAGGTCATCCACCATTAGTTCCCATACAAGTAGATCCCCAACCATTAGGTCCCATATCAGTAGATCCCCCACCATTAGGTCCCCACTAGTAGGTCCCATACCAGTAGATCCCCCACCATTAGGTCCCCACCATTAGGTCCCATACCAGTAGATCCCCCACCATTAGGTCCCATACCAGTAGATCCCCAACCATTAGGTCCCATACCAGTAGATCCCCCACCATTAGGTTCCCACTAATAGGTCCCATACCAATAGATCCCCAACCATTAGGTCCCATACCAGTAGATCCCCCCATTAGGTCCCCAACCATTAGGTCCCCCACCATTAGGTCCCATACCAGTAGATCCCCCACCATTAGGTCCCCGCTAGTAGGTCCCATACCAGTAGATCCCCAACCATTAGGTCCCATACCAGTAGATCCCCCACCATTAGGTCCCCAACCATTAGGTCCCATATCAGTAGATCCCCCACCATTAGGTCCCCACAAGTAGGTCCCATACCAATAGATACCCCACCATTAGGTCCCCACTAGTAGGTCCCATAACAGTAGATCTCCTACCGTTAGGTCATCCACAATTAGATCCCTACCATTAGGTCCCCCGCCGGTGGGTCCCCACTATTAGGTATCCCGGAAGGTCTCCCACCATTAAGTTATATATATATATATATATATATATATATATATATATATTGGGTTGCCATATTTTTTCACGGACCAACCGGGACAGTTCTGTCTTTTTTACTTTAGGTTTAGGATGTCGGTTCCGGGGGGGGGGCTATGAAAACATTAATGTAAAAAACACTAAAATATAGAATAGATAATATTTGTTATTTTATTCATAATGGTACACAAACATGATATTTTTACAAAAACAAAACAGTTTTCTACTTGATGTACCACTGGTATTTTTCACTTCTGTAAATTTGTTTTACTGTGTTACTTACCAAAATGTTACTGATCACACAAGAGCAGATTAATCATTCTCTGATCTAATAATTTTGCTCAATTATTTACAAAAAAAATGTGCCCTGAATCTATATATATATATATATATATATATATATATATATATATATATATATATATATATTGAATAAAATGCTACCAAAAATACATATGATTATTTTATTTTCATATCGATATAGTCAACTATGTATATTGATTGTTATATATAGTGTTACCTAGATAATTTTCAAATATTATCTGATGTCATTAAAACCATTGATTTTGCATTCTCGACTATGACGTAGGTGAGAGAAGAAATCACAAAAAGCCTAATTTTAACAGCTATAGTCTTTTAGAAGGCACTTTAACTTTCTATTTGTCTATCAATAAAATTATCTATCTATCATATATTTATATATATCTAACCGCATCTATCTATGTATCTATATATAAATAAAATAGAGAGATCACCTAGTGTAGTCCAATTTAAATTAAAACATTTCTATCTTGGCTTACCATTATGTAATTTTTTAAGTGCCCTTCTTTTATCCCCACCATAGCCCTTGTTGTAGTGATCTTTGGAGACACTGCGGGCAGTGCCCCCCCAGGCCAAATCATCAATACATAATTTACTATATAAAGTTACCAAAAAGACTATCAAACTGTCTTTTTTCAATATGTGATCCCCCATCCCCAGCATATGAGAGCCCCCCCCCCCGCTTTTTTTTGTTGGTTGCGTCACTGATTGTGAATTTATTAAACAAACAGGAGCTGAACCCCCTAACACACAACATGTTTAGACTTCTCATTATAAAAGAGTAGCACATCCATAAGTTTTAGGAGCTTGGTGAAAATTGTACTAGAGCAGTGGCAGACATGGAGTTAAAAGCCCAACATGCTTAAGAACAACCCTGTGTTTACAAGTGATATTCTCTGTAAAACCACAAAATAACACGGCAATAATTATAAGGCAACTTGCGGGAAAACCAACTGACATCACCGACAAGATGTTCTTGCGGTACCTGTGTAATGTGAAAACAATTTTTTTAAACTTCCTTGTTGTTTATATCTGTGATCAGTGACGAGAACTACACACAACAATGTGCGTCATATTCTCTACCGTCACAACTGGTTGGCTAATTCCACATACGTTATGATAAAAAAAAATCAATAGTAGGCAAAAGCTTACTTTATCCTTGACTGGCCACATTTTTTCTTCTTATCAAGTAGAGATTATAGAAATATCCACTAAAGGTTTACAAAAATGATCAATACATATCAATACTAACGTTAATATCTTTTTATTTCAAATGTTCAAATATGCAGAATAAGTACAAACCTACATTTTATAATTCTTTTTCATAAATAGGAATTTTTTATTTGTTTTACCTTCAGAGATAAATCTGTTTTAAAATGCACGTAAAGTGTATACAAAGAGATAGCAGATACTCTTTACATTCACAAGACCTTTACATTTAAATACCTAGAAATACCTAGTCGAAGATAGGACGGCGAAGTTTAATAATAGCCTAACTGGCAGTGATTTCCAGTAATATATTTTGTAAAAAACACCCAGTAAGTCTGGCATTTGATTCTTAGCAACAGAACTATGAATGTACTGTGCTGTAAAACTGTCATGAAATTAAAACTGTTGTCTTTAAACTTTGAGGATTCATTAAAAGGTGAGTAAATTTGTATGATTTTGTGTCTTTAGGAAAATAGTATTTAGTTACAATGCATGTAATTTAGAGATTTATTCAATGTTTTGAGTTACTCTTTAAACTAGGTGGAAAGACGGGCAGTTAACTAATTTTATTTATAATATCCTAACCTTAATTAGTATTTAACATTATCGTCAATATATATTATATAAATAAATAAACAATTATATGTTGTTATTTTTCATATAGTTTAAAAATAAACTTCTAATAACGCAATGATAAAAAAAAAAAGAAAAGTTGCCTGTTAATACTGGAATTTCACATTATTGGGGAATAAGATGGAAATTAATTCCATCAACAAAAACTCTTTTTTAATAAAGATGACAAAACACTTATTTCTTTTTATAGATCTAAAGTAAACAAAGAATTTCATATTTTTAATGTTTTCATAATGAAGTATTTGTATACCAGTTGGCTTTCACAGACCTGCCCCAATAACAAGACTCACCTGAATGCGCAATGGACATTACTGATGATTTAAAGGTAACAGTACCATATTCAATTTTTTTAATTAATTATCTATCTTACCAACAGCGTTACAATTTTTTTTTACCTTGACCTTGAGCTAGACACATTACCTTTAACCTTAACTTATAAAGAAAAAAAGGTGAACTTTCGCCATGATTTGGCACATTTGTGGCTTATGCAATTAAAACACACAAAAAAAAAATACATAGAAATTAAGAATACATAAAACTGCCATTCTAACAAAAGCAGTATTTTACATTAACAGATAGGGTAAATTTTATATATATATATATATATATATATATATATATATATATAAAACTAATTGATTGATATGTTAGTATGAGTACTGCTACATTAAACTGCAGTACGAATTGTCAAGATGGCAGTCCCCCCACAGCACCCCCCCTCCCCCGATATTATGTTCCCCTCATTCCCTAACCCCTCCAGATCTGTGGTCAGCGGAGCTCAGAACAAAGCTGCCATGTGCTCGGGGGCTGGACGAAGGTGCGACCTCGCACATTTGGCCGCTGACTTTGATCAAAGCCCTACTGAACGCCATCCCCACCCAGCTCATTCAGAGGCGAGCAGACGATCGAGACAGAAGAGTTACTTTTGTGATTCGGAGATTGAAGTAACTGTAATTTTACTGGAAAACAGTCACGAGTAATTTTAATTAACTCTTGGATTTTATATTTCAATTATAAAAAGTGTTTGAGTTACCTTTATGTATGTAATGGCATTGTGTGTAATAAGGATTAAATTGATAGAGCCCGTAACACTAATATATTTCATTAATAGATAAAACTAATTCATTGAACTGTTACTATTTGCTAATTGTTCCGTATAACCTAACATTTATATCAATTTACATAGCTCTGTGTATGTGTGTGTGTGTGAGTGTGTGTGTGAAGTCCCTGTAAGGATGAGATGATAGTGTAATGGCCACGGAGGCACCACGGGATATATCGCGGGGACTTTGGCGATGACCCAACATATCAATGGGTTCTCATCGGAGATCGAACTAGGGACCGACAGGTCGACAGTCGAGCTCTTTACCATCCGTCCTCTTACCTGTGTCGGAAGAGTGCTCGATACAAAAAGTTGATAGGTGTATCGATACAATAGGTTGATAGGTGTATCGATACCATAGGTTGATAGGTGTAACCAGGCCCGTAGCGTGCGGGCGGGGGCAGGGGCCGGGCCTCCGCTGCATTTTATCTGCCCCCCTCTGCTAATTTGTTTTTCTTAGTAAAATGTATTACCTGGCCCCCCTGCTATTGCCTGGCCCCTGCTGTAGAATGCCTGGTCATTGCTGTAGAATTTTCCCGATATGGAGCTGGGTGTAACTTAACGATTCTTACGTTGTAATTTTGTTTGCTTTCCTTAGCTCTACAGAGTGGCATTCCATGCAGTTCTCAAAATGGCGATAAAAAGAATTAACAACTACAAGGTGTTCTATGTTTCTTTAATCTACCTTCGCTAGTGGTTCAATGTTTGTTTAGTTTACTAAATATTACTGAGACCTCAGGGTTAATTTTGTATTACTTAGGCTGATTCTTCAACTGTTAGCCCGACCACCTTATTGAATGCATGCCCGCTGCATTATCATTTATAAACAATGATAAAAGGAATTAAAGAATAATGTGAGTTTAAAGTAGTTTGAAAAATTACATGGAGAAAAAAAAACATAATTGGTTTTCTCTTAAATTATATTATCAAAGTTAAATTTTATAGCATATTTTCTTTTTTTTTAAATTTAATTTTTTTTGAAAATCTTCTGTAGGTCGGAATTTCTAAAATCAGGTCCTGATATTGATCTTTTGTTGATTGGAAAAACGGGGAATGGTAAAAGCGCTCTGGGGAACTCTTTGCTTCAACAGAACGCATTTGAGAGTACACCGTCAGCTAATTCTGTAACCAAAGATATGACTTATGAGGTGACTGAGTTTAATGGAAGAAAGATCAAAGTAGTGGACAGTCCAGGTGTCGGGGACACTGACTGGGCTGATGATGAAACAACTAAGTTTGTTACCGGTGCACTGACCGATGCTATTTCCATCAATCCACGAGGTTACAATGCTTTCCTCCTAGTTGTAAAATTTGGCGGAAGGTTCACCAAAGAAGACAACGACACTGTCGTATTTTTAAAGAAGGTTTTTGGCGAAAGTTTTGTTAAAAGATATTGCATTCTGGTTATGACATACGGGGACCAGTTTGAAGATCAGGTAACATGTGGTTTTTTGGAATGGTTGAATGATCAGACAGGTGTTTTGATTGATTTAATACGTGAATGCAATGACAGGATAATCCTGTTTGATAACAGAACCAAAGATGAGGGAAAAAAACAAAAACAATTATTTAAACTTTTTGGGATGGTCGACGGCTTGATCCTTGAAAATTCACGTTACACGAACGAACAATTTGAGCTGGCAAGATCAGTAAGAGAAGCTTACATTATAACTTCTAATAAATCAATTATCTTTGAAGAAACGATGAATGAATGTAACATGATTTTGCAAATTTTTAAGCGAGTACAGGAACAAGTAAAAAATGACAACGACCCAACCATGTTGGAAGAATTGTTGGCAAGGGCCAACAGATTATATGAAGACGTTTTTAAAAAAGATAACAGGACTGGTGTCCTTAGTGATATACTTCTACACATTGAATCTCTCAGAATCTCTATAGGAAATGAGATCGAATTATGCCAGAGGATCTCAGAATATAAGAAATCAATTGATCGAGAGAGTGATGAAAAACATTTGAGACTTTGTGAGGAAATGACCTTCAGGGTGGGAAAGTTCATGGAAGAGGGTAGACGGTTGGGCGAATTTAAAGAAGCAAAGATGGTAAGAGACATCGAGAGTTTCAAACAATCACAGGCTGAATGGATGGAGGAAAAAAGAAAGTATCACGAAGAATTTCAAAAAATATTGGAACAAACTTATAAAATGGAAAAACAACACAAAGAATTGAAAAAGAAGAAAAATATAGATGTCTTTACTGCTATCAAGCACAAAGTTGCTAAAACATTTGGGCATAAAACTAAAGATAAAAAAGAGGATAAAGCATCAACCTCAGAAATAGAACTACTGTACTAAGAAAGTGGTTCTTTTGCAACCACTTAGAAACTTTTGCAACCCACTTAGAAACTTTTGCAACCCATTTAGAAACTTTTGCAACCACTTAGAAACTTTTGCAACCCACTTCGAAACGAATTTGTTTTTTGCGTAAATTAATAAACGAAAGAAATATACTATTAATGAAGTTTTCTAAAATAACTAAGCAGCTTTATGATATTTTAACGACCACTTCAAATGATCCCGCGACCAATAACCGAAAGAAATATAAAGTTAATGAAGTTTTCTCAAATAACTAAAACTTTGTCAGTTTTAAGGGATATCAATTTGTATATGACAGTTACATCAATATATTTTTTAACTCAAAGCATGTAACTTATTGATAAAAAAGAAGTGTGTTATTGCCTATGGCAAAAATATTTCTTTCGCAGGGTATTACTAATATGTTATTATTATTTTATATTTATTATTTTCTTAATCAGGGTAACATGTGTAGCAGTGGTATCTCTCTCTCTCTCTCTCTCTCTCTCTCTCTCTCTCCCTCTCTCTCTCTCCCTCTCTCTCTCTCTCTATATATATATATATATATATATATATATATATAGAGAGAGAGAGAGAGAGAGAGAGAGTTTTGTGTATTTTCTGTTATTATTATTTGGTATAACATGATTGTATATAATACGTTATAAAAATATTTTTAATCCAAACTTATACGTAGTATTTTGTATTTAATTATAATTATATATACAATGTTTAACCACAGTGTTACTTTTTAGTCAATTCGTTTATTTGTTATGCATTATATAAATTCCACTTATTGCTTTTTTTTTAATTATTTACCCCAATCACTGTATTGTACTACATATATGTAAAAAAATATCCTTCCAACTCATATTAATAACTAATTGGAGATGTGATGTTATGTAGATATTAAATGATCAATCGTTAAACCAATTCGTTGAGCACACGTTGATGTGTTGAAGATAGCTTTCATAGCAGGACGAATAAAAAAATGAAATCTGTGATGTTCATAAATGAAATAAATGAGCAGGGCTATATTTATATATATATATATATATATATATGTATAAGAGATAAGTAAAGTATATAGAATCTTTCATATCTAATTAATAGGTAAAGTAATAGTAAAATATTTTTGTGAAATCACACTTAATGCTCAATAATTAGAATGTTTTCAACCGGATAAAGCAAAGCGGTAATGGAAGACATTTTTTTTTTAAATCATTAAACCACGTACTTCTTCCATTACCTCCTTGACTACAACTTAAGTTTTTTTGGATTTTCACAACAGCATGCCAAATGTTTTATAAGCTGCATATACATTTTGAGCGCATTTTCGGGAAGTCGAATGCGCTATTGTTCCCGTTTTTGTCCGTCTGTATGTCATCACCATAGATCTCAGCAACCATAAGTACTAGACCCATCATGTATATTCTTTTTTTGTAGGTCAAGGCCTGCCATTCCTGCATCAAAAGTCCATTTCGCGAACTGATCTCTGAGGGTTGGGCATCAGTGTTACTTAGGGTACCATTTTTTACTATTTAAACTATATTAATAATTATGTCATTTTCATGGCCCCATTCTACACCGATACGAGAATAAGGGCCCTAGGGGCGCCAAGAGTATCTATCCCCCTAACATAAATTTGGTTTAAATAATTTTGGTCTTGCCCTCTGAGGGCTGGGCATAAGAGTTACTTAGGGTACAGTTTTTTTTACTATATAAGAAATATTAATAACTATGTCATTTTCATGGCCCCATTCTACACCTTATACATAACGATACAAGTATAAGGGCCCTAGGGGTCCCAAGAGTATCTATACCCCAAACATAAATTTGGGTTTCATAAACATTTCCAAAATTTACAAATATTTACTGAAAGCTAACATACGTACTGATACATAACATGAAAATGCGCTAACACGTCCTGTGTCCAGAATGGAACAGGCTTAAGATGCTGGTTTTTAAATATGTTCGTTTATTCCTATTTGTTTTTGACTGAAATGTGTAAGTCGGTTATGGGCGTTTATACATCTGCTCTTGTGTAGAAGATTGTACAAAAATGAACATGCTGAGGATGTAAATTATGTATACGTTTTGTTCTTTGAGATCTTAAATGATGTTTTCCACTTATCTATTACATTTTTCGCTCTATTGATAGAAGTTTAACCAAATATTGGTTTAATACAAGATGTTATAGACTGTTATGTTTGTTACTACTTACACTTTTGATGTATAATCTGAAAAAAAAATTAATGTATGCTTATTAAAATTTTGAAATTATGGTTTTGGTTTTTCCCCCATAAGAATTGTTTAATTTTTGTTAAGAGAAATAGAAAAATATGAGATGCAATATTATTTGAAAACTGCTGAATTTCAATTAAAAAAATTCGTTGGGGGGGGGGGAAGAACACACCAGATGGCGTCCATCTCCAGCTCAACAGCAAACTTTTTTTGGCTTTTCCCAGGGACTGAACCCTGCAACCTTTACTTGAGAGTCGAGTTCACTATTGTCATTGCTAAACATCTGGTTTTCAAATCATGCTATATTTTCCCTATGTCAATGCTGTTTTATAGAAAACGGAAATCAACCAGTAATAAAAGCTCAAACGTTAACCTAGGGCACTGTTAGGAAGACTCGTCGCTTGTTCGTTTGTCAGAAAGTTCGATGAGGTTCGATCGGAAGCAATATCAATAAGCAATATAATTTTAAATGGCTCGGAATGTTTCTCAGCCTGCGTTTCTGTTGGGGATGTGACAAAGGAACCCACAAAAAGCCATGTGATTCTTAATGGCTCGGGATCCATCGTAGTCCGGGTTGATGTGGGGGATAAATGAAAGGACCCCCACAAAAAATGCCCCAGCAGTTGCCTATAGCAGTGCTCCACAAAAGTTTTTCAGCCTGTGGTACACTTGAACTATTACAGAGAGTCACTTAAGAAAATGTATACGTTTTAATTCATAAAGACATGTGAAAATTACTTAGGTATTTTAATTGTAGTGTGAAGTTTTATTGAGAAGAGATAATGTTATTGTTTTTTGGGTTATTTTATATTATTAACAAAACAGCATGGGCGTATTCAATGGGGTGGGGGGGCAGAGGACCCCCTTTGCCACCCCTACTTTTTGGAAAAATATCATAAAATTGTCAAAATAAAACTGGACTAAATTTCCTGAATGTTTATTACATTGAAGACAATGTACATATACAAACATTAAAAAGAATTATGTCTGTAAGTACAACTGAATACATTATTGTCATTTTTAAAAGAATGGTTTCAGTGTCGAACAGTTACCATACTATTAAATAAAATATAAAATTATAAATTACACTGATACAGCAATAATATTGTATATTTAAACTATTTATTCTAGAACAAAAATTGTAAGCGTCTTGGTATTAGTCCAAATCGATTGATGACATTTTCTTTTAATTTTTGATACTCATCACACAAACACCAGATAAACGATCAGCACCAGATGTTGATCGTAGCCACGTATTTACTCGTCTTAGAGTGCTAAATGATCACTCGAATGCACATGCTGTTACTGGAAGAACCAGGGGGACGGATGGTCTTGTGATAAATCACTCGACTGTCGACCTGAGGGTCCCTGGTTCGATCACCGGTGAGGACCAAAGGACTTTTCAGGTCATGGCTTATGTCCCCGCTATATCTCCAGTGGTGCCTCCATGACCATTGCACTATCGGTTATGGTGGGGATGAAAGAAGTGCACCATCAAAATCACCCCATTAGTCGTTTAAAGGATCTGAGGGATTTCAACTCAACCTTATAGGGACTTCACACACTGGAAATGCCAATGCTGTAAAAAAAAGCCATCTTAATCATGGAGAAAACAAAGTTCACCTAAAACTTCACATAGAGTCCTTGTTTCTGTACTTTTCACATTTCCATATATCATACCGTGTTTCACTCTCCTCAATTGAATTGTCAAATGCGTAATAATCAGCAATATCCATGGCTTGATCCTTAAAATGCCAGTTTCTAGTTTTGTCATCAAAAGGGATTCAAAACTAAAAGGGAAAAGGCTGGTTTATTTTCTACTCAAAAACGAATTATCAGCGATGATATAATAGAATGAAGGTTGGGTATAAAAACATTTATTCTTAGATAAACCTCAGGCAAATCAACTTTTTGGATTTTCCATGTTGATTTGTCTTCCAGCTTGTCGTGGAGGTTGAATGTCGACACAATATCATCTACAAAACCTTTTGTAACTCTAAAACGTTCCTCATACCGTTCATCACAATTCTGTCGATCAACAGCCAATATAGTCAACATTTCTCTTAAATTTAAGTTTTTACTGCCGGTAAATACAAATGCACTTACTGCAATATTTGGGTCACAGCTTCTAGCTTCGATGAATATTTTTGAATAATAACTAACAACAAATATAGGAATATGTCTGGTAAGTTCTTCTGTGACCACCATTTTCCAATTTTGTTCTTTGACAAATCTAACACCAAGTGACATCTGCTCAATGCCTGAAATGTCAGTTGTCTCGTTGGCAACTTTAGACAATGCAAATGAATTATTTGCTTCTCAAACAATGTCTTCGTGCAAGAGAGACCCCATATTTCTATTATAGTTTTTTTGCGTAACTGCCAAGATATACTTAGCACTACAAGAAACAATTGAAAAATGATTACCAAGAACCAGGTCATACATATTACCATAATTTGATTCTTTTTCACGTATTGCTAAATTATGCACGCCGCAAAAAGGGATTTTTAGAAATGATTGGACCCAATTACTTACGATTTTCTTGAAATTGTCTGTTAATTGATGAGTTCAACTGCTCATCTATAGAAACTGCTTTGGCTTCCAATTATGCAACAAAATTGCGTGCATTTTCATGAGTCTTTGTACCATGTGCTTTGCATCTGGCCAATTGCTTCTTCGTTGAGATCTTTAAATTTTGTGCACGGTTTGATGTCAAATGCCTCCTGAACTGCTCAAATAACTTTTTTTGTGGAAACAACACGCAATTTTTGCAAAATGCACCTTTTAACATACAAGCCATGGTGAATAGTCTGATAACCATGCAAATCTAAAAACTCTGTTTCCATCATTGTCAGCTCTAAAATCATACTTTTTATCAGGGGTCTGAATTAATTAAGCATTAATTAAAAATTCACTCAGTGGCAGAAGATTATAAACAAGAGTTGCCAGATAAAAAAGGGCCTAAAGAAGGCCTAATCAAGTTATAAACGGCACAATTAACAAAAAAATAAATAAAATCGAATCCTTCTTGATTTTATTGTCAAAATGTTTGAATTTTTAGATGCATTGATTTATGTCAATATAAATGATTAATGTTATACTTAAATTGAATTGAAAAAATGAGCCTGTATGGCATCGAAAGTTTAATTTAAAAAGTGTATTCTCTCCCCCTTGGAAAAATGTCTAACGACGCCCTTGCATGCATAAGTGGCTACAAGGAAATAAAACCCCAACCTATTGGGCCTTGCATGCTCTACAGGCCATATAGTAACTATTTAAAATATCTCCAATGATTTTAATCTTTATGTTGACTCGGATAAAAGATAACGCATTTTTTTTTCTTTATAAGCGGAATATTCATAAATAATTCAATATAAGTGGTCAAACTGCATAGCTGTGAATGCACTGACTCGATAAAAAAACAGCTATTTCAATCTTAAAAAGTAAAACCTTATAGATAATAGATATTGTCAACTTCGAGCTGTTTGTAGGAAAACATGTAGGTAAAGCAGAATATAAATAGTAATCTTTTCAGCAAGATTACCAGGGAGTATATAAAAGTTGAATAATTACAAATCTGTTGGCACTAGATTCATCTGGTAACTTCATCACAGTGTTGTTATACAGCAGGTAACGAAACATTTTTCTTAATCCTCTGGTGAAATAAGTCAGAAGGAAAAACCGTAATACTATTTTTTAAACATATTTAAAATAATTATTCTTTTTTGTAATGTCCATAATTTATTATTCTTCTTACTACCTGTTATATAATATATATATATATATATATATATATATATATATATATATATATATATAAATATATATATATATATATATATATATATGTATATATATATTTCAGATCTAGTAGGGGACCGTAGGCAAAAATCTTGTCGTGGCCCTGAGAGCACAATCTTTGGTAAGTATTAATTCAGGAATTCAACGAATGAGGCCTCAGTTGATGATATAAAACGCATTTTCTAAATTGACACATCAAATTAAATATATCAGTGAATAAATTATTACAATTATTAAATGTATATATGCCTGTCTTATCTATATATTTGTGAACGGATGGTCGTGCGGTAAAGCGTTCAACTATCGAACTGAAGGTACCTAGTACGATCTCCTGTGAGGACCAAGGAAATTTTTGAGGTCTTGGGTTAGGGTTAGGGATATATATCCCGTTGTGCCTCCATGGCCATTGTATTATCTGCTATGGTGGGGATGAAAGGCGGGCACCATAAAAACCGTCCCGTCAGTGGTTCATATCATCTAAAAGATTTCATCTCAACCTTACAGTAACTTCACTCATTTTTGTATCTATTTCTATCATTTCGATATTGTCTGTTATATTTTATATCTGTCTAACTATCTATCTATCTGTCTGTCTGTCTATCTATCAATCTATTTATCCATGCATCCTATCTGTCTGTCTATCTATCTATCTATCTATCTATCTATCTATCTATCTATCTATCTATCTATCTATCTATCTATCTATCTATCTATCTATCTATCTATCTATCTATCTATCTATCTATCTATCTATCTATCTATCTATCTATCTATCTATCTATCTATCTATCTATCTATCTATCTATCTACCTATCTATCTATCTATCTATCTATCTATCTATCTATCTATCTATCTATCTATCTATCTATCTATCTATCTATCTATCTATCTATCTATCTATCTATCTATCTATCTATCTATCTGTCTGTCTGTCTGTCTGTCTATCTGTAGGTCTATATATCTATTATCTCTATCAGTCTATCTGTCTTTCTCTCTCTATATATCTCAGATTGACATATATATATATATATATATATATATATATATATATATATATATATGGACATAAAGACCTGAATGGTACATTATTGCACATATCCTCTTTAACATGATATGCGTAATATATATATATATTTAAACAAGCTACCCCACCCATTTTCAAAAGCGTTCAGCTGGCAGTGTCTAGATAGATAAAGATTTCAGGCCACAAGTAAACTTCACATTCACTTCAAAGAAAAATAATAAACAAAAACAGTTTTATTCAATTCTGGACTTTCCCCACTGTAGATTTCTCTTAGCAATAAGATCATTTTTTTTTTATTATTTAACTTATCTAATGTAGATTTCCCGTATAACAACCATTTCAAATATATTTTTAAAAAATACCTAACCATTATTTTTTTTATTAATTAATATGGAATTGATATCTATTTTCAGTAGCAAAGAATTCCGTTCATTTAATTTATCAAGCCAAATGATCATTTTCCTGTTGTCGATCTCTTAATAACGTTTTTTGATTGAAATAGAGCAAATGTTCAAAGTCAAACTTAACAGTCTGTTAGTCTTACTTGTATGGAATGTGGCATTCTTATAAAAAAAGAAACCTAAAGTTAATCACATTTATTATAGACTAGCTGTGTACCCTGCAAAACATTTGTATAGAGTTACATCCCCTGAGGCTTGATCGGCAGGCTATGTTATTTTTAGTTTCGGGCAGATCCGATTTTTTTCATGATTGTATTTTAAACTGGAATACTGTTATTTTAATTCTTTACTTTCGATTTAACGCACACTGGAAATGAGTAATTTTATTATTGATTGTCAACAACTCAGTAGCGCGGCGCGGGCTTTTGTCGTCTGGGGCCGACCGGAAATTTGCCGTCCCTCTATTTAGTTATTCTTAAAAAAAAAAAAAATAGACACAATAAAAAAAGCATCAAAAAAATTTTTATTGATTAAAAATTTACTTTTCGTATTTTTTTTAATAGCAAAATCTTTTATACCATCGTCAATATCAATATGTATGTCATGTTCCATTGCCAGAATAGCTAAATGTGTTAGCCTTAACGTGGACATAGTTGATCTGAGATCTTTTCTGATTAATTTGAGCTTAGACAAGCTTCTCTCGCAACTAGCATTACTGATGGCAGATGTTAAAAAAATTCTCAACAAATGACAATGTTTGGTAAACCATCTTCAAGTTTTACTCAATAATATATTTCAATAAACTCAGAAAGCCGGACCTAATGAGTCACTTCAGGTCTTAAAAAATTAGTCAAATTTTGCGCTAGATTTTGCCGCCGCTTGGGATACGCCGCCCGGGATCATGCCCCAACATTAGTTCCCCTCGGTCGCCTTCCTCGCAACCCCACCATTAGGTCCCCAACATGCAACAACTCTTGTCAGTAGGTTTAAATCAGTCCACCATTAGGTCCCCAAGCGCTACCCTTAGGTCCCCATCATTAGGTCCCCATCATTAGGTCCCCACCATTAGGTCCCCAACATTAGGTCCCCACCATTAGGTCCCCAACATTAGTTCCTACCAGTTCCCCAACATTAGTTCCCTACCAGTATATCCCCACCATTAGGTCCCCAACATTAGTTCCTACCAGTATATCCCCACCATTAGGTCCCCAACATTTAGTTCCCTACCAGTATATCCCCACCATTAGGTCCCCAACATTAGTTCCTACCAGTATATCCCCACCATTAGTTCCCCAACATTAGTTCCTACCAGTATATCCCCACCATTAGGTCCCCAAATTATTAGTTCCCTATATCCCCACCATTAGGTCCCCCCAACATTAGTTCCCTACCAGTATATCCCCTCCATTAGGTCCCCAATTTTAGTTCCCTACCAGTATATCCCCACCATTAGGTCCCCAACATTAGGTCCCCAACATTAGTTCCCTACCAGTATATCCCCATTAGGTCCCCAATTAGTTCCCTACCAGTATATCCCCACCATTAGGTCCCCAACATTAGATTCCTACCAGTATATCCCCACCATTAGGTCCCCAACATTAGTTCCCCTACCAGTATATCCCATTAGGTCCCCAACATTAGTTCCCTACCAGTATATCCCCACCATTAGTTCCCCAACATTAGTTCACTACCAGTATATCCCCACTAGGTAGCTGAATTTTCAAACATTTTTCGCCAACAAATTGTTCCCTACCAGTATATCCCCTCCATATCCCCAATTTTATTTTTTCCATAAATAACACAATATAATATAAATCTAATATACGTAATGCTCACCAGTATATCCCCACCATTAGGTCCCCAACATTTTCTACCAGTATATCCCCACCATTAGTACCCCTACCAGTATACAGGTACGCCCACACCAATAGATCCTCCACCATTAGATCCAAAAGACGGACATTTAGATTGAAAAATCCGATAGGAAACTAAATTTGGAAGGAAACATGAGCTATTGGCTCAATGGAAGACCCAGCAAGCTTTTGACTGCATCTCATTCAATACCAGGTACATACAGAGCCCTAGCATCCGCCAGAGAAGTGTCGAATGAACAATACAGAGAGTCACCGTGTAAATATGTCATAATAAAGTGAGTATTACATACAATTTTAGGTAACATATAACGCTGCTAGAAATACTACAGCAAATCGCACAATTTTTACTTAAATATGCTGTCGTTAGTGGAAAATCCTGCTGAATTTGACTGAACGAAATCCGACAGACGTGATAACAAAAAAAAAATAAACGAAATGCTGCAATAAAGAACATGTGGCCTTCATCGCCATGAACAGAATACGATATGAACTGCATACACCGCATGATATGAAACTGCCTGCGAAGAAGACACATGGCTACAACGCATAAACAGCACGATATGAAAACTACACACGTGTTAGACGTTTATGTATTTAAGGATGAGTATAGATGACCGCGTGGTGTTTTAGCTTTGAACCTAATTAACGTGGTGTAGGGCTAGGGTTTGATCTCTTGAGTCTCAATTGACCATGACCTTCCAAGTGGGGAATATAAGTCTCTGGTGGGTTTTATTATAATTGAATGAGATGTTTTATTTCTTTGCTATACAGTGATTTATCTTTACCTCTCTTTATTTAACCTGCAACTTTTCAAATGTGTATTTTATCTCATGCGCAATTGAAAGATATTTAACGTGAATAAATGAATAGGGTTTTCCCAACTGCAATTGTTCTGAGGATTGGATAGCTCAATGTAGTAGATGAATGTCATAACAAGGCCTTACATTGCGAGACTGATAATCGCTTGATAAAGGGGACGGATTATCGTGTGATGTAGGGGACGGATTATGGTCTGATGTAGGAGACTGATAATCGTGTGCTGTAGGTGTTGGATTATCCTGTGTTGTAGGAGGCTCATAATCGTGTGATGTTGGAGACGAATTATCGTGTGATGTAGAAGACGGATTATCGTGTGATACATGAGACTAATAATCGTGTGAAGTAGAAGCTGATAATCGAATGGTGTAGTTTGCGCGACTGTCAACATCAAGTTCTTCGGTTTAACCCACTGAGAAAAATTATTTCACAGAGTTCTTTCGGCTCCACCTCCATGTTCGGTGCCGTGTGTGTTCGTACAACCTGCTACTGTTTAGGATTACACACAAACAATCTTTTTATTGGTCATCAATGGTCTCCTTACCAAGAAACCGTTACATTCGATGAACTATTATAAGATCGGTGAATAGAAATTCATGTGAAACTAAAGAAAGACTTTAATAGGATAATAATTTTAAATAGGTTATTATTTTATAATAGCTCTAAACCCTGCAAAATCTTCGCATAGAGTTATATCCCCTTAGGCTTGATATGTGGGCTATGTTATTTTTTGATGTTGGACAGAACCAGTTATTTTCATGATTGTATTTTAAACTGGAATAATGTTATATTAATTCTTTACTTTCGATTTAACGCAGAACACAAATCGCTTTTATTTTATTATATAATTAATTAATTTATTTAGTTTTTCTTAAACTTTATTTTTCATTCAATAGGTCGGCAAAAACCCACATTGGTCCTGATGTCGATCTTTGCCTTCTCGGGAAAATCGGAAATGGGAAAAGTGCTCTTGGAAATAGTTTGGTGCAGCGCAATGCATTTGCAAGTGAACCTACGGCATCTTCTGTAACTAAGGACGTTTCAATTGAAGTGGCAGAGATCAATGGGAGAAGAATCAAAGTTGTCGATGGACCAGGCGTCGGGGACACAGACTCGGCCGAAACGGTTGAAAACTCATTCCCTGATGTGCTGGCTGGTTTTATTTCCATAAACCCAACCGGATATCACGCATTTCTTCTTGTTGTTAAATTTGGGGGAAGATTTACTAAAGAGGACAGAGATTCCGTTGAATATTTGAAGAACGTCTTCGGTAGAGATTTTGTTAGGAGATACTGCATTCTGGTAATGACTTACGGAGATCAGTTCGAGCAACAGGTAAATGTAGGTTTCCATGAATGGATCGATGCGCAGACAGGTATTTTAAGGAATGTGACAACAGAGTTATTCTTTTCGATAACAAGACCGCGGATGAGACTAAGAAAGAAAAACAGATTTCTAACTTAATTGAAATGGTCGATCGGTTAATGCAGGCCAACTGTCGCTACACAAATGAACAATTTGAGCTGGCTAGATCTGTAAGGGAAGCGTTTATTTTATCCTCGAAAAAAACAATCATAGTTGAAGAAACAATGATTGAGGCTAATATCATTCTACAAAATTTTAAAGTAGCCCAAGAGAAACTAAAAACCGACAATGACACAACGTCTTTGGAACAGCTGTTGCTGAGGGCAGAGAGTCTATATGAAGAGCTCGTGAAGAAAGACAACAAATCTTGTGTCCTCGAAGATTCGATTGGGCACGTGAATTCCATTCGAACTTCAATCAGAGAAGAAATGAACGTCTGTCGAAGAATGTCTCAATGCAGGGAACAACTTCAAAAGGAAAATGAGAAGATACTAAAGAAAGATTTACAACGCCAAAGCATTAAGCTTAATCAAAAACTAGATAAAAATCGACGACAATTAGAACAGAAAACAAAAGAGTTTGTTTGTCAGCTGGAGGCCAAGTTGGAGAGAGAGAAACTTGAATATCACGCTGAGCTCCATAAAATACAGAAACGAACCATTGCGTTAGAAGAAGAGAATAAAGCTCTTAAGAAGAAGGACAGAGACATGTTTACTGCCATCAAGCACAAAGTTATTAAAACTTTTCAAAACAGAAGAACGACTAAACCTACCAACAATGATTTAGATTCTTTATACTTGGGATATTAAAATGGATAAAAGAAAGAAATTCATTAGATAAATAAATATTTCATTTAAAAAAAAGTAAAGTTTTATGATTTATAGACTAAGCGATTCGTGTTGTGACACTTGCTATACATATTATCTTTTAAAGCTTGTATTAAAAAAAATATTAGGCAAAGAAAACGACCCAATGATTTTATAAACATGACAGTAGTCACCATCATCATCATCATACCTGTAACCGATGAGGTCGTGGGGGCAACACTTGACCAGCTCAACAGAAATATTTCTCCATACTTGACTATCCTGCGAGGCTGAAAGTAGAAAAAGTAAAAAAAAAATATTTATCGCAATATATAGGCTACCTGCATTATTGAGTTGTTTACGTTAAAAAACATGTATTATTGAGTTGTTTACAGTATATATACATGTATTATTGAGCTGTTTACTATATATATATATATATAGATGTATTATTGAGTTGTTTTCGGTATATATACATAAATATTGAGTAGTTTACGGTAGATATATATATATATATATATATATATATATATATATATATATATATATATATATATATACATTATTGAATTGTTTACCGTATATATACATGTATTATTGAGTTGTTTACGGTTAGTGGTTGAAACGAATATAAATCTTTACCTTGCAATGCAAGACTTGTATGACTATATATCAAACTCACTCTCTACTTTTTTCATCTTTCTCACTGCTAATCGCGGCATTATGACCTCTTTCAGCACAGTTGGAGCTTATTGTCCTAACATCTGCCTCGCTGGTACTTCAGCCTACAGATTTATCACGTGCCCGTCAAGCAACCAATCGACTGGCCAGCTTATTTCTTCCATGCCCAACTGAGTATTTTTTACAGTTATCTAGATAGCTTTGGAGAAAATTATAAATATTTATATACAAATATATATATTGAATAAAAGGCTATGAAATCATACATAGGATTATTATATTTTCATTTCGATATAGCCTACTATGTATATAAATTCTTATATATAGTGTTACCTAGATATTTTTCAAATATTTTTTGTCCTCAAAACCCTTAATCATTGCATACTCGACTATGACGTAGATGAGAGAAGGCACCACACAAATCCTAATTGTAACAGCTCTATTTTTGTAGGAGGCACTTTAACTTTCTATTTGTCTATCAATAAAATTATCTTTCTATCATCTATCTATATATCTATCTATCTATCTATCTATTTATCTATCTATCTATATATATATATATATATATATATATATATATATATATATACAGCCCCGTAGAGTGAAAATTTTACAGCAGGGGCCAGGCATTCTACAGCAAGGGCCAGGCAATAGCAGGGGGGCAGGTAATACATTTTACTAGTACAACAAATAAGCAGGGGGGTCAGACAAAACGCAGGGGGCCCCGGCCCCCTGGCCCCCGCATACGGGCCTGTATATATATATATATATATATATATATATAGATAGATAGAGAGAGAGAGAGAGAGAGAAAGACAGTGAGACAGTGAAAGAGAATAATATATATATATATATATATATATATATATATATATATTGAGAGAGAGAGAGAGAGTGAAAGTGAGCGAGAGAGAGAGAGAAAGAGAGAGAGAGAGAGAGAGAGAGAGAGAGAGAGAGAGAGAGAGAGCGAGTGAGAGAGAGATCACTTCATGTAATCCAATTTAAATTAAAACATTTCCATCTTGGCTGACCAGAATTATTCATCTCGATCAGTCACTGAACATAATCACACATATAAAATGTTACTTTACCAAACATACTAATCAATGTATTGCAATGAAAAAACATTCTTGTCTTTCCAGACGATCACATTGTCTTTTTGAAAAATCGATTTTTATAAAGTGGGACATTCCTAGAATATATTTATAAACTTGCTTATTTTTATTCAAGAAACGAGAAGGTCATTTCAAAGTTCTAAATTGTCAAGTAAGGTCGATGTAGATTCAATGTCATGGTGTGAACGTTTCGTAATAATTTGTGGATAATATAACGTTGAGAATGTAAGTTGTGAAAAAATCTTTAATGAAATACAAAAAAATGTGCCCCGAAACTATGATAATTAGTAAACTATGATAACTAGTAAACTATGATATATTAAACTATGATAATTAGTAAACTATGATATTTCAAGCTATGATATATCAAACTATGAAAATTAGTGAACTATGATAACTAGTAAACTATGATATTTCAAATTATGATATATCAAACTATGATAACTAGTAAACTATGATAGAATAAACTATGATAACTAGTAAACTATGATATATCAAACTCTGATAACTAGTAAACTATGATATAATAAACTATGATAACTAGTAAACTATGATATTTCAAACTATGATATATCAAACTATGATAATTAGTGAACTATGATATTTTTTAAGGACTCGCTGCCTGAGAAAAATATGTTTCAAAACCATGATGTATAATATGTGATTTATTACTTTCAAAAAAGAGGTAAGTAAATCTTAATGTTAATATTTCGTAATAAATAAATTAACAAAAAAAAATTCAAATGTAGTTGTATTTAAAAGACATTCAGTAATGGTTATAACTTTCTAAACATTTAAGCGATCGCAGGTAATATATTTCATTCAGATGAAAATCTGCTTGATATCTAGCCCTCTGTTTATCTAAGTATATGTTATAATTGTGAATGCAATCCTAATTAACCCAATTTCGTTATTGATGTTAATCATTTATCGTGACATCTGTCTAATTTCGACTTTCTGATGAGAGTGTGAATTAAATGTCTTGGTAGCCATTGGTCTTATTAATACTCATAAGTTCGCAGACAAGGTACAAATGTAGCAGGAGCACTAGACACCTGCCACAACCTTTTTATACCGAGTCATTTAACATAATCTCTCACCATCTCTGATGGTCGTGTGGTAAAGCGCTATACTGTCGGCCTGAAGGTACATGATTCATCTCTGGTGAGGACCTGGGACATTTTTCAGGTCATGGCTCAAGTTCCCTTCATGTCTCCCGTGGTGCCTTCATGGCGATTACACTCCCGGCTGTGGTGGGTGTGAAAAAAGGGCACTAAAAAACCTACAAATTGTCCCATTTAGGTGGGGGATTTTTTTTTTTGATGGACGGATGGTCCTGAGTATCCCTGGTTCGATCTCCGGTGAGGACCAATGGATATTTCTGGTCATGCAATATCTCCCGTGGTGCCTTCATGACCACTGCACTATCGTCTATATTGGGGACCTAACACACACACACGAACACGCACACACCTACAAAAAGAATCTTTCTTACGTCGTAGGGAAAGAGGGCGAGGAAAAGTTACAATCACGGGCCCTAGACAAAGTTACATTCTGGTTCGTTAGGCAAATTTACATTTTGGGGTGTTAGTCTAAGGTACATTCTAGGGCCTAAGCCACAGCTATATTTTGGATGACCTTTGGCAAAGCTATATTCTAGGGCCTAAGCCACTGCTATATTTTGGATAACTTTTGGCAAAGCTGTATTCTAGGGCCTAAGCCACTGCTATATTTTAGATGACCTTTGGCAAAGTGATATTCTAGGGCCTAAGCCACAGCTATATTTTGGATGACCTTTGTCAAAGTTATATTCTAGGACCTAAGGCTAACAATATATTAAATGGTTTAAGGCTGTTCTGTGTAACTTTGTGAAGTCCGTGTAAGGATGAGATAAAATCTCTTAGATCCTATAAACCATTAATGGGACGGTTTTATGTTGCCCTTCTTTCATCCCCAACATAGCCGATTGCGCAATGATCATGGAGGCACTACGGGAGATATAGAAGGGACTAAAATCATGCTCTCAAAGATCCATTGGTCCTCACCGGAGATTAAACCAGGGACTTCAGGTCGACAGTCGAGCGCTTTACCACACGACCATCCGTCCCTGAAAAAAAATGAGACAATTTTTAGGCTTTGTAGCGCACTTCTTTCACACCCACCACAGCCGGGAGTGTAATGGCCATGAAGGCGCCACGGGAGACATGAAGGGAACTTGAACCAAGACCTGAAAAATGCCCTTGGTCCTCGCCGGAGACCGAACCAGGCACCTTCAGGTCGACGGTCGAACGTTTTACTGCCAGCAAGAATGTCCCGGGGGCCTACATTGGGCTTTTCTCGGGCTGGGCCAATGTCCCTACATTCACCTGCCTTAAAATGGGTACCTAGCTTGTGTTGGTCAAAGTATAGAGTCGGGAATGTGTGCAACATAACATAGCAGGGGTATGTAGATACTTTAAAAAGGTAATCTTTTACTTTTTTTTTGTATTATCTATTTCTACTCTCTTAAACTGGCTATGCATGCAATATAAAACCTGACAGAAATAATCAATATCTGACTAGGAAGTTAGCTCTATTTATAATTATCCTTTAGGACAATTTTGGTCATCAACATGAACGGGATTTACCGTTTTGGGGATTTCCCCAAACACAATATCAATTCTTCTTCTTACGCGAATTATATTTGCCGATTTAGCAATAACCATTCTTCAAATCTTTTATTATTTACGAACTATTGACAAATATAACTTTAAAAGTCATTTGCTAATACGTCTATACGATCGATTTTTTCTAACTTTTATCATATAAGCTAATTGACAATACACATAAAATTATGTGTGTTTTAAAAAATAGGAGAGATCAATGAATTTTTAAATATTCAAGCATAAATCTAAAGAAACATTAGATTCAATGTAAATTTCATGTTATTTTTTTTTCCCTAAAAGATTATAAAGAACACATTGACAGCTATGGAGATTGAGCCTGAACATTTGACATTCAGGGAAAAATTAAGGAACATGGAACGATTGTCCACAAATGAGTCATTTAGTAAGGATTGGCTGTTTAAAAAGCATGTGGTAAGAAGACATTCTATGCTGCCAACTTTTTCAGATATAGAGAGTGGTCCTGTACCGGTTTTAACACCCCCTGTACCACTAGCCCCGCCTACGGTCAAAACTGTTTCTGTATCAATGACCCCATCTGATGTGAAAAAGGTTTCTGCACTACCATGTCCATCAGAAGAAGGAACAGTGCTACCAGGTCCAACAGAAGTAAAAATATCGCTACCATGTCCATCAATAAAAGGAAGAGTGCTACCAAGTTCATCAGAAGTAAAAAGAGTGCTACCATGTCCATCAATAGAAGGAAGCGTGCTACCATGTCCATCAGAAGTGCTGCCTACTCCAACTGGGGTTGAAAGAGTTTCCAGGCCTCCAGCCCCACCCGTCGGGTTGAAAAGAATTAGTGGACCAGTTCCCCTCACCGGCACTAACTACGTGAATGTACAACTGAATCAGTCACCACCAGCCAATGTATCAGAGTCTGTGAGTGTTATGCCCCCTATCATTGATGGAGGAGACACCGTAGAACTTCGTGTTAAGGATCCAAAGAGACTGACTGCTAAAGATTCTGTGCCCCAATCTGTTACGGATGACTTTGAACACAAGGTAAAGTACTGAAGGAAAAAAAAAACATAAAACAAGCTTATTTAACAAAAAATATTTAATTTTTCTCCTTTTTTTTTACCTTACTTTAGTAGTTAGTGCATAAGGAACCAGTAAATCAATCCGAAATTCTTTAGATATATGGCTACTTAGACCTACTAATGCCAGATAAAACACGTGTGTGTATTCAATGCAAATCGTTGATACATTTAAATGTTGAATTTAAAAAAAAAAAGAAATCTTAACACAATCCTTATTATTTAATTACAGAATTATCCATTGGAAAGTTTTCAAACAACAGACAAAAAGAAAACATTTGTTGGAATGTAAGTCTTTGCTATATTTATAGCTCCTATAATTGTCAATGTGCAAACAAGAATTTAAAAAAGGAGCCCTAATGCTGTGTGCGGATTAGAAAAGAGTTTTTAATTTATTGAGCCAGAAATACAAATGAAATGTTTTAATTTTATGAATAAGAATGTTTCTAAAAGTATAGATCTCGACAATGTTTGAATTTTATGAATAGGAATGTTTCTAAAAGTATAGATCTCGACAATGTTTGAATTTTATGAATAGGAATGTTTCTAAAAGTATAGATCTCGACAATGTTTGAACTCTATGAATAGGAATGTTTCTAAAAGTATATATCTCGACAATGTTTGAACTTTATGAATAGGAATGTTTCTAAAAGTATAGATCTCGACAATGTTTGAATTTTAATCAACAGATCAAAAAATCTATGAATGCGTTATTACAAGTCTATTTCTCTATAGGCCTATCTGACAAAACTAAACGTTTGTAGCTATTATGTCAATGTGTGTCTCAGAGTGTACCACAGATCTAAACCGCTATAGGCTGATAATTACATTAGTTATTAATGAAACAGTTCAATAAGGAGGATGATTCTGTGTAAAGTGTCAGAAGTCCCTGTAAGGATGAGATGAAATCTCTTACATCTTATAAACCAATTATCGGACTTCTATATTATAATCACCTTTCCTCCCCATCAATGCCTTAGTGCAATGGCATGGGAGTCACCTCGGGAGATATAACGTGGTACCTAAATTGTGATCTGAAATACCCATTGGTTCTCATCGGTGATCGAGCTAGGGACTTTCAGTTCGATAGTTGAAACCAACACCACACGACTTTCATTTTTTTGCGCTAATTAGATTGATATAAAGTAAAATTATTATATTTAAGTCAAAGTCTTCCTAATACAAACACTTTCATATTTGAAAAAAATTAGTTGGTTTGACCAAGATATATTGTATAAAATAATATAGTTGTGGCTATGTATTAACTTGTTTTCATTTAATATTACTAAACTATCAATGTAATATTACTAAACTATCAATGTAATATTACTAAATTTTTTTTTTTTTTTTTTTTTTTTTTTTTTTTTTTTTTTTTTTTCCCCCCCCCCCCCCCCCCCCCCCCCCCCCCCCCCCCCCCCCCCCCCCCCCCCCCCCCCCCCCCCCCTATCAATGTAATATTACTAAACTATCAATGTAATATTACTAAACTATCAATGTAATATTACTAAACTATCAATGTAATATTTTACTAAACAGTCTATGTCTATTTTAGGAAGCCAGGTCCAGATATCGATCTTCTAATGATTGGGAAAACTGGGAACGGAAAAAGTGCCTTGGGGAATTCTTTACTGCAACAGAAAGCATTTAAAAGTAAACCATCAACCACTTCTGTAACTAAAGAAGTGACGTATGAGGTCACAGAACGTAACGGAAGAAAGATCAAAGTAGTGGACTGTCCTGGTGTAGGGGACACTGACTGGGCAGACGATGCAACAGAAAACTTTGTAGCCAATGCGCTGGCCGAAGCCATAACCATAAACCCACAAGGGTATCACGCTTTTTTATTGGTTGTTAAATTTGGCGGGAGATTTACTAAGGAAGATAGCGGAACCATTGACTATTTAAAGAGAATGTTCGGTGCGGAATTCGTAAAGAGATACTGTATTTTAGTCATGACCTGTGGCGATCTGTTCGAACAAGAGGTCAAGAAATTAAGTTTCGATGAATGGATCAATAAAGAAGGGGGTGTGTTATCTAAACTTGTCAAAGAGTGCGAGCACAGGGTAATGCTGTTTGACAACAAAACGACGGATAACTCCAAATCACAAAAACAGCTGAACGATTTAATTCAGAAGATTGATTCATTGATTCACGACAACTCCCGTTATACCAATGAACAGTTTGAGTTGGCAAAATCTGAAAGACATTCATTCATTTTAAATTCAAGTAAACCAATCATCACAGAGGAAACAATGGCCGAGTGTAATATAATAATACAACATTTTAAACATGTCCAAGCTACAATTCAAAATGACAACGATACAACATTGCTAGAGGAACTTCTAGCCAGGGCTAACATTTTATATGAAGGTTTAGTTAGTAAAGATGATGGCACAGGCGTTCTAAATGAACTGATCGCTCACGTTCGATCCATTCAGAGTTCTATAAGCGATGAAATTAAGTTATGCCATCGCATTGCAGAGTTCAAAGAACACTTACGACGTGAAAACGAAAAGCGACTGAATGAAGAATTGAAACGTAGCAGTGATATATTAGATAACGTCATCGCTGAGCAGAGAAAACTTTATGAATCTGAAATCCAGAGCTGCAAGGCAGAATTTAAGAATTTTTTTGAAAAAACCAGTGAGCTAGAAAAACGGAACAAAAGTTTGAAATCAAAAGGCAGAGTTCATTTTACGTCAATTAAAGAGAAAGTTGTGAGAACTTTTAAACATAGAAATAAAGTGAAACCAAACAGTGAAGCATGGGATTAGTGAAACCGAACAGTGATGCTTGGGATTAGTTAAAAGAAAAAGTGATGCACATTATATATATATATATATATATATGTATATGCAATCAAGTACATGTACATTATTGTTTTATTGGTTTCGTTATTGTTATATTTACGTATACACAACAATAACATACTTGTTTGGATAGTATGAGCCACAGAATATAAATCATACACATTGACTATATGACTATCTATGACTAAATTAATGTCAACATTTGTGTTATTTTCTTTTTTAACATTGTAGACACTTAATTGGTGTAAAGAAAAGAATAATACACAAACAAGGAATTATCGGAAAAATCAATTTAAATTGATGATACGCATTCATTTTATATTCTGAGAAATGAACAGTGTGTATATGTTGACTACCTTAGCATAAAACTAAACTTTAGATTAGTTTAATAATTTACTAATAAATATAAATGTAAAGTTCTCTTAAGCCCCAAAGGGCTTATCGGGGCAGATGAAGTGTATAATACATCTCTTTCTATGATCTCGGCATATAAAGAGATTGTGTGGTTAGCACAACACCCAGCCGCCTTTACTCCCCCAACTTAAAGTCAGGTATCTATTTAAAGCTGGAGGGGGGGGGGACTTGTGGACATTCAACAGGACCTGAAATTGTTCCAACGTTCTCAATGGGATTCGAACCCGGGATCCTCCGGTTGACAGTCAAACGCTCTACACCACTCGACCACCTCAGTAAATATACATTGCTTGTAGAAACATGAGTCGATAAAGAAATAAATAATAAAAATGGTGTTAATGAATTTTTTTTAAAGAAATAGAGCTAGGCATAAACACACGTAAGGAGACTTTCACATGTTGCAATTGTAATATACACACATACGTATATATATATATATATATATATATATATATATATATATATATATATATATATATATATACATTTACTTAGCTATGATAACAAAATAAAACTATTTCAATAGAAAAACTATTTTGCTTTAATTATTTTTCTCTTTTGAAATCTACTTTGCTTGTTATTTAAAAATGTGTACATATTTAAACAGTCAATTGAATAGAAAAATCTTTGTTTCAGTATGTCACACTGTAGAATTTCAGAAGAGTGTTTTGTTTGAATATGTCACACTGTAGAATATCAGGAGAATGTTTGTTGCAGTATGTCACACTGTAGAATATCAAGAGAATGTTTGTTGCAGTATGTCACACTGTTAAATATCAGGAGAATATGTATTTTTATTAGAGTCTTGTATATCTGACATTTTCCTTTATTAAATAAAGTTTCATTGACAATAAATACTTTGAATTTATGACACCTTGATTGTAAACTCAATCTGCTTGATGCAGGCCAGACTTCAATACCTTAGACAAGGTGTCATAGAGGATTCAGTGACCTACCTGTATCTAGCTTGATGCCCCCATATCCGTTGTCTTGTGGGGGAAGTATTAAACGTCTCTCTAAAAAAGCCGTTGAAAGTAGCGTTCTTAAAAGTTAAATATCTAAGCCGTTGCAAAAACTTCAACTGTAATACACAGCTACTGTAGGTTTTTTTTGTCATTAGTATTAAATACTATTAAATTACATTTTTTTTATAAATCTACTTAACTATTATCGTTAACAAAACAAAACAAATTACACCATGTATTGAGAAACAAATTACACAATGTAATGGGAAACAAATTAAACACTGTAATGGGAAACAAATTACACACTGTAACTAGAAACAAAATACACACTTTAATGGGAAACAAATTACACACTGTAATGTAGGTTTCGTTTATATATTGAGAACAAGAAGCCAAATCAGTGTAGTATGCGAATTTAGACATTGCTCGAAATTCAGAAAAGAAAGTTTGAATGAGACTTTTACCGTCAGATGCCAGGTTGTCTCCATTGGCTTGCAATTCAAAACCATCATTTCCTGTATAAATTAAAATATAATAATTACACATGTTTTAAATAATTAAAAGATTAAAAAAAAAATCATATTGCATTGAAAGGTAAAATAAACTATTGCACTGTTGGATTAACCAACATTAACTGACATAAGCAGTAGAAGCTTTTATAAAAAAAGATATTTACCAATACCTTCCAGCTGTACTGTTTAATTCTACCCATTCGACCAAATGATATTTTCGGGTCTTGGCTTAAGTCCCCGCTATATCTCCCGTGGTGCCTCCATGGTCATTGCACTATCGGCTATGGTAAAGATGAAAGAAGGGCACTGCAGAAACCGTCACATTAGTGGTTGATAGGATCTAAGATATTTCATCTCATACTTACAAGGGAATCGCCAGTCAACACTCAACCTCAACTACTCTTGGTCAAATTTACGAACCCAATGTGGCCCGCGACTCAAACAAAAAATCGCCCCACCCCTGTTCTAGCCCAGATGTTTATTAAAACAGGAGTAGCGTCAACTGATGCATGACACTCAACTGAATAGTGGAAACAGGCACTTGTCCATCTGACCCCGGGGGAGGGGGCTTGTGAGTAATTGATTTTTATCGACTAGGGAGGAGGGCTTTTTTTCTCTCCACGGACCGGTCAACGTTTGATGATTTCACAGCGGCCCCCCTGGAAGGAAGCGGGAGGACATTGATTTTTTTCCCCGTCCATGGAAAGTCGCACAATCTCGAGAGAAATAAACAAGCAATTAAGCCTGTTCCATTCTGGACACAGGACGTGTTAGCGCATTTTCATGTTATGTATCAGTACGCATGCTGTCTTTCAGTAAATATTTGTAAATTTTGGAAATGTTTATAAATTCAATTGTGTAATGCATATATCTGTAAAACAAAAATTATAAAGACGTTTCTTTATATTTGAAAAAAAAATTATTTTCTCTTAAATCTAACTACAAGTGGTTTGTGGTCACTGAAATAGGACTCATAATTGAAAACATTCGAAATTATAGTCATTTAATCGTCCGAAAACTCCGTCAATTGTTGCATAGCTCTTATACTTTCAATTAAACTCAGAACACAAGCTTACTATTTCATTTGATGAGTTTCTTAATAAATCTTGGTGAAACTACGTGCTGCAGTATTTCGCACCAAATGAACGGGCTATTGAACGTACAAGGTGTATATATAATATATAAGCCCCTTAGGAGCCCTGAAGCCCGGCCCTCAGAGGTCCAATCGCAAAATGAACTTTTGATGTACACATGGCAGGGCAAGACCTACAAAATGATATATACATCATGGGTCTAGCACTTATAGTTGCTGAGATATAGCGCTCCTTTATTAATATAGCTTATATAGTAAAAAACGGTACTAAGGCCCCTTTTACGGCCCTGAGAGGTCAGATCGCGAAATGGAAAAAAGTCATTTCTTGGCAGGCCAAGACCTACAAAATGATATATACATCATGGGTCTAGGACTTATGGTTGTTGAGATCTAGGGTGATGACGGACGGACGGACGGACAGACAAAACGGGGACAATAGAGCATTTTTTTTTCGAAAATGCTCTAAAAAAAAAGTAAAGGAATCATCGGGGCAGATGAAGTATAGAATTCAACTGTTTCTATAACCTCGGCATATAAAGGGGATTGTGTGGTTAGCACAACGCCTAGCCGCATGTACTCACCCCAACTTAAAGTCAGGTACCTATTTATAGCTGGGTGAATAAAAAATGAAATGATACAATGTTTCTTGGGCGGCCCTGTACCACTCGATCCAACGACCGGTACCGGTCCACGGCCCGGGGTTCGGGGACCGCCGCCTTAATGAATTGATAAAATTGACAGAAGGGCTGGCCTTAACGAATGGGATTTTTTTGTGATTGAGCGGCGGGCCGGGTCAAACAGACTGACAGGTCGTAATCGGCCCTCGGGCCCGTATTTTGCGAATGTCTTGTTTAGATATAATACCAACACATTTACCAGTTGTCTTTGCTTCCTCGTCAGCTTCGTTGACCAGTGGAAAGTTTTCATCAGAATTATCGCCATCAACAACAGACTCTCGTCGGTTGCCAAGCAACGGATTACCATACTGAAAATGTTCAATACGCAAAGTTTTGTTATTCTAAAAATTGTTTAATGGTATAAAAAGAAAAAAAAAACAACAATAACTAAAAAAAAAACCCGTGTTTTTTTTCTAAAATATCCAGTTACACACACACACACATTATTTGTGAGTTGCAGTTAATTCAAAGACCGGCAACCTTTTTGAGTCAGAAGAGCCGAAAGTTATAATTTACAATTCTCTCATTTTTTTTAAAGAGCCACTAACATTGTTGTTTCAATACTATGGTATTTGATTATGATTAGTTATATTAAATAGTAATATTATTATTATTTGCGCATGGAACTGGAAGGCCACAAATTGACATCGAAAGAGCAGCAACTTGACATTGAAAGAGCCGTGGGCTGCCGACCCCTGAGTTAGTCAATGATTTAAGTTGATCTTTCGTATATTATTTAAACTTACAGTGTGTTGCGTTAAACTAAGAAATGAGATCAAGACAGCAAAGCTGATAAATGTAAAAGTCATGATTGCACGGTTACAATTACTGTTGTTCTGAAAATAATCAAGGTGGAATAGAACATATATATATGTATAATTGAGAAGACAATAACAAAAACATTCAAAAACAATACTTCACCTGTGAAGTCATAGGTGCCGATAGCAAATATTACTCCCATGTACAGTAATCCCTTCAAGCGCTTGATGGACGTGCCATTTAATTATGGCACGTGTTGTAGGTAATCTAGTGAGGTGAGTAATTTAATATTTCTTCATTACATGTACTCTTCCGTCCATCCATTTCGACCTTACTCTCCCTCTTTTCTTCTTTCTCCTCGTCTCTCTCTCTCTCTCTCTCTCTCTCTCTCTCTCTCTCTCTTTTCACCTCTTCTACTCACCCACCCCTTCCCATCATATCGTTTTTTTTTATTTCTCTTATTGCTATTTTGCTTCAAATATTCTACATTTCTACATTAAAGAAGAGAATATTTGATTCGAAAAATAATTTTTTGGAAAATCAAATTTGTGTGGGTCTAGGAAGGAGGATCCATTTTAAAATTTTATATAAAAAAATGATCTATCTATCTATCTATCTATCTATCTATCTATCTATCTATCTATCTATCTATCTATCTATCTATCTATCTATCTATCTATCTATCTATCTATCTATCTATCTATCTATCTATCTATCTATCTATCTATCTATCTATTTATCTATCTATCTATCTATCTATATATCTATCTTCTATCTATCTGTCTATCTATCTATTTATCTATCTATCTATCTATCTGTCTGGCTGGCTGTCTATCTATCTATCTATCTATCTATCTATCTAGCTATCTAGCTAGTTAACTGTGCAGATAAACATGAAAAATGTACTTTCTGTTTTCTACGTATTTTTCCAGCTGTGAATAGGCATTTGCACTGAGGGATAGGGGATTCATTATGTTTAGGTGATATTGGTATTATGGTGGACATGCTGTTACCTTGTTGCTAAATCACACTTTTGAGAAAGAGAGAGAGAGAGAGAGAGAGATGGGAGAGAGAGATTGAAAGTAGTGGACTGTCCTGGTGTAGGGGACACTGACTGGGCAGACGATGCAACAGAAAACTTTGTAGCCAATGCGCTGGCCGAAGCCATAACCATAAACGCTTTTCTATTGGTTGTTAAATTTGGCGGGAGATTTACTAAGGAAAACGGCGGGATTATTGACTATTTAAAGATAATGTTCGGTGCTGATTTTGTAAAGAGATAATGTATTTTAGTCATGACCTGTGGCGATCAGTTCGACCAAGAGGTCAAGAAATTACGTTTCGATGAATGCATCAATCAAAGAAGGTGGTGTGTTACCTGAACTTGTCCTAGAGTGCGAACAGAGGGTTATGCTGTTTGACAACAAAACGACGGATAACTCTAAATCACAAACAACAGCTGTATGATTTAATTCAGAAGATTGATTCATTGATTCACGACAACTCACGTTACATCAATGAATAATTTGAGTTGGCGAAATCTGAACGCTATTCTTTCATTTTAAATTCACGTAAACCAATCATCGCAGAGGAAACAATGGCTGAGTGTAATATAATAATACAACATTTTAAACATGTCCAAGCTACAATTCAAAATGACAATGATACAACATTGCTAGAGGAACTACAAGCCAGGGCTAACATTTTATATGAAGGTTTAGTTAGTAAAGATGATGGCACAGGCGTTCTAAATGAACTGATCGCTCACGTTCGATCCATTCAGAGTTCCATGAGCTATGAAATTAAGTTATGCCATCGCATTGCAGAATTTAAGGAAAACTTACGACGTGAAAACGAAAAACGACTGAATGAAGAATTGAAACGTAGCAGTGACATATTAGATAACGTCATCGCTGAACAGAGACAACTTTATGAAACTGAGATCCAGAGCTGCAAAGAAGAATTTAAGAATATTTTTGAAAAAACCTATGAGCTAGAGAAATGGAACAAAAGTTTGAAATCAAAAGGCAGAGTTCATTTTACGTTAATTAAAGAGAAAGTTGTGAGAACGTCTAAACATAGAAATAAAGTCAAACCAAACAGTGAAGCATGGGATTAGTGAAACCGAACAGTGATGAATGGGATAAGTGAAACCGAACAGTGATGCATGGAATTAATGAAACAAAACAGTGACGCATGGGATTAGTGAAACCAAACAGTGACGCATGGGATTAGTGAAACCAAACAGTGACGCATGGGATTAGTGAAACCAAACAGTGACGCATGAGATTAGTGAAATCAAACAGTGATGCATGGGATTAGTGAAACCAAACAGTGATGCATTCGATTAGTTTGATTGCTTACTAAACGTTTGAATGTGTGTTTGTATGTATGCAGCATGCTGTTTTATTGCTTATCATACGTTTTACAGAAGAAAAGTATTTATATGTTTTTAAATTCCTAGAACCTGTTTCTCTGAGAAACACATACACACCTTTTTTATGCTACTTCCTTGTTTATCTCTGCTGACCTACATTTAATTATAAATATGTCTGCAGCATTATTAAACAATAATTATATAACACCGGCACAAGACTAAGTTTTTAGTTTATTGGTTTCACCCGGTACTAATGTAGTGGTGTAGCTTCACGCTACCTGAAATTTGTGGAAATAATTTCCTTCTCAGCCGTCATAGATATTATTTTATCCGTCAACGCAAGTAACAAATTAAGGATAAGCTGTTAGTAAAGTCAATGCTAGTAACGTATTAAGGATAAGCTGTTAGTAAAGTCACTGTTTTTTTCTTATTTTTAAAAGAATGCTTCTTGTATATGAAATTATAAAACAATGTTTTTGGTTGCATGGTGTAAGGTAACGCTGCATCTCCCTTCCCCATGTGTACAGCAAGCTACTTTTTTTCCTCCGAAGACCTGCATTAGTCATTGTATTCTGGTTAAAGAAGAAAACAATAAACGTACCATTAGCTTATAATATTATCTAAGAGAAAACATTTTCCTTCCATCTTTTCACTAGTCGTTTCCTTAATCTTTTCCTTAATCTTTCTCTTGCATTTTCACCTTAAATCTTTTCTTTTACCTATTCGTTACATCTTTTTCTTAATCTTTTCCTTCCATTTTTACCATCTATGCAATATTATATCATACAAGTGGTGCCTAGCGCAAGGTAATCATTCTTAAAAAGACAATTCTTTGTTAAGTTCAAAGTTCATGTTTTTATTCTTTGCAACAAAAAAAAAAGGAATGAAGAAAACATATACATTTCTATCTCTATTTTCGTCAGTTTTTTTCTGACTTCATAAATGTTATTCCAGAGTGATACAACTCAATGTTAAACAAATGTAGTTAATCAAGAGTCACAAGTTTCAATCTAGGTGATTAAACAAATAAAGACCAACTTATTGTACTAAGGAAAATTAATTTTGATAAATAAAAAGAACAGAACATGTGCTTTTTTAAGTACATAAACATGAAAATAGTTTGTTTCATAGACTTTACTAAAAGTGATATTCATTTTAACAGATACAATCTAATGTCTACATTTACAGGACACGGATGATACTTTTTGTAAGTGTGGATTACCACTGAACTAAATAAATAAACTAGAAATACATTAAAAAAACAACAAACTAATATTTAAATGGAATCATTTCACATTTCGGCCTTTGTGTTTCATGTTTGAAAACCTCAGAAACTATTCAAAATTGTAGAATAAAAAAATAAACAACATTTATCGACGCCCTCAAGACGTCATTTCTACTTTCGATAATATGCAGACGTGAGACCGCTATTTTTTATATATAGATATACGGTAAGATAACTCTTGTCAAAGTGGGTTGGGATGGAAGGTTTATTTATCAGCAATCAATTTGTGTAGGCTTTTTTTTTTCCATTGGTATTAAATACTATTGAAATAGATCTACTTTATTATTATCGCTAACATAACAAAAGAAAAATAAATTAAACTGTAATGAGAAACAAAAAATAAACAAACAAAAAAAAAAAGAAAGGTTAACAATACAACACTTTTGCTTCATTTTTATTTCAGTTTATTTATATACCTGATTACCTTTAATAACTTCAGGGCATCGCAGGGTTCACTTGACAAACATTGATATCTTAACCGCAGAGAATAATTAATATACATCCTGTAAAATCGTATTAAAAATATTACAACATAAATCTTTTTCTAATCTTAATTAATTTAATTTTCTGTTTGTGTGGGAGGTAGGGGAGTGGGGCTGTCAGAGTTTGTGTCTCAGATCTTAAAATACAATTTCGGACACTTGCTAATTTTTTTTTAGAATTAGCCCCATATTTATATTCTACATGGAAAACACAATAATAATAATTTCCGGTCAGTGAATAATAGGATTTTAATGTTATGTTAAATAGCCTTAAATGTGTACGGATATATTTTTATTAATGTTTATAAAGGGTTTACATAATTACAACATCAATTTAACTCACTTTTTGTTCCTGGATTGACAGTTTTTTGCTGTCGAAAAAAAAAACATTGACGTAAATTGGCACACTTTTGTTTTTATTTTTTAAATGAAGTGCAAATTTAAAATAATCATTTCTTAAATACACAATTTCTGATTCTTACCTGAATGCCCGTTTCACTTTGAACAGTATCGGAATCTTTAAAATAGAAAATTTGAACATTCATTATACGGCAATTATTTAGATGAATCATACTAGGACCCCTAGATTAGTCATATTAGGGCCTCTAGATGAGTCATACTAGGACCCCTAGATAAGTCATACTAGGGCCCCTAGATGAGTCATATTAGGGCCCCTAGATGAGTCATACTAAAGCTCCTAGATGAGTCATACTAGGACCCCTAGATGAATCATACAAAACATCGTCAGAATCGACTCAAGAGAGAAAGAAAATTAATATGCCAATGAAAAAAGAAAGCTGAATGTGATTTCAGATTTAGTTTAAATATTGAGATTATGAATTTAGGTGTAATTTATAGTTTGTGAAATTAAAGCCAAATTCAAATGTAGGTTTCATTTATATATTGAGAACAAGAAGCCAAATCAGTGTAGTATGCAAATTTAGAATATATAGTTTGAATGAGACTGTTACCTTCAGATACCAGGTTGTCTTCATTGGCTTGCAATTCAAAACCATCATTTCCTGTATAAAGCAAAGTATAATAATTACACAAGTTTTAAATAATTAAAAGATTAAAAAAAAGAGTTTGAATTGAAAGGTGAAATAAACAATTACATAGTTAGATTAACTAACATTAACTGACACAACCCATAGATGCTAATAAAAAAGATATTTGCCAATACCTCCCAGCTGTACTGTTTAATTCTACCCATGGCGGTAGGGGACGGAAGGACGTGCGGTAAAACGCTCGGCTGTCGACCTGAGGGTCACTGGTTCGATCCAAATGATATTTTCAGGTCTTGGATTAAGTCCCCGCTATATTTCCCGTGGTGTCTCCACGGTTATTGCACTATCGGCTATGGTGATGATGAAAGAAGGACACAGCAAAAGTCGTCACATTAGTGGTTTATAGGATCTAACAGATTTCATCTCATCCTTACATGGACATCAAACACCCATGGTCCCCCCCCCCCCACTCGTTTCAGAGTAATGCACACAGCATTAGCCTATTATGATATAGTATGTAGACGACATTGAATTCATACTGGTTCAGGCCAGTCAACACTCCACCTCAACTACTCTTCTTGGTCCGGCACGACGGTCAAATTTACGAACCCAATGTTAGACTTAAAAAAAATCGCCCACCCCTGTTCTACCCCAAATGTTTATCTAACAGGAGTAGCGTCCACTGCTGCCGATGACACTCAACTGAATAGTGGATACTGCACGACACTAAATTGAATAGTGGATACTGCAAAACACTCATCTGAATAGTGAATACTGCATGACACTCAACTGAGTAGTGGATACTGCATGACACTCAACTGAATAGAGGATACTGCATGATACTCAATTGAATAGTGGATACTCCCCCGGGGGGAGGGGGTGTGAGTAATTGATTTTTACGACTAGGGGAGGGGGGGGCAGCAGACGAAAAAAAAAAAAGAAAGTTTGAGAATCCTTGTATTACTGAGACATTTTTTTTTCCTGGAATATCTCCGCCCCCCCCCCCCCCCCACAGTCCTTGACTGAGGACTGTGGCGTATCGAACATATCTCGCGCCCGGGGCACAATACCTTTTTAGCGCCCTTTTTCCCATTAAAAAAACATATAATATTATATGTAAAATATACCATTTGACGCCCATTTGTGAGTAGCGCCCGGGGACATTATGACTACCTTGTTCCCCCCTCACTACGCCACTGACTGAGGTCAAAGGGCAAGTTGGTTTGCTTCATACCAACCAGTGTTCGTACCTGTAGTTTGTAGAATTTACAGTAATGCACATATTTTATTATCTTGTTTCTCTCACTGGAAGAACCCGTGAATCATACAAATAGATTAATCCAAATTAATACGTACGGTGTACTGATTGGTCTTCCAATGAGATGAAAAAATTAGGGTGACTTGGATACATTGTTTATCGTCATCAGAATTAGTGTAGAGAGCAGTTAAGACATTATTGGTTAGGTATAGCTATCGCAATGTTGACAGTCATAGAAGTTAGATATGGATATCGCAATGTTGACAATCATAGAAGTTAGATATAGATATCGCAGTGTTGATCATAGAAGTTAGATATAGATATCGCAGTGTTGACAATCATAGAGGTTAGGTATGGAAATCGCAGTGTTGACAATCATAGAAGTTAGATATAGATATCGCAGTGTTGACAATCTTAGAAGTTAGATATAGATATCGCAGTGTTGAAAATCATAGAAGTTAGATATAGATATCGCAGTGTTGACATTCATAGAGGTTAGGTATAGATATTACAGTGTTGACAATCATAGAAGTTACATACAGTACATTTATTGATATGATAGTTTTAGAAAGTCTATAGTCTTTGAATAGATGAAATTCATTTAATCGTTTGTACAGTGTTTTTATATTTCATAAAAATGTTAAAAATGAAGTTGAATTATATTAATTTGACCAGCCTTTGAAAAAATAAAGTAACAGTACTTCATGCCGCCTTCCACATTTCGTATTTAACTTCATATTCAAACTTTCAGGCTACATTAGCACTAGAAAAAACAACATTTTTATAATTATATGTTTATAACAAACCTTTTTGATTTATTTTGTTTCGCTATTTTTCCCGTCACACTTTTTAGACTTAGTTATATTAGTGTGCGGATAAAAATCTATAACATTTACTTTTAAAAAAAAAAGCCAAAATAAAAACCCAGTGCAAAGTTTCAAACTTTTTAGTCCAATGAGACTTCTTTGTAGAATGTTTTTAAATTTCACTTATTTCTCAATATTTGTTGTCCTGTTAATGATATCACGCAATACGTTTTTTTTAATGATATTACAGTTATTTTTTTAACATACAAAATAACGACTTTTAAAACAACACCTTTTTTTACAATGATTTGTTACCTTAGACCAGTGGTTTCCCAATCTATTTCCCGCCAAGGACCGGTCAACGTTTGATGATTTCACAGCGACCCCCCTCCCCCCGGAAAGGAGCGGGAGAACGTTGATTATTTCTCGCCCCATGGAAAGTCGCACGATTCCCCCCCACCCCCGCCCCCCGAGAGAAATACTCCACAGTGAATAAAAAAGCAAATAATTTAACGTTTCTTGTGCGGCCCTGTACCACTCGATCCACGGACCGGTACCGGTCCACGTCACGGGGTTCGGGGACCGCTGCCTTAATGAATTGATAGAATTGACAGAAAGGCTGGCCTTAACGGATGGAATTTTTTTTTATGTACAATGACGTAAATGACATGCAAACGTCATTGGTGGGATTGAGCAGCGGGCCGGGTCAAACAGCCTGACGGGCCGCAATCTGCCCGCGGGCCCGTATTTCGCTTATGTCTTGTTTAGAGATAATGCCAATACATTTACCAGGTGTCTCGTTTAGACAATACAAACACATTTACCAGTTGTCTTGTTTAGACAATACCAACACATTAACCAGGTGTCTTGTTTAGACAATACCAACACATTTACCAGTTGTCTTGTTTAGACAATACCAACACATTAACCAGGTGTCTTGTTTAGACAATACCAACACATTTACCAGTTGTCTTGTTTAGACAATACCAACACATTTACCAGTTGTCTTGTTTAGACAATACCAACACATTTACCAGTTGTCTTGTTTAGACAATACCAACACATTTACCAGTTGTCTTGTTTAGACAATACCAACACATTTACCAAGTGTCTTGTTTTAGACAATACCAACACGTTACCAGTTGTCTTGTTTAGACAATACCAACACATTACCAGTTGTCTTGTTTAGACAATACCAACACATTTACCAGTTTGTCTTGTTTAGACAATACCAACACATTGACCAGTTGTCTTGTTTAAGACAATACCAGCACGATTTACCAGTTGTCTTGTTTAGACAATACCAACACATTACCAGTTGTCATGTTTAGGCAATACCAACACATTTACCAGTTGTCTTGTTTAGATATAATACAAACATATTTACCAGTTGTCTTGGTTAGATATAATACAAACATATTTACCAGTTGTCTTCTTTAGATATAATACAAACACATTTACCAGTTGTCTTGTTTAGATATAATACAAACACATTTACCAGTTGTCTTGTTTAGATATAATACAAACACATTTACCAGTTGTCTTGTTTAGATATAATACAAACACATTTACCAGTTGTCTTGTTTAGATATAATACAAACATATTTACCAGTTGTCTTGTTTAGATATAATACAAACATATTTACCAGTTGTCTTTGCTTCCTCGTCAGCTTCGTTGATCAATCGAAGGCTTCCATCAGAATTATCGTCATCAACAACAGATTCTCTTCGGTTGCCAAGCAACGGATTACCATACTGAAAATATTCAATATGCATAGCTTTGTTATTCTGAAACATTTTTTATGGCATAAAAAGAAAAAAATACAAAAAAAAAACCCAATTTTTATTCAAACATATTCAGCTTCACACGCACACATTTGTATGTGAGTTTCAGTCAGTCAATAATTTAAATTGATCAGTCATATATATTATATATAAACTTACCGCGTGTTGTGTTAAACTAATGAATGAGATCAAGATGGCAAGGCTGATGAATGTGAAATTCATGATTGCACGGTTAGAATTGATGAAGGCGCTGTTGTTCTGAAACTAATCAAGGTAACACAGAACAGATATATATATATATATGTGCATAACTGAGAAGAAAATAATAAAAACTGTCACTCACCTGTGAAGTCATAGGTGCCGATAGTAAATATTACTCCCATGTACAGTCATGCCTTCGAGCGCTTGATGGACGTGTCATTTAATTATGACACGTGTTGTAGGTAATCTAGTGAGGTGAGTAATTAAAATTTCTTCATGACTATCTCGCCAATTCCTATCGACCTTACTCTCTCTCTCTCTCTTTTCTTCTTTCTCCTCGTCTCTCTCTCTCTCTCTCTCTCTCTCTCTCTCTCTTTCACCTTTTCTACTCACCTACCCCTTCCTATCATATCGTTTTTTTTTGTTTCTCTTATTGTTATTTTGCTTCAAATATTTTACATTTCTACATTAAAGAAGAGAATATTTGATTAAATTTGTGTGCGTCCAAGAAGGAGACATCCATTTTATAATTTTATATAAAAAATGATTTGGAAAAAAAATCTATCTATCTATCTATCTATCTATCTATCTATCTATCTATCTATCTATCTATCTATCTATCTGTCTGTCTGTCTGTCTGTCTGTCTGTCTGTCTATCTATCTATCTATCTATCTATCTATCTATTTATCTATCTATCTATCTATCTATCTGTCTATCTGTCTATCTATCTTCTGTCTATCTATCTATTTATCTATCTCTCTATCTCTCTATCTATCTTCTGTCTGTCTAACTATCTGTTTGTCGGTCTGTATATCTATCTAGCTATCTGTGCAGCTTTGAATTGTCATTGGCACTCAAATATAGGGATTCACAAGGCTTAGGTAATAATGCTATTATGGTGGACATGCTGTTACCTGAAACCCGTGTTGCCAAATCACACTTTAGAGAGAAAGAGAGAGATAGTGTGAGAGAGAGAAAGAGAGAGATAGTGTGAGAGAGAGAAAGGGTAAATGAAAAAAAAAATTAGAGATGAAGAACTGAGAGAAATAGAGAGAGAGAGAGAGAGAGAGAGAGAGAGAGAGAGAAAGAGAGAGAGGGAGAGAGATTGGCACGATTATACACACTTCGTGTCTGAGGTTTGGGAAAATTTCTTTTTCGATGTTTTTAAAGAGAAAACTGTGAGAACTTTTAAACATAGACATAAAGTGAAACCAAACAGTGATGCATGGGATTAGTGAAACCAAACAGTGATGCATGGGATTAGTGAAACCAAACAGTGATGCATGGGATTAGTTTAGAACATTATATATATATATATATATATATATATATATATATATATATATATATATATATATATATATATATATTAGGGTGGCTCACTTTATAATGGAAAAATATAAATTGATTTTTTATCATGAGCATTTTAGTGAACTGGTTCACTGGGATTTAAAATATGTATGTACCGAATTTCACACCATTTGTGGTCCTATAAATACTGCCTCAGTGCACTTGCTATCTGGTGTTTTATGGTATTCGGCAGCTGCATTAAATGAAAAGTTTGCAAGATTTAAAATTCTGTTTAGTAGATACAAAGAACAGTTATATAACACAGTAGGAGTTAAACAGTAAAATAATACTAGTTACATGTCACATTAACCTGACTGTATTGCAGAGTAGTTTTAAGTCCGTCATTCAAAGATACACTTTAAAAGTTTTTAGTCAGTGCTTTCGGACGGATGGCCGAGTGGTGTAGATACTCGAATGTCGACCTGAGAGTCATGGGTTCGATCCTCGGTTAGAACCATGAAATTTTTCCAGGTGAAATTCGTTTCAAAGTCGTCCCACAAGACGACGCAGCTTTTTACATGAGTACCTGACTTTAGTTGAGGAAGTAAAGGCGGCTGGGCGTTGTGCTAACCACACAATCCCTTCATTTGCCGAGGTTATAAAAAAGCAGATGAATTTCTACACTTCATCTGCCCGGATAGCCCAGTAGGTCTTGAATTTGCGATCTCTTCAGCACAGTTGATTTTCTTTGCATCTGGATACTCTTTGCGATGCTGTTCAACAATTTGGGGGTTGAACTTGTTTTTAAAATTCAAGGGACCGGTGGGGGGGGGGTCATGAATTATGTTATTTCGTGTTGTATTAAGGAAGTTTTAGGAAATATTTTTGACCCTAATTTAGTGAGATAATATTTCAACGGTTTCTATCTGACAGATTTGAACAGTCAACTGAATGGAAGAAAAAGAAAGTCAGGAGAATGCTTGTTTTAGTATGTCACACTGTAGAATATCAGAAGAATATGAATTTTTATTAAAACCTTTTATATTTCACATTTTGCTGTATTAAATAAAGTTTCATTGACAATAAATACTTTGAATTTATGAACCTTGGTTGTAAACTCAACCTGCTTGATGTAGGCCAGACTTCAATACCTTAGACTAGGTGTCATAGAGGATCCAGTGACCTACTTATGTCTAGTTTAGTGGCCCCATAGCATTAGTTAAGTGGATGAAACGTCTCTCCAAAAAAAATGCCGTTGAAAGTACGGTTCTCAAAAGTTAAACGTCTAAGCCGTTACAAAAACTTCAGCTGTAATACACAGCTACTGATATACATAGTTGCAAGACAATTAAAATGACATCAGTATAAACAAACACACATTCTAATTTCATATAAACAAACACACATTCTACATACATATAAACAAACACACATTCTACATACATATAAACAAACACACATTCTACATACATATAAACAAACACACATTCTACATACATATAAACAAACACACATTCAGTACTTACGTTTAAAATTTACAAACATTTAATGTCATCCCTAAACAAAATATAAGTTCACAAAATATCAATGTTTCATTCATCGACAGCGCTAAAAGAGGTCGCATAGATCCTGAATGGACTGTATGTAGAATGTGTGTTTGTTGATATGTATGTAGAATGTATGTTTGCGTATATGTATGTAGAATGTGTGTTTGTTTATATGTAAGTAGAATGTGTGTTTGTTTATATGAAATTAGAATGTGTGTTTGTTTATATGTATGTAGAATGTGTGTTTGCTTATATGTATGTAGAATGTGTGTTTGTTTATATGTAAGTAGAATGTGTGTTTGTTTATATGTATGTAGAATGTATGTTTGTTTATATGTATGTAGAATGTGTGTTTGTTTATATGTAAGTATAATGTTGTTTGATTGTTTACTATACGTCTGAATGTGTGTTTGTTTATATGTATGTAGAATGTGTGTTTGTTTATATGTAAGTAGAATGTTGTTTGATTGTTTACTATACGTTTGAATGTGTGTGTGTTTATATGTGTTTGATTGCTTACCACACATTTTACCTAGGAAAAGTAATTATAGGTATTCAAATTCCCAGAACCTGTTTCTCTGAGAAACACATTCTTACCTTTATAGGTTACTTCCTTGTTTATATCTGCTGACCTACATTTATTTCTAAACTTGTCGTGCACAAAGCTGACTATTAAAGAATTATTGAACACGGGCACAAAACTAAGTTTTAGTCAGAGGCGTATTTACCAAAACTGTGGCCCTAGGCGCATGACCAATTTGGGGCCCCCTCGCCTATAAGGCATTTAAAAATGATCAGAATACAACAATAGTCAGAACGCTCATGTATTATTTAACATGCATTCTACATAGTTATGTATACTAGCTAGAACGTACAATTTTCAGTTTATTACAGAACTTTTTTCCTGCTCTTCAATTTCGCGAACGTGTCCAAGTGCGCATTGAAAGCGTATGTCTCCTTTGATTCAATGCATAAAATAGACAAATCTCCCAGCCTATATTGGCTGATGGAATTCAGCAAGTAATTCTTGATCCTTTTCAACACAGAAAATGACCGTTCTCCAGTTGCGTTTGATATAGGAATGGTGAGATAGATTCTTAGAAGGGTTTCCACATTGGGAAATGTACATTGTAGTCCACCCACTGCTATAAGCTGGTACATCTCTACCGCAGATCTAGGACCTTCTTCTTTAGCGAAATGTAAAAACTGTTTGATTTCATCGGCAGTGGTATCAGAATTAACATCGTCTTTGTATTATTCAATCAAGGCCGACATCTTTGTGTTCAAGTCATCTACCTTGGCCTTGAAAAATAGACTGAACAAATCATGTATACCTTTGTATGCCTCGATTCTGTGACCTAGTTTCGTGATCAATTTATCACAAATGGCATTTACTGTGTTAACAATAAAATTATCACGACCAGTTAAAATAACTTCCGGTTCATTGCTTTCATCAGAAAACGGTTTTCGCTTCTTCTTGCAGCTCACTTCATCTTGAAATTTACAGTCTTTGCTCGCTCGTCAATACGAGTGAAATCGTTACGGACTTCGTTGTTAATACATAGCTTCAGTGATTCTAGAAGATTTACACTAGCATCGAGATATAAATTTGAATTTTGCAGATGACTTTTAAGGATGTCCCACCTGTGTGGTGGATGCTGAGAATCAAACATAAACATGTTGAATAAAGTCAAAGTATGATACTGCTGAAAGCGACGATTTTGCAGCCGCATTACCAACTAGATTCAAACTATGGCTGGAGCAGGGAATGTAAACTGCATTGGGACAGTGTGCCTTGATTCGATCCAGCAAGCCCGAGTATCTGCCAGACATGTTAGAAGCATTGTCGGAGCTCTGTCCCCTGCATTTTGTGATATCTAATCCCCAGTTCTTCAAAACGTCTAGTATCGCTTGCTCCAGATTTTGAGCGTTATGAGCATAGATGCCCGTTCTTTAATTTCACCATCAATGAGAACATATCTGAGTATCACAGTTAGCTGGTCCACGTGGCTAACATCAGGTATTGAATCAACAATCAAAAAGAAATATATCGATTTCTTTACTTCTGATATAAACTGAACTCTGACAGCATTGCCCATTATTTTAATAAATTAGTAACAAGTAAATGACAGAACCACTTCCCTTGTTACCGTAACGTGCAATATGATTTGCTAAGAAAGGGTCAAATTTTGACAAGTAGCCTAATTGAAGCAACTGGTAAAATTACCGTCATTGTTGGCATGACTACGAAAGGCCAAGCCATCAGAGGAAAGAAACTGTACAGTTGCTACAATCCTTCGTAGAACTTCTCTCCAGTATTGCCTTTCATCATTTAACTGTTTGGCCATCTGTTCGTCTATACTCCCTTTTGCGTTCAAGCGTTTAGCGAGAGTGCACATTGCTTGAACGTGGCCATACGAATTCTCATGTTCAGAAAGACTATTTATAGATTTGTGGAATTCCCAAAACCCTCACAGCAAGCGGGGTTTATTTTTTCTTTTATAAAACCAGGTTTTTGGGGCCCCTAAATTATCTGGGGCCCTAGGCGCGCGCCTAGTGCGCCTAGGCCTAAATTCGCCACTGGTTTTAGTTTAATGCTTACACCCGGTACTATAGTAGTGATGGGGCTCGTTAGTGAAATGGCTGCTAGTTCACGGTACCTGAAATGTGTGGGAGCAATTTCCTTGTCAGCCGTCATAGACATTATTTTATCCTTGAATGGTAGTAACGTATTCAGGATACGCTGTTAGTAAAGTCAATGCTAGTAACCTATTAAGGATAAGGTGTTAGTAAAGTCAATGCTAGTAACGTATTAAGGATAAGGTGTTAGTAAAGTCAATGCTAGTAACGTATTAAGGATAAGGTGTTAGTAAAGTCAATGCTAGTAACCTATTAAGGGTAAGGTGTTAGTAAAGTCAATGCTAGTAACGTATTAAGGATAAGATGTTAATACAGTTACTGTTTTTCCTATTTTTAAAACAATGCTTCTTATATATGAAATTATCAAACAATGTTTATGTCCTCATGCTGTATGCTAACACTGCATCTCCCTGCCCCGTGTGTACAACAACCTACATGTCTCCTCCCAGGACCTGCTTTAGTCATTGTTATCTGGTATAAAGAAGGACTCTACAATAAACGTACTATTACCTAATTGTATTATCCAAGAGAAAACATTTTTTCTTTGCCTTATTACTTTAAACCTTTTCCTTAATCTTTTACTTAATCTTTTCCATATTTTTTCCTTAATCATTTTCTTGCATTTTTACCTCAAATCTTTTCCATACATCTTTTTCTTAAATCTTTTCCTTAATCTTTTCCTTAATCTTTTCCTTAATCTTTTCCTTACATCTTTTCCTTAATCTTTTTTTAAATCTTTTCCTTAATCTATTCCTTAATCTTTTCCTTAATCTTTTCTGTAATCTTTTCCTTAATCTCTTCCTTATTATTTTACATAATTTTCTCGTTAAACATTTGCTTGCATTTTTACGTTAAATCTATTCCTTAATCTTTTCCTTAATCTTTTCCTTAATCTTTTTCTTAATCTTTTCCCTACAATGTATTTAAAAAAAATTCCAGCCTATATATCTGTTTTTTAAATTCTAATACATAATAATGTAGGATACTTATTGTGGTACAATGGTGCTATTTTTAAACTTGTCATCACGTACGTAACGCATGAGTTGTCTTTTATCAACTATTTTTTTACGTAAGCTATATACACATAATGCATTTTTATTTCCTTCTAGAAGGAAGTGTTTTCGCCATCGGTAGAAAAATCAAGTAAGATAATAAAAAAACAACAATTTGATTATATTTATACACCTTATTCTATAAAAAGTATAGGTACATGTTTTTTAGTTCTTTTTTTAAGTTATAATTTTATAATACTAAATGATAATAATTACTAATAAGTAAGAAATATATATATATATATATATATATATATATATATAAATATATATATATATATATATAAATATATATATATATATATATATATATATATATATATATATATATATATATATATTGTGTCTATAAAATGTTCGATTATATTGAAAGGAAATTAGTATGGGGCGCTTAAAAGTACAAGATCACAGGTGTGAATTCGTAGTAACTGAATAGTCATAATCTATCTATCTATCTATCTATCTATCTAATCTATGTATTATCTATGTATTATATATTATATTAATCTCCAAACACGCCACACTACTCACATCTATCCAACCTACCAATTCAATTATTATAATAGCCAAAGTACATTTATAATGTTATAGTTTAATTTATAACGATGTAACAATTACAATACATAGACGGTCAAACAGTTTTAAAAGATCGGATTCTTGTTAAAATTTTTTATTTATTTCTGTGGCTCAAAAATATACTTAGCATCATGTATATTCCTGCTACTTAAACAAAAAACACGGTATTTCTGGAACATGAAGAAATTACGTGTAATGTCTATTATTGGTAAACACTCTTTGTAAAAGTCTCTTATGTAAATAATCTTACTTTCAATTGTATTACGTACGAATGGAAATGTTCAATAAGTGATTCTAATTAATATATTTTTAGTAGTGTTAAAGATGCTCTCCGTAACTCACTTAAGCAGAGGTTTTAAAAAAGACACAACATTTAATTATTTATTTACAATCAACAACTACTGTGGCCACCATCTTTTTTACTGCTGCTCTTACTTCACAAAGTCACTGCTTTCAATATGTTAATTATTATACGGGAATTTCCTAATCATCGCTCACTGACGTATGCAAGGAGAGAGTTATAGCTTTTGGTAAATATTACATTATGTATAAATTAATATCTTGTTATCTTTTAAAGGACTATATTTATTTCAATTTAGGAAAAATGGACAAAGATCCCAGCAATCTATCCTTCTCAGAAAGATTGAAAAACATGGAAAAAAAGTCTAGAACAGATTCTGATAGTTTACCATCAATCGTTAAAATGGCACTCAGAAAAACACTTAGCACACCCCCAAACAACTACAGAAAAACACTTAGCACATCCCCAAACAACTACAGAAAAAGCGCCCCTGTACTTAACCCTAGCATTGGTTCAATAAATCCCACACTTGCTGTGACTCCGCCATTAAATGTAACAAAAACAGTGAAGGCCCTGTCGTGTATTAAGGAGACAGATGCAACAGCTCAACGTCCAAACGAATCTGACCACTTACCCGAATCACAGATATCATCTATTGAAGACAATGCAACTTTACTTCATACAGGTGATGCCAAATGCAAGGTAATCATTCATAATAAGAAAATTCTTAGTTAATATCCAAGTACATATTTTTATTCTTTGCAAAATATTTTCGTCAGGTTTTTTGATGACTTTATACATTTTCTTTCAGAGTGATACAACTCAACGTTCAACAAATGTAGTTAATCAAAAGTCCCAAGTTTCTAAGTAGGTGATTAACAAAAACAAAACAACTAAAAGTACTAACCAGTATTCAGTGGCGTACCTAGAGGGGGGGGGCTGTGGGTGCGGTCCGCACCGGGCGGCACTTTTTATTACTTTTTAGGGGGGCGGCAAAAATGTATAGATGTAAAATTGTCTTCCGCCCTGGGCGGCCGATACCCACGCTACGCCGCTGCCAGTATTGATTTCGATTAAAAATAATAACATCAACTTTTTTTAGTATATTAACATAAATATAGTTTGATTCAAAGAACTTGATTAAGAATGTGTGTGCTTATAATTGAAATTCATTTTCAAAGCTACAAAACCAATGCCTACATTTTTTTTTAAAAGTACACGGGAAAGATGCATTAAAATTGTGGAGTACCACTGAGAAAAAGTAAATAAAGTAGAAACCAATTTTGTTCGAAGTAGCTGCTATTCGGGGGAATGCCATCAGTAAATTTGATTAAACAATGCAAAAAGATAACAAATTTTACATCTCGGTTCTTTTACTGGTCAAGTCTATTTTCATAGAAACACATATAAATCTATTTTGTTATCTTTTTTTGGGCTTGTTTCCCTAGTAAATATAACTTGACGATCCTACATAGGATGACGCAATGACCATTCACCGTGGATCTTTTGTGCGCTTAGTTTACATTTAACAAAAAAAGATAAAGTTATTAACTAATATTATATGTGAAATGTAAACAATATTCAAGTCATGTGTTATATAATGTTTAACTTTCACCCGTAATAATTAATCAGAAATTGAAAGCAACCGGTATACAAATGAAATCCAACTTTTTAAATTTTATTTTTTGTGATTTTTTTGCGGTTACAGATATCGTCTTGCCTCTTCCTGCTTAGAAGTAATGTTTTGCAACAAAACCCCGGTAAAACCCGTAATCCAGTAAATACTTTCATGGCTCCATTCAGGCTCTTCGATTGGACTTAAATATTTAATGGCTATATGAACGCTCCAGTATGAAACTTAACGATATATTTCTTTGCACGAAATAAAAAATACTTTTCCCAGTTATCATCAGATTTGAACATATATTAATATATTTCTTTAAATGTATTTTCTTACAATTGATTTATCCAGGTCAGTGCATGAAAAATCAGGTCAAGATATTGATCTCCTAATGATTGGAAAAACAGGCAACGGCAAAAGTGCTCTTGGGAATACTGTACTCCGGTACACAGCCTTCGTCAGTGATGCATCAGCAACATCTGTTACAAAAGAAGTGACCTATGAAGTGACCGAGTACCAAGGTAGAAAGATCAAAGTAGTAGACGCACCGGGTATAGGCGACACTGACTGGTCCGATGAGAGCACAACAGAGTTTGTCGCAGATAAACTGGCCGATGCTATAGCCTTCAATCCGCGAGGATATCACGCGTTTCTATTGGTTGTTAAGTTTGGTGGAAGATTTACCAAAGAAGATAGTGGGACGGTTGAATATCTTAAGAAAATCTTTGGTAAAGACTTTTTCAAGAGATATTGTATTTTAGTTATGAATTGTGGAGATCACTTCGAAGATCAAGGGAAAGGTGATTTTCAGCAATGGCTGAATGCGCAAAAAGGTGTTTTAGCTGAACTAGTTCAAGAGTGTAGTCACAGAACAATACTGTTTGACAATAGAACAGCTGATGAATCAAAGAAAAGCAAACAGTTAAATGACTTAATTGAGATGGTGGATGCATTGATGCTCGAAAACTGCCGTTACACAAACGAACAATTTGAAATTGCAAGATCCGAGCGAGATGTTTTTATTCTAAATTCCAAAAAACCGCGTATTACAGAAGAAGCCATGACTGAATGTAATATAGTTCTACAACTTATGAAACAAGGTCAAGAGAAATTAAACAATAACAAAGATACATCCTATCTAGAAAAACTATTACAGAGAGCGAATACATTATATGACGATCTTGCTACGAAAGATAAAAAATCTGGAGTTCTTAAAGATGTGGTATTGCACGTTCATTCGGTCAGAAATTCTATTAGCGATGAAATCAGAGTACGTAAAAAAATGGCTGAACTTGAGGAACGCATAAGACAGGAAAATGAAGAACTTAAAGAAGAGATTAGACGTCAGAATAGTATATTGTTAGCTCAAAGTATAAGGCTCAATGAACATAATGCAGCAAAGTTTGAACATGAATTGCAATCTCAGTGGACTGAAGAAAGAAAAATGTATCGTGAGGAATTTAAGAGAATCTTGGTCAGAACGCAAAATCTGGAAGAGGAGAACAAAACCTTAAGGAAAAAGGGCACAGATCTTTTTGCTGCTATAAAACGCAAAGTCGTTATTGCGTTTAAAAGGAAAGGAAAAATTTCAACTGTAAATAATAAAATATAGAATGAACAACACTTGCATTATTCAGATTTTGATAAAAAGTTTACTTAAGGCGTAGAACTATTTTATCAAGGAGATGTATTTGAATAGTGTTTTTTTAACTGATATCACCCTCAATGTAATTGTAATGATATTTCACACAAACATACCCATCAGAACTTTTTGGTTAAATATGATATGCAAAAAAATGTACTAAAAATTGCCATGCAACGGCAGCCATCTTGTTTTTTATTTACAATATTTAAAAAACACAGTGTTTTTTTTATATTTTTTATTCTACGTAATTGTACATACAAAAAAGTCGATACAATTATATCAGATGTATTATGTACTATATAACTATCATCTGTTCATATATTTTTTTCTTTACCTATCTTTAGCACCACGTCATTCTGAGCACGACACTCAGTCTCTTACATATTCTTGTGCCCCCCCCCCCCCCCCCTTCCAAGTAGGTCCTAACTAAACTCCTGCAAGCATGGACAGTCAAACAAATCATGTTTCACCGTTAACTCAACCTCACCGCAGCGGTGGAACCGGTGATCATTCGTGTCGAGGAAACTCGCTAGATACTAACCGACCGCGCAGTGCCAGTGCAAAACTGAGCCATAAGGGCTTGCTGATTCCGTCTTTCACTTTGACATTAATTCCGTATAGTGGTTTCTGGTGTACCACCGCAGGACCAAACACTCATCTTTGGTTACATGCTCCCATTTGACGGGGTATATGGGTCTCTCAAGCCTCCAAGCTAAACCATTCCGTGGTCTATAACCGACATGCTCGTAATTAGCGAGCTCCAGGAGTCGTCTCACATGCCAACCAGTGTGAGGATACGAGCTAAGGCCCTAATTGATAGTTCTAATGTTTCACACCCATTATGAATATGTTTAATGTACTTTTATGTATTTTTCTTTTGTCAAAGAGTATCCAAGATTTTAATATTGTACAATAATTTTTGATGTAACATTTATTATATTTAAAAAAAAAAATTCTGCATGTTTCATTTAATGTGGAAAAATATGTCCAATTCATTAAAAAATTTGAGTGGAAAGGAAGTCAACATATTAAGACATCATGTATTATTATTAGCGTTTATTACTTTTTACTTCATCTTACCTCATCACAAAATTGACTTTGGTATACATTTCATTATTTTAGTTGATGTCCTTAGACCAGCGGTCCATGGGGGTGCGTGATTTCATATATATTTTAGCAGGTTCTCTATATGATTACAAATGTAACTAAAATGTGCCGAGCGAAGCTGTGGACGATATAACAAAAACTTTTATAAAATGTCTTGTGCCTTCGCTAATAACTTGTACTCAGCATTTTATTATGTAATTTCATTGTTTTAGTAGAATTCTAATGTATCTTGAGTATCTGTATTTTATTCAAAGAATCTTTGCCCAGCTTGTATCTACATGTAAATCAAGATTTTTCGATTGTATAACATAAAGATTTTGGTTTTTTTGTAAACCTGTTCATGTTCTTTATTATATATTAATTATTGATGAATTTAGGAGACGCCCATTTTGAGCTAACAAAACGGGGTTTCTAAAATATCTGTGAATCGCAACCCAGTCAGAAATATATTGTTTTTATTACGATCTCCATGTTACGATATGAGAAAAATGAACAGCTAGACTTTATGGTATATATTTTCGGTTAACTATACACATTTTGGCGACTATCTTTAAATGAGCTTCAATTATGTATGACACATTAACTTGTAGATTTACTATCTTTCTTTTATTTCTTTACAGATGTGTTGCAATAATAAGACTTTTGTCAAAGTGGGTGTTAAATCGTCTAAATATAAGTACCAAATATATATATATAAGTACCATCTAAATATAAGTACCATCTAAATATAAGTACCATCTAAATATAAGAAATATAAGTACCATCTAAATATATGTACCATCTCCCTATATCATTATTAACAACACATGTTTAATGGTTATATTTAAACGCAATTAATCAGGGTCAATTTATCAATAGTTTAATATGCATGAAAAAAAACGTGTCAGGTCTTTTTGAATTCAGAAATTGTATTTAACATATTAATATTTATTTATTAAAAAGTTTGTTACGAATAAAATAAGGCAAAGTGATTTTCCCAAAATTAATCAATATATTTGACTTTGAGTATAAGAAGTATAATTCCTTTTATCAGTTGAGTTATTTTTGTATATTATTAACAAAGGCCACATACATTAAGATTGAGCACTAACTCAACGTGTTCTTTAACTTTTCAGTATTTATTTTCAATTCTTTTTCTTGGAAAGCAAAAACAACAATTGTTGATCTATCAATAATTCAATGAATTTAATTATGCAACATCAAACTGCTCTAGAGTGAGGCCATCTGAATAAGTTGAAGCACAATAGTATGATTTTATTTATTTTGTTTACTTTGGCCATCGATGAAATCATTACAACCAATGACCACGCACAGCGTATGTTCTGTGGTAGTCTTCGAAAACATATCTCGTTGATGTAGACGATTAGTGAACTTGTGACATTTTCATTGTTGCAGTGAAATCGCTAACTGCCTGATATTTTTTTTTTCTATTTAGTGTCAGTTATGATCGAGCTCGTTCTCATTTGCAGGGTGGGCTTTTTTTTCGACGTCACTTCAAGTACATTTGAAAGGACAAACTAAAAATATCTCCTCTTGCTAAATTTTTTAGCTTAAACAATGTTTGTTAATATGTTAAGATTGGATGACGTTTATCAAAGTTTGCTATTGTGTAAATTAAATTTAGTAAGAATGCCGTAGTTAGGTTTTGGGGGTCATAGTAAAATCATTGACAGGGAACCTGGGAAAAGGTACCTGTAACGACCCCCTACCATCATCAGACCTGTTAGGAACATGTACGGCAGTGATCATATACTTGTTGGACAGTGGAGACCATAGACAGACAACTAGTCTGCATCGCTCTGTCTCTCTCTCTCTCGCTCGCTCTCTCTCTCTCTCTATCTATTTCTCTCTCTCTCTCTCTTACGTGCAGTTAACTGTATAGAAATATTGACAAAGTGTTGGTCTCTGCACAATGTTGACAAACACAATATCGTTATGGGCATCAACAACAGTTGACATGCTCTTGAAGAAAGTTACAGCGAAATACAATATCAAAATCATACACTGAGATCAACTATAACAGTGAAATACACGATCAACATCTTACATTGAGTTCAGATATAACATATATAACAGTTACATACAATATCAACAACTTACATTGAGTTCAAATATAACATATATAATAGTGAAATACATTATCAACAACTTACATTGAGTTCAAATATAACATATATGACAGTGAAATACACGATCAACATCTTACATTGAGTTCAAATATAACATATATAACAGTAACATACAATATCAACATCTTACACTGAGTTCAAATATAACAATCATCTACACTATCAACATTTAACATACCAAACATTGAATACAGCTACTCTATGTCAATCAGGGCTACACAAATTACGACCACTGGCGGTAAGTGTTGACAGTACAATAAAAACTTTTTCTATAATTTTATTTATGTAAAGTAATGGATTCAGTTTGGCGGCCACCCTTAAGAGTACAAAGCGGCCGACAGAGATGAAAATCTTGCACATCTCAACTCTAAAAAAAAATCACTTATTATTGAAAATCTAATTTTTTTTTTAAAACAAAAATCTTTTAAACCTTATAAACGATATGCGATTAAAATCTTTATTTGATTGATATTTCAATTAAGTGTAAAGTTTTAAAAATAAAACGAAGAGTTGTCTTATTGATCAAAAGCTAGCTAACAAAGAAATATATTTTTGATATTTATTGTAAAATTGGATTAACTTCAAGATGAATATAAAGAAAAAAATCAGTGCAGAGTTGAACTAAATTCTAAGATATCCAAATTTAGTTTTGACTAACATTATATCGAGACAGTTGATTGTGAAAAAAATGCACAGTGTAAGGGGTTGATTCTAGGAATGTTTATGTTTGTATGTGTTATATTGATTTGTTTGGTTAAAAATATATATTTTAAATGTTTTTCGACATCAATCGATTTAGTGTGACTTAAGGTATGCGCCTCTTCATGCATTTTCTTTGGGGCCCAGAACCCAAATCTGGGGGACCCAATATTAACTGCCCATTATATTCTTTTGATTGACAATGAAATTCTCTATAGTTTGCTTAATTTTTTTTTGCTTTAGCTTTGAAAATAAAATGACATAATAAAACCTGCACTTTTACTCAAATTTGGTGAAAAATATGTTAGGTATTTACTTTGTAACAAATGGATTTAGTCTTCTGTACCATAGTGAAATATTTTAATCTTAAGGTTAACAAGAATAAAAGATAATCAAGGATTCCTCTACAGATACAGTGATACAAGTTTTACGCTTATAGTATGCCCAAAAATGGCAAAACGTTTTTGTAAAACTATACCGTGCATAGTGATGAGCCCATCTCTGGAAACTAATATGGTGACTCTTAACAAAGGTACATTTGGAGGAACATGACAAAGGTACATTGTTCAAGTAAAGCACCTGCTTTCAAATATTGAGCCCCTAATAAATGAAAAAGAAAACGTGAGTCCACTCTAATGGTATCTCGATGGTAGGGATGCAAAAGCAGAGGATACAGAGATTTGACCGTACATGCGCTCTGAAAAAAAAATAACGTTCCCTTTTTAGCCCTAACGGGCCATCGCGGCAGATGAAATGTAGAATTCATCTGTTTCTATAACCTCGGCATATGAAGGTTGTGTGGTTAGCACAACGCCCAGCTGCCAACTTCAAGTCAGGTACCCATTTAAAACTGGGTGGACTTGTGGGACGACTTTGCTCCAAATTTCATTTGGAAAAATTCCATGGGCCTCACCGAGGATCGAACCCAGGACACTTAGGTAGACAGTCGAGTATCTACACCACTCGGCCATCCTTCCCACATGCGCTCTGATGTTAACGGTAAATATTTTAACTTATCAAACTGCAATATAATGTAGAAGGCAGTTTTCGAAAACACATGTGATTCTTTAAAGTTCAAAAACATTTTATTTACTATTTTAATGTACAATGGTTAATACTAAAAAAAGTAAAGTGGTTCTATGTGTTAACATGTGCTATAAATAAAATATATTTGCAAATGACCACAGTGAAAAAAAATAATAAAGCTATAACTACATCATGCGTTGTAGCCTTCATCTGCAATATTGGAAAATGTATTTCTCTTTTTATACTTCTCTTAATACTTGTGAATGTTGTTTTATGCATTTCGAATATAAAATGCCATTTTTTGGCAAGATTGTAGACTAAAGTTGTTGTTCGACTGTTCCACTTTGATGATAATTTTTCCCAGTTTTCAAATAAAGTTTTATATACTAGAGTGCCTTAGTAACTGCAGTGCTACTGTGTCGGTCCTATGTACCACAGTTAATTGGTCAACATTATTTCTAAGTCCATTTTTCCTGTTTATGTCTTCTGTGTTTAACTCTTGTTGTGAGACCAATGCAGTTTTTCTAGCTAAAAATACTCTAGAGCTTGCTCTCCTATAGTCAACAATTAGTTTCTCATATATTGATATACATAGATCACAAACAAGACAAACTAACTGTTTTTCTTCTAAAATACATATATATATATATATATATAGGCCTATTTAAATTTTGCACTGCACGCGTAGGTACCGACGCTTTGACCTACCAGCTCGCGGTAATCACGTGCTGTCATACATCTCGGTCTGAAACATGTAATATAACAAACTAAGGGAAGTAGCCTATATATTAGTGCAGTTTGTCTATACCTAAACACGGTTATATCCCTTGATTAGTTATGACTCATATTTGTTAAAGAAAAATAAAAAAAAAATATGATAAAATAATAGCTAAATTAATTATTGAATCATACATTGTAATCAACTGTAAAATTTCTAAAAAAATCTAACAACAAACTGTGCCACAAAAATCAATATCAAAATTTTCCCAAAGAAATATGTAGCTAATGAATTATTAAATATATAAATAAACACAAGTTTTGAGTCAAGAAAATGGTTAGAAAGGTTACATGTAAGGATAAAAGAAACTCCTAAACGGAATATGATAAGAAAAATTAAAAATAAACATTGCTTTTTTTTTTTTCACAAATAATGTGGTAAAGTTACGTTTAATCGAATCTACAATTCCCGTTTATTATAGCGTGAAAAAAAAAATGAAGTATTCGATATAAAGTATCGAAACATTCATTTCTATAACTCACTTTTTAAAATGCTTGATTCTTAATAAGTAGAATTGTTGTTGTTTTATTACAACATGGATGTCTCTAAAGATGAAATACGGGTGGTGTTGTTTATTATTGTGTTGTTCATCTCTGAAAGGTAATAATCCCAATAGATATTTTTGTGTTCGACTATCTCCCTTATCTCAGTAAGTTGAACTGTATTACTTTGACATACATTACTTATTTGTTTAACTTTTTCGATGACATCATTTAATTGATCATCGTTTATATTTTGATGAACATATTCTAAGGCTGGTTCTACTAACACCGACCATAGAATAACCATGGAACCATCTTGACCAATCAGCATTGAGCTGTCTAATTGATTAAGACTAACTGCAATCCAGTCACCTGGATGAGAAGCGAAACCTTGTTTAGGTTTATTAAAAATAAATGAATGTTCTCCTAGTAAAACTTTTCGAGCTGTATCATTCTCATCAATCAATTCCACTTTCCAAAAAGCTCGAGCTGGCCAGAACAAGTTGGGCGCTTTAGTATTGGTTGAAAGTTCCAAATACATGTACAACATTTCATCTGGGTAAAACTTTAATCTTCCTACACATATGTACTCGTTGGGTTGGGATAGTGCTGGTCTTGGTGTCGTTTGTTCACTGTACTTGGAAAATGTTTGCCTTACATTGTACACTTTATGTGGATGAACCATGGTCCTTGATGTCATTGTTTTACTAGTTTGAATTTCACTACTAACAGCTTGATGTGTAGGACTAGTATTGTTGACGGGTTTTTTCTGTTAAGATATTGAGAATTGTTTATATAAGTAGTTTTGCTGCACAAAAAATCAAATCATAGTAAATTATATAATGAAGGATAATTACCATTTTACTTCCTGTAAATAATAAACTTCTAGTTGGTCTATATTGTTATAATTGTAATGATCAATCGATGGAAAACGAAAAATTTAACCTATTTCCCTGAGCTTAAATATCTCTCCACCTCCAAAAATATTTTTTATGCACCACCGAATTTCACTTTATCCACTTCCGCCCAATTCAGCCAGTTTGCTTGAATAAATGTAATATGCATAGTTAGATTTCTGATGTCCCATAAAAGCTGGTCAAAAGACCTAGTATTTGCTGTGGGCATTTTTGAACTATTGACTGAACTTAATTTAAAAATACTATGAATACTGATGCACTAGTTTGTTTATGATTTCAAGTGACGCAATGCACTAAGCTTTAGGAAGTCAGCTATTTTATGAATGTCTTAGATTTTTATATGTTTAGTTCCTCCAGGAACCTGGAGTTTGACATCCCTGCAATGGACAGTTTTTTTTTTAAAAACATATTTAATAAACAAAAGCAGATGGATAACAGTTTAGTCCTCGAGCGAATGTTATAATTGTGAGCCCCTAAAAAGAATAAGATTAATAAGTATGTGTAACAATGAGTATAAAATTGTTGTTATTTTTGTAGTGTCTATGACGTTATCGGCCTCGTTCGTCAGTAAAGGGAAAAAATTTATGGCGACTAGTAAAGTGTAAAGTAATGGCTTAAAAATAAAATGACCTCTAGACTTTTAAAATATTTTTTAATGAGGTATGAATGATATGTAGAATAGAGGTTATAAAACATGTATATATATATATATTAATTAAATAAAGTGTAGCATCAAAATTATTAACTTATATTTATATTGATAAAAGATCAACTTACGATAGTTTACAGTGTCATTTACTATTAGTCTAAATATAGACATGTAGCACACATTTGGATATGTGTCAGGCGCAAGAAGACATAACATTTAAACACTACAGAATATTTCCTTGAGAAACCGTTTAACAATAGGTAAATACTAACGAAAGACGATCATACTGCGGGCTCGGTAATGATTTCCACCCGTAACGACGACACTAAAGTAAGTCCCATTGTTATTAATATATTGATTATTGTTTAACCTAAGCGATAAATATTGTATATTTTTTTTGGTAAAGTAAAATATTACAAACTTGTGTGAGTACCAATTAAATGTTTTTTTTTTTTTTTTATTTCTTCAGACATGGCTGAGGAAGGTAATTGTTAGACAAATGATTTTATATTAAAATTATACAGAGCAATATCCCAGAGTTTAAGTATGTATTTTTCTTACAAAGACATTTCTTTAATTAAGAATAAAGCGCTATGGAAAGATTAATAAATGTATGTATAAGATGACATTAAATTTCTTTTACAGTCCTTGACCCTTGACGATTTCTTTATTCTTCCACTGTGTTTGTATCAACTTGTACATGGCAGTCACGCTCTAGATAGTTTCTTTAGTTAACAGTAGCAGGAATGAAACATTCCAGTCATATGAATGTGTTAGGGTGCCACTCAATGTATAGGGGAAAAAAATATTTTTTAAGTTTCATTGTCCCACCCCCTAATTTTTTTCCTTTTGTTATGCTACGTAATTTTACCAAGTTTCAGGAAGATACAGTGATATTTAGAGGTAGCTCAAAGGAGTCGAAGTTTTATATTTTATGCGAAAATGCCTGTATTTGACACAAAAGGCAAACCGGAGGCACTTTCTCTTACTTATTTATATAATTTCTGTTACTTTTTTATATTTTCATGTCAGTGCAAAATATATTACTGCTAGTGCCACAGTGACGATGAAAGAAGTTGTTCAGTTCTGGCATAACTGGCACGCATTCCAGTTCGCAAAGAATGCCACATAATTGCCAAGATAAAGGATCTCCATTCAGCATGGACTGGAATAAGAAAACAAATATATATATCCCGCAGAACATATACTAAAGGAAAAGGGGCACCAATTTACAGAAAGTTATACTTATTTGTTTGATGTTGCACATGCTGAAGCTTTAACTATGATGCAGGTACATGAAGACATAAAATTTCTTGAAGCACAAAGAGAGAAAGGAAGGCGTGGTTGCATGGGTCCAGTGGATATGGTTCTAACTCGGAAAGAACAAAGGTCTCATTAAAGGCGCTTAGAGCAAGAATATCGTAAGGAGAAGGAGGCTAAGCGGATTCAACATGAGGCAAAGAAGATGGAGTTTAGTTCCAGAAATGACAGTGACAGAGAGGCTAAGAGCACCTATGGTTTTGATCCCTATGATCCTGATGAACTCCCCGAACCACCTGAAGTGTCTACTAAACCAGTGAGGATTGTCCGATCCACCAATATTGTGAGTCCAGGTTTGGTATCTGCATTTTACAGAAGTAAAATCAGTGACATAATTCCAGCAGCAGCAGAATCACTTGGCCACAGTACTACAGCCCTGGCGATTAACATGGAATCAGTCAGACATAATCAACGTAAACATTGTGAAGCAGCAGCTACAGATTTTCATGTATCGTTTCATCCAAACTGCCCATTAACTGTGCATTGGGATGGAGTTAATTGATCGTCTTGCTGTTCTGGTATCCGGTGATGGAACAATGAAGTTGCTGAGAGTACCAAATTTGCCAAATGGAACTGGAGAGGCCGAGGCAACTGCCGTGTTTAATCTTATTCAAGAATGGAACATTGCTGATAACATCAAGTTCATGTGTTTCGACACTACGGCTGGTAACACTGGCATACTTGCAGGTGCCTGCATTCTTCTGGAAAAGAAACTTGGCAGAGAAATGATCAGCTAAGCGTGCAGGCGCCATATAATGGAACTCATTGTGGCAAAGGTGTTTTATTCACTGATGGGTCCATCTAGTTGACCAAATATCAAGTTATTCCAGAGATTTCGTAAATATCGGGGCTCAATTGACACATCGATGCATGCAAGTGGAATGGTTGTAGATTAATTGCAGTGGTTCTCAATCCAGTTCGGGATGAATTCATTCACTTCATCTAGCATCAGCTAACAGTGTTTCAGCCCATAGATGATTATCGTGAGCTTCTGCAACTTCACTTCTTTTTCTAGGTGCAGCATGTGGTGCCGATGAAAAGATTATGGCTCCTGGAGCTTATCACCGGGCCCGGTGGATGGCAAAACTGATTTGCAGCCTTAAGATGTTCATTTGGCGTTATCAGTTCCAACTTGCTGCACGTGAATTGTCATCACTGGGTCACTTCAACACTTTGATACTTAAGGTCTACCTGAATTCTTGGTTAACATCACCATGTGCTACAGCTGCTCCCCGTAGAGATTTGCGGCTACTTCAACAATTTGAGAACTACAAGGAAACAAATGACACCGTTGCCAAAGCAGCAATAAAATCATTCTCTGGACACTTGTGGTATTTGAGTGAAATTCTGGTAGGTTTTTTTTTTTTTTGACAATGATGTTTCATCTGAAATGAAGCTAGTCATGGTTGCAGCACTTAACACGATAACATCAGAATAGCCTTCTGTCCGACATTACAACAAAATAAACTTTCTGATTTATAACAACTACATTGTTGGCCAGAAGAAAGTTGCGAGTTTGAAAGTCGTCAATGATGCAGCCGAGCGTGGAGTGACCCTGAGTCAATCATTCAATGGAGTACTAACCAATCAAGAGGAACAGAAACAGTTTTTGTTTAGAGTAGTAGAGAAACACCGTCGTGACTTTCCTAATGCTAACAAGTCCACCCTAACTGTCCCAGCCGCAGCTAGAATATCATTACTTGGACTTGAAGACATGTAATTAGTGAATAGTGATCTTTCAGTCTGAACTATGTTGAATTGACTCTTTATGTTAATTAGCTGAAGGTTCTGAAAGTTACTATTCTGGTGTTATGTACAAAACAGTTGTTTGTTCTCTTTTACAGCAATAGGTGTCTTTAAATAACTTTTGATTTTTTTTGTGTTACAGCAGGATTACCGAATACCGTATGGTAATGTCGCGAAACACTGATTAATGCAAAACTTTGACGCCCACCAATAAATATTATCAGAATACATTCAAATTTTGCTAATTTTACTCTTATAACATAACTAACAAATTTTGGGGGTGGCACCCTAATATATATATATATATATATATATATATATATAGAGACGATCATGTTCTCCTTTTTATATCTCACGAAGCAAGGACTATTTATTCTGTCTCTGTTTAAATATATTCTCTTAAGTATAAAAAAAGAATTTGAAAGTATTATGCTTCATGAAGATGTAACATGTGAAACCCATGACTAAAATTATAGTAATAACGACATTTAAAACTTTTATCTGTGTAGCTGCTGATACATTTTTTGTTGTGTTGTTGGCACAAAGAGTTAGAAGGCAATTTTAAAAAAAGTAATTAATATCCTTATGCCATTTCTAAATTTGTAACATTTCAATGTTTAGTATCAGGTATTAAATTTTACATTTTTATCGAAGCTAGGCCTTGTGTAATTTTGTGTCTATACACTCAACATTCTATTTACAATTCACAGAACATAAAAGGGTGTTCTTTGATATAAACCTGAAATCGGCCTTACTAAATGGCCTAACAATAGCTAAACCTAACATTGTCTCAGACTCCGCAGATGATGCTCGCCTTGGATCCAAACATCATTTCAATCTAGAACACGCACCGCCTACTGCTAATTGCTCCCTCAATATACACTCTGCAATACTTAAACGACTTATTAGAATACATCTGTCTTTTGATGACTTGGCCATGTCCTTGGGTACACATCACGCCTATGTCTGCAAGTACATGTACTTATTTTCATTATGGAATGTGCTTACTTTTCTAAAGCGATACTTTGGTATGACTCAAGCAGCACACTGGCGATCTTCTTCAAAGTCTTGGTCGGTTTAAACCAATGGCGTCGAACCTATTGCACGCATGCCACGGTCGGCACGCAGAGACTCATCAGTCGGCACGCGACTAAAATATCACTTCCTCTAATTTTAATTGGAGTGTTGGCACTTTGTTTCAAATAAAAAAAGTGTTTTGGTTGAATTTTGAGCAAGCGGCCCCCAAAAAGGTTTGCCACAACTGTTTTAAAGGAATATTATATTTCGCTGCGTACAGCTGCATAACCTTTCCTTCTTGTACGCGCACCACCGACGATATTTTCGGATCTAGCGGCAACAATCTAAAGCTAGAGACAACATCTTTGTTTTTGGGTGGAGAAAGGTGCTCAGGGAGGGAAATTAGTAAGACTTACGCTCATCATACCGACTGTCATTTATATTTCGTGATTAACCAAGTGGTTCCTATGCCCATTATTTCGTTAAACAATCAACTAAATGAATTAATCAAATTATAAAAAGAATTCCAACGTCACGCCTCGCCCGAAACATTTGCCTTAGCACAGAGTATACAATATTTAGCTTGAATTATTTATATTTAGAAATGAATAACTTATTATTCCTTAATCCGAAACGACGCGATAAAATACGTAAAAATTTTATATTTCAATATATTGCATTGAAAATTAAAGATCATTTAATAATATTTTGATTTAACTACATTTTTATCATTACTTTAGAACCTTTGTTTATATATTAAAAAACCATAATGAAACCATAATAATAATTACAGTGAGTTACTCTAACAGTTATACTTCCACCACTTTCGAATGCTTTTGAATTGAATAAAATCTTACACAATCAAGATATGAGTCTACAATATAATTATGAAGAGTCAGATTCTACAGAAGAGGTAAATTTGATGTATTCGTTATTCTATTTAATAATCGATAAACGCATTTCGGTTATATATATATATATATATATATATATATATATATATATATATATGTATATATATATATTCCTATCACTTATGATCAAGCGTTGTTTGATTATTATGTTGTCCCCCCACCCTTTTTTTGTATGTTAGGTGTTTGTAACCTGGTTTTAGTAAGGTCAAGCATGTATTAATACGAGTGATTACATAGTGTCATTCACCTATGGTTCGGGTGTAAAAGGGGGAATCACCCACGAAATAGCCTTCATCTTCAGTTTGGCGCAAATCTTCCAACACAATACAGTTTTGGCGGGAAAGCTCTCAACTCACTATACTGGCAGGAATATAAAACGAGATAAAAGGGGGAGGAAGCAGAAGGAAAAAAAAAAGAAGGGGGAACGCAAGAGGAACGCAAAGTACAGTGAGAAAGGTTGTTAGAGAGTTCCTGTAGTGGATTATGAGTTTGCACAGATTAGACACACGTGGAGTAATGTATTCATGGTTATTATAGTGAGATGTTATTTATTGGTGAACTCCTCACTTGTTAAAGAATGGCATTCAACTTATATGAAGAGTCTCATCTGTAAATATCACGTATTAAAGTCCAGTTGTTAATTCTCTTTTTTTAAAAGAAGTTGTGTGGTGTTATTATATTTAGAACATGTATATATATATATATATATATATATATATATATATATATATATATACACACACATCTTAAATTTTCAAAGTAAAAAAAGACATGTTTAAATTTAGATCGCATTTGTACGTTTAACAAATGAATCACAATATTACCTTTCCTTTTATTTTTTTTCCATGAAGGGTGAACTTTCCGAAATATTGGGAAGAATGTATTGCAGCGCATCAGGAAGTAATGCATTCTCATTTTCAACGAGTGATGAAGGCTTCTTCTCAAAAAGCCCATATATATCAGATGAGATTCACGGAAGCAAAATTATTGATAAATCACCCGTTTACAAATTAGGACAAGTAAGTATGTTTGTTTATCGTCATTATCAAGTCCAGATTATTTTAGATCAGCCGAGTATAGACACTGATGGACAAGGTGTCATGTATATGAAACTATTATACTTCACCAGCAGGATGCTGTATTTTCAAATGCGAATAAAAAGGATGAAACAACATTTCTAGCATCTCGTTTTTGTGACCTAATTATAATCACTTATAAACACTTGTTCTTTGCCCTCTACCAATACACTACATTATATATAGTAAAGTAGTGAATTAAACTTTTCTCTTTTTACATCGACTGGAAAAAGAGCAGGGGGTTTACTTTTCGAAGGGCTAAATAACAAAAAAATATTCATTATATATTACAAGAGATCGGCTTGGTGTGAGTGTGCAAATTTAGACCGCGTGAGGATTGGAAATAGCTACGTAGTAAATGAACGGACCTTTACTTCAAATTGTAGATTGTAATCTTGTTATTTATCAATTTTGCGCTAATCTTAACTATCAGCATTTTGGTCAAATTACAGCGTTGAAAATGTTAATCGCAAATTTTTTGACGAGTTAATGAAGTTTAATCAGCAGCCCTACTTATAATGTATTATTTAATGTTTCGTCCATTTAAAACTACAGTTCTCCAGTAACTAATAATGTTAAAAACAAGAGTTATTTATTGAATTATTAATTGAATAAATAGTAAAAAAAATACAAACAAATGAATAAAGCTTAGTAAAGTTAAATTATAATTTACAAAAATGTAAAATAGAAAATTTGTTTTGAACCTGTTGTATTGTAGGCCTACTGTATAACATAAAATCTTCATCATTGTAGGCTGCTTGACAGAAAGTTTCAACATCAAAACTGAAACGAGTTTTAATGAGGTATTCTTTTTTTTTTAAATTAATTATATGGATAGAAATAATTTAATTTTGTCATGATTTGAATCTTAATTTGCTCATTTAACAGTAAAAGCCAAGCAAAGTACTGGTGTAAAAATCTGTTCTAAACAATTATATGAACTCTTTTAGTTTGTCTTTTCTCAAATTGGTGTAAAGACAGAATTTGTAATGTACTAAAATGAAACAATATCAGAATTTAAACAAATCAAAATCAGAACAGGATTAAAAAAACGAAACATTTAGCATTGCATTATACAGAACGTAATCTGCATCAGGATTAACCTGTAGCTTAGTTTTAATTGGACATACACGGTTTTAAGATGAAGACATGCAGGTGGAAATTTTCATGGATGCATCTACATTTTTCGCTTATTATTACAGATAATGGACCATTAATTTTTGTTTAATTTAAAACGTGTTTCGTCTGTTATTCGAATACATTTATATTAATTTACGTGGTGTGTGAGTGATATCTCTTAAATCCTTTAAATCACTAATGCGACTGTTTTTATGGCGCCTTTATGTTATCCCCTTCCTAGCCGATAGTGCCATGGACATGGGGGCTCAATGGAAGCTACAGCAGTGACGTGTCCATGACGTGAAATATCCATTGGTCCTCGCCGGAGATGGAGGCATGGACTCTCAGGTCAACATTAGAACCCTATCCGTTCCTCTTTTTGTGTTACTTAGTGCCCTTGCTCTTTTTTCTGAAAAGTACCTTTGTTCTCAGCAGAGATCGAACCTGGGACCATTAGGTCAACCGTCGAGCGCTTTACCACACGACCATCCGTCCCATTTTTGTTGGTTGTACACCTGATTTACATTAGGTTGATATGGTCTCGATTCTCACATAGTGCACTTTTTTTAACATTTGCATTATGATTCATTTTTGTTTTAAATAATTATTTACATGTTTTAAAGAAATGTTTGTATAAAAATAAATGAATGTAATAAGTCCTTTTTAGAACATGTAATGTATATGAGTACGAGTCCGTCATTGATTAGATTTCCCGACTGTGTTTATGTGATACATTTTTTGAACTAATTAATTGATTTTTCTATAACTAAATATACATAGCCAGGTGAAGTTAGTAAATAATTTACATTCCACGTGATAATAGTAATTTCCGCGGAACATAAGATTTTTAAGTCAGGTTTTACTTTGGATTATTATAATCTTTGAAGGGTTGATGTTACCCATTTTTTTTATTTTCAAACGGTTAGAAGCTGTTCAGGCTTTCAATTATCATGTTAAAGACTAGAACTGGCTTATTAGCGCCCATCTAGGCTAGAAAAACATGAAAAATACATAAAACATATATAGTAAATCTTTTCTTTTGCTTAGAAACAACTTCACTTCTACTTTTTGATAGCTAAAAAACATGTGTATACTATATAAAAAAAAATTGTTATTCAATTTTTTTCCTAAATATTTTATTTGCTTTCATTTTCTTTACAGAGTGATATTCATTACATTTCTCAACATGCCGCTAAAAAAGAATTGAACACTTCAAAGTTTGTTATGTTTCCTTCATTGATCTTTGCTAGTAATGTAATGATTGTTTCGAGAACTAACCGTAACCGACAATCCATGCGAGATGTTAAGAATAATTTAGGCAGATTCTTTTGTTATTAGCCCGACCACCTTGTTAAAAGTATGCAATGCTCATTTCCTATAGGATCAAATTCCATTTTCATAAAAACACAGATTCATTAGTTTGAACATCTTTTTAAGGCTGGTTTTCCTAGTAAATATAACTTGTAAACCCTACATCAGAGGACGCAATGAACATTCCTCATAAATTCATTGTGCGTTTAAATTTACATTGACAAAAAAGATAAAGTTGTTAACTTAATTTATATGTGAAATGTATACAATATTCAAGTCATTTGTTATATAAGGTTTACCTTTCACATAACTAACTAACCAGGAATTAAAAGCAGTCTGTATCCAGCCTAAGATTATCGGAAATCGCCAAACCACCAATCTGGCAAAATAATTAGGTCGTTTTATAAGCTGGCATGTCCCTGACTGGCTAAAAATGGAACTGGGTACTTTCTGGTACCAAGACCCCTTTATTAGTACTTATCGCCTTATTATCTAAAGACCTACGGAAATCTTTTTGAACAAGCTATTCAGTGCGTGGTTTTAATTATAGTTTAATGATTAATTGATACTTTGACAATTTATTTTTCATGATATTTAATCTCGTACGGTTACAGATATCATCTTGCCTCTTCTTGCTGAGAAGTAATATTTTGCAATAAAACCCTGTAATCCAGTAAATACTTTCATTGTTCCATTGAGGCTCTTTGAAAAGACTTAAATACTTCATAGCAATATGACCGAATAAAACTTAACGCTATATTTCTTTGCACTAGCAGGTATTAATAGAAGGGGGCTCTTTTAGCAGTGAGGCTCTCAATTGTCTATAAGAATTGTTGTATATATTGCCATTAGTAAATACAGATACACATTTAGGATATGAAAAAATCCCTACATAAGTGTTAAATATGTTTTCTTTTTAACGCGTTTTAATTCTCTAAATGTGTTTCTTTTTTCTTTTATTATCTAATTATACAGGTCAGTGCATGAAAAATCAGGGCCAGATATTGATCTACTAATGATTGGAAAAACAGGCAACGGCCAAAGTGCTCTTGGGAATACTATACTCCGGCGCACAGCCTTTAACTCTAGACCTTCATTGAGATCTGTTACAAAAGAAGTGACTTATGAAGTGACCGAGTACCAAGGTAGAAAGATCAAAGTCGTAGACGTACCGGGTGTTGGCTACACTGATGATTCCAATGATAGCACTGAAGTGTTTCTCGCAGATAAACTGGCCGATGCTATAGCCATCAACCCGCGAGGATATCACGCTTTTCTATTGGTTGTTAAATATGGTGGAAGATTTACCATAGAAGATAGTGGGATAGTTGAGTATCTTAAGAAAATCTTTGGTAAAGACTTTGTCAAGAAATATTGTATTTTAGTAATGACTTGTGGAGATCGTTTTGAAGAAGAGGGAAATGTTAATTTTCAACAATGACTGAATAAGCAGTCATATGCTTTAGTTGAACTAGTTCAAGAGTGTAGTCACAGAACAATACTTTTTGACAATAAAACCACTGATGAAGCAAAGAGAAGCAAACAGTTAAATGATTTAATTGAGATGGTGGATTCATTGATGATCGAAAACTGCCGTTACACAAACGAACAATTTGAAATTGCAAGAACCGAGCGAGATGCTTTTATTATAAATTGCAAAGAACCGTATATTACAGAAGAAGCTATTATTGAATGTAGTATAATTCTACAACTTTTCCATCAAGGTCTAGGGAAATTGAGTAATTACAGTGATACATCCTATCTAAAAGAACTATTACATAGAGCGGATAAATTATATGACATGCTAGTTAAGAAAGATAATGAAACTAAAGCTCTTAACTTTGCGATATCGCACGTTCATGCACTCAGAAAGTCTATTTTCGAAGAAATCACATTAAGTCTAAAAAAGGCAGAATTAGAGGAACTCCAAAGAACGATAAACGAGAAGATGGTAAAAGAAGAGAATAAAGCAGCAGAGTTTGAACATGAATTACACTCTCAGTGGACTGAAGAAAGAAAAATGTATCGTGAGGAATTAACGAGAATCTTGGATAAAACGCGAAAACTTGAAGAGGAGAACAAAACTTTAAGGAAAAAGGACACCGATCTTTTTGCTGCTATAAAACATAAGGTCGCCAAAACATTTAAAAGAAAAGAAAAAATTCCAACTGAAGATAAGATATAGAATGAACAACAATTGTTTTATTAAGCATGTGATCATCTAATATCATCTTGGAATAAAACCAATAACAATTGTTGATCTATCTATAATTCAGTGAATTTAATTATACAACATCAAACTTCTCTACAAACAGGCCATCTAATTGAGTTGAAACACAATAATATGATTTTATTTGTTTTAACTTTCGATGAATACATTACATTTAATAACCATGCACCATGTTCTGTGGTAGCAATGTAAAATATATTCCGTTGCTGCAGACGACTAGTGAAATGTGTGACATTCTTAATGGTGCAGTGACATCGCCAACTTTTTGACGTGTTTCCTAATTAGGGCCAGTTATGATCAGGCTCGTTCTCATTTGCAGGGTGGGCTCTTTTTCGACGTCACTTCAATGGTGCACCTGAAAGGACAAACTAAAAATACCTCCACTTGCTAAATTTTTAGATTAAACAATAATTGTGTCCTATCCCTTATGATTACGGTAATATATTAAGATGGAATACCGTATGACAAATTAGCTCTTCTGCTATAATATTTTTATAAACATTACCGTAGTTAGTTTTTGGGGATCATCAACAGAATCTTTGAGAGTGGGCACTAGGACAAAATATATCTTAACAACTCATAGATTACACAGGGCAACAAAAAATATTTTTTTTAAAATCGTCCTGGGTTTTCCAGTTGAATTAGACTAATTTTGATGCTCTGTGTCCAAAAATGACCTTGGTTTTGCTCAATCCGGTCAGGATGTTTTGCTACAGAATTTTTTAAAGAATCGTTTTTTTTTGTAAAAAAAACAAATTTTTGCGGATCATCAGCTGATAAACCCCTGACGATTTTATTTGTTTTACTCAAGAAATAAAAGTCAACGTATGCAAATTCATTCAGTTTTTATTTATCCACCAAATTTGATAAGCATAATTATCATATTATTAGTATAAGAACGAGCGTTACGTGATTAAAAAGGTCAAGGCATAAATCGGCATTCCTTCGATTCCCAGCAGCTGCTGGGTTGTCTCTCTTTAGCGACCAGCAGTAGTCCGCCAGCATGACTGCATCCCACCTCCCCTGGTACCTTTCCTCCATTTGGCGGACGTCCTGATGGAAACTTTCTCCCTGCTCATCACCCCACGGTTTTCAGGAAACTTCTCCATGTGTGAGAACAGGAAGTGCATCTTTATAATCATCAAACACCCGGGTTTTTGGGAGTCCTCTATCATGCTGCTGATGAGTCTGTTGTGGTTCGATGCCTCCGTGTTCCCCAGGAAATTGTTCACCACCTTCACAAACGATTTCCAGGCGGCGAACTCAAGCATGTTCATGGAGTTTTAGAACTTCTTTATGAGCTGCCGTATCTGTGGGCCGTCGTAAATGCCGGCCTTCAGCTTCTCAATGGTCAGTTGAGGAAATGCTCTGCACATGTAGTTGAAGCACCTCCCATCCTAGTCCAGAGCGCGCGTAAACTGTTTTATTAACACAAGCTTCATTTGTAGCGGTGGGATCAATATCTTCTCCCGTTCAACAATAGGTTCGTTTATGATGTTTCTCGCCCCAGGAACTAACTGCTCTCGCGCCGGCCACTCTTTCTTTACATAGTGCTGGGCTCTGTCACGACTGTCCCACATACATGTAAAGCATGGGTACTTCGTGACCCCGGACTGCTGACCAAGTAGAAAGTTCACCATCTTCAAGTCGACGCAGATGATTCGTTGTTGCTGCTCAGATTGGATTTTGTCTAGCAAATACTTCACTGCTTCATATTTCTCTTCAAGAGTTGTGGAGTGCGCAAGAGGGATTGAGGCCAATTTACCTATAATTAAATCGAAAAACATCATTCAAATTGATTAAAACAAAAAGATATCAATTTATAAACAATAAATGATTCAAATCTGGATTTGTATGATCATTGAATTACTTTGTTATTTTTTAAAAAAAGCTAAGAATTGTCTTAAAAGTTAAAAGCCAGCAAACAAAAAAAAATTAAAAACAACTGTATTGTATACTCTTCTACTGTTATTAAACAAATACCACAGGCATGGGTTCCTTTCAAGAGTATTTACTATTCATAAACAAAGACAACAACAACCATGGACACTCTGTTCCAGCTTTCATGTCACTTTCTCTTCTTGTTGCGTTCAACTATAAAACTGCACGGTGGGCTGACGCACCGGGGGAGCCATAACAGTATTTTTCATATTTCATTAAAAAATGTTCACCGAATAATGTATTGAAAGAAATATTGAGGGTAGAGTTAAACTAATTTATAAGATACACAAATATAATGGTAGAATGGGTGAGAGACGGCCTAAGACCAGGTGGGAGGAAAAACAATAGACAAGCGGAAAAAGTCAAATGTGTGAGAACTCTAGAATGAGACCGTGAGCAGTCTGGAGAGTTAAACAATGACAACTAGGTGACGCCCCGTAGAGAGAATGGAATGGAAATGACAATAAAGAAGTAAACTGTGACGCAATTAGTAATTAAGGTGTGGACGTTAGTAGGATAATGCGGCTGGGTTGAGATAGTTTAGAGTTAAGGAGTTGGAGTTGGGGTAGTTAATTTAAAGAATTGAGAGACGTAAGACAAATCTTCGGTTTTTCAGAGCAGAGGCAAAGTTATTTCTTTATGTTTTGACTTACTTTTGTACGTACATTTATTTAAGTAATAGTTGTGTTAACAAATCATCTTGCTCGATTGGTTCTTCGAAGTTGTGTAGTAACAAGAGTGTAATAGGCAGGCAGTAACCTAACTGGAATTTCCACATATAAATTGAACTAGCCCATAACAACGGGTCAAAAAGTATCGACTCTACTCAAATTCAAGTGACTAAGGAAAAAAAGAAAAGACATTTCCACGAAAATGTCATTGAAGTCCCTCCAAGTAAAAAGACTTTAATGGGACACATGAATAATGAAGTCTTCAACAAATCTACCAGTAATTTAACGTATGTTATAATGCACAAGTAAAAAAGCCATCACGCAAAGCAATAATAACTGTATTAGTTATATCAAAAGTCAAGTCCAAAATATATTTTGATTATCTTATAAGACAAACAATAGCATATATTATTTGTTTATAAATCTGGACGATAATGTACAGAAAACAAAGCGAATTTCAATTTTTTGGTCGGTCGAAATTGAAAAGATTAGTCCAATATAACACCTTTGAATATTTTTAAATTCCTTAATTTACAAATCAAAATATTATCACTTCTTCTCATTTTGCACAATCTGCAACATATTTTTTTCATCTTAATATTTTGAAATTTAGATTGAATGTAAGACTCATATAAAACTCATTTGATAAAACTTCAACTAATAAAAAGTTAAACGTGATAAACAATCAGTTTTTTTTCTATTAAAGTATTTTTTCCATATGTTTGTGAATTTCCTGAACTGAGTGCATGGAAACATTCATTTTCACTGCAAGCACTACATTGTCAATTAAATTTTTGACTTCTTCAGGACAAGATTTATTGCGCTGTTGGTGTTCTATTCTTTCTGTTCTAGTCTCGGGGGATTCTCGTAAGAATGTTTGAAGCATCCATTTGTTCGGTTATAAATGCTACATGGGATTTAATACTAACATGTCGTTTCAGATAATCGATTTTCCACTCACCCCATTTTTTCCCGGATCTCCATTCATCAGTAATTTCTGCTTTCAAACAAATTTTGCAAACTACATCGTCGGTTTGTTCATGATATTCGAATATTTCTTTTAGAAGCACGTGTTTGCAGCCAGTGTTGTCAGGCATTATAGTTTCCACGGAATAATCGTTCAACCATTCTTTCTTGAAATTCATTCATCTTTTTTTCACCAAGTGACTCGACTCCTGATCTTCGCCCTTTCGCTTCGACATTTTCTTTTTTCTCCAACTCTCGTCACTATATCTCTCATGACAATATCTCCTCACTAAGAACTTCTCTTAACTAACTAATGTCCGAATCCAGTCGTATTTATACCCCTAACGTCCGTGCCCTAAATACCCTAAATACGTCACAGTCTCTTCAGTATTGTCCTAGCTATCTAATCTTTCTAGGAGCGTCACCTGGTCGACATTGTTAACCCTCCTAGCCTCCCGGTCTTCACACCTTAGATGTCTTCTTATCTTAAAACGTCGAAGGGGATTGTCTCTGTCTCTACATCTACTCTAGTTCGTCACAATATCACCAAATGACTCGACTCCGGATTGTCACCATTTCGCTTCGACTTTTTTTTTCTCATTTATATAGCGCAAGTCACGGCGGAATTTTATGACAATGACAATGCAGCCGACAGGGATGAAAAGCTTATAAAAGTGTTATACATCTTAGATTTAAAAAATTCACTTCATATTGAAAATCTACATTTTTTTTAAACAAAGGTCTTTTAAACCTTATAAACAAAATGCGATTAAAATCTGTATTTGAATGAACTTTCTATTAAGTGTCAAGTTTAAAAAAAAAAACAACCAAAAGTTGTCTTATTGTTTAAAAGCTAGCTAACAAAGAAATGTTTTTGATATTTATTGTAAACATGGATTAACCTCAAGAAAAAATAAGTGCAGAGTTGAACTAAATTTTAAGATATCCAAATTTTGTTTTGATTAACATTATATCGAGGTATTTGATGGTGAAAAAGACTAAACTGTGTAAGGGATTGATTCAAGCATTGTTTATGTAAGCATGTGTTAAATTGATTTATGTGGTTAAAAATATATTTAAATATGTTTTCGACATCAATCGATTGAGTGTGACTCAAGGCATGCTTCTTCAGGCATTTTCTTAGGGCCCAGACACCCAAATCTAGGGGGCCCGATTTTAACTGTCCATTATATTTTGATTGGAAATGAAAATTGCTTTAGTTTGAATACATTTTAATTTTATCTTTAACTTTTGAAAATATAATGGCATAAAAAAATTGCACTTTTGCTGAAATGTGGTGAAAACTAAGTATGGTAATTACTTTGCATCAAATTGATAATTTGTCCATCCTGCCTGTACCGTAGTAAAATATTGTATACATAACGGTATCAAGAGCTAAAGATCCCTATACGAAAACTGTGATACAAGTTTAACGCTAGAGTATGCCAAAAATAGCAAAACGTTTTTTTTATAAAACTATACCGTGCTTAACGACGGGCGTATTGATGGGCTTAATGATGGGCTTAATGATGGGTTTAATGATGGGCTTAATGATGGTTTTAATGATGGGCTTAATGATGGGCTTAATGATGGGCTCAATGATGGGCTTAATGATGGACTTAATGATGGGCTTAATGATGGGCTTAATGATGGGCTTAATGATGGGCTTAATGATGGGCTTAATGATGGGCTTAATGATGGGCTTAATGATGGGCTTAATGATGGGCTTAATGATGGGCTTAATGATGGGCTTAATGATGGGCTTAATGATGGGCTTAATGATGGGCTTAATGATGGGCTTAATGATGGGCTTAACGACGGGCCAATCTCTGTAAACCAATATGGTGACTCTCAACAAAGGGACTTAACAAAGGTACATTGTTCATGTAAAGCACCTGCTTTCAAATAGTGAGCCCCTAAAAATAAAAATAAAATTGGGTCCTCTCTGACAACTAAATTATTTTACCTTGAGGGTGACTGGCAAGTGATCTAATTACACTTCCTTCTGATGGCGAAATAAGAACAAAAACAGGTGTTCCCATTAGCAAAGTATAGGCCGACATATTATAATTTTTTTATGGCAGAAACCATTCAATTGTTGTGCCTGTTTATGTTAACAATATCTTTAAGATGAATAAAACATATTTCAATAAAGTAACATTAAATTAACAGGTCTTGGTTTGCATGAATAATATACACCACATTTCTTTAAATTGTGAGGACATACATATGTCTCACATAGAAGATGCACAAGAGTTCGAACAGCCTTTGTATTATCTGAAGATCAGTAGTTCATAATGGTGTGTAGTTCTTGCATGATGTGAAATTATTATCTAAAGAAAGTAACTGCTGGCTTGCTAAAGATCTGATTTTTAGCCCTACTGGCATGACGTAGTAAGCTGGTTCTAGCATCATTATATTAAGTTACCTGTGACTTAAATGGTATCCCAATGGTAGAGATAAAAAGCGGAGAATACAGAGATATGGCTTTACATGCGCTCTGCTGTTCACGGTATATATTTTAACTTATCAAACTGCAATATAATGTAGAAGGTAGTTTTCGAAAACACATGTGATTCTTTTAAGTTCAAAAACTTTTTATTTACTATTTTTATGTACAATGGTTAATACTAAAAAACTAAAGAGTTTCTATGTGTTAACTTATGCTATAAATAAAATTTATTTGCACATAAAAAAAAAATAATACAATAACTACATCTTGCGTTGTAGCCTTCATCTGCAATGTTAGAAAATACATTGTTCTTTTTATAATTCTCTTAATACTTGTGAATGTTGTTGTATGCATTTCAAATATCAAATGCAAACATTTGGCGAAATGTCAGGCTAAAGTTGTTGTTCGACTGTTCCACTTCGATGATAATTTTTCCCAGTTTTCAAATCAATATACTAGTACTAGCTGTACCCTGCAAAACCTTTGCATAGAGTTATATCCCCTTAGGCTTGATCAGTAGGCAAGGTTATTTTTTCGGTTTCGGGCAGATCCGATTTTTTTCAAGGTTGTATTTTAAACTGGAATACTGTTGTATTCATTCTTTACTTTCGATTTAACGCACACTGGAAATGAGTATTATTATATATGATATTTACTGCACTGCTACGGTGTCGGTCCTATGTACCACAGTTAATTGGACAACATCATTTTAAAGTCCATTTTTCCTTTCTATGTCATCTGCCTTTAATTCTTGCTGAGACTAATTCAGTTTTTCTAGCAAAAATTATTGTAGAACTTGCTCTGCTATAGTGAACAATTAGTTTCTCATATATCAATATAAATAGTTTACAAATAAGACACGATAAAAACAGAGTATTTAAAACTAACCGTTTTCTTATTACATATATATATAGGTCTATTTAAATTTTGCAAACCACGCGTAGGTACCGCTGCTTTGACCTACAAGCTCGCGGTAGTCACGTGCAAACAAGGTGTTCACCCGGTTATATGCAATGCAACAAACTCAAGGGAAGTGGCCTATATATTAATGCAATCTTTTATACCTTAACACGGTTATATCCCTTGATTAGTTATGACTCATATTTGTAAAAAAAAATGATTATTTAATAGCACAAATAATTATTGAATCATACATTGTACTCAAGTCTAAGATTTCTAGAAAATCTATCACCAGAATGTGCAACAAAAATTGATTACAAAATTTTCCGAAAGTAATATGTAGCTAATGAAATGATTAAATACATAAATAAACACAAGTTTTGAGTTAAGAAAACGGTTAGAAAAAGTTACATGTAAGGATAAAAGAAACTCCTAAACGAAATATGATAAGAAAAATTAATAATACATATTGCTTTTTTTTTTTTTGCGGCAAATACCGTTGACCCGTTTAATCGAATCTACAATTGCCTTGTTTATTCACGCGTGAAACAAGCATGAAGTACTCGATATAAAGTATCGAAAAATACATTTCTATAACTCACATTTAAAATGCATAATTCTCAATGAGTAGATTTGTTGTTGTTTACTGTCTGCATGAATCTCTCTATAGATAAAATACGGTCTGTGTTGTTTATTATTTTGTCGTTCAACTCTGAATTGTAATTATCCCAATAGACATTGTTGCGTTCGACTATCTCCCTTATCTCAGTAAGTTGAACTGTATTACTTTTACATACATCAGTAATTTGTTTTACTTTTTCGATGACATCGTTTAATTGATCATCGTTTATATTTTGCTGAACATATTCTAAGGCTGGTTCTACTAACACCGACCATAGAATAACCATGGAACCATCTTGACCAATCATCTGTGAGCTGACTAATTGATCAAGACTAACTGCATTCCAGTCACCTGGATGAGAAGCGAAACCTTGTTTAGGTTTATTAAAAATAAAAGAATGTTCTCCTAATAAAACTTTTCGAGCTATATCATTTTCATCAATCAATTCCACTTTCCAAATAGCTCGAACTGGCCAGAACAAGTTGGGGGCTTTAGGATTGGTGGAAAGTTCCAAATACATGTACAACTTTTCATCTGGGTAAAACTTTATTCTTCCTACACATATATACTCGTTGGGTTTTGATAGTGCTGGTCGTGGTGTCGTTTGTTCACTGTACTTGGAAAATGTTTGTCTCACATTGTACACTTTATGGGGATGAACCATTGTCCTTGATGTCATTGTTTTACTAGTTTGAATTTCACTACTAACAGCTTGATGTGTACGATTAGTTTTGTTGACTGGTTTTTCTGTTAAGATATTGATAATTGTTTATTAAACTAGTTTTGCTGCACAACAAAATCAAATCATACAACATTATTTAATGAAGAATAATTACGATTTAAATTATAAATAACCACATAATAGTTTGTCTATATAACTATTGCTGTAATGATCAATCGATGGAAGTCGAAAAATTTTACCTATTTCCCCAACATATTTTTATATGCACCATCGAATTTCACGTTGTCCACTTCGACAATTATTTTTATTAATTGCCCATATGGTGGTCAGAATAAAATAATGTCTTGCAACTAGTAAAGAGTAAAATAATGGCTTGAAATCAAATGGCCTCAAGACGTTTTAAATTTATTTTTTTTATAAATGAAGCATGAATGGTATGAATAAAAAATGTTATGAAACATCTAGATATTTTAATGAACAAAATTAAGACATCAGAAAGATAAACTTACTTAAAATAGAAGATAAACTTACGAAAACTTACATTGGCATTCACATTTACACTCTAAATTTAGATTAACAAGTATCACAACTCGGTATGTGTTTCGTCATTACATTATATTAAGGAGGCTAATATTGTGATATTGCTATAAAAACACACAAGTTCCAACTTTGAAGGGCTGTTCTGTGGGCTAGGTAAAGCTTTCTGTCACTTTCTACGACTCTATTGTAGGTTACGTTATTAATAATAAATCAAGCGTAACTTTACCTAAGTCGCAAGTATTGATTTTTTTTTTTTGGAGTAGCAGAATAAACAAACTATTTTGAGTAACATTAAAAGTTGTTTTTAATTTTTTTTCAGACATGGCTGTAGAAGGTAGTCTTTAGAGAAATGGTTTTATATTAAAATTATACAAAACTGAATCCCAGCCTTTTGGTATGTATTTCCTTTTTTCACAAAGACCATTCCTTATTTAAAAGTAAAGAACTAAGAAAAGTTCAAATGATTTTTAAAATGCATTGATGATATTATATTTTTTTTACACAGTGCGACACATGATTTTAAACGATTTCTATAATCCGCCATTAACTTATCCCTACTTGGTTACCACTTGCTTTTACTAAATTTTTGGTTTCGTATTTTATAGAACTTTTAGTCCCACTTTAAACAATTAATTTTACACATTCGTCGGAAAAAAATTATGGAATATATATCTATACAAGGCTCCACCATATTCTGGAGAAACAGGGTGCGAAACACCTGGTCGGCAGAATCTTTGTGAAGTTAAGTCTTGCCTTGAAGAAAGAAAATTAAAAAAAAAAAATTACTTGTAATAAAAAATACATGTAAACTTAATATGAATGCATTATGAATATAGACAAAAACCATGAATGTATGAAAAATATTGTTGTATTTATATATTAGAATAATGTTAAAATACTCAATAGATGACATTTATTTTGTGCATGACACAACAATGTTTAATGTAGAGATTATTTAAACGAGTCTTATAGAACTTTCTCACTTGTATTCCTGCGCGTCAGCTGTCTTTGTGAAAGGGTTATAATGGGCTTCCGGTCGCTTTGTTTATACTTGATTAATACTTAGCTCGATTATTTTTCCTACTTTTTTTGTCTAATATATGATAAAATTACTTTAAATTTAATACCAAAATTTAATTTTTGTGATGTTGACACGTTTTTAGTCACAAAATATCTCGATATCAGAGAGAGAAGTTACGAAGGGTTACAAATACTTCTCTGAGAAATATGTCCATGACATGAAAAGTTACATTTTACACTAAAATTGTTATTTAAAATTTTTATAATTGACGATTAGGGTTACCAGCAGGCCCGTAGCGTGCGGGGGGGGGGCAGGGAGGCCGGGCCCCCTGCTTATTTGCTCTACTTAGTAAAATGTATTACCTGCCCCCACCCCTGTTATTGCCTTGCCCCCTGCTGTAAAATGTCTGGCCCCTGCTGTAGAATTTTCACGCTACGGGGCTGGTTACCTGTTTAGGGATAGATACGCCCATGCTCATGTACATTATATTATTTAACCATGATTGTTAAAACAGTATATTTTTGGTTAGCATATATTGTGCGATAGATAGTAATTAAAACTCGGTAGTAAAAGGTTTGAAACTACTACCTCATATTCAGTGGTGCAACCAGCAAAAAGTGCTGGGGGGGGGGGGGCTCACATATTGAAAAAAGACAGTTTAACAGTCTTTTTAGTAACTTTATATAGTAAAATATGTATTGATGATTTGGTCTGGGGGGGGCCTCAAGCCCCCCCCCCAGGTTGCGCCACTGTTCATTATGCTGAGGTGATGGTCAATAAATAAACAATATACAGTTACAGACCTTAGCTCTACACTAGGAAATGTAGTTAAACTATCAGCGAGATGCTATAGAAGCCAGAGAAAAAATCACGAACCTCATAATTTACAGGTAAAAGGAAAAACATATGATATTATAATAAAATATATTACTTATTTAATATTTTTTAAAATGAAAATATCTGGTGATTTTTTGGTGCGAGAAGGGAATTTATATATGTACAGCCAGATACAAATGTTTGAAAAATGACAAATTAACAAAAAACATAGCCTTTTGGTCAAGGAAGTCGGACTACAATGAGTCATATTCAAAATGTCAACTTTATACATTGGTATACAATTGTACTTTTTTACTGAGTTGAAGTTGTTTGCATTAAACACATGTTTAACTGTTTACAGACAGCCCATTAAAATATTAAGATTAAAATGTCGAGAGCACACACTAGTGTTAGCAGCGGTCTTTAATTATAAAAATTATATCGTATAGTATTAAAAATCAGAAAAACATTGTTATAGTTTTAACATTTAAGATAATAATAAATAATCACACTGAAAAATATATTATATTTTGATTATTTGATTTTCATGATTAAAATTAAAAGAATAGCGGCAACAGAAATTTATTATTCGCAAATTCAAGTACATTAATTGGTACCGGAAGTGTAACTAGCCCCTCTAAACAAACAATTCAGTAAAGGGACTACTTTATGAGAAAGGTCTATAGACACAGATTTAGGAATTGTGTAAGCAGAGACTCTCTTGTGCAAAACTAGGCGATAACGTAATTCTCCCACTGGCCAAGCACTCCCCCACCCCCTTTCATTCTTACTATTACAATTTTTTTTTCATGTCCGATGATTTGAAAATCAGTAAAAGCTTTACGTAAATGAATCTAATACATGATTGTCTAACTAAGCGTGTGCCGTGTGTTTCCCTCGCAGTAAAGATGGTCAAAGGGATACAACTCAATTATAAGGAGTCGACAAGTCAAAGTATTAGTTAACTCGCTTGGTTTTTTTTTCTTTAATTTGTTGTAGATTTCTTTTATATCGCAGGTAGCAGCCAGCGTCAGCAGGCTTTTCAACTAGTATGGCATATTTCTAGAGATATAATACATCAAAAATAAAATATATGACTTTGACAAAACATGCTTATGTACGGCAGATGCCGATCATGACTAGCAGCAAAAAGCTGCCCTTGGCTGCCTTCCCCCGCCCCCTTCACTGGGTACTCCAATGCATTTCAATGAATACATCGAATTCAAAGAATCACGCTATAGCGTATTTTACGACAGGCGAACAATATTCGGCGCAGGGTCCAGAAATTAGAGGTGTCTGCAAAGTCCAACTAAATTGCATACACTTTGGGATATATGTCTGAATTTAATGGTTCTCATATTATCTTATACGGTCCAATGTATTATTCACATATTACTTTCATATATATATATATATATATATATATATATATATATATATATATATATATATATATATATTTTTTTTTTTTTTCTCATACGACTTCTTCAGGCAAAAACAAAAGACTTCTTAACTTTATATAAATAATCAACACTTTCTAAACATTTTAACATTCTAATACTGATTTTACACAATAAAATAGTACAACTTGCTTTTTCATTATTTTTTATTTTTGTTGTGTTTTATAATATTTATTTAGACCAATCAGCATATCTATTAGTTCGATAAAGAAATAAGATCGTTATAGGTTTACAAGAGCATATTTAAAAAGAATTTGAAAATATTATGTTTGCTTCATTGTTGTTGTTTTTTTTTTTTAAAAGCTAACCAATAAATCACAATTTTAACTTTACTTTTTTTTTCATGAAGAGTGAACGTTCAGCAATATTAGGAATTATGTATTACAGCGCACCAGGAAGTGAATTTTCACTTCCAAGGACTGATGTAGGATTCTTTTCAATATGCCCATATCTTTCAGTTGAGCTTCATGGGAGCAAATTTATTGATGAATCACCCATTTACAAATTAGGATAAATAATTATGAATGTGAAAAATAAAGAAATGTATTTCACTATGTCCTTAGTTGATTTGAAATGAAGGGAGTATTAATAGTGGTAATGATTTATCGTATAATCCTTTTTAGCAAAAAATGTGCTATTGTATTTCTGTAGTTAACTACTGTCACTAATTGTTCCACTTATATAAAGCATATAATTAATTAACCTTATTTAAAAAAAAAATTGGGTAGTGGGGGTTGGGGGGAGAGAGAGAGAGAGAGAGAGAGAGAGAGAGAAGGTTGTAAAACAGCGTGACACAGCTTTTGACGGATGTGATTCTAAAACTGAGAATAAAAGTGTTTCGTAATAAGTGACCTTTAAGACTATTTAACCTTTTTTATATTTCAATGAATCAATAACAATTTAATTACTTTAAAATATGTAAATTTAGATATAAATATTCTTGATAGTTTTTTTTGTGTCAGAATTACACGCAGGATTCAAAGATGCCATTAGAATCATTACAAGATTCTGAAACAGATTTAAATAAAGGTGAAAGTTTATTAGATGATAATTACTTGAAAGTCTATCATATGTGTCCAGAATTAAATGAAATTGTATCGACAAAAAACTTTACTTCAAGTATACCTCTAAACATCTCCGGAGACTTTGCTTATTATACGTTAAAAGGAACAGTGGAAATGAGCCAAGCAGAGAGAAAACTGTATTTTTACTTGGAATTTCTTTCTTCTACTTCTAGCCAATCAGAAACCACACTTAATTGGTCAGCATTTGTTTATAATACTGTCAATGATTTATATCTAGAGATCGGAAAGTCAGTTTTCAACATAAAAGATATTCGGAAGTTAACAGCAGAACGACTCAGTATCCTAGCTGAAACTGTCCGCACATTCATTCAAAATAACCATTTAACAATAGTTTGGATCATAGAGTTTACGTCATCTTCTGAAAATAACCCAAATGTCAAACAAAAAGGCATCACCTTTGGTGATAGTACTTTACGCAAAGCAAAAGAAGGTGATTTGATCATCATGTCTTATAAAAAACATTCCGACAAACAATCAATTAAAGAAATAAATAAAGCATCACTTGACGAGATTGCTGAAACTGTTGACCAGTGTCAAAAACAAGTATTGCTAAACAAAGCCGGCATAGAACTTTTAAAAAAAGATTTATCTGTATTGGAAAGTCGTAAAACTAATGTGTTTCATGACGAAGAGAAGCAAGATTTAAACTTCAGCAAAACAGCAGCACTCCAACCTGAGAACTTATTTGGATCTCTATCCTCAGGTATGAATCATAGATCTAAAAATAGAATGCAATTCTTAATATATTTAATTCAAAGATATTTAAAAATTTATAATTCATTTCTTTTGTTTTGTCCTATTAAAACAATAGTTCTCCGGTAAATATTAATAATGATAAAAACAAAAGTTATTTATCGACGTAACGGTTGAATAAATTGTAAAGAAAAAAAAAAACTTTGTTTCAAAAGGAAACTGTTTGATAGACTAGCCTCGTAATTCTAAATAACAATACAAACAAACGAATAAACTTAGTAAGGTTATATTATAATTTTCAAAAAATGTAAAATAGAAAATTTGTTTTGAACCAGTTGTACTGTACTCTTTAACATAAAATCGTCATCATTGTAGGCTTGACAGAAAGTTTCAACATCAAAATCAGAAACAAGTTTTAATGAGGTATTTTTTTTTGTTTTAAATTAATTATAAGGATAGAAAATAATTTAATTTTGTCATGATTTGAATCTTAATTCACTCATTTAACAGTAAAAGCCAAGCAAAGTACTGGTGTAAAAATCTGCACATAACAAGTTTCTGAAGTCCTTTAGTTTATCTTTTCTCAAATTGGTGTAAAGACAGAATTTGTAATGTGCTAAAATGAAACAATTAAAAAAAAAAAAAATCAAAATCAGTACAGATTAAAATAAAGGACTAAAAAAATGAAACATTTAGCATTGCATTACACAGTACGTAAGCTACATCAGGCATAACAGTTTTTATTTTCTTTTTCAAATGGTTAGAAATTGTTTAGGCCTAACATTATCCTGTTAAAGACTAGAACTGGCTTATTAGCACCAATCTAATCTAGAATAACATTGGAAAATACTGAAACATATATAGTAAATCTTTTCTTTCGCTTAGAAAAAATTTCACTTCTAATTTTGGATAGTTAAATAAGATGTATTTACTATATTAAAAAAAAGTTTTCATTCAAGTTTTTTTCTAAATATTTTTTGTTTGCTTTCAATTTTCTTTACAGAGTGATATTCATTACATTTCTCAACGTGACGCCAAAAGAGATTTGAATACTTCAAAGTATGTTATGTTTCCTTCATTGATCTTCGCTAGTAATGTAATGATTGTTTTCGGAACTAACCATAACTGACACCCCTTGCTAGATGTTAAGTATAATTTAGGCAAATTTTCTGGTGATTAGCCCGACCAGCTTGTTGAAAGCATGAAATGTTCATTTCCTATAGGAGCGAATACCATTTTCATAAAAACACAGAAATATTTGTTTAAACATCTATTAAGGTTGGTTTCCCCAGTAAATATAACTTGTAAATCCTACATAGGATGACGCGAAGATCATGCATTGTAGATTCTATGTGTGTTTAAATTTTCATTTAACAAAAAAAAAAGATAAGGTTATTATATGTGAAATGTAAACAATATTCAACTTATTGTTTATTTGATGTTCAACTTCCCTTAACTATTTAATCAGGAATTCAAAGCAACCTGCATCCAGCCGAAAATTTCAATAATCAAGCATAAATCTAAAGAAACATTTGATTTTATGTAAATGTCTTGTTATTTTTTTTTCCTCAAAATTAAGATTATAAAAAACGCATTAACAACTATGGAGACTGAGTCTGAACATTTGACTTTCAGGGAAAAATTAAGGAACATTGAACGATTGTCCACAAATGAGTCATTTAGTAAGGATTCACTGGTTAAAAAGCCTGTGATAAGAAAACTACCAGGTCTATCAGAAATAGGAAGAGTGCTACCATGTCCATCAATAGAAGTAAGAATGCAACCATGTCCATCAGAAGTAGGAAGAATGCTACAGTGTCCATCAGAAGTAGAAAGAGTGCTACCATGTCTAGCAAAAATAGGACGAGTGATGCCAACTCCAACTGGGGTAGAAAGAGTTTCTAGGCCTCAAGCCCCACCCGTCAGGTTGAAAAGAATTAGTGGACCAGTTCCCCTCACCGGCACTAACTACGTGAATGTACAACTGAATCAGTCACCACCAGCCAATGTAACAGAGTCTGTGAGTACCACGCCCCCTGTCATTGATGGAGGAGACACTGTTGAACTTCGTGTTAAGGATCCAAAGAGATTGACTGCTAAAGATAATGAATCCCAATCTTGTGCGGATGACTTTCAACACAAGGTAAAGTATTGAAAGAAAAAAGCAACATTACTTAACAAAGATATTTAATTTTTCTTCATTTTACCTAACTTATAGTAAGTGAATAAGGGACCAGTAAATCAATCCAACTGTCTTTGTTTGATCCATGGCTACTTACTACTACTTCAAAAAACACGTGATTGTATTCAATGTAAATTATTGATACATTTAAATGTTGATTTAAAAAAAAATCACAATTTAACACATTCCTTATTATTTAATTATAGATTTACCCACTGGAAAGTTTTCAAGCAACAGATAAAGAGGAAATATTTGTTTCAACGTAAGACTTTTCTATATTTACCGCTTCCATATTTGTCAATGTAAAAACAAAAATTAAAAAGGAGCCCTAATACTGTATGATGATTAGAAAAGAGTTTTTAATTTATTGAGCCAGAAATACAAATGAAATGTTTTATTGTCATAAATATCAATCAATGTTTCTAAAAGTATAGATTGCGACAATGTTTGAATTTTAATCAACAGATCGAAAATCTTTAAATGCATTATTACAGGTCTAAAAAGTTTGTAGCTTAGATGTCAAAGTGGCTCTCAAAGTGAGCCACTGATCTAAACCACTAAAGGCCCATAAATACAATTTCCCCGATAGTTATTGACGAAACAGTTCAATACAGATGATGATTCTGTGTAAATTGTATGAGGTCCCTGTAAGGATGAAATGAAATCTTTAACATCTTATGAACTACTTATGGGACTGCTATATTATGATGACCTTTCCTCCCCAACATAGCCGTAGTGCACTGGCCTGAAAGGCACATCGGGAGATATAACCTGGTACTTTAATCGTGATTTGAAATATAAATTGGTTCACATTGAAGATCGAATTAGGGACTTTTAGTTCGACAGTTGAAACCGACACCAAACGACCATCATTTTTGCGATAATTAGATTGACATAAAGTAAAATTATTATATTTGAGTTCAAGTCTTCCTAATACAAAGACTTTCATATTTTCAAAAATGTAAATGGTTCAGCCAAGATACATTTTATTACATAATATAATTGTTGCAATGTATTTATTTGTTTACATGTAATATTACTAGACTATTAATGTAATATTACTAAACTATCCATGTAATATTACTAAATTATTAATTTAATATTACTAAACTATCAATGTAATATTACTAAACCATCAATGAAATATTACTAAACTATCAATGTAACATTACTAAACCATCAATGAAATATTACTAAACTATCAATATGACATTACTGAAATAAAAATGTAATTTTATTAAATCAATGTAAACTATATAAATAATAGAGGTGTGGTTTCTGCGTCAAATCGAAAGCTGAAAACAAGAATTAAAAAAGCTTCTTGTCCGTGTCTCGATTCAATAATATATATTGTTTTTTAATTTTCAGTTTTAAATAGTATCTGCGTTTTTTAACATGAACCCACAGGCCAAAACGTGAAATAATTCCATTTATATATGGTTTTTTTTCTACAATGTACTGCATCGTTTAATTTGTAATAAAAACATGAAAAAATCGGATCTGTCCGAAACCAAAAATAACCAAGCCCAGGGGTCGTCACTCTTTTGAGACGGAAGAGGCAAAAGTTAAAATTTACAATTTTCTCAGTTTTTAAGAGCTACTAAAATTGTTGTTTCAATATTATGGTATTCGAATATGATTATGTATATAAAATAATATCATTATTTTTATTTACACATGGAACTTGAAGGCCGCAATTTGACATCGAAAGAGCCGCAATTTGACATCGAAAGAGCCGTATGCGGCTCGCGAGCCGTAGGTCGCCGACCCCTGACCTAGCCTAAAGATCAAACCTAAGGGAATATAACTCTATGCAAAGGTTTTCAGGGTACAGCTAGTATTAAAAATATCAATGTAATATTACTAATTTATCAATGAGATATTTCTAAATTGTTAATGTCTATTTATAGGAAGCCATGTACAGATATCGATCTTCTAATGATTGGGAAAACTGGGAACGGAAAAAGTGCCTTGGGCAATTCCTTATTGCAACAGAAAGCATTTAAAAGTAAACCATCAACAACTTCTGTAACCAAAGAAGTGACGTATGAGGTCACCGAATATAACGGAAGAAAGATCAAAGTAGTGGACTGTCCTGGTGTAGGGGACACTGACTGGGCAGACGATGCAACAGAAAACTTTGTAGCCAATGCGCTGGCCGAAGCCATAACCATAAACCCACAAGGGTATCATGCTTTTCTATTGGTTGTTAAATTTGGCGGTAGATTTACTAAGGAAGATAGCGGGACTATTGACTATTTAAAGAGAATGTTCGGTGCGGATTTCTTAAAGAGATACTGTATTTTAGTCATGACCTGTGGCGATCTGTTCGAACAAGAGGTCAAGAAACTAAGTTTAGACGAATGGATCAGTAGAGGAGGGGGTGCGTTATCTAAACTTGTCAAAGAATGCGATCACAGGGTTATGCTGTTCGACAACAAAACGACGGATAAATCCAAATCACAAAAACAGCTGAATGATTTAATTCAGATGATTGAATCATTGATACACGACAACTCCCGTTATACCAATGAACAATTTGAGTTGGCCAAATCTGAACGTAGGTACCCCAAACTGACGAAAAACAGCGATTTTCGTACATGAAAATCATTTTATGCCTATTTTCAACTTAAGATTGTATAATGAAATACCAACTTTATTCTATCATAAAATATATCAATTAAAAGCTTTTTTTAAGTATCTCTGTTTTATGATTTTGTTGTTTTGATCTTCGATATTTTAATGAACGAAATCTTTAATTGAATGTACCCACCATCTCGGTTTTTTTTGTTGCGACCGAAGCGCACATTTCCTACCCCCCTATGATAAACGTGTCGGGAGAATTAGCGCTAATAACACTGGTTTACAAATTTTCATTTTGTTAAAACTGCTGATATGCAAATAAGTGTTTCTTATGCAACTTTTTATGCTGATTCCAAATATGTAATCCAAATTTTTGTATCACGTCAGGATTTTTTGCAGTTTGACATTTATTAATGTAGAAAAAAGTCAATTAAACCAACAACAAAATGTACTTCGGTCATGCAGAAAACTATTGATATATACAAAATTATTAAAAAAAGCAGATTTATTTTAATTTATTGTCTTCTACTGTACGAATTGTCTTTTAAGTGATTTGCGCTTATGAGCAGCGCCAGGATTGTGGCGTTTTAATGACCAGCAATAGTCGGCCATCATATTCGCGTTCCATCGACCTTGGTATCGACTCTCCATTGCACAAATGTCTTGATGGAATCTTTCACCCTGCTCTTCACTGTACGCACCAAGATTTTCAGGAAAGTAGTCTACATGGGAGTCCAAAAAGTGCAACTTTACACTCATGCGGCAACCCAAAGCCTGAAATGTGGCTATCATGTTCTCAACAAGACTTTTGTAATTGTCGGATTTAAAGTTTCCTAAAAAATTGTTGACAACATCTTTGAAGGCATTCCAGGCTTGTAGCTCAACTGTGGCCAATTTACATGAAAATTCCTCATCAGTCATTACTTCTCTGATCTGCGGTCCAACAAAGATACCTGCAGTCAATTTCGCTTCACTTAAATGGGGAAATTTTTCTGCCAAGTATTGAAACCCAGAGCCAGTATGGTTCATATTCTTGACAAAAGCTTTCATTAACCCCAATTTTATATGCAGCGGTGGAAGGAGAACTCGATGTGCTTCCACCAAAGGCTTTAACTTTACACTGTGGCTTCCTGGAGTGAATTCTTCTCTCGCTGGCCACACTTTTTTGGTATAATGCTCAGAGTCTGCTCTGCTATCCCAGAGGCACAAAAAACATGGAAATTTTGAATACCCTCCTTGGAGTCCCAATATGATGGCTATGACCTTCAAATCTCCACATATCAACCACTTGTGCTGGTCATAATTCAACGAACTGAGCAACAGTTTCATGTTTTCATACGTTTCTTTTAATGTTACTGAGTGTGCCACTGGAAGTGATGATATTTTATTTCCATTAAATAGAAGAACTGCTTTCATACTGCGCTTTGAGTAATCAATAAACAATCTCCACTGATTAGCATCGTAAGCCATTCCCATAGATGTGACAAGGCCTTCAATATTATTACAATATAACAATTCTTGCTTACTTGAAAAAAACTGTACAAATTCTGTCTCTCGACATCTGTACACACTTACGCTAGTATCAGGAGTGAGAAGGTTTCGTTCTTGTAAGCGGGATGCAAGCAGTTCAGCTGATGACTTTGGAAGGTTTAGATCTCTAACTAGATTATCAAGATCTTCCTGAGTAAAAAGTTTTGGTGTGACACCTTCTTTAAAATCAGGATCACTACATCACTACATCACTACTGATCACTACATCACTACTGTCTTCAGAACTTGAGCTGTCATCACTTTCAAAATCATCCAGCTGAGTAGGAGGTGTAGGCACAGGAATGTCTTCGCAATGTTCTACAGGCCTTAAGGCTGACGGTACATTAGGATATAGAATCATGTGTCTGCTTTTTTTGTTGAATCCTACAACATTCGTCATGCAAAAATAGCAGTCCGTCACATGATTCGAAGGCTCACGCCAAATCATGGGCACACCAAATGGCATACTTTTCACTTTACCTTTAAACCACTTGCCAAGAGTTACTTCACAGAGTTTACAAATAACATGAGGCGCCCATGTTTTGTCCTGGTCTCCCAGTTTACATCCAAAGTATGCATGATAATATTTCTTTGTTAAATTTGATATTTTCTTCTTCTCAGCCATTGTGCAAAATCGTCCACAAACATAACAAAAACTGTCTGCTGATTTCGTACAATGTCTTGGCATTGTGAAATTTTTTTAAAATTTAAAATCAGCTAATCAAATATAATCTTAATCACATAAACAACAGCAATAAAATATTCAATTAAACTTGTGTTCAAACATAAAGTGATGACGTAAGCTGCTTATGATAAGCATAAAATTTGTAAACCTAAATTTGTGGTTTTCTCAAAAACCTGACGTGATACAAAAGAAATAAGTAGGGCCTACATCAAAATTTATCATTTTTAATAAGCTTTCAGAAATTCATAATGTTTTGCTTGCAGTTTTTTTTATGTAAACCAGTGTAATCCAAGTATATAAAGACTTATAATAATTCGTTCAGGAATAACAGTTCTTTATAACTATATCTTTAACTTTATGAATAATAGAAATTATTCTTGTTTATTTTAACTTTTAAAATGCATTTTAAATATTTTTTGAAGAAATCTTTAACTTGGATGAAATTTAAATCAATCATTAGAAAGCTGAACTTTTTTCCCTATAAAATTGTTATAAATGTAATTGCGCCCAATTATTGGCGCAAATATGCCGCGCCCTTTAACACCCTATAATTATATAAAGATTTTCCCCGACGCGATGGTTGAAGCGACTGATTTTATTTAAGTCTCTGCTACACATAGTGCTTTAGAAAAAAATATTTTTAGGGTTTATCAAAAATCAGAGGTAAGTAAAACCATCGAAAAATAAAGTGAAATAGCATAACTATCAATATAATGCAAAAAGTATGTTTCTGTGTAATAATAGACTAGCTATAAACGATTTTTAGGATGATTATATTTACTGTGATTTGCAAGTGAATCTCTCGAAGTCGGAATTCACCCCTACATACTTTAAACAATAACCCAATTTTTTCTCGCGAATGAAAAACGTTAATGTTTATTTTTAGAGCATTTTCGAAAAAAAAATGCTCTATTGTCCCCGTTTTGTCTGTCCGTCCGTCTGTCATCACCCTAGATCTCAACAACCATAAGTCCTAGACCCATGATGTATATATCATTTTGTAGGTCTTGGCCTGCCAAGAAATGACTTTTTTTCATTTCGCGATCTGACCTCTCAGGGCCGTAAAAGGGAATTAGTACCGTTTTTTACTATATAAGCTATATTAATAATGGAGCGCTATATCTCAGCAACTATAAGTCCTAGACCCATGATGTATATATCATTTTGTAGGTCTTGGCCTGCCATGTGTACATCAAAAGTTCATTTCTCGATAGGACCCCTGAGGGCCGGGCTTCAGGGCTCCTAATGGGCTTATATATTATATATACACCTTATACGTTCAATAACCCGTTTATTTGGTGCGAAATACTGCAGCACGTAGTTTCACCAAGATTTATTAAGAAACTCATCAAATGAAATAGTAAGCTTGTGTTCTGAGTTTAATTGAAAGTATCAGAGCTATGCAACAATTGACGGAGTTTTCGGACGATTAAATGACTATAACTTCGAATGTTTTCAATTATGAGTCCTATTTCAGTAACCACAAACCACTTGTAGTTAGATTTAAGAGAAAATAATTTTTTTTCAAATATAAAGAAACGTCTTTATAATTAATTTTTTACAGATATATGCATTACACAATTGAATTTATAAACATTTCCAAAATTTACAAATATTTACTGAAAGATAGCATACGTACTGATACATAACATGAAAATGCGCTAACACGTCCTGTGTCCAGAATGGAACAGGCTTAATTGCTTGTTTCAAATCTATAGCATGTTAAAATATTTATAAAGTTATAAAAAATGAGGAAAAACTATTTTATGTATGTAATTTCGATTTTTCAAAAATGGGCGAGAAATCGAAAGTTGCATTGTCTCGCCGGAAAAAAAAAACAACTAAGACTAGTCAGACTAAGACTAACTTTGCCATGTTTGAATTTAAATTATATTAATGAATGAACTGTTAAATTCGATTTACTGTTCATAATAAAATCTGAATGGGAATGTTTTATTACAATATATATTACACACTTATATGTTTGAATATATGCTAATAAAATAGTTATAGTGTATAACAATATAAAAAAAGTTTTCTAGAGTCTAACATACATATTATAAATAGAACCCTATATTTCGCTTATTTGTGTATTCATATTTTTAAAATATGTGTTTTATTTTTATTTTAGATGCTGAGCAATTCAGTATTCTAGGGACTTTTTATAGCAGCATTATTTCTTTATTCTAAAAATGTATAGTTCCATAAACTAATAGTAGACCCTAATCCATTCGTCAAGAACTGTAGGAGACAGGTATCTGGTGGAATGGGCAGTGGATCACTTGTCAAACTATCATCGTCAATGCAAGATGTGCTGTTTCTCAGTGAAATTGCTTAATGGAATTCAAATATTTCAGTCAGTATTTTGACATTTGTGTACTACACATATTGCAATACAAGACATAATATACTGTCCTCCAGTTAATTTTGCTACAGAACTCATGGAAAAGCTATTGATAAATTAATAATAGATTTTTTGTTGTTGTATGTGAAGAATTAAGATAAAATCATCAAATAACTTTTCCAAATAGGCCTAACTTCAACAATTGTAATGTACACAAACAACTGTTAATGTTAAGTAAAAGTTCAAAAAAACTATCAAAATGAAAGCACAGAAATCATTATTACAAGGCATATACTGATTTTGTAAATGTCAATTAAATAATTCATCTAATTCTTAAATAGAATCCTAATTGGCCCCAGCAAGAAATAATACCAATTAATAATTCAGAGATGTCTGTATCATTTCTCAGAATAAATCATACTTGAATAAAAAAAAAAAAAATTCAACTATGACATGCATATTTTACAAATAATAAAGATTTTGAACTATAGAATACTTGAGACAATATCCAAAAAGAAGTAAAGAACAGTGATTTTGTTAATTAGATATACATAAAATTATTTTAATATTATATATAGTCTAGTACTTGTTTATAATTGTTCTTCAACTACTGTTACTAAAATTGTGTCGAGCACTCACAGGACCTATTTTCTGTTATTTTTTGTGTGGAAAAAGATAATAAAATCATGCTGTAGTACAAATCCATCATTTAAGGTTAAAGAAGACGTATTTAGCTTTAGATGATAATCATATTAATTGTCATAATTGTGCTTAGGGCATTTATTTAAAAAAATGAGTGGATATATCTCATTAAGTTTTTTTTCCAAAATAAAATCATTTGATCATGTTAAATAGTTCAGTTATTATAGACAATTAAATTTGCTTCACTTTGATATAAAATTATTGATTCTACAGGTAAAGTCTAATTTTTTATGATTTTTTTTAGTATGGTGCATTTTTTGCACACATGATGAATTATCATGCTTATCTAACCAATTGTTTTTTTAAATTTTTAAGTAAATTGTTTAAATAGTTTAATTGTTCACACTTTATTCTTTAAAATGATACCAATTTCATTTTTGTGAGTGTGCTAGTTTTTTTAAATATAAGCATTTAAAAAATGCAATTTTCATTATTTTTACCTCCCTTTTAAATTTCACAAAAAACTGTGTTGAGCCATATTTGACCCCTAAAAACATAGCTTTTCAATTTTTTAAAGTTTTTGAAAAACATTAACTATGTTTTTTACATAATATTGTCTGATTTCTTTAAATAAGGTCTTTCTGGTAGCAAAATCCTTTGGAATATTTACCCCCAAACTGGGCTCTTTAGCATGTTGAAAATTTTCTTTAAATTTGACAAGTTAACAAAGTTTATAACTTCCATATATTTTGACATATATAGACAAATTTGGTATCAATAATTTTAGAATGACCCATATTTTGTAGCCAACGTGTAATAAACTTAATTATTTGTAAAGGAAAAATCAGTTTGGAATACCTACTGGACGACATTCATTCATTTTAAATTCTAGTAAGCCAATCATCACAGAGGAAACAATGGCTGAGTGTAATATAATAATACAACATTTTAAACATGTCCAAGCTACAATTCAAAATGACAATGATACAACATTGCTAGAGGAACTTCTAGCCAGGGCTAACATTTTATATGAACGTACACAAACAACTGTTAATGTTACGTAAAAGCTCAAAAAACCAAACAGTGGTCCATGGATTAGTGAAACCAAACAGTGATGCATGGGATTAGAGAAACCAAACAGTGAAGCATGGGGTTAGTGAAACCAAACAGTGATGCATGGGATTAGAGAAACCAAACAGTGAAGCATGGGATTAGTGAAACCAAACAGTGAGGCATGGGATTAGTGAAACCAAACAATGATGGATAAGATTAGTGAAACCGAACAGTGATGAATGGGATTAGTTGAGCTCATTATATAAGTATATATGTAATAAGGTACATTGCTGTTTATATGTATTTAGAATGCTGTTTTATTACTTACAATAGTTTGAATGTGTGTTTGTATATATGTAGAATGTTGTTTGATTGTTTACCACTCGTTTGAATGTGTGTTTGTATATATGTAGAATATTGTTTGATTGCTTACCACTCATTTGAATGTGTGTTTGTATATATGTAGAACGTTGTTTGAATTCTTACCATAGGTTTGAATGTGTGTTTGTATATATGTAGAATGTTTTTTGTTTGCTTACGACAGGTTTGAATGTGTGTTTGTATATATGTAGAATGTTGTTTGAATTCTTACCATAGGTTTGAATGTGTGTTTGTATGTATGCAGCAGGCTACTTCATTGCTTACCATACATTTTACCGAAGAAAAATATAAATAGGCTTTTCAATTCCTAAAACCTGTTTTTCAGAGTAACACATACTTAAACTTTTTAGGCTGCTTCCTTGTTTATCTCGGCTGATCTATATTTACTTATAAACTTGTCGGTCACATTATTTAAAAATAAACATATAACACAGACACAGTTCAATGCTTTCACCCGGTACAAATGGAGTGGCGGTGGTTGTTAGTGAAATGGCTGCTAGTTCACGCTTAAATGAGTGGGAATAATTTTCTTCTCAGCTGTCATAGATATTATTTTATCCGTCAACGCTAGTAACATATTCAGGGTAAGATGTTTATAAAGTAACTGTTTTTTTCTTATTTTTTGACACAATGCTTCTTATATATGAAATTATAAAACAATGTTTATGTCTGCATGCTGTATGCTAACACTGCATCTCCCTGCCCCGTGTGTAAAACAACCTACTTGTCTCCTTCGAAGACCTGTTTTAGTCATTGTTATATGTTATAAAGAAGGACTCAACAATACACGTACCAATTAGCAAATTATATTATCCAAGAGAAAACATTTTTTTCTTGCCTTTTCACCTTAAATCTTTTCCTTAATTCTACCTTTCAGCTTTTCCTTACAAAATAGAAAAAAAAATATATTCAGCCCATATTCCTTTTTTCTTCAATTCTAATACCGAAGAATGTAAGATATAGATTGTAGTATAATAAGTTATTTTTACGCCTGTCGTCAACTTGTACGTCATATACACGTAAAGCATTTTGACTTCATTCTAGAAGGAAGTGTTATGATCGTAGGTAGAAAAATCAAGTAACAAATAATCAATTTGATTATATTTATACACCTTATTCTGCAAAAAGGGTAGGTACATATTATATACATATATATATTAGGGTGGTGCTTAGAAATGAACTTTCAAAAATCTCTGCTCTCACCCCCTATTTTTGTTCGTTTATATATAGAAACTCTTAAAATAAAATATTAAGGTATTCAGTTCATGTTTACTGGTAGCTCAATGGCGTCAAAGTTTAGGAGTATTGGACCGTGATGAAAATACATAGTGTACTGCATTGTTGTTGTGTGTATAACACTGTATAATATTAATTCAAGTTATCTGGATTGTCCTACACTGCTGTACTAAGCATATAAAACATGTAAATAGGCCTGGAAATGGTAATTTAATACACAGCAGGCCTAGTAGGCCTAGACAAAAAAACTATTAGCAACACAGTATAGGCCTAACTACACCACCTAGAAACTATTGGCAACGTGCCAGTTTGGCAGATGAAAGAGA
>JAGDYQ010000004.1:14522191-14535842 GCA_021962125.1 Bulinus truncatus | reverse complement strand
TGCCAATGGGGAAGGTATATCTGTTTCTCACTCTTGTCGCTAATGGAATCATCTTTATACTTACCTTCTCGCTGTGGTGGGGACCGCCACGAATGGATGGGTGCAGTATGCTGGGATAGATATTGGCATTAGTCTCGCAGATGGTTTCTAAATGATTGGTAAACGTACCCAAAGATAAACATAGCAGTGGCGTCACTAGGGGTGCGGGGGTGCGGACTGCACCGGGCGACACCCCTTACAAGGTGTGACACCAAAATGCAAAATATCTAGTTTTAGGCCTATATTCTTATTTTCTTGTAATTTAAAATAATTCAAAGCCGTATTTAATTTTATAAAAATAAATAACAATATCTCCAATTATTAACAGCAAATAACTTTATAAGGCTTCGAAAAAAATTAATGCCAAATATAAAAATATCTCCGATTATTAACAGGCACTGCGTACTTTTTATCATTAATTATTTTAATGAAAAAATATTGGTATACTTGAAATTGACCGGTAGATACTTAAATATCGCTAAAATCCTGACCCTTCAAATGGAAAAAATAATAAAGTCGCGCATGCGCAACATATATACGGTCTCTGGAAATAAAAAATATGGAGACCGGGGTGTCATGAGAGTGGTGACACCATGAGTTACCGCACCGGGTTACACCAACCCTAGTGACTCCACTGATATATTGTAAGGCTCAGACATTTTTAATCTGTTCTGTATGAATAGTCAATCCAGCATGGTTGTCTATGGAATTCCACCCTTCCAACCCCACCCCTCACACCCATATTTTTGGGAAAAAACTTCAAGTAGTAACCCATGGGAAATGCTAACAGTCAGGCGTTGCCAATAGTATGTCTATTTCTGAACACTTATGAGAGCCACATAACTAAAAACGACATTAAACTTTGTGGAAGGGCCCGAGTCGTCAAAGATTATTGGTGGGCTCAGGATTTGCAAGCATATCTGACATAAACAGTATTTTTAAGCTAAGGGCTCTGAAATGTAGCCCCTATTAGTACCCCCCACCCCTCAATGCACGTTGGCTTAGGGGCCATTTTTTGCCGGTATAATTAAAACAATTATACGATCTGTGAATTAATACACCCATTATGAACACAGCGCAGTATTAAGCATTTATTGGGACTAAATAATGCTGGTCGGGGAATGGCGTTTTTTGTTTGCCACATGGAAACCATGGTAGTGTAAAGACACATTTCGTAGATAAAGTTAATATATTCGGTAGGGGAAAGATGGTCGTGTGGTAATGCGTCTGGTTCCCATCTCCGGTGAGGACCAGTCATTACTTTGTGCCGTGGCTGCAAGGGATTCAGCATCTCCTGTGGTGCCTTACATGGCCATTGCACTTATCTGTGGATATGTTGGGGATGAACGACGGGCACCTACAAAAAAACCGTCCCATTTATCAATTTAAAAAGGCTCAATAACATTTAATGCAATAAACAATCGTTCAATTTATCATTGAGTTGTCACACAGGGATATATTAAAACTTTAACTTTATTATTACGGAATCATTCAGATATGCCCACCGGTAAAGCCGCATACGCCATGTGTTTCTCTGCACGCTGTTTGCGGCTGGTGCGCTGGTCGCAGTAAGCGTGGACGTGTACTTACAGTAATTCGATAAAATAAATGACCAAACAACGGTTCTCATACCACGAGCTGTGTCTGTAGCTGGGATAGCCGGAGGTATGTTTTCTTTTTCCTTTTTAATGCAGTTTCACCATAGATATTTATTTAGATTGGTAATCAACTTGTTTGCGTCTCACAATTTCACATGTTTAGTATGTCGCATTAAAATGTGTGTCTTTTGTTTAAGTTGTTGTTGTTGTTGTTGTGTTAAGACTAAACGTTGGTCGAGTTACGGCCCGCGGGCCACGTATGTTCGTTTTGCTATTTGATTCGACCGAAGCATTTTACATTATTTTCATTAGATACACCACTCATCTACTCTTTGGTCCGGACCATATGTCAAAATTTTTTTTTAGGAACCATCTGTGGCCCGCAGTCCGAAACTTTTGCCCACCCCTGATTAAGACTTTGAATTTACCTGCTGCACTACAACAATATATTTTTTTCTGCGCTTTCAAACAGTAAGCCAAATTAGCAATTAGTATTGCAGAGGAATTGAAAGCTACTATTTTAAAAAAAACTAAATCTGGCAAGGGATAATTAGCAATCCCTGGGTGGGGTAGCACTGCTGTGGGACCAGTAAGCTGAGGGTTACGGGTTCAGACTCTCCGGCGCGTCACAATCACTTACATACCTATATACGTATCCCGTGATTCCCCCCATTGTTCGTATGTACCGTCGGTTATGGTTTGGATGAAATAAGGTCACTGCAAAAATCATCCCGTAAGGGATTTATTTGATCGGAGAGATAATCGCCCTTGATCTTTTTCTGAGACTTGCAACAAAGTGAACGGCTGGATGTGTGAAGTGATTGCTAGTGAGTCCAATCTGACTATACTGGGGGGCCTACGGGTTCAAATTTATGTTTCAAGTCACCAACCAATGTCTCTCGTAGGGATATTTCAGCAGAAGAAATAAGGGCACTACAGATATGATCTAACAGATACAAAAAAATCTTATACTTGCAGTGACTAAAAGCTGGGAAAACCATGTCACGAATTTCCATCCAACTCGACAGTTGTTTTGTTTTTTCGTGGAGTATTATTCCTAGTTTCGCAAACAGCATCAAGAGGCTACCAACTTTCAACTGAAAAATCCCACGTGTCTCATCGAAAATCGACTCCCCTCCCCGAACACTGTCCATCACCAGCCATCTTTGAACTTATTTAATACACGCTTGACAAAGTTTGAACTTAACCAATCATTTCCCTTACTTCCTGTTTTGCCTACTAATATATATATATATATATATATATATATATATATATATATATATATATATATATATATATATAAATGATCATATTTCATATGTTTCTAGTCCATTAGTTATTTTACTCTTTCTTTTTTTACTTTCTTGTAGGGGAAGTTCGCGGAACAATTACTCACGCTGCATGGCTTTGCCGCAAATACCGTTTATCGATAGCCGGAGGCTGCTGTCCCAGGCTATTTTTGGTTCCTCACTAACATTAGTCATTCGGGCTATCGGGGGTGTGCGCTTTAGACTTCAGATCTAGAAACGGACGTCAAATTCAGATGTCTCCGCTTTGATGGCACAAAAATGAAAATAAAATAATTAAAAAAATGACTCACGGTGCAGAAACATTTTAGAATTTTATTATGATGTTAATTTTATTTGAAATGGTTGTTTTCTCTAACGGATACCTAACTATATTTATTATAAAGACAATAACCGTTAATGGAACAAAGTGTATTGAATTACTCGATGTTTAGAAATCTAAATTTAATGCCAACAAAGATTGTGAAAAAAGGGGGTTGGATGAGAAAGGAATAAATACTATGAAAAAAAACGCGATTTATTTATTTATATTAATTTATTTAAGATGGAAGTAACAATGGATGTACTAGAAGGAATGTAGTATTTAAATTCTGAAGTTGCTTGGTTTTTTAGAGAAAATAAAATCTGTATATATAAAATATGCTGATTTGTAAATAGGCAATAAAGACGCCTTGCTAAGGATTTATTTATTGCTTTTATTGTTTTTATTATATAATTGTATTCATAATGGGCATTTTACGTGCTTTTATAATTCATTGTAAGTATTGTCACATATTTCCAAGGTCACATATATCTAAGGTCGCACATATTATAGGTCACATACATCTTAGGGCACATAGTATATATATATATATATATATATATATATATATATATATATATTATATCTTTGGTTACATGTATCTAAGGTCACCTATATATCTTAATTAGCATATACCCTAGGTCACATAAATCATAGCTCATATCTTTTTAGGTCATCTATACCAGTGACCCCAATAATTATGCCGCAGACCGTACCGGTCCGTGGATCAAATTAAAATAGGCCGCCAAAGAAACAATATTTTTTTTTTCGATGGTCATGTGTGTATGTCTTTCAGGATTTCATGACTTTCCATTTAATGGAGAAAACTGGGCTGAGCGGCTCAGAAAAAAATAGCTCTGTACACTCAAAACAATATATATAAATATTAGCGGTGAAAAAATCGAATCTGCCCGAAACCAAAAATAACTTGGCCTACCTATCAAAATTAAGGGATATAACTCTATGCAAAGGTTTTGCAGAATACAGATAGCGTTTTGAGAATATAAATAATCAACATAACCGTCCCTCTCCCCAACTCCTTCCCCCACGGGCTGCGGTGAAATTATAACACGTCCACTGTCCATATGGGGTAAAGAAAAGGTTGGGATATTAATTATATTGGATCTATAATGCACATGTAATAAGAAGCAAATTATCTTATAAATAGTTTATTCTTATTTGGAAAATGGGAGCTTATTTATGGAAATATGGGGGAGCTGACGTGAAGATGGGATTAGGCAGAAAGATATACACAGGGGAGAGAGAGAGAGAGAGACATAGAAAGGAGAGAGAGATATTGAAATAAGGAGAAAGAGAGATTTAATGGGAATATTTGGGAGCTTAAGGGAATATGTAGGAGCTCATGGGAATTAGTAGAAGCTTATAAAAACATTAGGGGGGAATGGTGAATAATTTGGATCATATGGGAATTAGTAGGAGCTTATGAGAAAATTGGGAGCTTTCGGGGAATATTAGGAGCCTAGGGCAATATGTAGGAGCTTGTGGTAATATGTAGGAGCTAATGGGAATATGTGTGGGAGCTTATGGGAATATGTGGAAGCTTATGGGAATATGTGCCAATTTATTCTACTCCTTTTTAATATTAAGTAAATGTAATTATAGGCTTATGTTTATTTCCTGTAACCACGTAAGGCCTTACCTTGATGAATTGGTAAATTCTACTTGTATTTTTCAATATCTGAAACGGATGACTTATAAGGTCGTTACAATTTTCTTCTATATACCAATCAACTGCCGTACATAAGCATATTCAACTCATCAATTATCGAAAAAGAGAGATAAGGAAAGAGAGAGAGAGAGAGAGAGAGAGCAGAATATTTGGGAGCTCATGGGAATAAGTAGAAGCTATATAGGAATATTAGGAGCTTATAGGAATATGTGGTATCTTTGTAATTAGTGGGAGCTTATGGGAGTACTATGAGCTCATGTTAACAGGGGGGAGCCAAAGAATGGGTAGAAGCCAATGAGAAAATTTAGGAGCTTACGGGAATATTAGGAACTTATGGGATTATGTAGGAGCTTATAGGATTATGTCGGAGCTTATGAAATATGTGGGTTTCATGTGGAACATTTTTGAGCTTATGGGAGTATGTGGTAGCTTATGGAAATATTTAGGAGCTTATGAGAATATGTCGGAGGTAATGGGAATATTAGGAGCTTATGTGAATATGTGGGAGCTCATGGTAATATGTGGGAGCTTGAAGGAATATGTCGGAGCTTATGGGAATATGTAGGAGCTTATGGGAATAAGGAGGAGCTTACGGGAATTTTAGGGAGCTGCAGTGGTAATATGTAATAGAGCTTATGGGAAGAGGTGTGTAGAAGGCCAGAAATTTGTTAGAGCTTATGGGAATATTTAGGAGCTTGTAGTATTATATAGAGCTATATGACAGTGTGAAAGCTTATGAGAATAAATAGTAGCTTATTTGAATTAAAAGGAGCTTATGGGAATATGAGGAGCTAGTGGGAAGATGTGGAACTTATGGAAATATGTATGAGCTTATGGGAATTATTGGGAGCTTATCGCAGAATATCTAGGATCTTATGAGAAAATTAGGAGTTATGGGAATATTAGGAGCTTATTGGAATTTGTAGTGGGAGCTTGTGGTATTGTGCAGGGTTTTTATGGGAATATGTGAGAGCTACGGAAATAAGTGGGAGCTTATGGGAATATAAAGTTGCCAATGGATTTTACTCTTGCTTAGTATTTGGTAAAAGGGACCAGTAGGCATTGTGTTTATTTTCAACCACGGGCAATGTGAAGTGTTTACATTTTTACTGCAATTCCATCATATGATGCTGAAGATTGAAAACGGACCACAAGCTTGCGTTTCACCCACTACCATATATTGATCAACTGCCATGCATAAGTAGATTCAACTATATGTCAATTATCGAAAAATGAGACGAGGAAAGAGAGAGAGAGAGAGAGAGAGAGAGAGAGAGAGAGAATAGATGGGAATATTAAAGAACTTATGTGAATATGCTGGAGCATATGGGAATATGCGAGAGCTTATGTGAATATGCGGTGAGCTTATAGGAATATGTAGGAGCTTATGGGAATAAGTGGGAACATACGTGAATATGTAGAAGCTTATGGGAATATGTTGGATCTTAAGTGGGGCAATTTGGAGCTAGTGGAATATGTTGGATCTTATGATGGATAAGTGGGAGCTTATGGGAATATGTGGGAAGCTTATAAGAACATGTAGGAGTCAGAAGAGAAAATTTGGTAGAGCTTATGGAATATTATTGTGAGTTTATTAGAGTATTTTTTTTTTTTTGTATAATATATAGGAGCTTATGGGAATATGTAGGTTCTATGTTAACATATTGATATTACCTGAATATGTTCCACCTTAGTTCACTCATGTGAAGATTTTACTGAATGGGACTACAGCCTTTGTGTTTCTTTTTCCAAACCACGTAATGTCAAATTCTTACGCATCATAAATCCCACTGTTATTTTTCAATGTTTGAAGTTAGACTATATAAGCTGTTTCATTTCAAATACATGACATAAACTTGTGCAACTGCAAAGGATGGTATAGATTCATTCTAGCCACTTAGCAAGTGGTGGTATGGTAACAGTAGAGGGAGAAAGAAAGAGGGGGAGAATAACTGCAATAGGGGAGCTGTAAGAAATAAAGTGTAAAAGATATAAATAATTAAATATATATATATATATATATATATATATATATATATATATATATACAGAGATAGAGAGAGAGAGAGTAAAGAGAGCAGAGAAGGAGAGAGATCGAAATACACGAGAGAGAGAGAGAGAGAGAATGGGAATTTTGGGAGCTTATGGAATATATAGGAGCTTATGGGAATATATAAAAGCTCATGTAAATTTTTGGGAGCTTATGGAATATAGGAGCTTATGGAATAATAGGAGCTTATGGAAATATGTAGGAGCTTAGTGGGGATATGGCGGGAGCCTATGGGAATAATAGAGGGGCAATAAGTAGGAACTTATGGGAATATGTAGGAGACTTATGGGAATATGTGGGATCTCATGGGAATATGTTTGAGCTTATGGGAATATGTGGGAGCTTATGGGAATAAGTGGGAGCTTATGGAAATATTTGTCAATTGATTCTACTCCTGTTTAGTATTTGGCGAATGGGACTATAGTCTTTGTGTTTATTTTCAACCACGTAAGGTCAAATCTTTACGCGTCAGTAAATTCTACTCCAATTATTCAATATTTGAAACGGACTATAAGCTTTGTTTTTTATTCTTATTTTACTGATTAGTGTCATGATTCTCAGGGTGTGAATTATTACCTTTGTTCATATCAACGAGTTAATCGTTTCCAAAAATATTCTTTACCTAAACCACTTCATAAATAAATGTCATTTGAGTATGTACTTTAACACGGTTGACTTAATGTGGTTCTATATATGCGCATATGTTATCGGAACTAATCGAATTCATTATAATAAAGGTGGAAGGGGGGGATTGGTTGATAAAGGAATATTTATAGGGTAAAAAATACTATTACAGATAAGTACAAATGTTAATGCTATATGTGTGTTTGTCTACATCCTGTTTCAAGATATTTTTCCTGACTAGTAAAATATTTCGTATTTTTTTTTTAATACCCCCCTCTCCAACTCTCCAAAGAACTGCTTGTCATCAGTAGAAACAAAGTTTAGGCCTGGCGCAAGGTTGCAGCCAACAAATTTTGTGCGAGTATGAAAGTTAACTTTTGTAAAAAATAAAATGGGTAACAAAGTTTCACAAAATATGTAAGAACATTTTTTTTTATTTTTTGAGAATAACGTACATGAAAAAGCAACAAGAAACGAATGGCAAAAACAATTAATATATTTATTAATCATATGTGACATTTTTAGATATATTGTTTACGTTCATTTATACAGAGATTAAAAAAAAACATAATGCATTCCATTGTCTCATATGTGAAATTTGTAGTTAGATTGTTTACGTTTGTTTAACCATAGATTAAAAAAAAACATAATACATTCCATTGTTTCATCTTTGTAAGTAGAAAAGAAACTAACCATTGAGTATTGAATATACATATATTAAAAAAACAAATGTATGCCTTTTAACACACTGCTTGATCTATATCATAAACTGATTGATTATTCATCTGACAATTCTAATAATGATAGTAGCTCACGAAAGTAAAAGTTCTAAAAGTGTACCCTTGAGTTACAAGTGTAGGCATCATGCTTATATGACTTAATTCTTGGGGGATTTTGTTGTTAATCTATATACTTTTGACTTATTAATGGAACTATAGAACAAATGAAATTTATTCTGTTTTTTCTACTTATCAACTACTCTGGTTGCTCTGAAAGTAACTAAAGGTTAATTTAGGCCAACATTTTTGGCTCTCTTCTCTAAAATTTGCAGAAGTGATACTTGGCAGGGCCGTAGCTGCGCCTACTGATGCGATGAAACACAGAGGGCGTAGGCATGCTGCCCGTTGATTTTGTTCGATGCAGGTCCGTAGTAAATGTAATAAATATTTTTAAAACCTCATTTAATCTATAGTTGAAAAAATGTATTGTCAATTTTTAGAATAATTTGCTTTCTTTTTACTTTCATACACTTAAATATCGTATGTTATCGATAAAAACATTGATTCATTTACTGTCATTAAACGCGAATACATTCTTAAATGTAATATCACACGACTTGATTCTTTTACCATTCATACCTAGCGGAATAAATTATCAGCTATTGTATTAGAGATCCATTCATTTAGAGATGCATCAACAATCATTTTTAAACGATTCTTCGGACTGCTCTAGCGTCATGTTAGTCACAAGTGGGTGGAACGAAATTAACATTTATAATTAAAAGTAGGGATGTGACGGAGCTGATGAAAATCCGCATCCGTCGGATTCGGATTTTGGCAAATATAAATCCGTCGGATTCGAATGCGGATGCGGATTTGGTCGACACTTGGCTAAATGGGGGTATACCAAGTTGTCAGTCCCGTGCCCCCCCCCCCCCCATGACAACGAGGATTTGCAGCATAAGTATAATATGTACACAAATCTATATATAATTCCAAATCTTTCATATCATTTCAAACGTCATTCCAACTCGTTTAAAATCAATCCAAGTCATTTTAAGGTCATTCCAACTCATTCCAGATGTCATTTTAACTCATTCCAAAAGTCATTCCTCAACTCATTCCAAATTATTCCAAATGTTATTCCAACTCATTCCATTTGGACACACATAACCAGCTTTTCGCCATTCCAATCCACACATTCACTCCGCCATTCCAATCCGCATATCCATTCCGAGGTTTTGAAAGCTCGGATGAAAACAGTGTTTGGCGAGAGGGGTGTATCTAAAATACGTTCATGACCAAACACGACGTTTAATCTATGGACAGCTGAGTAAGGGTCCAGGAGTTTAGTTTTATCTGTTTGCTTTATTTCGGGTTTTCGAAAGTCTCTAGGTTTTTTAATTTTAGTTACGATTTCTACGGCCGTGTTTGATCTGAAAACGGTAATTTTTCAAATTCGAATCCGACGGAATTTTTTTTAATCCGTCGGATTCGAATTTGCTCAAAAAACGTCGAAGTTCGAATGTCGTCGGATTCGAATTCGAACTTCGTCACATCCCTAATTAAAAGATCGAGGATCTCATGTTACATATTAACAAAGTCCATTTCTCTATATGTTTTCAAAAATGTTTGTAAACCTGGAAAATGAAAGAGGGAATAGATAATTAATCTTAATGACGAGACAAACTGAAAACTTTTTTTATGGAGTGTCGCTAAACGAAAACTGTTGTCAAAGAGGTTCACAAAGAGGTTCACAAAGAGGATCATAAAGAGGTTCACAAAGAGGATCACAAAGAAGGATCATAAAGAGGTTCACAAAGAGGATCACAAAGAGGATCACAAAAAGGATCACAAAGAGGATCACAAAGAGGATAAAAAAAGAGGATCACAAAGAGGATCATAAAGATGATCACAAAGAGGATCATAAAGAGGATCACAAAGAGGATCATAAAGAGATTCAAAAAGAGGATCACAAAGAGGATCATAAAGAGGATCACAAAGAGGATCATAAAGAAGTTCACAAAGAGGATAATAAAGAGGTTCATAAAGATAATCATAAAGAAGTTCATAAAGAGGATCACAAAGAGGATCACAAAGAGGATCACAGAGGATCACAAAGAGGATCTAACTTCCTAAGAATCACTTTAGATGATTTGATTCAGATTATATTGATATTATTAGATGTATTCTTTTAATATATTACATATAACCAATATATTTTCTTATACATTTTTGGGGAAATATTGGGGGAAAAACTTGGATAAATATTAAATTTGAAAAAAAAAATAATTCAGTAGAAATTTTTAAAAAGCCAAATGAATGAAGAAATATATTGTAGCTATGGACACAAAAAAAAAGTTTTAATTTCGTATAATTTCAAGTATATCAAGATTTATTCTAGTTTGTTTTTTTTATTGCTATTTTTGTTAACAAAAACTCACATTTCAGATTCAGCTCACGAACATCTTGAAACAGGGCCACATGATTGTATTCTCTGGTTCCTCCCCCACCGTCAATCAGAGGTAAAGGTACGGCAGTAAGGACCGACATGACATGGGGCAATGCTAACAGCAGTTCGGTATAACACTTAAAATATCTCCTATCGTGTTCAAGATTGCACAAAATAACTCCAGTAACATAATTAAACATCCACACATATTACTGTCCTGAAAGTTTGGAAAAATCAATTTATTTGTAAATCACTTCAATTTGAATGAAATGTTAAAATTGAATTTAGCTACACTATATCTCAACAAATGAATATTTCTCAAACGTTGTCAATAGCTTCTGCCAAAAAGAATTTATAAACCATTTCTTATTCCGTTAAGTATGTAAGGCTCAGTTTTGCCTTCCTAAATATATTAGGTAATTTCCCGTTTGAAAAGTCGACTCTTATAGATACTCTTAAAAATAACAAAATCAATAGCGATTACCATTTCAATTGATCGGGGAAAAATATTTCAATAAAGTTAGCTAGTCGAAGTCCGTTTTAATACCTATAGTCAAGTTCATAGCCAGGTCAAAGTAAGCAGGGAGGCACCAATACCCAGCAATACCTTTACTTTTTCATTATTTTTTCCTCTTTTTTTCTTCTTTTTTAAGCGGGGGGGGCACTCCACACCTAGCGGGGGGCACGCCCCCCCAGTGCCCCCCCCCCCTTTGGCTACGGGGCTTCCTATAGTCTTGATGGTTTCGATATATACCTTTAGGAGGATGTCTCGTGTGACGATAAATAAAGAGATGATAAATCGAAAGAGGGGGGGGGGAGGGGGTGCATCTAGCTGGTCGTATTGTGTTAAGCGCACGCCACTCAACTGAAGATCCCAGGGTCCAATCCACGCTGTAAGACCGGGATTTCCTTTAGTTCCTGCTGAAAGTGCCCCCTAGACCACCCAGTTTAAAACTATTACTAGGCATTAGTTAAGAGTGGGCGTTGTATCAATTTCAAGCAGGGCATCCATGGTTATTGTGAGAATCTAATAAGAGCATTACAAAAAACAAAAAAAAAAAAAAACTAGAGGTATTATGGTTTATAGAATCTAGAACCCAGGGAATAAATATCACCGCGTTACAGTTCTGGCTAAGTTTTATTTTTTTTTTAAGTTGAGAAATTAAACACTGGTAATAGTGAGTTGTGTTATATAGAAGAAATGTCACAGGCGGTTAATATTCCAGTTATTAATGGCAAGATCCGTATAATGTAATGTAACACAATCATGACTGATATTTTTTATTACACTTGTTCGTATTGAAAGCTCGGAGCAGGACCAAAATGAAAACACTTTTTTTTTCCAATGCACATAATTTTTTTTTTCCAATATTCATTTTTTTTTCAATGCATATATTTATGTTGGCTTTAGCTCAACAAGTTAAACAATTATAAACATGCGTACTTTGGTCAGAATAATGTCCGTTTCATTCAATCATAGTCAGCGAGAACTAGATCAAGAATATTTGACTACCAAACCGTCTGTCTAATATGTCAATAGACCAACATAAGCACGGATAATCTAAGTGATCTAAGTCTTCTATAGACTCGCCAAAACTAGGAGGAAATATATGATAGATGAGGTAGGATTTCCTCTCTCTAAAAATGTTCCGTAAGAAGTTTACCTATCTTTTAGTCAAAGAGTTAAAAGAAGAACCCTAGTTATGGTACAAAACATAAACTGGCTGCTAGATTCTAATTGAAGAGGGGAAGGGATCCGGAAAACCGCCATTTTTCCACGCAAAACCGGGATGTTTAGAAATGAAGCGAAATAATTATTATTAAGATTAAGAAGTGAGATAGAAGACGTAAAGAAATGTTTGAATCTCGAGATCCAGACATCAAAGGTTTAAATAAAAAAAAAAGGGTTGACGTGAGAGTGAATCAACTCCGGACTGAGATTTTAAACAATAATGAAAAATTAGACATGGAGATTGGTGGTATTAGGGAGGAACTGAAGAAGACGCTTGGGTCACAGATCGTTACCAAGACAACAGATAAAACATCCGATTTTCCGATGGCACCATTTCATGGTCAGTCTATCAAAGACAGTTTGATTAGACGATGAGTATTAACGGCTGGACCCGGGACGAAGAGAAAGCGACGTCACTCGTGTTAGCCTTGAGAGGGAAAGCCGTCGAATTACTGCACACCTTCTCTGACCCAGGACGTTATGAGGCCATAGTTAAAGCCTTGGAATCGAGGTATGGCGATGAACACTTGCAGGATGTCTACAGATTGCATTTGAATACAGCACAGCAGAAGTCTGAGGAATCCCTGCAAGAATTATAGATGCAGACATCGAACGATGCATTCAAAACAATATTTACTCAAGTTTTTTTCTATATATATATACAATAAAATAATACTTAATTCTATTTATTTATTTTCTCTTTTATTTTACAAATTTATAAATTCTTTGGTTTTATGAATTATAGATTGTAATTATGAATGGAAATATTCTTGATGCTAAATGTATGAAGTAATCCACTGACACACGTTCTCGAAACACCAGGGTGTGGCGACCCTTGAGAATTACTGGCTGTTATCAATAGAATAGCAGACGGGGGAATATAATAATCTTTAAAGCCGAGGCAATATTTGTTCAGGCTCAAACAATTACCCTTTTGTATTGTTGTTCTTGTGTATTGACCCGACAAAAAGTCTGTTCGGTTTATTCAAGCGAGATATATATATATATATATATATATATATATATATATATATATATATATATATATATATATATATATATATATATATATATACATAATCTGTTGAGTATATTATTAATAATATACTTTAAAAGCCGATTATCGATGCATTATT
>JAGDYQ010000004.1:14509204-14521691 GCA_021962125.1 Bulinus truncatus | reverse complement strand
GCGCCATAGGCAAAGATTTCCGAGATCTTTGGGGGGGGGGGGCTCTTGGTAAACGTGCTTGACGGGGCCCCCTTCAAACCAGATGTATAGAAATGAATGCTGGAAGTGAAACATTTGGCTGTGTGTTAACTAGTCTGATAATACAGCCTTTATACACGACTTAGTCTCGTTTTTTTTTATTTGGGTGAGAAAAATAGAAATGTTTGCTTTTGATTTTAACCCGATTCAGAGACTTAACCATCCTCTGTGGTGGCATGGGAAATGGGGTTCATTCAAAGTGATTCACCATACTTGTGACAGAAATACGAAAAACGCCGTCCCTGGCAGGCAGAAAGGTGAGCGCCTCCTGGGTTGGACCGCTTTCACCACCCAACCCCTTATCACCTCACTGCCTGATAGTGTATAAACAAGTTAGATTAAGTCTTTGTAGACAGTCTCGTTGACGGGAAAATCGGCTGATGAAATTAGCAGATCTTGAATTATTGTGACTGAAGTAATGATTCATGTGTGTGAAGCCTAAAGTGATGTGTGACGCCTTTGCAGACACGAGACTCCTTGATGTGTGGCTCCAACATTGATATTGTTCTCCAACATTGATATGAGGCTCCTTAATTGATATGTGGCTCATACATTGATATGTGGCTCCTACATTGATATGTGTTTCCTATTTTGGTATATGGCTCCTATATTGATATGTGGCTCAAGATTTGAAATATGGCTCCAACATTGATATGTGGCACCTACATGGATATGTGGCTCCTAAAATATATGTAGCTCATACATTGAAATGTGGCTCCTACATTGAAATGTGACTCCTATATTGATATGTGGCTCCTACATTAATATGTGTTTCCTATTTTGGTATTTGGCTCCAAAATTGGTATGTGGTTCCTAAATTGGAAACTGATGTTCCAACATTGATATGTCGCTCCAACATTGATGTGGCTCCAACATTAATATGTGGCTCCTACACTGATATGTGGCTCCTACATTGGGAAGTGGCTCCTACATTGGGAAGTGGCTTCTAAATTGATATGTGGCTCAAAAATTGATATGTGTCTCAAACATTGATATGTGGCTCCTAAATTGATATGTGGCTCCTACATTGATATGTGTTTCCTATTTTGGTATTTGGCTCCTACACTGATATGTGGCTCCTACATTGGAAAGTGACTACTACATTGATAAGTGGCTCCTAAATTGATATGAGCCTCATACATTGATATGTATTTCGTATTTTGGTATTTGGCTCCTATATTGATACGTGGCTCCAAAAGTGGTATGTGGCTCCTAAATCGAAAAGTGGCTCCTAAATTGATATGTTATTCTAAAATTGAAATGTGGCTCCAACATTGATAGTGGCTCCAACATTGATATGTCACTCCAACATGGATGGGGCTTCAACATTTATATGTAGCTCCTACACTGATATGTGGCTCAAGATTTGAAATATGGCTCCTTAATTGTATGTGGCTCCTACATTGAAGTATGGCTCCAAAATGAAAATGTGGCTCCTACATTGGAAAGTGGCTCCTAGATTGGTAAGTGGCTCCTAAATTGATATGTGGCTCATACATTGATATGTTTCCTATTTTGATATTTGGCTCCTATATTGATATGTGGCTCCAAAATTGATATGTGGCTCCTAAATCGGAAAATGGATCCTAAATTGATATGGTGCTCTAAAATTGAAATGTTGCGCCACAGTTGATTGTGGCTCCAACATTGATATGTCGCTCCAACATGGATGGGGCTCCAACATTTATATGTAGCTCCTACACTGATATGTGGCTCCTACATTGGAAAGTGGCTCCTACATTGGTAAGTGGCTCCTAAATTGATATGTGGCTCTAACATTAATATGTGGCTCCAACATTGATATGTCACTCCAACATGGATGGGGCTTCAACATTTATATGTAGCTCCTGCACTGATATGTGGCTCAAGATTTGAAATATGGCTTCTTAATTGTATGTGGCTCCTACATTGAAATATGGCTCCAAAATGAAAATGTGGCTCCTAAATTGGAAAGTGGCTCCTAGATTGGTAAGTGGCTCCTAAATTGATATGTGGCTCATACATTGATATGAGTCTCCTATTTTGGTAAGTGGTTCCTTCATGGATATGTGGCTCCTACATTGGTAAGTGGCTCCTACATTGGAAAGCGGCTCCTTCATTGATATGTGGCTGCTAGATAGATATGTGGCTGTTTGATATATATGTGGCTCCTACATTGATTTGTGGCTCCTAAATTGATTTTAGGCTCCTAAATTGATTTGTGGCTCCTACATTGATATGTGGCTCCTACATTTATAAGTGGCTCCTACATTTATAAGTGGCTCCCACATTTTATGTGCTTCCTACATTTATATTTGGCTCCAATATTGATATGTGGCTCCTAAATTGATACGTGGCTCATATATGTATATGTGGCTCCTATATTGATATATGGCTCCTAAATTGATATGTGGCTCCTATACTGATATTTGGCTCCTATATTGATATGTGGCTCATACATTGACATGTGGCTCCTAAATTGTTATGTAGCTCTTACATTGACATGTTGTTAATATATATCATTATGTGGCTCCAATATTGATATGTGGCTCCAATATTGATATTCGTGACTCTTTGTTTTTAGCCATATCGGCATGATAATTATGGTAACCTTTGACCCTTGGCTATTTTGAGACTGTAGAAAGGGCACAACAAAAACTAACATTTTTTAAAATGTGATCACTAGCAGAACACATCTGATATGATAATAAAACCTGAAGATCAATTTGAATTTATATTAAAACAAAAGGAAATGTTGTATTGAAAAGTCAGTTACTTACGATGTACTATACCTAAATATGTCGCCACATTAAAACGCTGCTTAGCAAGTTAAGATAGAATATGATTGCAGTTCAGCCACATTAACATTTTGGGTGGGACGGATGGCCGAGTAGTGTAGAGTCATGGGTTCGAGCCTCTGTGAGACCCATGGGAATTTTTCCAGGTGAAATTAGTTTCAAAGTCGTCCCTTAGGTCCACCCAGCTTTAAAATGGGTACCTGACTTAAGTTTGGGAAGTAAAGGCGGCTGGTCGCCACACAATCCCTTCATATGCCAAGGTTGTAGAAACAGATGAATTCTACACTTCATCTGCCCCGATGGCCTGCTAGGGCTAAGGGAACTTTACACATTATTTTTTTCTTCTTGACTCACAGTGCATCATCGGCTTTTAACATTTCGTTGTTTATCGAAGCATAACGGCGAGACAATAATTTAATGTATCAAAATAAACACAGATGTTGAATGTCAACATTGAAGCTGCTATATTTTCACTTCGGCACACCAGAGTGGCACATGGAAGTGGAAGAAACTTCTTGGGTTATGCTAGCGGACTTTTTTTATTTAAAAAAACAAAACTCAGTTGTGGTCTTGTTTGGATATACTTGTATACCTATAACCACTTGTGACTTCACAAAACACATCATGGGTATAACTTAGACACGAGGTTTAAATATTTTGTTTAAGATGACTCAGTTTATTATGTACCCCCCCCCGGCCCAGGAGTCATATCATTATGTATTATAATATCTTTGGAACAAGCACATGGCAGATTCATCCTTGGGTGACAAACTTAACTTCTATATAACATTCTAATCGTGAGTGCGCTCTTTCTCTCAACCGCTCTCTAGGCCTCTTTGCCTCCCACTACAGCTCTCTGCCTCCCACTACGGCTATCCGCCTATCACTGCGCCTCTCCGCCTCTCACTGCGCCTCTCTGCCTTTCTCTACGCCTCTCCGCCTCTCACTGCGCCTCTCTGCCTCTCTCTCCGCCTCTCTGCCTCTTATTACTAATCTCAGTCTCTCACTTCAGCTCTCAGGCTCTCAAACATCGACTAGACTATCTAGCTCTAAAATCCAAATTCCAACTCCTTCCTAAAACCATTAATAACTCATCTTATGACTCGTCAAATACTGACACGTCTAATACTGACTTATATAATACTGACTCATGTAATACTGACCCATTTAATACTGACTCATCTACCAGTCAGCGTTGACATGTCCACGCAATCACAACATGTCAATCATACTGGTCAACTGCCTCGCCCTAAAAGAGAGGGGTGGCGGGGTAGTAGTACGTTCGGACCTCCAAGTCTGACCAATGTGTCTGACCAATTTGTCTGACCAATTTGTCTGACCAATGTGTCTGTTTATGTGATCAGCGTGAAGCAATTTGTGGTGTATAGGAAAATTTCAAGTCGAGGTGATTATTATCATTTCAAGGCTATTAGTTTTATTAGTACTGAGTACACAACGGATCGTAGCAAATGTGAAAAAAAGAATCAAATATTTTGCAACAAATGATGACAGAGAAAGTTGATTGTCATTTGAAATACGTTACCTCGGCAACACACACACACACACACACACACACACACATACAAAATAAAAAAAAATAAAAATTCCGTCTAAATCTGTAAATGAACTTTACTTTCATTTTGTTTTAATAATTGATGACAGAAAAAAAAAAAATGAACATTGTTGGGAAGTTTCTCTAAGGCAGGAGGAACTCAGGGACACGTGGGTTCGTCAGTTGAATAATGGACAGATTTATTTACAGTCTAATTACAATGTACAGGTTGTAATAGTTTAGGTGAAACCAGAGTCTAATGTGCCTAACAACTGACCCAGTTGACCGAGTTAAACGGTGCTATGGTGACGTGTCATTAACGACCTCGCACCAACAACAGACCTGGCGATCTCCAGTGACCAACTGTAAACTATTCTTGCACATACGTGCTCTCATTCCTTGGTACTCGCTCTGTGTGTTTGGGCGTTTATTGTGTTTCTTCTCTAGGGGAGCATTTGTCCCCTGTCAGGTATTCGTATCACTGTGTTGTCTTTACTTCGTGTGTCTGACCACTCACCAAAACTGGAGGTGAAGGTCATTGCGTGGGTGTGCAAGTGTAGATGGCGAATGGCACTATTTCATCACTCGTATCAAGGCAGGGGTGAACGACCGGTATAACAATATTTAGGCCTTGTCCAAAAGTGATGATTTCATCATTTAATCCCATAGGGTGGGGGAGGGGGAGGGGGACTGTCCGTGGGTAAGGTAGAGCTCTAACAACAGTTTTAACTATCCAGTGGCATCACGTTGGTTGGTGTCACCCGATGCAGCCCTTACCCCTAGCCCCCTAGTGACGTCACTGAAACAATCTCAATCATTATCAAAAAGGGCGACAAATCTAAACTAAATCTGTTCGTATTATTAAATATAAAGCATTCGACTACGCCATACGGTCAGTATGTTTTCAGTAAATCCATCTCTCTTTAATGTTTAACCCATTCTTGCAACACTTTTACGCCAAACGCAACAATGATTAAGTGTTAGGTTTTTTTAATGATGTCATCTAATCAATAATTCAAAACATAACATGTATACGATCAAAACGCTGTCGTGCTTCAAATAGAGGTCATGTGATCGTAGCCGTGCATAGATCACGGCCAATAACCGATTGTAAATAGTTAAAAGACATGTGAGCATAAATGTAAGTGTGTATGTTTAGCACGGCCGTTTTGAGGTCATCGTAGGCCCTAGGCACTTTCAAAGTCGTAGGCCCTCCCCATCTTCATTTTAAATACTTTTCATAAATGCACCCAGCACTTCTTTGCGATTCTGGCTTTCGTAGGCCCTTGAAAAGTCCGTAGGCCCTAGGCCCAGTGCCCTCTGTGCCTAGTTGATAAAGCGGCCCTGATGTTCAGTGACATCTATTGATATCGTTTGATGTTGATTGTCATATAGAACACGTTCCTAAACTGAGTGCTCATGAACAGGTAGACAAACAGATGAAGGTTGGCCACAACATAGTCAATAATAAACGCTGTCGTAAAACACATCTCAAATATATCCCCTAATTTCCCCGTGAAATAAAACTGCGGTTCGATTGTAGTGGACAGTGCAATGGTCAGTCTGGGCAGTATTTGGACAAAGTAAAGCACGGCGATGACCAGAAGCATTCTGACCAGACGAGTCTCTTTTCTCGATAGCATTTTAGTTGGTTGATACTGTTTGATGTTAGTTGGATTAGAATGCGCAGTCTTGGAGGCCGTCAAAGCAATGGGATTGCTTGTTCTCTCAGATATCAGCTCTGAACATTTCAAGTAGGTGGATCGAAATTCCCCGTGTTGTTTTAGTTTCACAATGATGACAACGGTCCCGACGATCGTTACGGCGAACGGACAAAACCCCCAGAACAGATAACTGGCTGTGTGGTAGAACAGCATCTCGCTCGCTGGGGCGAACACGTCCGAGGAAGCGAACTGAATCAGTGACGTGTGGAACCTCGGGTCGAAACTCCAAGCCAGAACGTAGGTGCAGAACGTGGGGAGCTGCGACGCGAGAACGAGGCCGATGAGTGATCCAAGGGCGACTACTGTGACCCTGAAGGTCACGAGTGACCTCACTTTGAGCGGGAAACAGAGACACAGACTTCTCTCGACCGTTAAGTACATTATGGTCACGTTGACCAATAGACTACCGAAAGCTTGGATCTGACCGTTAATGAAAACGAAAGTGCGGTTCCAGTTGATTTCGATGACCTCGTCAAATAGCCCCGCGAGGCCGTAGCCGCGGTGGAACAGCGCCAGGCAACACTTGACGCAGTCGTTGACCGAGATGACCATCAGGGAGACGGTGGACGACTCGCGGAAACCAATCTTCCAAAATGTGATGACGTTTAAAACATTGCTGACCAGCCCAGTGGCGCTGAGTATCAGACAAGGTCCAAAGTCTACAGAAATGTCAACATTGAGTTTGATATTGTTCATTATGACGGCAACACGCTGCACAACAGATTAGACTGATAGCTAAGCCTAGTTTAACTGATAAGATATTCTCTACTTGTATACAATTTATGACGATAACTATTAGACGTGACACTAGAGCAAAGCATACATATAGTTAGATGATTATAAAGTAAATAATTTTTTTTTTTTTAATTCTGAAAAAAAAAATGAAATAGTCATAGCTACATCTGAGAAAACGTAATCAATGGTGTATTAGTAATAATAAGTAATAACACTGGAGAACTACAAGCCTATACAGTATACATTGTGTAAAATTACATAGTATTTAAATCTATCGCGTACTATGGGTTCAGACTAATACTTAAAATAATTGATAGTTAAATTGGTTTTTTTTTAATGATGTAAGCATCGGTAAGAATTATTCTGATAATAGTAGTGTTCTATAAATAGTTTTCTTATTTTATAATAAAGTAAAAACGAATCATTGTTTTAATACCATTTTCAACCGCTCAATGATAATTTTACAAACGTATTGAAATGTTTTGTCTGTAAAGAGAACATATACTCAACATGTAATATTGTATTCTTATTTAATGTTTGGTACGATGTTACATTTATTTGTATATCAGGTGTTGATTTGATGTGTCTGTTACTATGAAAGGAAAACTAACCAGGCCGACACATCAATGCTTAGTCGTGTATCTGTAAAATAACTCATGGAGGTAGAGTAGGTAGGTACTCGACTGTGTACCTGTAAAGTAACTCATTAAGGTAGAGTAGGTAGGTACTCGACTGTGTACCTGTAAAGTAACTCATAGAGGTAGAGTGGGTAGGTACTCGACTGTGGACCTGTAAAGTAACTCATGGAGGTAGAGTGGGTAGGTACCAGAGATGAGCGGACAGCGGACGCTTCCGCTTGCGGACGCAGATCCGCAGACTTTTCCGAATCCGCGGATTGACAGCGGACGCTTCGTATGGTTAAGTTGCGGACTCGCGGACTGACGCGGATCTTCTTTAGCGTTACCATAAAAAATTTCAAGTCATTTAAACAGCTAAATTTCAGCAATGCGGACGCGCGGACTGACTGCGGACCAATGTTGTAAGATTCTGCGGACGCGGACGCGGATCTTTGATAGAAATCCGCGGACGGACGCGGACGCTAAATTTCAAGATCCGCACACCTCTGGTAGGTACTCGACTGTGGACCTTAAAGTCCCGTGTTTCAATCCTCCTTGAAAAAAAAATCTGGATGTTTTTCATATCCTTGTTCAAGTGTCCAGATTCAGTCTACTTAATCCGGGTGCCTCCATGTCCGTCACGCTCAGGTGAAGATGAAAGAAGGGCGACATAGCAACCGTTTCCGATGGCGGTTCATCAATGTGATCTAACAGAGAAACATATCATCCTTGCAGGTACCCAGTAAGTGAAAACCAAAAGACTTCAATTTGACTATTTTAACTGATCTCAATATAAATACAAGCAAAAATAATCCATCCATCGAGTTACTTGGTTTTCATTGGTTCAATCAAAGTTTTAATTGATCAGTTTATCACTAGCTGTGCAGCCTAGTCATGCAAAGACAGAGGTAATAATGGAACCTACTTCAAGTCAGGCCCGTAGCGTGCGGGGGGGGGCCTTGGGGGTCGGGCCCCCCTGCGTTTTGTCTGGCCCCCTCTGCTTGTTTGCTATACTTAGTAACATTAATTTCCTGCCCCCCCCCTGCTATTGGCCTGGCCCCTGCCTGGTTCTGCTGTAGAATGTCTGGCCCCTGCTGTAGAATGCCTGGCCCCCTGCTGTAGAATGCCTGGCCCCCTGCTGTAGAATTTTCGCGCTACGGGGCTGCTCCAAGTACGACAGGCAGCTGTAGTGATGATATTGAATGTAACAAAAGGTTGTGCCTAATGTGAATAATGTGTTTCGCATTGTTTTTTTTTAAGAACCACACTTCAGCACACCCCCCTACACCCCCCCCCGTCGCCCCCTAAGACGTTACGTCAACAAGCAACCGATTCCATATCAATGTAAATTCAATCTTCGAATAAGACACAACAATGATCCCAGTGTTAAATACAATCAAATTGTTAAACGCTCTCACACTTCAATCACTGAACACAACACACACACACACAGGTGTAGGTTCCATAAAGAGTATTTAATAATTATAAACAATAAACAATTACAATGGCCACTTTTCTTGCCGGCTTCATTCATTCCTCTCTTCTGTTACTACGTCGTACCGCTCAATACCGTCACCGCCTTCAACTACACTTCATACAGTGCTCTGGTTTAGGGAATTCCCAGATACACAAATCATACGGTGCGCTGATTTAGGGAATTCCCGGATAATTGCGTACTACCGAGGGTGATGAAAGAGTTATAACAAGTATTTAAAACAGAAATTGTAAATATATATTCACCAAGTAAATATCGAATTTATTGTTACGCCGTCTGCCTGTAGGCGTATCGACCAGTGGGTAAGTTTTTATCCAGTTTCCCTGATGGGGGAAATCAGCTGATGAACTTATCAGAGGTTGCTGAGTGGTGACTGAAGTAATGATTGATATGTGACTCCTATATTGATATGTGACGCCTACCTTTATATCTGACTCCTATATTGATATTTGACTCATATAATGATATGTGACGCTTATATCTATATGTGATGCCTATATTGATATGTAACACCAATATTGATATGTAACGCCCAGATTGATATGTTAATTGGATATAAATAGATGTTCTATTCGGGTTTCATCCCTGATAAAAGTGTGATTTTATTAATTCTATTAGCTTAATAGTTAATAGAAATGCGAAATATTCAAAAAGTACTGAAGTTTAGTAAATGTTGGTGCATCACTCCTACCATACAATGGGAAAATCCAATATTTTTTTTTTAAGTTTATAAAAAAAATAATTGTGCCATCAAAACTATGTCACTGTGCCCCCATTACAGAATACGTCATCAGGGTCATGAATATTTGTAAATACAAAAAAGTCGTGTCCAAAAGAGAAATGAGAAACAAACCAATTAAATGACTTAAGAAATGTCGACTATTTAATGCTGCAAATATCAATTCAAAATGCAGTTCATTTATAAGTAAATCCACCTGTTTAAAAAAAACAAAAAAATTCTTAAGCACCAGGGGAACATATACTTCAGACTAGTTCAGTTTACTAAGTCTATAGGTAAATAGGTCGATAGCGAACAGATCGAATTCTTGTGAGGGGTTTATATACTCTGGACTCGTGTACAGCGATTGGCTATCAAATGACTGGTCAAATCTTTAAAGTCCAGTGTCCAGTAGAATAACGTTCACAGTTTAATGGCTATCAAATGACTGGTCAAATATTTAAAGCCCAGAGTCCAGTACAACAAAGTTGACAGTTTAAATGACCACACCTGTACCCCTGAGGAATAAGCTTGACCAATGGTCAATAATCACATTTACGATAGCCTGTCCATATCGAGTCTTTTAAAATGAGATATTAAAAAAAAAGTTAACATAAAGGATGATAATACTCATGCCAGAATTGTATTACGCATTGTAAAGATTTTTTTAGCGCATGCAGCTATATGCAGTGTGGATGAATGGATTGTGGATTTATGGATTGCGGCTGTACATTATGCCTTGGTCACAAGAGGTAAATTATACCTCGACTTCATCTGATATATGGTCTGAAAAATTCTGAGACTTTGTTATGTTGTATTTTCAGGATAATTGTCATAAGATATGCGGGTCTTAAAATGCCATTTATCATTTTATTTTTAAAATTTAAAAACAAAAAAAAAAACTGTTAATTTGCGTCTTGTTTACAGTTTTTTTAAATTACGAGCAAATATTTTGTGTCATCTTCTTCCCAGCCTAAGATGATTCATTTGGTATATTTCATTTCCTTTAAAAAGAATTACACGTCCTTGAAAAAAAAAACGCAATTCAACACAGGCCTTTCTCTGGGGTTTTGGTTTCAAGTTTGAATGGGATAAGACATTTATATATATATATGTATATCATTATGTTTATATAATATAACTTAGTACACCATGTCTAACACGCCCCGCCCACTTTTTAAGCTGGTCAGTAGGACAAACATTTTGTGAGAATAAAAATTACATACTGGAACTGAACACTTCAGTTGGTTAGAGAAAGTTTCTTTATAGGTCTCTCTCTCTCTCTCTCTCTCTCTCTCTTTCTCTCTCTCTCCTTCTCTCTCTATCTCTCTGTCTCACTCACTCTCTGTGTCTCTTTCTCTGTCTCTCTTTCTCTTTTTGTCTCATTCTTTCTCTGACTCTTTTTCTCTCTTTTTTTCTCGTCTTTCTTTCTTTCTCTCTCTCTCTCTCTCTCTCTCTCTCTCTCTCTCTCTCTCTCTCTCTCTCTCTCTATCTCTCTCTCTCTATTTCTCTTTTCCTTTGTCTCTTTCCTTATCTCTCTCTTTCACTCTCTGTGTGTGTCTCTCTCTCTCTTTCTCTCTCTCTCTCTCTCTCTCTCTCTCTCTCTCACACACACACTCACATACGAACACTGACACAAACACAAGAAAACACACACACAGACACATACGCACACACATAGTCAAACACAAAATCACCAAAAAAATTCAATGCAGGCGCACTATTAGATGCAAACAAACAATAAAGTGCACTCAAGTTTCGTTTGCTATAGTGGTCTATGCACATAGTCTTTGTATCTTAAAAAATTAAACTTTCCTTCCAAAGTTGTTCACAGTCAATATCTTTGCCATACCACATCCATAAGATAACAAGACGGAACATTGACACAGACAGACACAGACACAGACAGACTCAGACATACATAGACAGACACAGGCAAATAAAGACACAGTCAGACACAGACAGACACAGACATACACAGATAGACACAGACATACAAGGCAAACACAGACATACACATACAATCTAGGGTGATAAAAAAAATATTTTATGAAACCACTTGCAATCGAGGAACTTTTATGTGTAATTTAAGAATATGAATTGCATTTCTGATTTTTTTTTAAAAAGCTCCCCCGCCTCCATCTTTTTCGGAAGAAAAAAGTGAAAAAATATTTTTCAAAAAAAGAAAGGACATTTTTTTAGCTTAATTCAAAAGAGTTTTAATAATAACTAATCAACTTTTATTAACAAATAAGATACAGAACATTTAGTTATCTGTACAGAATGTACAAGAAATGTAAAACATACACTAACATATTCAAAAATTCCTTTTATCATTTTGCTTTTGGAATATGTGAACTTACATTCCTTATCTGTTTACTTCTATGTTGTGGCCACAAGGTATCCCACACGAAGTATTATGCATTTGGAATCATATGGCTTCGTAGATATCAGTTTAATTCCACTTGCGTCAAGTCTGACTCTAAAATATTTTGTTCATTCTTCAATATGAATGGATCAATGTGTCACGTGAGACTGGACACCGTTTAGAGGCGACATGTCATAAACAGAATATTCATAAGTTTCACCGGCTAATGTCAGAGATTGACAAACTGTCTGCCAAATTTAGACCGATTTGTCACAGATGATAATATTAGCTACACATACACTATTAGATAGATAGATAGATAGATAGATAGATAGATAGATGATAGATAGATAGATAGATAGATAGATAGATAGATAGATAGATAGATAGATAGATAGACAGATAAATAGATGATAGATAGAA
>JAGDYQ010000004.1:14496667-14504167 GCA_021962125.1 Bulinus truncatus | reverse complement strand
TTAACTCAAAAATTCTCTTTTTTAGCCTGTCTATTATATTTTTAGTGTGCGCATTCAAAGGAAAACTGCGCTGATTCTTTTGAATATTGTGTAGCTTTCGTTCAAAATCTGACAACTTCTCTGAAGTGAAACCGTTCTCATCAAACATATGTTCTAGCATGTCTAGCATTAAGTTGTTCAGATGGAAGTCAATGTTTTTTAGCTCGACAGTCACTTGAGTAAGCTGTTCTCGTTTCTTTAAAGTTCTCCTGTAGTACTTGTAAGTGTACTCTTCCGTTTTATATGTGAGAGACAGCAATTGTTTAACTTGTGTGCGCCTTACACTGTCGTCTTCAGATTTATTATCAAACAAAACGCATCTGTTCTGACATTTATTGAGAAGCGTTTTTAATCCGTTTTCTTGTGCCCGACACCATTCTTTAAAACTTTCCGTTTCTGATGTCTTGTTTCTTTCTTCTTTGAATTGATCACCGAAGGAAAATGCGCAAATGACATGATTACACAGAACGTCATTTCCAAAAAGACGCTCCACAAATTTGACTGTCTCTTTTTCCAGCACGGTGAATCTGTTGCCATATTTTAATACTAAAATCAAGGCAGACAATCTATAGTCGAACTTTTCGAAGACTTTTATTGTATCACTGTCAAAGGTACTTAGAAGATCATCACTAGCGATGTCCGTATCGATGCCAGGCATTTCAATCACGTTTATCTCAACATGTTCAAACTGTGTAGTATGTTTGCGAATTGGGTTCGGATCTGTGCTACACATTGACGAGGTGGGAAACACATAATGACCGATAATTGTGTTTCCACATGCACTCTTTCCGTTACCTGCAGTTCCGATGAGTAGTAAATTAACTGTGGTACTCTGTTGAATAATCTGTGCAGCAATCTGTTTATAAAATATATGAAATCTATTGTTGAAATATTGTTGATAAAATCTATCTATTCATTCTAATTTTGAAATCAAAATGTTTAAAAACATGATCTTTTTGTCTTTTTTTTTTCTAATCTAATCAAGAAAGGGACGGATGGCCGAGTGGTGTAGATACTCGACTGTCGACCTGAGAGTCCTGGGTTCCATCTCCGTGAGACCCATGGAATTTTTCCAGGTGAAATTTGGTGCAAAGTCGTCCCACAAGTCCACCCAGCTTTAAATGGGTACCTGACTTTATGTTGGGGAAGTAAAGGCGGCTGGGCGTTGTGCTAACCACAGAATCCCTTCATATGCTGAGGTTATAGGTGAATTCTACACTTCATCTGCCCCGATGGCCTGATAGGGCTAAGGGACCTAATTAAGAACCGTGGAATTTACGGCCGAGTTGTGCAGCTGCTCGACTGTCGATCTGAGAATCTTGGGTTCGATCCTCTGTGAGGACCCAGACAATTTTCCCAGGTCATGGTTATAAAGCCCAACAAGTTTACCCGGCTTTAAATGAATGGGTACCTGACTTAAGTTGGCGAGAGTAAAGGCGGCTGGGCGTTATGCTAGCCACTCAACCCTTCAATCCAGAGGTTACATAAACACATATATTCTACAGTGTAGAATCTACACTTCATCTTTCCCAATGGCCCTTTACGTCTATGGGAATTTTTAATACGCCTGTATCATTTTAGCTTATTGTCTCTTCTTTAAATCTCGAATAATAAAACGGTTTATAATATAATAAAACATATAAGAATGTATCAGGCAGATGTAAACTTAAGCTAACAAGTATCACTACTAACATTACCTGTTTACTATCATCAATGTCTTGTTTTATCTCATTCTCGACAAATACGAAGTCTAATGGTTTGCTGACATCTGTAATAAAACCGGATATTTTTTTTTAATTGTTACAACAAAAAAAAGTTCTCTCTTCACTCATATTGAATACATATATATGTAAGGGATTACGCATCTGTACTGAACTGGTTCCTAAATGCAACTTTTTAAAATGTTCTAGAGTTAATGTTATCTTTTTATTATGGTATTGAAAAGTGTTTTCATGTCCGATAATTTGTTGTATTATTCGATAACTTACTTACCTGATCGTTTTTGTTGTCTCTTCACTGGCTGTCTGATTTCTTCATATCTTTTAAAACTATCGCGTACTTTAGATTGTTTTGGTCCCTTTTCCTCTGATTCTTTCAGTTTGATTTTGGTTTCCAGTTCCAGCCTGAAGAATTCTACCAGCTTTGACGGAGTTAGAGTATTTTCGTCTTCTTCTTGGGAGTGTGTTGACTCATTATCGTTCTGATACTGGTGCAGTTTATTTAGCAAATCTTCCAGACCCTCAATCAGCCGCTTGTTATCTTTACTGTGATTTACCTCTAGCTGAAGCATTTGAGATTTCAAATCATCGATGTAGTTTGACGACTCATTTAGCAAACGTGGGGCTAAAATTTCTTGTTGTAGCTTTGACCTACTTTCATGGGCAGAACCATAAAGAGTATTGGTGTAACTGTTAACCTGCTTAGTGAGCTTTAACAGGTCTCTCACTTGATGGTTTATTTTTGACTGATCTTTTGTTTTGTTATCAAAGAGAAGGCATCTATGAGCACACTCTTCAAATAGTATTTTAATTGCGCCTTCTTGTTCTTTGCACCATGCACTAAAATCTCCAGAGATCTCTTCCTCAAAGCAGTCTCCATGTGTCATTACACAGATTACGCAGTTTTTGATGACGTCATCTCCTAATGTAGATTTCATCAGCCTAATTGTTTCCTTTTCTTGTTTCGTAAATCTGCTTCCGTATTTCAAGACTAGGATCAAGGCGGTAAAACCAGACTGATGACAATACATCAGCGCATCCTGCACGTCATTCTGAAATGTTGTGGCCGTCTGCTCGCTGCTTAAGTCAGGATCTATGCCTGGTAAATCGAGAACGTGGATCAGGTACTCGCCCACCTCTATGGAATGAGTGGCAACACAACAACGTTCGCTTGTGATGTCGGCTGAGGTTTCGAAAATTCTTCCTCCGACGATACTATTTCCACAAGAACTCTTTCCATTACCGGCTGTTCCCATCAATAGGATATTTACTTTTTGTTTCTCCATCATATGCGTTCATCTATAGACTATCAAAAGAAAAAGGCAAATTGTTAGTTGAAGTATTCAAATCCAACAGGGAATAGTTTAAAAATTAGCTTTTATTAAAATGTAAAAAAAAAAAAAATTGAATGCAATAATTCATTATAATATTCAAATATGCATATGCCCATATCAATATATGGATTATTGCTTCTTATCAATAAATGTAAACAAATATTTAGCTCAATATTTTGTAATCACCCACACTTTAATAATAATTAGAGATCTTTGAGACTTCTAACTAAAATAAAATTGAGTTACAAGATTTGAGAAGTAACCCAGATACACTCAAACACATACAAACACACACACACACACACACACATAAACACACGCGCGCACACATATACAAACACATTCACACACGGACGCACTCACATCCACGCACACGCACGCACACAATTAGGGAAAATGGAGCCAAATGGGCCCCCGGTGTCATTGTTAAAAGCCCGTGCATCCTTTCTCTTTGAACACTCTAAATTTATCTGCGGGCTGAGACTTAGTCTCTTAGAGCCCTTGAAATCAAACTCGCCGTGTTCCTCAGTTTATGGGATCTGCAATAGAGGCAAATGGCAGGCAAGCTTTCCGAATGGTCCATCTGTGTGGTCTGCCAGTCCGGAGCACTCAAAAAGCACATGTCCCACGATTTCCTCAACATGGCTGAAGTGGCGACATAGGGAATGGACATTGGGCCTCAGCATTACCTGCTGCCCCCCCCCCCTCCAGTGATGGTATTGATATATTTTAATTACACAAAGTTGATTAAAATATTGAGTAGGGGCTATAGTAGATTCCCATCACTCTATTGAGGTGCAACGGAAGAAATGTCCTATCATGGTTCATTTAAAAGTAAGTAACCGTTTTAGTAGATTTTATTTTGTTGTTTGAATACAATCTTTATCTATAATTTTATCTAAGGGTATAAGTTTATCTATAGGTATATCTATAAGTTTATCTATATCTATAAGTTTATGTATAAGTATATCTATAAGTTTATCTATAGGTATATCTATAAGTTTATCTATAGATATATCTATAAGTTTATGTATAGGTATATCTATAAGTTTATCTATAGGTATATCTATAAGTTTATTTATAGGTATATCTTTAAGTTTATATATAGGTATATCTATAAATGAATCTATAGGTATATCTATAAGTGTATCTATATCTATAAGTTTATCTATAGGTAAATCTATAAGTTTATTTGTGGGTATATCAATAAGTTTATCAATAAGTATATCTATAAGTAAACTATGATATATCGTAAACAACGTTGCTATCTTGTTTCTACTATTTCTTCACGTGAATGTTATCCTAAGCGTCCGTATTTTTAGAGAGAACATTTGATAAGATAGATAATCATAATTTTAAAACTTCTTAATAGATCGTTGAATAAAAATATATCTAGGATTTAAAACAAGACACAACGATGTTTGTAATAAAGACAATTTTTAAAAAAGTAAAATATCTTACATCAAAGCAATATAAATTAAAATATTAATACAAGAAACACTTACACATACCTATTTTACTTTTTCTTGTAATCTGGTGTTAACTTTTTTTCGAAATCGCTATCCCAGACCTGTATATAGATGACGTCATTGCGGTGATATTGATGGTTCAGCAGTTTTAAACACCTTTTGAGTTTATTTATTGATTTATTTTTATTTAAAGCGACTGTTAAAATATATCTCAGGCATTCAGTATAGTATATGACTCTATAGTTGAAGAAAGTAGAAATAATTTTAACGTTTTATAACAGCCATTTGATAATGACACCTGGATATATTTACAACAGGTTCGATAACAATATTTAACCTATTCTCTTTCTTTATTTTTTGTTTCGCTTCGAGGCTATTTTTATTTCTGCTTACATAATGTGATGCCTATAAATTTTGTCGATGTTGACAGATGTATAACTATTTCTGTGGGACAAGGAAGTTTATCTATATCTATAATTCGAGTAAAGTGTGATGTATTGTCTTTCTTGTTTAGTACCCGTCATAAACATTAAGATAGACTGATAAAGTTTACAGGAAAGATCTGTTTGTTTACAGATACATCAGCTGATCATATATATTCCATGAATATATATTTTTATCATAAATCTGTCAGGCAAATCTATCATCTATCTGTTATGCATATCTATAATCTATCATCAGGCAAATCTATCTTCTATCTGTTATGCATCTCCATCATCTATCTGTTATGCATCTCCATCATCTATCTGTTATGCATATCTATCTGTTATGCATATCTATCATCTATCTGTTATGCATATCCATCATCTATCTGTTATGCATTTCCATCATCTATCTGTTATGCATATTCATCATCTATCCGTTATGCATATCTATCATCTATATGTCAGGCATATGTCTGTTATGCGTATCCATCATCTATCTGTCAGGCATATCTATCTGTTACATATCTCTATCATCTATCTGTTATGTGATCTATCTATAATAATCCATCAATATATTTTCCAATTCAACTTTTGATCTCTCATCGATTTTTTTTTGTATCAATATAGCAATCTATCTAAATTGTATCTACATAAATTTCGGTGTACTTTATTATGTAAAGACTGTCAAACTGGAAATATCTGTATCTAGCGTTATATCAATTAGTAAAGAATAATAATAAACTAATCTTGGGCCTTACACTTGCAAGCATATGATATGAAATATAAGATTATACAGATTACTTTTAATCCTGAAGTTGCATCAAACTTGCAGTTCGCCATTAATGTATTCTATATACGTTTTTCTACAACTACACATAGCCTACGTTACTTATGAAATCTTTTTCATTTAGTTGCTATTTAACAGGCCCACAAACGCCCTATTAATCAGTCTTTTTATTGTTCACATTAGACTTAAACTGTATACATTTAACTGTTGCCCTTACTTTGCTCATATGTTGTCAGAGTTTACATGAGATATACTATTGTTAAATATATTCCTACGTCACGTCAAACATACCAACATTGTATAATATTACAATTAGATAAAATGAAATGGACCAATGTAAGTCATAGTTTCTTAAAGTCAGAGAACGGAAGTCGAGAGCTCATTTTATAACTCGTGTAGGCCTATATCTTACATTTTTTTTGACTACGTACATTTGTCAAGGGATTAGACTAGATATTGTGTTAAATTCTTTCCATTTATATAATCTCTTTTCTTTATGACTTGTCACTTTCTCACATAACTTAGATTATTTCACTTACTGTCAAATGATTAACTTTTATTTTTTGAATTTTATAATTCTAATAATTTTTTCTAATAGGTTCTCTAGCAATAAAATTAGTTAATGATTAGAAGTTCATAGAGATCTGTGATTTAAAAATTTTTAAATCTTGACTTGAAGGCATGCCTTCAGTTAAATAGTGACTAAGTGCATTGATTTGGCCCCCAAACTGGTAAGAGTCTTTTATTGTAAGCTCAACCCTTTAAATCTGCTAAACTTTAGCAGATATTTAGTAATATATCTGCATAAGTATACAATACTTTAAAATTTTATTTTTCGTTACAAAAATCATAAATGTATATAATTGACTGGCTAATAATGTAAAAATAAAAAAAGAGAAAAGCATTAATTCAAAAAAAATGGAGAAATCGATCAGGAGCTTAACATTTTTATTAAAACAGAATTAGTCTACTGAATGAAAGAATACATTTATCGACAACCAGAAATAAGAAAACTTAAACCCGTAAAGCAGATATATAGTGCAGGCCCACATTTCGTCAGTATCTCAGCTGGTAGTCATTTTATACTGACGTTACCCATAAGTCTGATGAATGTATTATTCATTTTAATACGTGCTATAGCAATTAGGCGAAATGCGTAATTATTTTTTTAAAATTAAATCACATATGTAATGTTTTACAACTTTTTTTTTTTTAAATCCATATCGAAGTTGTTTTTATTATATCAAAATACAATGGAGTCTGCACCCAAAAGACCAGTTCCAAGACCACGTACAAGACGTAATTTGCCTGTTAATAAGGTTAATAGCCAACCACTAGATGGTAATAGGATGTCCGTGAGACAAATAGTGATTAAGATGGAAGAAGAGATGCTGAGATTTGATGCAAGTTTCAACCCTGCAAAGGAATTACAGTTTCCCTATTGGAACCCAAATCTTAAATCTTGGGTTCTAAATACCTTTTTTTCTTTTATTTCTAGATGGACAAAAACAGTAAACGTTCTGATGCCAGCACTCAAACGTACGTAGTAAAGTGACGTTTTACATTTGTTGTTTTGCCAAGCTGCAATTTCTTATGTCAATTGTCAATCAACTTTGAGCTTTTATGCTCAAGAAAATATAATACAAACATTTATTTAAACATTTTTTTTTCAATGCAGAATTTCCTTTTCACCCATTAAGGAAGTAGATCTATTTTAATAGGGAAAAC